>OX451735.1:1119122955-1119727396 GCA_948472305.1 Vicia faba
TTTTGGGAAATGAATATTTTTTCATAAACAATAGCGTCGGCCTGAACCGTCGCTAATATAAAAAAATAAATAATTATTTAAGACAATAAATAAAAGGAGGCAAATGAAATTGGTGGAGGGAAATGAAATTTTCGCACAAACAGTAGTTTCGATCCAAATCAACGCTTGGTCAACACCAAGTATTTTTCTCGAAATCAAACCAGTTTCAAAATATTTTCATAACAAATGAACTCGAAGGCCACATGCACTAAGTAGTGAAAAAGTAATGATTAAATGTATGTCCCTTTGTTCTTAGTCCTAGGGCGCATGCTGTCTAGGTTATATTTCGAATGCTCGCCTTCACTCATGAACTTTAGTTTTATTCGTGTTATATACTTTTGTAGTGAAATGGAGGAAAAGGACTAGTTAGGTGTATGCTTCTCTTATGAAGATTCTAATAAAGACAAAGAAGAGTGATCTCTTCTGTCCAAAAGGGTATACCAACTCTGAAAGAGAAAATGACCAACAAACAATTTTCCATAAAAGTTATTTAATAGCATTTTCTTTTGTTTTTGATACCTCTAAAAAGCGCTATTAACCGTGCCACTAATGTAAACGATTTTGTTTCATAGCACTTTAAAAGAGCAATTAAAGTACTAGTTTTTAATATAAAAATAAGAATTAATTTAAACAATGAGTTTAAAGGATCCAAACGAAATTCGTGGGGGAAAATGAAAGTTTCAGCACAAATAGTAGCATCGGCCTGAACCGTCGCTATTATATGAAAATAATTATTTATTAAGACAATAACTAATAAGGAGGCAAACAAAATTTGTTTTGGGAAATTAATATTTTTTCTTAAACAATAGCGTCGGCCTGAACCTTCGTTAATATAAAAAAATAAGTAATTATTTAAGACAATAAATAAAAGGAGGTGAATGAAATTGGTGGAGGGAAATGAAATTTTCGCACAAACAGTAGTTTCGGTCCAAATAAAAGCTCGGTCAACACCAAGTATTTTTCTCGAAATCAAACCATTTTAAAAATATTTTCATAACAAATGAACTCAAAGGCCACATGCACTAAGTAGTGAAAAAGGAATGATTAAATGTATGTCCCTTTGTTCTTAGTCCTAGGAAGCATGCTGTAAAGATTATCGTTCGAATGCTCGCCTTTACACATGAACTTTAGTTTTATTCGTGCTATATACTTTTGTAGTGAAATGGAGGAAAAGGACTAGTTAGGCGTATGCTCCTCTTATGAAGATTCTAATAAAGACAAAGAAGAGTGATCTCTTCTTTCCAAAAGGGTAAACCAACTTTGAAGGAGAAAATGAGCAACAAAGAATTTGCCATAAAAGTTATTTAATAGCACTTTCTTTTGTTTTTGATAGAGCTGAAAAGCGCTATTAACCGTGCCGCTAATGTAAACGATTTTGTTTCATAGAACTTTAAAAGAGCTATTAAAGTACTAGTTTTTAATATAAAAAAAATAATTAATTTAAACAATGAGTTTAAAGGATCCAAACAAAATTCGTGGGGGGAAATGAAAGTTTTAGCACAATCAATAGCTTCGGCCTGAACCGTCGCTATTATATGAAAATAATAATTTTTTAATACAATAACTAATAAGGAGGCAAGCGACATTTGTTTTGGAAAAATGAATATTTTTTCATAAACAATAGCGTTGGCCTGAACCGTCGCTAATATAAAAAAATAAATAATTATTTAAAACAATAAATAAAAGGAGGAAAATGAAATTGGTGGAGGGAAATGAAATTTTCGCACAAACAGTAGTTTCGGTCCAAATCAACGCTCGGTCAACACCAAGTATTTTTCTCGAAATCAAACCATTTTCAAAATATTTTCATAATAAATGAACTCAAAGGCCACATGCACTAAGTAGTGAAAAAGGAATGATTAAATGTATGTCCCTTTGTTCTTAGTCCTAGGAAGCATGTTGTATAGATTATCGTTCGAATGCTCGCCTTTACACATGAACTTTAGTTTTATTCGTGCTATATACTTTTGTAGTGAAATGGAGGAAAAGGACTAGTTAGGCGTACGCTCCTCTTATGAAGATTCTAATAAAGACAAAGAAGAGTGATATCTTCTGTCCAAAAGGGTAAACCAACTTTGAAGGAGATAATGAGCAACAAACAATTTCCCATAAAAGTTATTTAATAGCACTTTCTTTTGTTTTTGATAGCTCTGAAAAGCTCTATTAACCGTGCCGCTAATGTAAACGATTTTGTTTCATAGCACTTTAAAAGAGCAATTAAAGTACTAGTTTTTAATATAAAAATAATAATTAATTTAAACAATGAGTTTAAAGGATCCAAACGAAATTCGTGGGGGAAAATGAAAGTTTTAGCACAAACAACAGCATCGGCCTGAACCGTCGCTATTATATGAAAATAATAATTTTTTAATACAATAACTAATAAGGAGGCAAGCGAAATTTGTTTTGGAAAAATGAATATTTTTTCATAAACAATAGCGTCGGCCTGAACCGTCGGTAATATAAAAAAATAAATAATTATTTAAGACAATAAATAAAAGGAGGCAAATGAAATTGGTGGAGGGAAATGAAATTTTCGCACAAACAGTAGTTTCGGTCCAAATCAACGCTCGGTCAACACCAAGTATTTTTCTCGAAATCAAACCATTTTCAAAATATTTTCATAACAAATGAACTCGAAGGCCACATGCACTAAGTAGTGAAAAAGTAATGATTAAATGTATGTCCCTTTGTTCTTAGTCATAGGATGCATGCTGTATAGGTTATATTTCGAATGCTCGCCTTCACTCATGAACTTTAGTTTTATTCGTGCTATATACTTTTGTAATGAAATGGAGGAAAAGGACTAGTTAGGTGTATGCTTCTCTTATGAAGATTCTAATAAAGACAAAGAAGAGTGATATCTTCTGTCCAAAAGGGTATACCAACTCTGAAAGAGAAAATGAGCAACAAACAATTTGCCATAAAAGTTATTTAATAGCACTTTCTTTTGTTTTTGATAGCGCTGAAAAGCGCTATTAACCGTGCCGCTAATGTAAACGTTTTTGTTTCATAGAACTTTAAAAGAGCTATTAAACTACTAGTTTTTAATATAAAAATAATAATTAATTTAAACAATGAGTTTAAAGGATCCAAACGAAATTCGTGGGGGAAAATGAAAGTTTTAGCACAAACAATTGCGTCGGCCTGAACCGTCGCTATTATACGAAAATAATAATTTTTTAATACAATAACTAATAAGGAGGCAAGCGACATTTGTTTTGGAAAAATGAATACTTTTTCATAAACAATAGCGTCGGCCTGAACCATCGCTAATATAAAAAAATAAATAATTATTTAAGACAATAAATAAAAGGAGCCAAATGAAATTGGTGGAGGGAAATGAAATTTTCGCACAAACAGTAGTTTCGGTCCAAATCAACGCTCGGTCAACACCAAGTATTTTTCTCGAAATCAAACCATTTTCAAAATATTTTCATAACAAATGAACTCAAAGGCCACATGCACTAAGTAGTGAAAAAGGAATGATTAAATGTATGTACCTTTGTTCATAGTCCTAGGAAGCATGCTGTAAAGATTATCGTTCGAATGCTCGCCTTTACACATGACCTTTAGTTTTATTCGTGCTATATACTTTTGTAGTGAAATGGAGGAAAAGGACTAGTTAGGCGTATGCTCCTCTTATGAAGATTCTAATAAAGGCAAAGAAGAGTGATCTCTTCTATCCAAAAGGCTAAACCAACTTTGAAGGAGTAAATGAGCTTTTCCCATAAAAGTTATTTAATAGCACTTTCTTTTCTTTTTGATAGCGCTGAAAAGCGCTATTAACCGTGCCGCTAATGTAAACGATTTTGTTTCATAGAACTTTAAAAGAGCTATTAAAGTACTAGTTTTTAATATAAAAATAATAATTAATTTAAACAATGAGTTTAAAGGATCCAAACGAAATTCGTGGGGGAAAATGAAAGTTTTAGCACAAACAATAGCGTCGGCCTGAACCGTCGCTATTATATGAAAATAATAATTTTTTAATACAATAACTAATAAGGAGGCAAGCGACATTTGTTTTGGAAAAATGAATATTTTTTCATAAACAATAGCGTCGGCCTGAACTGTCGCTAATATAAAAAAATAAATAATTATTTAAGACAATAAATAAAAGGAGGCAAATGAAATTGGTGGAGGGAAATGAAATTTTCGCACAAACAGTAGTTTCGGTCCAAATCAACGCTCGGTCAACACCAAGTATTTTTCTCGAAATCAAACCATTTTCAAAATATTTTCATAACAAATGAACTCGAAGGCCACATGCACTAAGTAGTGAAAAAGTAATGATTAAATGTATGTCCCTTTGTTCTTAGTCCTAGGACGCATGCTGTATAGGTTATATTTCGAATGCTCGCCTTCACTCATGAACTTTAGTTTTATTCGTGCTATTTACTTTTGTAGTGAAATGGAGGAAAAGGACTAGTTAGGTGTATGCTTCTCTTATGAAGATTCTAATAAAGACAAAGAAGAGTGATCTCTTCTGTCCAAAAGGGTAAACCAACTTTGAAGGAGAAAATGAGCAACAAACAATTTCCCATAAAAGTTATTTAATAGCACTTTCTTTTGTTTTTGATAGCGCTGAAACGCGCTATTAACCGTGCCGCTAATGTAAACGATTTTGTTTCATAGAACTTTAAAAGAGCTATTAAAGTACTAGTTTTTAATATAAAAATAATAATTAATTTAAACAATGAGTTTAAAGGATCCAAACGAAATTTGTGGGGGAAAATGAAAGTTTTAGCACAAACAATAGCGTCGGCCTGAACCGTCGCTATTATATGAAAATAATCATTTTTTAATACAATAACTAATAAGGAGGCAAGCGACATTTGTTTTGGAAAAATGAATATTTTTTCATAAACAATAGCGTCGGCCTGAATCGTCGCTAATATAAAAAAATAAATAATTATTTAAGACAATAAATAAAAGGAGGCAAATGAAATTGGTGGAGGGAAATGAAATTTTCGCACAAACAGTAGTTTCGGTCCAAATCAACGCTCGGTCAACACCAAGTATTTTTCTCGAAATCAAACCATTTTCAAAATATTTTCATAACAAATGAACTCGAAGGCCACATGCACTAAGTAGTGAAAAAGTAATGATTAAATGTATGTCCCTTTGTTCTTAGTCCTAGGACGCATGCTGTATAGGTTATATTTCGAATGCTCGCCTTCACTCATGAACTTTAGTTTTATTCGTGCTATTTACTTTTGTAGTGAAATGGAGGAAAAGGACTAGTTAGGTGTATGCTTCTCTTATGAAGATTCTAATAAAGACAAAGAAGAGTGATCTCTTCTGTCCAAAAGGGTATACCAACTCTGAAAGAGAAAATGACCAAGAAACAATTTTCCATAAAAGTTATTTAATAGCACTTTCTTTTGTTTTTGATAGCTATGAAAAGCGCTATTAACCGTGCCACTAATGTAAACGATTTTGTTTCATAGCACTTTAAAAGAGCAATTAAAGTACTAGTTTGTAATATAAAAATAATAATTAATTTAAACAATGAGTTTAAAGGATCCAAACGAAATTCGTGGGGGAAAATGAAAGTTTTAGCACAAATAGTAGCATCAGCCTGAACCGTCGCTATTATATGAAAATAATTATTTATTAAGACAATAACTAATAAGGAGGCAAACGAAATTTGTTTTGGGAAATGAATATTTTTTCATAAACAATAGCGTCGGCCTGATCCGTCGCTAATATAAAAAAAAAATAATTATTTAAGACAATAAATAAAAGGAAGCGAATGAAATTGGTGGAGGGAAATGAAATTTTCGCACAAACAGTAGTTTCGGTCCAAATAAACCCTCGGTCAACACCAAGTATTGTTCTCGAAATCAAACCATTTTCAAAATATTTTCATATCAAATGAACTCGAAGGCCATATGCACTAAGTAGTGAAAAAGGAATGATTAAATGTATGTCCCTTTGTTCTTAGTCCTAGGAAGCATGCTGTAAAGATTATCGTTCGAATGCTTGCCTTTACACATGAACTTTAGTTTTATTCGTGCTATATACTTTTGTAATGAAATGGAGGAAAAGGACTAGTTAGGCGTATGATCCTCTTATGAAGATTCTAATAAAGACAGAGAAGAGTGATCTCTTCTGTCCAAAAGGGTAAACCAACTTTGAAGGAGAAAATGAGCAACAAACAATTTGCCATAAAAGTTATTTAATAGCACTTTCTTTTGTTTTTGATAGCTCTGAAAAGCACTATTAACCGTGCCGCTAATGTAAACGATTTTGTTTCATAGCACTTTAAAAGAGCAATTAAAGTACTAGTTTTTAATATAAAAATAATAATTAATTTAAACAATGAGTTTAAAGGATCCAAACGAAATTCGTGGGGGAAAATGAAAGTTTTAGCACAAACAATAGCGTCGGCCTGAACCGTCGCTATTATATGAAAATAATAATTATTTAATACAATAACTAATAAGGAGGCAAGCGACATTTGTTTTGGGAAATTAATATTTTTTCATAAGCAATAGCGTCGGCCTGAACCGTCGCTAATATAAAAAAATAAATAATTATTTAAGACAATAAATAAAAGGAGGCAAATGAAATTGGTGGAGGGAAATGAAATTTTCGCACAAACAGTAGTTTCGGTCCAAATCAACGCTCGGTCAACACCAAGTATTTTTCTCGAAATCAAACAATTTTCAAAATATTTTCATAACAAATGAACTCGAAGGCCACATGCACTAAGTAGTGAAAAAGTAATGATTAAATGTATGTCCCTTTGTTCTTAGTCCAAGGACGCATAATGTCTAGGTTATATTTCGAATGCTCGCCTTCACTCATGAACTTTAGTTTTATTCGTGCTATATACTTTTGTAGTGAAATGGAGGAAAAGGACTACTTAGGTGTATGCTTCTCTTATGAAGAATCTAATAAAGACAAAGAAGAGTGATTTCTTCTGTCCAAAAGGGTATACCAACTCTGAAAGAGAAAATGACCAACAAACAATTTTCCATACAAGTTATTTAATATCACTTTCTTTTGTTTTTGATAGCTCTGAAAAGCGCTATTAACCGTGCACTAATGTAAACGATTTTGTTTCATAGAACTTTAAAAGAGCAATTAAAGTACTAGTTTTTAATATAAAAATAATAATTAATTTAAACAATGAGTTTAAAGGATCCAAACGAAATTCGTGGGGGAAAATGAAAGTTTTAGCACAAATAGTAGCATCGGCCTGAACCGTCGCTATTATATGAAAATAATTATTTATTAAGACAATAACTAATAAGGAGGCAAACAAAATTTGTTTTAGGAAATTAATATTTTTTCATAAACAATAGCGTCGGCCTGAACCTTCGTTAATATAAAAAAATAAGTAATTATTTAAGACAATAAATAAAAGGAGGTGAATGAAATTGGTGGAGGGAAATGAAATTTTCGCACAAACAGTAGTTTCGGTCCAAATAAACGCTCGGTCAACACCAAGTATTTTTCTCGAAATCAAACCATTTTAAAAATATTTTCATAACAAATGAACTCAAAGGCCACATGCACTAAGTAGTGAAAAAGGAATGATTAAATGTATGTCCCTTTGTTCTTAGTCCTAGGAAGCATGCTGTAAAGATTATCGTTTGAATGCTCGCCTTTACACATGAACTTTAGTTTTATTCGTGCTATATACTTTTGTAGTTAAATGGAGGAAAAGGACTAGTTAGGCGTATGCTCTTCTTATGAAGATTCTAATAAAGACAAAGAAGAGTGATCTCTTCTGTCCAAAAGGGTAAACCAACTTTGAAGGAGAAAATGAGCAACAAACAATTTGCCATAAAAGTTATTTAATAGCACTTTCTTTTGTTTTTGATAGCGCTGAAAAGCGCTATTAACCGTGCCGCTAATGTAAACGATTTTGTTTCATAGAAATTTAAAAGAGCTATTAAAGTACTAGTTTTTAATATAAAAATAATAATTAATTTAAACAATGAGTTTAAAGGATCCAAACGAAATTCGTGGGGGAAAATGAAAGTTTTAGCACAAACAATAGCGTCGGCCTGAATCGTCGCTATTATATGAAAATAATAATTTTTTAATACAATAACTAATAAGGAGGCAAGCGACATTTGTTTTGGAAAAATGAATATTTTTTCATAAACAATAGCGTCGGCCTGAACCGTCGCTAATATAAAAAAATAAATAATTATTTAAGACAATAAATAAAAGGAGGCAAATGAAATTGGTGGAGGAGAATGAAATTTTCGCACAAACTGTAGTTTCGGTCCAAATCAACGCTCGGTCAACACCAAGTATTTTTCTCGAAATCAAACCATTTTCAAAATATTTTCATAACAAATGAACTCAAAGGCCACATGCACTAAGTAGTGAAAAAGGAATGATTAAATGTATGTCCCTTTGTTCTTAGTCCTAGGAAGCATGTTGTAAAGATTATCGTTCGAATGCTCGCCTTTACACATGAACTTTAGTTTTATTCGTGCTATATACTTTTGTAGTGAAATGGAGGAAAAGGACTAGTTAGGCGTATGCTCCTCTTATGAAGATTCTAATAAAGACAAAGAAGAGTGATCTCTTCTGTCCAAAAGGGTAAACCAACTTTGAAGGAGAAAATGAGCAACAAACAATTTCCCATAAAAGTTATTTAATAGCACTTTCTTTTGTTTTTGATAGCGCTGAAAAGCGCTATTAACCGTGCCGCTAATGTAAACGATTTTGTTTCATAGAACTTTAAAAGAGCTATTAAAGTGCTAGTTTTTAATATAAAAATAATAATTAATTTAAACAATGAGTTTAAAGGATCCAAACGAAATTCGTGGGGGAAAATGAAAGTTTTAGCACAAACAATAGCGTCGGCCTGAACCGTCGCTATTATATGAAAATAATAATTTTTTAATACAATAACTATTAAGGAGGCAAGCGACAATTGTTTTGGAAAAATGAATATTTTTTCATAAACAATAGCGTCGGCCTGAACCGTCGCTAATATAAAAAAATTAATAATTATTTAAGACAATAAATAAAAGGAGGCAAATGAAATTGGTGGAGGGAAATGAAATTTTCGCACAAACAGTAGTTTCGGTCCAAATCAACGCTCGGTGAACACCAAGTATTTTTCTCGAAATCAAACCATTTTCAAAATATTTTCATAACAAATGAACTCGAAGGCCACATGCACTAAGTAGTGAAAAAGTAATGATTAAATGTATGTCCCTTTGTTCTTAGTCCTAGGACGCATGCTGTATAGGTTATATTTCGAATGCTCTCCTTCACTCATGAACTTTAGTTTTATTCGTGCTATATACTTTTGTAGTGAAATGGAGGAAAAGGACTAGTTAGCTGTATGCTTCTCTTATGAAGATTCTAATAAAGACAAAGAAGAGTGATCTCTTCTGTCCAAAAGGGTATACCAACTCTGAAAGAGAAAATGACCAACAAACAATTTTCCATAAAAGTTATTTAATAGCACTTTCTTTTGTTTTTGATAGCTCTGAAAAGCGTTATTAACCGTGCCACTAATGTAAACGATTTTGTTTCATAGCTCTTTAAAAGAGCAATTAAAGTACTAGTTTTTAATATAAAAAAAATAATTAATTTAAACAATGAGTTTAAAGGATCGAAACGAAATTCGTGGGGGAAAATGAAAGTTTTAGCACAAATAGTAGCATCGGCCTGAACCGTCGCTATTATATGAAAATAATTATTTATTAAGACAATAACTAATAAGGAGGCAAACGAAATTTGTTTTGGGAAATGAATATTTTTTCATAAACAATAGCGTCGGCCTGAACCGTCGCTAATATAAAAAAATAAATAATTATTTAAGACAATAAATAAAAGGAAGCGAATGAAATTGGTGGAGGGAAATGAAATTTTCGCACAAACAGTAGTTTCGGTCCAAATAAACCCTCGGTCAACACCAAGTATTGTTCTCGAAATCAAACCATTTTCAAAATATTTTCATATCAAATGAACTCGAAGGCCATATGCACTAAGTAGTGAAAAAGGAATGATTAAATGTATGTCCCTTTGTTCTTAGTCCTAGGAAGCATGCTGTAAAGATTATCGTTCGAATGCTCGCCTTTACACATGAACTTTAGTTTTATTCGTGCTATATACTTTTGTAGTGAAATGGAGGAAAAGGACTAGTTAGGCGTATGCTCCTCTTATGAAGATTCTAATAAAGACAAAGAAGAGTGATCTCTTATGTCCAAAAGGGTAAACCATCTTTGAAGGAGAAAATGAGCAACAAACAATTTACCATAAAAGTTATTTAATAGCACTTTCTTTTGTTTTTGATAGCGCTGAAAAGCGCTACTAACCGTGCCGCTAATGTAAACGATTTTGTTTCATAGAACTTTAAAAAAGCTATTAAAGTACTAGTTTTTTATATAAAAATAATAATTAATTTAAACAATGAGTTTAAAGGATCCAAACTAAATTCATGGGGGAAAATGATAGTTTTAGCACAAACAGTAGCGTCGGCATGAACCGTCGCTATTATATGAAAATAATAATTAATTAATACAATAACTAATAAGGAGGCAAGCGACATTTGTTATGGGAAATGAATATTTTTTCATAAACAATAGCGTCGGCCTGAACCGTTGCTAATATAAGAAAATAAATAATTATTTAAGACAACAAATAAAAAAAGGCAAATGAAAATGGTGGGGGGAAATGAAATTTTCGCACAAACCGTAGTGTCGGTCCAAATAAACGCTCGGTCAACACCAAGTATTTTTCTCAAAATCAAACCATTTTCAAAATATTTTCATAACAAATGAACTCGAAGGCCACATGCACTAAGTAGTGAAAAAGTAATGATTAAATGTATGTCCCTTTGTTCTTAGTTCTAGGACGCATGCTGTATAGGTTATATTTCGAATGCTCGCCTTCACTCATGAACTTTGGTTTTATTCGTGCTATATACTTTTGTAGTGAAATGGAGGAAAAGGACTAGTTAGGTGTACGCTTCTCTTATGAAGATTCTAATAAAGACAAAGAAGAGTGATCTCTTCTGTCCAAAAGGGTATACCAACTCTGAAAGAGAAAATGACCAACAAACAATTTTCCATAAAAGTTATTCAATAGCACTTTCTTTTTTTTTTGATAGCTCTAAAAAGCGCTATTAACCGTGCCGCTAATGTAAACGATTTTGTTTCATAGCACTTTAAAAGAGCAATTAAAGTACTAGTTTTTAATAAAAAAATAATAAATAATTTAAACAATGAGTTTAAAGGATCCAAACGAAATTCGTGGGGGAAAATGAAAGTTTTAGCACAAACAGTAGCGTCGGGTTGAATCATCGCAATTATATGAAAATAATAATTAATTAAGACAATAACTAATATGGAGGCAAACGAAATTTGTTTTGGGAAATGAATATTTTTTCATAAACAATAGCGTCGGCCTGAACCGTCGCTAATATAAAAAAATAAATAATTATTTAAGACAATAAATAAAAGGAGACGAATGAATTTGGTGGAGGGAAATGAAATTTTCGCACAAACAGTAGTTTCGGTCCAAATAAACGCTCGATCAACACCAAGTATTTTTCTCGAAATCAAACCATTTTCAAAATATTTTCATAACAAATGAACTCGAAGGCCACATGCACTAAGTAGTGAAAAAGGAATGATTAAATGTATGTCCCTTTGTTCTTAGTCCTAGGAAGCATGCTGTAAAGATTATCGTTCGAAAGCTCGCCTTTACACATGAACTTTAGTTTTATTCGTGCTATATACTTTTGTAGTGAAATGGAGGAAAAGGACTAGTTAGGCGTATGCTCCTCTTATGAAGATTCTAATAAAGACAAAGAAGAGTGATCTCTTCTGTCCAAAAGGGTAAACAAACTTTGAAGGAGAAAATGAGCAACAAACAATTTTCCATAAAAGTTATTTAATAGCACTTTCTTTTGTTTTTGATAGCGCTGAAAAGCGCTACTAACCGTGTCGCTAATGTAAACGATTTTGTTTCATAGAACTTTAAAAGAGCTATTAAAGTACTAGTTTTCAATATAAAAATAATAATTAATTTAAACAATGAGTTTAAAGGATCCAAACAAAATTCCTGGGGGAAAATGAAAGTTTTAGCACAAACAGTAGCGTCGGCCTGAACCGTCGCTATTATATGAAAATAATAATTATTTAATACAATAACTAATAAGGAGGCAAGCGACATTTGTTATGGGAAATGAATTTTTTCATAAACAATAGCGTCGGCCTGAACCGTTGCTAATATAAGAAAATAAATAATTATTTAAGACAACAAATAAAAAAAGGCAAATGAAATTGGTGGGGGGAAATGAAATTTTCGCATAAACAGTAGTGTCGGCCAAATAAACGCTCGGTCAACACCAAGTATTTTTCTCAAAATCAAACCATTTTCAAAATATTTTCATAACAAATGAACTCGAAGGTCACATGCACTAGGTAGTGAAAAAGTAATGATTAAATGTATGTACCTTTGTTCTTAGTCCTAGGACGCATGCTGTATAGGTTATATTTCGAATGATCGCCTTCACTCATGAACTTTAGTTTTATTTGTGCTATATACTTTTGTAGTGAAATGGAGGAAAAGGACTAGTTAGGTGTATGCTTCTCTTATGAAGATTCTAATAAAGACAAAGAAGAGTGATCTCTTCTGTCCAAAAGGGTATACCAACTCTGAAATAGAAAATGACCAACAAACAATTTTCCATAAAAGTTATTCAATAGCACTTTCTTTTGTTTTTGATAGCTCTGAAAAGCGCTATTAACCGTGCCGCTAATGTTAACGATTTTGTTTCATAGCACTTTAAAAGAGCAATTAAAGTACTAGTTTTTAATATAAAAATAATAATTAATTTAAACAATGAGTTTAAAGGATCCAAAGGAAATTCGTGGGGGGAAATGAAAGTTTTAGCACAAACAGTAGCGTCGGGTTGAACCGTCGCTATTATATGAAAATAATAATTAATTAATGCAATAACTAATAAGGAGGCAAAGAAAATTTGTTTTGGGAAATGAATATTTTTTCATAAACAATAGCGTCGGCCTGAACCGTCGCTAATATAAAAAAATAAATAATTATTTAAGACAATAAATAAAAGGAGGCGAATGAAATTGGTGGGGGGAAATGAAATTTTCGCACAAACAGTAGTTTCGGTCCAAATAAACGCTCGGTGAACACCAAGTATTTTTCTCGAAATCAAACCATTTTCAAAATATTTTCATAACAAATGAACTCGAAGGCCACATGCACTTAGTAGTGAAAAAGTAATGATTAAATGTATGTCCCTTTGTTCTTAGTCCTAGGATGCATGCTGTATAGGTTATATTTCGAATGCTCGCCTTCACTCATGAACTTTAGTTTTATTCGTGCTATATACTTTTGTAGTGAAATGGAGGAAAATGACTAGTTAGGTGTATGCTTCTGTTATGAAGATTCTAATAAAGACAAAGAAGAGTGATCTCTTCTGTCCAAAAGGGTATACCAACTCTGAAAGAGAAAATGACCAACAAATAATTTTCCATAAAAGTTATTCAATAGCACTTTCTTTTGTTTTTGATAGCTCCGAAAAGTGCTATTAACCGTTCCGCAAATGTAAACGATTTTGTTTCATAGCACTTTAAAAGATCAATTAAAGTACTAGTATTTAATATAAAAATAATAATTAATTTAAACAATGAGTTTAAAGGATCCAAACGAAATTCGTGGGGGAAAATGAAAGTTTTAGCACAAACAATAGCGTCGGCCTGAACCGTCGCTATTATATGAAAATAATAATTAATTAAGACAATAACTAATAAGGAGGCAAGCGACATTTGTTATGCGAAATGAATTTTTTTCATAAACAATAGCGTCGGCCTGAACCGTTGCTAATATAAGAAAATAAATAATTATTTAAGACAACAAATAAAAAAAGGCAAATGAAATTGGTGGGGGGAAATGAAATTTTCGCACAAACAGTAGTTTCGGTCCAAATCAACGCTCGGTCAACACCAAGTATTTTTCTCGAAATCAAACCATTTTCAAAATATTTTCATAACAAATGAACTCGAAGGCCACATGCACTAAGTAGTGAAAAAGTAATGATTAAATGTATGTCCCTTTGTTCTTAGTCCTAGGTCGCATGCTGTATAGGTTATATTTCGAATGCTCGCCTTCACTCATGAACTTTAGTTTTATTCGTGCTATATACTTTTGTAGTGAAATGGAGGAAAAGGACTAGTTAGGTGTATGCTTCTCTTATGAAGATTCTAATAAAGACAAAGAAGAGTGATGTCTTCTGTCCAAAACGGTATACCAACTCTGAAAGAGAAAATGACCTACAAGCAATTTTCCATAAAAGTTATTCAATAGCACTTTCTTTTGTTTGTGATATCTCTGAATAGCGCTATTAACCGTGCCGCTAATGTAAACGATTTTGTTTCATAGCACTTTAAAAGAGCAATTAAAGTACTAGTTTTTAATATAAAAATAATAATTAATTTAAACAATGAGCTTAAAGGATCCAAACGAAATTCGTGGGGGAAAATGAAAGTTTAAGCACAAACAGTAGCGTCGGCCTGAACCGTCGCTATTATATGAAAATAATAATTAATTAAGACAATAATTAATAAGGAGGAAAACGAAATTTGTTTTGGGAAATGAATATTTTTTCATAAACAATAGCGTCGGCCTGAACCGTCGCTAATATAAAAAAATAAATAATTATTTAAGACAATAAATAAATGGAGACGAATGAAATTGGTGGAGGGAAATGAAATTTTTGCACAAACAGTAGTTTCGGTCCAAATAAACGCTCGGTCAACACCAAGTATTTTTCTCGAAATCAAACCATTTTCAAAATATTTTCATAACAAATGAACTCGAAGGCCACATGCACTAAGTAGTGAAAAAGGAATGATTAAATGTATGTCCCTTTGTTCTTAGTCCTAGGAAGCATGCTGTAAAGATTATCGTTCGAATGCTCGCCTTTACACATGAACTTTAGTTTTATTCATGCTATATACTTTTGTAGTGAAATGGAGGAAAAGGACTAGTTAGGCGTATGCTCCTCTTATGAAGATTCTAATAAAGACAAAGAAGAGTGATCTCTTCTGTCCAAAAGGGTAAACAAACTTTGAAGGAGAAAATGAGCAACAAACAATTTGCCATAAAAGTTATTTAATAGCACTTTCTTTTGTTTTTGATAGCGCTGAAAAGCGCTACTAACCGTGTCGCTAATGTAAACGATTTTGTTTCATAGAACTTTAAAAGAGGTATTAAAGTACTAGTTTTCAATATAAAAATAATAATTAATTTAAACAATGAGTTTAAAGGATCCAAACAAAATTCCTGAGGGAAAATGAAAGTTTTAGCACAAACAGTAGCGTCGGCCTTAACCGTCGCTATTATATGAAAATAATAATTATTTAATACAATAACTAATAAGGAGGCAAGCGACATTTGTTATGGGAAATGAATTTTTTCATAAACAATAGCGTCGGCCTGAACCGTTGCTAATATAAGAAAATAAATAATTATTTAAGACAACAAATAAAAAAAGGCAAATGAAATTGGTGGGGGGAAATGAAATTTTCGCACAAACAGAAGTGTCGGTCCAAATAAACGCTCGGTCAACACCAAGTATTTTTCTCAAAATCAAACCATTTTCAAAATATTTTCATAACAAATGAACTCGAAGGCCACATGCACTAAGTAGTGAAAAAGTAATGATTAAATGTATGTACCTTTGTTCTTAGTCCTATGACGCATGCTGTATAGGTTATATTTCGAATGCTCGCCTTCACTCATGAACTTTAGTTTTATTCGTGCTATATACTTTTGTAGTGAAATGGAGGAAAAGGACTAGTTACGTGTATGCTTCTCTTATGAAGATTCTAATAAAGACAAAGAAGAGTGATCTCTTCTGTCCAAAAGGGTATACCAACTCTGAAAGAGAAAATGACCAACAAACAATTTTCCATAAAAGTTATTCAATAGCACTTTCTTTTGTTTTTGATAGCTCTGAAAAGAGCTATTAACCGTGCCGCTAATGTTAACGATTTTGTTTCATAGCACTTTAAAAGAGCAATTAAAGTACTAGTTTTTAATATAAAAATAATAATTAATTTAAACAATGAACTTAAAGGATCCAAACGAAATTCGTGGGGGAAAATGAAAGTTTAAGCACAAACAGTAGCGTCGGCCTGAACCTTCGCTATTATATGAAAATAATAATTTATTAAGACAATAATTAATAAGGAGGAAAACAAGATTTGTTTTGGGAAATGAATATTTTTTCATAAACAATAGCGTCGGCCTGAACCGTCGCTAATATAAAAAAATAAATAATTATTTAAGACAATAAATAAAAGGAGACGAATGAAATTGGTGGAGGGAAATGAAATTTTCGCACAAACAGTAGTTTCGGTCCAAATAAACGCTCGGTCAACACCAAGTATTTTTCTCGAAATCAAACCATTTTCAAAATATTTTCATAACAAATGAACTCGAAGGCCACATGCACTAAGTAGTGAAAAAGGAATGATTAAATGTATGTCCCTTTGTTCTTAGTCCTAGGAAGCATGCTGTAAAGATTATCGTTCGAATGCTCGCCTTTACACATGAACATTAGTTTTATTCGTGCTATATACTTTTGTAGTGAAATGGAGGAAAAGGACTAGTTAGGCGTATGCTCCTCTTATGAAGATTCTAATAAAGGCAAAGAAGAGTGATCTCTTCTTTCCAAAATGGTAAACCAACTTTGAAGGAGAAAATGAGCAACAAACAATTTGCCATAAAAGTTATTTAATAGCACTTTCTTTTGTTTTTGATAGCGCTGAAAAGCGCTACTAACCGTGTCGCTAATGTAAACGATTTTGTTTCATAGAACTTTAAAAGAGGTATTAAAGTACTAGTTTTCAATATAAAAATAATAATTAATTTAAACAATGAGTTTAAAGGATCCAAACAAAATTCCTGAGGGAAAATGAAAGTTTTAGCACAAACAGTAGCGTCGGCCTTAACCGTCGCTATTATATGAAAATAATAATTATTTAATACAATAACTAATAAGGAGGCAAGCGACATTTGTTATGGGAAATGAATTTTTTCATAAACAATAGCGTCGGCCTGAACCGTTGCTAATATAAGAAAATAAATAATTATTTAAGACAACAAATAAAAAAAGGCAAATGAAATTGGTGGGGGGAAATGAAATTTTCGCACAAACAGAAGTGTCGGTCCAAATAAACGCTCGGTCAACACCAAGTATTTTTCTCAAAATCAAACCATTTTCAAAATATTTTCATAACAAATGACCTCGAAGGCCACATGCACTAAGTAGTGAAAAAGTAATGATTAAATGTATGTACCTTTGTTCTTAGTCCTATGACGCATGCTGTATAGGTTATATTTCGAATGCTCGCCTTCACTCATGAACTTTAGTTTTATTCGTGCTATATACTTTTGTAGTGAAATGGAGGAAAAGGACTAGTTACGTGTATGCTTCTCTTATGAAGATTCTAATAAAGACAAAGAAGAGTGATCTCTTCTGTCCAAAAGGGTATACCAACTCTGAAAGAGAAAATGACCAACAAACAATTTTCCATAAAAGTTATTCAATAGCACTTTCTTTTGTTTTTGATAGCTCTGAAAAGAGCTATTAACCGTGCCGCTAATGTTAACGATTTTGTTTCATAGCACTTTAAAAGAGCAATTAAAGTACTAGTTTTTAATATAAAAATAATAATTAATTTAAACAATGAACTTAAAGGATCCAAACGAAATTCGTGGGGGAAAATGAAAGTTTAAGCACAAACAGTAGCGTCGGCCTGAACCGTCGCTATTATATGAAAATAATAATTTATTAAGACAATAATTAATAAGGAGGAAAACAAGATTTGTTTTGGGAAATGAATATTTTTTCATAAACAATAGCGTCGGCCTGAACCGTCGCTAATATAAAAAAATAAATAATTATTTAAGACAATAAATAAAAGGAGACGAATGAAATTGGTGGAGGGAAATGAAATTTTCGCACAAACAGTAGTTTCGGTCCAAATAAACGCTCGGTCAACACCAAGTATTTTTCTCGAAATCAAACCATTTTCAAAATATTTTCATAACAAATGAACTCGAAGGCCACATGCACTAAGTAGTGAAAAAGGAATGATTAAATGTATGTCCCTTTGTTCTTAGTCCTAGGAAGCATGCTGTAAAGATTATCGTTCGAATGCTCGCCTTTACACATGAACTTTAGTTTTATTCATGCTATATACTTTTGTAGTGAAATGGAGGAAAAGGACTAGTTAGGCGTATGCTCCTCTTATGAAGATTCTAATAAAGACAAAGAAGAGTGATCTCTTCTGTCCAAAAGGGTAAACAAACTTTGAAGGAGAAAATGAGCAACAAACAATTTGCCATAAAAGTTATTTAATAGCACTTTCTTTTGTTTTTGATAGCGCTGAAAAGCGCTACTAACCGTGTCGCTAATGTAAACGATTTTGTTTCATAGAACTTTAAAAGAGGTATTAAAGTACTAGTTTTCAATATAAAAATAATAATTAATTTAAACAATGAGTTTAAAGGATCCAAACAAAATTCCTGAGGGAAAATGAAAGTTTTAGCACAAACAGTAGCGTCGGCCTTAACCGTCGCTATTATATGAAAATAATAATTATTTAATACAATAACTAATAAGGAGGCAAGCGACATTTGTTATGGGAAATGAATTTTTTCATAAACAATAGCGTCGGCCTGAACCGTTGCTAATATAAGAAAATAAATAATTATTTAAGACAACAAATAAAAAAAGGCAAATGAAATTGGTGGGGGGAAATGAAATTTTCGCACAAACAGAAGTGTCGGTCCAAATAAACGCTCGGTCAACACCAAGTATTTTTCTCAAAATCAAACCATTTTCAAAATATTTTCATAACAAATGAACTCGAAGGCCACATGCACTAAGTAGTGAAAAAGTAATGATTAAATGTATGTACCTTTGTTCTTAGTCCTATGACACATGCTGTATAGGTTATATTTCGAATGCTCGCCTTCACTCATGAACTTTAGTTTTATTCGTGCTATATACTTTTGTAGTGAAATGGAGGAAAAGGACTAGTTACGTGTATGCTTCTCTTATGAAGATTCTAATAAAGACAAAGAAGAGTGATCTCTTCTGTCCAAAAGGGTATACCAACTCTGAAAGAGAAAATGACCAACAAACAATTTTCCATAAAAGTTATTCAATAGCACTTTCTTTTGTTTTTGATAGCTCTGAAAAGAGCTATTAACCGTGCCGCTAATGTTAACGATTTTGTTTCATAGCACTTTAAAAGAGCAATTAAAGTACTAGTTTTTAATATAAAAATAATAATTAATTTAAACAATGAGTTTAAAGGATCCAAACGAAATTCGTGGGGGAAAATGAAAGTTTAAGCACAAACAGTAGCGTCGGCCTGAACCGTCGCTATTATATGAAAATAATAATTTATTAAGACAATAATTAATAAGGAGGAAAACAAGATTTGTTTTGGGAAATGAATATTTTTTCATAAACAATAGCGTCGGCCTGAACCGTCGCTAATATAAAAAAATAAATAATTATTTAAGACAATAAATAAAAGGAGACGAATGAAATTGGTGGAGGGAAATGAAATTTTTGCACAAACAGTAGTTTCGGTCCAAATAAACGCTCGGTCAACACCAAGTATTTTTCTCGAAATCAAACCATTTTCAAAATATTTTCATAACAAATGAACTCGAAGGCCACATGCACTAAGTAGTGAAAAAGGAATGATTAAATGTATGTCCCTTTGTTCTTAGTCCTAGGAAGCATGATGTAAAGATTATCGTTCGAACGCTCGCCTTTACACATGAACTTTAGTTTTATTCGTGCTATATACATTTGTAGTGAAATGGAGGAAAAGGACTAGTTAGGCGTATGCTCCTCTTATGAAGATTCTAATAAAGACAAAGAAGAGTGATCTCTTCTGTCCAAAAGGGTAAACAAACTTTGAAGGAGAAAATGAGCAACAAACAATTTGCCATAAAAGTTATTTAATAGCACTTTCTTTTGTTTTTGATAGCGCTGAAAAGCGCTACTAACCGTGTCGCTAATGTAAACGATTTTGTTTCATAGAACTTTAAAAGAGCTATTAAAGTACTAGTTTTTAATATAAAAATAATAATTAATTTAAACAATGAGTTTAAAGGATCCAAACAAAATTCATGGGGGGAAATGAAAGTTTTAGCACAAACAGTAGCGTCGGCCTGAACCGTCGCTATTATATGAAAATAATAATTATTTAATACAATAACTAATAAGGAGGCAAGCGACATTTGTTATGCGAAATGAATTTTTTTCATAAACAATAGCGTCGGCCTGAACCGTTGCTAATATAAGAAAATAAATAATTATTTAAGACAACAAATAAAAAAAGGGAAATGAAATTGGTGGGGGGAAATGAAATTTTCGCCCAAACAGTAGTTTCGGTCCAAATCAACGCTCGATCAACACCAAGTATTTTTCTCGAAATCAAACCATTTTCAAAATATTTTCATAACAAATGAACTCGAAGGCCACATGCACTAAGTAGTGAAAAAGTAATGATTAAATGTATGTCCCTTTGTTCTTAGTCCTAGGTCGCATGCTGTATAGGTTATATTTCCAATGCTCGCCTTCACTCATGAACTTTAGTTTTATTCGTGCTATATACTTTTGTAGTGAAATGGAGGAAAAGGACTAGTTAGGTGTATGCTTCTCTTATGAAGATTCTAATAAAGACAAAGAAGAGTGATGTCTTCTGTCCAAAACGGTATACCAACTCTAAAAGAGAAAATGACCAACAAGCAATTTTCCATAAAAGTTATTCAATAGCACTTTCTTTTGTTTTTGATAGCTCTGAATAGCGCTATTAATCGTGCCGCTAATGTAAACGATTTTGTTTCATAGCACTTTAAAAGAGCAATTAAAGTACTAGTTTTTAATATAAAAATAATAATTAATTTAAACAATGAGCTTAAAGGATCCAAACGAAATTCGTGGGGGAAAATGAAAGTTTAAGCACAAACAGTAGCGTCGGCCTGAACCGTCGCTATTATATGAAAATAATAATTTATTAAGACAATAATTAATAAGGAGGAAAACAAGATTTGTTTTGGGAAATGAATATTTTTTCATAAACAATAGCGTCGGCCTGAACCGTCGCTAATATAAAAAAATAAATAATTATTTAAGACAATAAATAAAAGGAGACGAATGAAATTGGTGGAGGGAAATGAAATTTTCGCACAAACAGTAGTTTCGGTCCAAATAAACGCTCGGTCAACACCAAGTATTTTTCTCGAAATCAAACCATTTTCAAAATATTTTCATAACAAATGAACTCGAAGGCCACATGCACTAAGTAGTGAAAAAGGAATGATTAAATGTATGTCCCTTTGTTCTTAGTCCTAGGAAGCATGCTGTAAAGATTATCGTTCGAATGCTCGCCTTTACACATGAACTTTAGTTTTATTCATGCTATATACTTTTGTAGTGAAATGGAGGAAAAGGACTAGTTAGGCGTATGCTCCTCTTATGAAGATTCTAATAAAGACAAAGAAGAGTGATCTCTTCTGTCCAAAAGGGTAAACAAACTTTGAAGGAGAAAATGAGCAACAAACAATTTGCCATAAAAGTTATTTAATAGCACTTTCTTTTGTTTTTGATAGCGCTGAAAAGCGCTACTAACCGTGTCGCTAATGTAAACGATTTTGTTTCATAGAACTTTAAAAGAGGTATTAAAGTACTAGTTTTCAATATAAAAATAATAATTAATTTAAACAATGAGTTTAAAGGATCCAAACAAAATTCCTGAGGGAAAATGAAAGTTTTAGCACAAACAGTAGCGTCGGCCTTAACCGTCGCTATTATATGAAAATAATAATTATTTAATACAATAACTAATAAGGAGGCAAGCGACATTTGTTATGGGAAATGAATTTTTTCATAAACAATAGCGTCGGCCTGAACCGTTGCTAATATAAGAAAATAAATAATTATTTAAGACAACAAATAAAAAAAGGCAAATGAAATTGGTGGGGGGAAATGAAATTTTCGCACAAACAGAAGTGTCGGTCCAAATAAACGCTCGGTCAACACCAAGTATTTTTCTCAAAATCAAACCATTTTCAAAATATTTTCATAACAAATGAACTCGAAGGCCACATGCACTAAGTAGTGAAAAAGTAATGATTAAATGTATGTACCTTTGTTCTTAGTCCTATGACGCATGCTGTATAGGTTATATTTCGAATGCTCGCCTTCACTCATGAACTTTAGTTTTATTCGTGCTATATACTTTTGTAGTGAAATGGAGGAAAAGGACTAGTTACGTGTATGCTTCTCTTATGAAGATTCTAATAAAGACAAAGAAGAGTGATCTCTTCTGTCCAAAAGGGTATACCAACTCTGAAAGAGAAAATGACCAACAAACAATTTTCCATAAAAGTTATTCAATAGCACTTTCTTTTGTTTTTGATAGCTCTGAAAAGAGCTATTAACCGTGCCGCTAATGTTAACGATTTTGTTTCATAGCACTTTAAAAGAGCAATTAAAGTACTAGTTTTTAATATAAAAATAATAATTAATTTAAACAATGAGTTTAAAGGATCCAAACGAAATTCGTGGGGGAAAATGAAAGTTTAAGCACAAACAGTAGCGTCGGCCTGAACCGTCGCTATTATATGAAAATAATAATTTATTAAGACAATAATTAATAAGGAGGAAAACAAGATTTGTTTTGGGAAATGAATATTTTTTCATAAACAATAGCGTCGGCCTGAACCGTCGCTAATATAAAAAAATAAATAATTATTTAAGACAATAAATAAAAGGAGACGAATGAAATTGGTGGAGGGAAATGAAATTTTTGCACAAACAGTAGTTTCGGTCCAAATAAACGCTCGGTCAACACCAAGTATTTTTCTCGAAATCAAACCATTTTCAAAATATTTTCATAACAAATGAACTCGAAGGCCACATGCACTAAGTAGTGAAAAAGGAATGATTAAATGTATGTCCCTTTGTTCTTAGTCCTAGGAAGCATGATGTAAAGATTATCGTTCGAACGCTCGCCTTTACACATGAACTTTAGTTTTATTCGTGCTATATACATTTGTAGTGAAATGGAGGAAAAGGACTAGTTAGGCGTATGCTCCTCTTATGAAGATTCTAATAAAGACAAAGAAGAGTGATCTCTTCTGTCCAAAAGGGTAAACAAACTTTGAAGGAGAAAATGAGCAACAAACAATTTGCCATAAAAGTTATTTAATAGCACTTTCTTTTGTTTTTGATAGCGCTGAAAAGCGCTACTAACCGTGTCGCTAATGTAAACGATTTTGTTTCATAGAACTTTAAAAGAGCTATTAAAGTACTAGTTTTTAATATAAAAATAATAATTAATTTAAACAATGAGTTTAAAGGATCCAAACAAAATTCATGGGGGGAAATGAAAGTTTTAGCACAAACAGTAGCGTCGGCCTGAACCGTCGCTATTATATGAAAATAATAATTATTTAATACAATAACTAATAAGGAGGCAAGCGACATTTGTTATGCGAAATGAATTTTTTTCATAAACAATAGCGTCGGCCTGAACCGTTGCTAATATAAGAAAATAAATAATTATTTAAGACAACAAATAAAAAAAGGGAAATGAAATTGGTGGGGGGAAATGAAATTTTCGCCCAAACAGTAGTTTCGGTCCAAATCAACGCTCGATCAACACCAAGTATTTTTCTCGAAATCAAACCATTTTCAAAATATTTTCATAACAAATGAACTCGAAGGCCACATGCACTAAGTAGTGAAAAAGTAATGATTAAATGTATGTCCCTTTGTTCTTAGTCCTAGGTCGCATGCTGTATAGGTTATATTTCCAATGCTCGCCTTCACTCATGAACTTTAGTTTTATTCGTGCTATATACTTTTGTAGTGAAATGGAGGAAAAGGACTAGTTAGGTGTATGCTTCTCTTATGAAGATTCTAATAAAGACAAAGAAGAGTGATGTCTTCTGTCCAAAACGGTATACCAACTCTAAAAGAGAAAATGACCAACAAGCAATTTTCCATAAAAGTTATTCAATAGCACTTTCTTTTGTTTTTGATAGCTCTGAATAGCGCTATTAATCGTGCCGCTAATGTAAACGATTTTGTTTCATAGCACTTTAAAAGAGCAATTAAAGTACTAGTTTTTAATATAAAAATAATAATTAATTTAAACAATGAGCTTAAAGGATCCAAACGAAATTCGTGGGGGAAAATGAAAGTTTAAGCACAAACAGTAGCGTCGGCCTGAACCGTCGCTATTATATGAAAATAATAATTAATTAAGACAATAATTAATAAGGAGGAAAACGAAATTTGTTTTGGGAAATGACTATTTTTTCATAAACAATAGCGTCGGCCTGAACCGTCGCTAATATAAAAAAATAAATAATTATTTAAGACAATAAATAAAAGGAGACGAATGAAATTGGTGGAGGGAAATGAAATTTTCGCACAAACAGTAGTTTCGGTCCAAATAAACGCTCGGTCAACACCAAGTATTTTTCTCGAAATCAAACCATTTTCAAAATATTTTCATAACAAATGAACTCGAAGGCCACATGCACTAAGTAGTGAAAAAGGAATGATTAAATGTATGTCCCTTTGTTCTTAGTCCTAGGAAGCATGCTGTAAAGATTATCGTTCGAATGCTCGCCTTTACACATGAACTTTAGTTTTATTCGTGCTATATACTTTTGTAGTGAAATGGAGGAAAAGGACTAGTTAGGCGTATGCTCCTCTTATGAAGATTCTAATAAAGACAAAGAAGAGTGATCTCTTCTGTCCAAAATGGTAAACAAACTTTGAAGGAGAAAATGAGCAACAAACAATTTGCCATAAAAGTTATTTAATAGCACTTTCTTTTGTTTTTGATAGCGCTGAAAAGCGCTACTAACCGTGTCGCTAATGTAAACGATTTTGTTTCATAGAACTTTAAAAGAGGTATTAAAGTACTAGTTTTCAATATAAAAATAATAATTAATTTAAACAATGAGTTTAAAGGATCCAAACAAAATTCCTGGGGGAAAATGAAAGTTTTAGCACAAACAGTAGCGTCGGCCTTAACCGTCGCTATTATATGAAAATAATAATTATTTAATACAATAACTAATAAGGAGGCAAGCGACATTTGTTATGGGAAATGAATTTTTTCATAAACAATAGCGTCGGCCTGAACCGTTGCTAATATAAGAAAATAAATAATTATTTAAGACAACAAATAAAAAAAGGCAAATGAAATTGGTGGGGGGAAATGAAATTTTCGCACAAACAGAAGTGTCGGTCCAAATAAACGCTCGGTCAACACCAAGTATTTTTCTCAAAATCAAACCATTTTCAAAATATTTTCATAACAAATGAACTCGAAGGCCACATGCACTAAGTAGTGAAAAAGTATTGATTAAATGTATGTACCTTTGTTCTTAGTCCTAGGACGCATGCTGTATAGGTTATATTTCGAATGCTCGCCTTCACTCATGAACTTTAGTTTTATTCGTGCTATATACTTTTGTAGTGAAATGGAGGAAAAGGACTAGTTACGTGTATGCTTCTCTTATGAAGATTCTAATAAAGACAAAGAAGAGTGATCTCTTCTGTCCAAAAGGGTATACCAACTCTGAAAGAGAAAATGACCAACAAACAATTTTCCATAAAAGTTATTCAATAGCACTTTCTTTTGTTTTTGATAGCTCTGAAAAGAGCTATTAACCGTGCCGCTAATGTTAACGATTTTGTTTCATAGCACTTTAAAAGAGCAATTAAAGTACTAGTTTTTAATATAAAAATAATAATTAATTTAAACAATGAACTTAAAGGATCCAAACGAAATTCGTGGGGGAAAATGAAAGTTTAAGCACAAACAGTAGCGTCGGCATGAACCGTCGCTATTATATGAAAATAATAATTTATTAAGACAATAATTAATAAGGAGGAAAACGAAATTTGTTTTGGGAAATGAATATTTTTTCATAAACAATAGCGTCGGCCTGAACCGTCGCTAATATAAAAAAATAAATAATTATTTAAGACAATAAATAAAAGGAGACGAATGAAATTGGTGGAGGGAAATGAAATTTTCGCACAAACAGTAGTTTCGGTCCAAATAAACGCTCGGTCAACACCAAGTATTTTTCTCGAAATCAAACCATTTTCAAAATATTTTCATAACAAATGAACTCGAAGGCCACATGCACTAAGTAGTGAAAAAGGAATGATTAAATGTATGTCCCTTTGTTCTTAGTCCTAGGAAGCATGCTGTAAAGATTATCGTTCGAATGCTCGCCTTTACACATGAACTTTAGTTTTATTCGTGCTATATACTTTTGTAGTGAAATGGAGGAAATGGACTAGTTAGGCGTATGCTCCTCTTATGAAGATTCTAATAAAGACAAAGAAGAGTGATCTCTTCTGTCCAAAAGGGTAAACAAACTTTGAAGGAGAAAATGAGCAACAAACAATTTGCCATAAAAGTTATTTAATAGCACTTTCTTTTGTTTTTGATAGCGCTGAAAAGCGCTACTAACCGTGTCGCTAATGTAAACGATTTTGTTTCATAGAACTTTAAAAGAGGTATTAAAGTACTAGTTTTCAATATAAAAATAATAATTAATTTAAACAATGAGTTTAAAGGATCCAAACAAAATTCATGGGGGGAAATGAAAGTTTTAGCACAAACAGTAGCGTCGGCCTGAACCGTCGCTATTATATGAAAATAATAATTATTTAATACAATAACTAATAAGGAGGCAAGCGACATTTGTTATGGGAAATGAATTTTTTCATAAACAATAGCGTCGGCCTGAACCGTTGCTAATATAAGAAAATAAATAATTATTTAAGACAACAAATAAAAAAAGGCAAATGAAATTGGTGGGGGGAAATGAAATTTTCGCACAAACAGAAGTGTCGGTCCAAATAAACGCTCGGTCAACACCAAGTATTTTTCTCAAAATCAAACCATTTTCAAAATATTTTCATAACAAATGAACTCGAAGGCCACATGCACTAAGTAGTGAAAAAGTAATGATTAAATGTATGTCCCTTTGTTCTTAGTCCTAGGTCGCATGCTGTATAGGTTATATTTCCAATGCTCGCCTTCACTCATGAACTTTAGTTTTATTCGTGCTATATACTTTTGTAGTGAAATGGAGGAAAAGGACTAGTTAGGTGTATGCTTCTCTTATGAAGATTCTAATAAAGACAAAGAAGAGTGATCTCTTCTGTCCAAAAGGGTATACCAACTCTGAAAGAGAAAATGACCAACAAACAATTTTCCATAAAAGTTATTCAATAGCACTTTCTTTTGTTTTTGATAGCTCTGAAAAGAGCTATTAACCGTGCCGCTAATGTTAACGATTTTGTTTCATAGCACTTTAAAAGAGCAATTAAAGTACTAGTTTTTAATATAAAAATAATAATTAATTTAAACAATGAGCTTAAAGGATCCAAACGAAATTCGTGGGGGAAAATGAAAGTTTAAGCACAAACAGTAGCGTCGGCCTGAACCGTCGCTATTATATGAAAATAATAATTAATTAAGACAATAATTAATAAGGAGGAAAACGAAATTTGTTTTGGGAAATGAATATTTTTTCATAAACAATAGCGTCGGCCTGAACCGTCGCTAATATAAAAAAATAAATAATTATTTAAGACAATAAATAAAAGGAGACGAATGAAATTGGTGGAGGGAAATGAAATTTTCGCACAAACAGTAGTTTCGGTCCAAATAAACGCTCGGTCAACACCAAGTAGTTTTCTCGAAATCAAACCATTTTCAAAATATTTTCATAACAAATGAACTCGAAGGCCACATGCACTAAGTAGTGAAAAAGGAATGATTAAATGTATGTCCCTTTGTTCTTAGTCCTAGGAAGCATGCTGTAAAGATTATCGTTCGAATGCTCGCCTTTACACATGAACTTTAGTTTTATTCGTGCTATATACTTTTGTAGTGAAATGGAGGAAAAGGACTAGTTAGGCGTATGCTCCTCTTATGAAGATTCTAATAAAGACAAAGAAGAGTGATCTCTTCTGTCCAAAATGGTAAACAAACTTTGAAGGAGAAAATGAGCAACAAACAATTTGCCATAAAAGTTATTTAATAGCACTTTCTTTTGTTTTTGATAGCGCTGAAAAGCGCTACTAACCGTGTCGCTAATGTAAACGATTTTGTTTCATAGAACTTTAAAAGAGGTATTAAAGTACTAGTTTTCAATATAAAAATAATAATTAATTTAAACAATGAGTTTAAAGGATCCAAACAAAATTCCTGGGGGAAAATGAAAGTTTTAGCACAAACAGTAGCGTCGGCCTTAACCGTCGCTATTATATGAAAATAATAATTATTTAATACAATAACTAATAAGGAGGCAAGCGACATTTGTTATGGGAAATGAATTTTTTCATAAACAATAGCGTCGGCCTGAACCGTTGCTAATATAAGAAAATAAATAATTATTTAAGACAACAAATAAAAAAAGGCAAATGAAATTGGTGGGGGGAAATGAAATTTTCGCACAAACAGAAGTGTCGGTCCAAATAAACGCTCGGTCAACACCAAGTATTTTTCTCAAAATCAATCCATTTTCAAAATATTTTCATAACAAATGAACTCGAAGGCCACATGCACTAAGTAGTGAAAAAGTATTGATTAAATGTATGTACCTTTGTTCTTAGTCCTAGGACGCATGCTGTATAGGTTATATTTCGAATGCTCGCCTTCACTCATGAACTTTAGTTTTATTCGTGCTATATACTTTTGTAGTGAAATGGAGGAAAAGGACTAGTTACGTGTATGCTTCTCTTATGAAGATTCTAATAAAGACAAAGAAGAGTGATCTCTTCTGTCCAAAAGGGTATACCAACTCTGAAAGAGAAAATGACCAACAAACAATTTTCCATAAAAGTTATTCAATAGCACTTTCTTTTGTTTTTGATAGCTCTGAAAAGAGCTATTAACCGTGCCGCTAATGTTAACGATTTTGTTTCATAGCACTTTAAAAGAGCAATTAAAGTACTAGTTTTTAATATAAAAATAATAATTAATTTAAACAATGAACTTAAAGGATCCAAACGAAATTCGTGGGGGAAAATGAAAGTTTAAGCACAAACAGTAGCGTCGGCCTGAACCGTCGCTATTATATGAAAATAATAATTTATTAAGACAATAATTAATAAGGAGGAAAACGAAATTTGTTTTGGGAAATGAATATTTTTTCATAAACAATAGCGTCGGCCTGAACCGTCGCTAATATAAAAAAATAAATAATTATTTAAGACAATAAATAAAAGGAGACGAATTAAATTGGTGGAGGGAAATGAAATTTTCGCACAAACAGTAGTTTCGGTCCAAATAAACGCTCGGTCAACACCAAGTATTTTTCTCGAAATCAAACCATTTTCAAAATATTTTCATAACAAATGAACTCGAAGGCCACATGCACTAAGTAGTGAAAAAGGAATGATTAAATGTATGTCCCTTTGTTCTTAGTCCTAGGAAGCATGCTGTAAAGATTATCGTTCGAATGCTCGCCTTTACACATGAACTTTAGTTTTATTCGTGCTATATACTTTTGTAGTGAAATGGAGGAAATGGACTAGTTAGGCGTATGCTCCTCTTATGAAGATTCTAATAAAGACAAAGAAGAGTGATCTCTTCTGTCCAAAAGGGTAAACAAACTTTGAAGGAGAAAATGAGCAACAAACAATTTGCCATAAAAGTTATTTAATAGCACTTTCTTTTGTTTTTGATAGCGCTGAAAAGCGCTACTAACCGTGTCGCTAATGTAAACGATTTTGTTTCATAAAACTTTAAAAGAGGTATTAAAGTACTAGTTTTCAATATAAAAATAATAATTAATTTAAACAATGAGTTTAAAGGATCCAAACAAAATTCATGGGGGGAAATGAAAGTTTTAGCACAAACAGTAGCGTCGGCCTGAACCGTCGCTATTATATGAAAATAATAATTATTTAATACAATAACTAATAAGGAGGCAAGCGACATTTGTTATGGGAAATGAATTTTTTCATAAACAATAGCGTCGGCCTGAACCGTTGCTAATATAAGAAAATAAATAATTATTTAAGACAACAAATAAAAAAAGGCAAATGAAATTGGTGGGGGGAAATGAAATTTTCGCACAAACAGAAGTGTCGGTCCAAATAAACGCTCGGTCAACACCAAGTATTTTTCTCAAAATCAAACCATTTTCAAAATATTTTCATAACAAATGAACTCGAAGGCCACATGCACTAAGTAGTGAAAAAGTAATGATTAAATGTATGTCCCTTTGTTCTTAGTCCTAGGTCGCATGCTGTATAGGTTATATTTCCAATGCTCGCCTTCACTCATGAACTTTAGTTTTATTCGTGCTATATACTTTTGTAGTGAAATGGAGGAAAAGGACTAGTTAGGTGTATGCTTCTCTTATGAAGATTCTAATAAAGACAAAGAAGAGTGATCTCTTCTGTCCAAAAGGGTATACCAACTCTGAAAGAGAAAATGACCAACAAACAATTTTCCATAAAAGTTATTCAATAGCACTTTCTTTTGTTTTTGATAGCTCTGAAAAGAGCTATTAACCGTGCCGCTAATGTTAACGATTTTGTTTCATAGCACTTTAAAAGAGCAATTAAAGTACTAGTTTTTAATATAAAAATAATAATTAATTTAAACAATGAGCTTAAAGGATCCAAACGAAATTCGTGGGGGAAAATGAAAGTTTAAGCACAAACAGTAGCGTCGGCCTGAACCGTCGCTATTATATGAAAATAATAATTAATTAAGACAATAATTAATAAGGAGGAAAACGAAATTTGTTTTGGGAAATGAATATTTTTTCATAAACAATAGCGTCGGCCTGAACCGTCGCTAATATAAAAAAATAAATAATTATTTAAGACAATAAATAAAAGGAGACGAATGAAATTGGTGGAGGGAAATGAAATTTTCGCACAAACAGTAGTTTCGGTCCAAATAAACGCTCGGTCAACACCAAGTAGTTTTCTCGAAATCAAACCATTTTCAAAATATTTTCATAACAAATGAACTCGAAGGCCACATGCACTAAGTAGTGAAAAAGGAATGATTAAATGTATGTCCCTTTGTTCTTAGTCCTAGGAAGCATGCTGTAAAGATTATCGTTCGAATGCTCGCCTTTACACATGAACTTTAATTTTATTCGTGCTATATACTTTTGTAGTGAAATGGAGGAAAAGGACTAGTTAGGCGTATGCTCCTCTTATGAAGATTCTAATAAAGACAAAGAAGAGTGATCTCTTCTGTCCAAAATGGTAAACAAACTTTGAAGGAGAAAATGAGCAACAAACAATTTGCCATAAAAGTTATTTAATAGCACTTTCTTTTGTTTTTGATAGCGCTGAAAAGCGCTACTAACCGTGTCGCTAATGTAAACGATTTTGTTTCATAGAACTTTAAAAGAGGTATTAAAGTACTAGTTTTCAATATAAAAATAATAATTAATTTAAACAATGAGTTTAAAGGATCCAAACAAAATTCCTGGGGGAAAATGAAAGTTTTAGCACAAACAGTAGCGTCGGCCTTAACCGTCGCTATTATATGAAAATAATAATTATTTAATACAATAACTAATAAGGAGGCAAGCGACATTTGTTATGGGAAATGAATTTTTTCATAAACAATAGCGTCGGCCTGAACCGTTGCTAATATAAGAAAATAAATAATTATTTAAGACAACAAATAAAAAAAGGCAAATGAAATTGGTGGGGGGAAATGAAATTTTCGCACAAACAGAAGTGTCGGTCCAAATAAACGCTCGGTCAACACCAAGTATTTTTCTCAAAATCAAACCATTTTCAAAATATTTTCATAACAAATGAACTCGAAGGCCACATGCACTAAGTAGTGAAAAAGTATTTATTAAATGTATGTACCTTTGTTCTTAGTCCTAGGACGCATGCTGTATAGGTTATATTTCGAATGCTCGCCTTCACTCATGAACTTTAGTTTTATTCGTGCTATATACTTTTGTAGTGAAATGGAGGAAAAGGACTAGTTACGTGTATGCTTCTCTTATGAAGATTCTAATAAAGACAAAGAAGAGTGATCTCTTCTGTCCAAAAGGGTATACCAACTCTGAAAGAGAAAATGACCAACAAACAATTTTCCATAAAAGTTATTCAATAGCACTTTCTTTTGTTTTTGATAGCTCTGAAAAGAGCTATTAACCGTGCCGCTAATGTTAACGATTTTGTTTCATAGCACTTTAAAAGAGCAATTAAAGTACTAGTTTTTAATATAAAAATAATAATTAATTTAAACAATGAACTTAAAGGATCCAAACGAAATTCGTGGGGGAAAATGAAAGTTTAAGCACAAACAGTAGCGTCGGCCTGAACCGTCGCTATTATATGAAAATAATAATTTATTAAGACAATAATTAATAAGGAGGAAAACGAAATTTGTTTTGGGAAATGAATATTTTTTCATAAACAATAGCGTCGGCCTGAACCGTCGCTAATATAAAAAAATAAATAATTATTTAAGACAATAAATAAAAGGAGACGAATGAAATTGGTGGAGGGAAATGAAATTTTCGCACAAACAGTAGTTTCGGTCCAAATAAACGCTCGGTCAACACCAAGTATTTTTCTCGAAATCAAACCATTTTCAAAATATTTTCATAACAAATGAACTCGAAGGCCACATGCACTAAGTAGTGAAAAAGGAATGATTAAATGTATGTCCCTTTGTTCTTAGTCCTAGGAAGCATGCTGTAAAGATTATCGTTCGAATGCTCGCCTTTACACATGAACTTTAGTTTTATTCGTGCTATATACTTTTGTAGTGAAATGGAGGAAATGGACTAGTTAGGCGTATGCTCCTCTTATGAAGATTCTAATAAAGACAAAGAAGAGTGATCTCTTCTGTCCAAAAGGGTAAACAAACTTTGAAGGAGAAAATGAGCAACAAACAATTTGCCATAAAAGTTATTTAATAGCACTTTCTTTTGTTTTTGATAGCGCTGAAAAGCGCTACTAACCGTGTCGCTAATGTAAACGATTTTGTTTCATAAAACTTTAAAAGAGGTATTAAAGTACTAGTTTTCAATATAAAAATAATAATTAATTTAAACAATGAGTTTAAAGGATCCAAACAAAATTCATGGGGGGAAATGAAAGTTTTAGCACAAACAGTAGCGTCGGCCTGAACCGTCGCTATTATATGAAAATAATAATTATTTAATACAATAACTAATAAGGAGGCAAGCGACATTTGTTATGGGAAATGAATTTTTTCATAAACAATAGCGTCGGCCTGAACCGTTGCTAATATAAGAAAATAAATAATTATTTAAGACAACAAATAAAAAAAGGCAAATGAAATTGGTGGGGGGAAATGAAATTTTCGCACAAACAGAAGTGTCGGTCCAAATAAACGCTCGGTCAACACCAAGTATTTTTCTCAAAATCAAACCATTTTCAAAATATTTTCATAACAAATGAACTCGAAGGCCACATGCACTAAGTAGTGAAAAAGTAATGATTAAATGTATGTCCCTTTGTTCTTAGTCCTAGGTCGCATGCTGTATAGGTTATATTTCCAATGCTCGCCTTCACTCATGAACTTTAGTTTTATTCGTGCTATATACTTTTGTAGTGAAATGGAGGAAAAGGACTAGTTAGGTGTATGCTTCTCTTATGAAGATTCTAATAAAGACAAAGAAGAGTGATCTCTTCTGTCCAAAAGGGTATACCAACTCTGAAAGAGAAAATGACCAACAAACAATTTTCCATAAAAGTTATTCAATAGCACTTTCTTTTGTTTTTGATAGCTCTGAAAAGAGCTATTAACCGTGCCGCTAATGTTAACGATTTTGTTTCATAGCACTTTAAAAGAGCAATTAAAGTACTAGTTTTTAATATAAAAATAATAATTAATTTAAACAATGAACTTAAAGGATCCAAACGAAATTCGTGGGGGAAAATGAAAGTTTAAGCACAAACAGTAGCGTCGGCCTGAACCGTCGCTATTATATGAAAATAATAATTTATTAAGACAATAATTAATAAGGAGGAAAACGAAATTTGTTTTGGGAAATGAATATTTTTTCATAAACAATAGCGTCGGCCTGAACCGTCGCTAATATAAAAAAATAAATAATTATTTAAGACAATAAATAAAAGGAGACGAATGAAATTGGTGGAGGGAAATGAAATTTTCGCACAAACAGTAGTTTCGGTCCAAATAAACGCTCGGTCAACACCAAGTAGTTTTCTCGAAATCAAACCATTTTCAAAATATTTTCATAACAAATGAACTCGAAGGCCACATGCACTAAGTAGTGAAAAAGGAATGATTAAATGTATGTCCCTTTGTTCTTAGTCCTAGGAAGCATGCTGTAAAGATTATCGTTCGAATGCTCGCCTTTACACATGAACTTTAGTTTTATTCGTGCTATATACTTTTGTAGTGAAATGGAGGAAAAGGACTAGTTAGGCGTATGCTCCTCTTATGAAGATTCTAATAAAGACAAAGAAGAGTGATCTCTTCTGTCCAAAATGGTAAACAAACTTTGAAGGAGAAAATGAGCAACAAACAATTTGCCATAAAAGTTATTTAATAGCACTTTCTTTTGTTTTTGATAGCGCTGAAAAGCGCTACTAACCGTGTCGCTAATGTAAACGATTTTGTTTCATAGAACTTTAAAAGAGGTATTAAAGTACTAGTTTTCAATATAAAAATAATAATTAATTTAAACAATGAGTTTAAAGGATCCAAACAAAATTCCTGGGGGAAAATGAAAGTTTTAGCACAAACAGTAGCGTCGGCCTTAACCGTCGCTATTATATGAAAATAATAATTATTTAATACAATAACTAATAAGGAGGCAAGCGACATTTGTTATGGGAAATGAATTTTTTCATAAACAATAGCGTCGGCCTGAACCGTTGCTAATATAAGAAAATAAATAATTATTTAAGACAACAAATAAAAAAAGGCAAATGAAATTGGTGGGGGGAAATGAAATTTTCGCACAAACAGAAGTGTCGGTCCAAATAAACGCTCGGTCAACACCAAGTATTTTTCTCAAAATCAAACCATTTTCAAAATATTTTCATAACAAATGAACTCGAAGGCCACATGCACTAAGTAGTGAAAAAGTATTGATTAAATGTATGTACCTTTGTTCTTAGTCCTAGGACGCATGCTGTATAGGTTATATTTCGAATGCTCGCCTTCACTCATGAACTTTAGTTTTATTCGTGCTATATACTTTTGTAGTGAAATGGAGGAAAAGGACTAGTTACGTGTATGCTTCTCTTATGAAGATTCTAATAAAGACAAAGAAGAGTGATCTCTTCTGTCCAAAAGGGTATACCAACTCTGAAAGAGAAAATGACCAACAAACAATTTTCCATAAAAGTTATTCAATAGCACTTTCTTTTGTTTTTGATAGCTCTGAAAAGAGCTATTAACCGTGCCGCTAATGTTAACGATTTTGTTTCATAGCACTTTAAAAGAGCAATTAAAGTACTAGTTTTTAATATAAAAATAATAATTAATTTAAACAATGAGCTTAAAGGATCCAAACGAAATTCGTGGGGGAAAATGAAAGTTTAAGCACAAACAGTAGCGTCGGCCTGAACCGTCGCTATTATATGAAAATAATAATTAATTAAGACAATAATTAATAAGGAGGAAAACGAAATTTGTTTTGGGAAATGAATATTTTTTCATAAACAATAGCGTCGGCCTGAACCGTCGCTAATATAAAAAAATAAATAATTATTTAAGACAATAAATAAAAGGAGACGAATGAAATTGGTGGAGGGAAATGAAATTTTCGCACAAACAGTAGTTTCGGTCCAAATAAACGCTCGGTCAACACCAAGTATTTTTCTCGAAATCAAACCATTTTCAAAATATTTTCATAACAAATGAACTCGAAGGCCACATGCACTAAGTAGTGAAAAAGGAATGATTAAATGTATGTCCCTTTGTTCTTAGTCCTAGGAAGCATGATGTAAAGATTATCGTTCGAATGCTCGCCTTTACACATGAACTTTAGTTTTATTCGTGCTATATACTTTTGTAGTGAAATGGAGGAAATGGACTAGTTAGGCGTATGCTCCTCTTATGAAGATTCTAATAAAGACAAAGAAGAGTGATCTCTTCTGTCCAAAAGGGTAAACAAACTTTGAAGGAGAAAATGAGCAACAAACAATTTGCCATAAAAGTTATTTAATAGCACTTTCTTTTGTTTTTGATAGCGCTGAAAAGCGCTACTAACCGTGTCGCTAATGTAAACGATTTTGTTTCATAGAACTTTAAAAGAGCTATTAAAGTACTAGTTTTTAATATAAAAATAATAATTAATTTAAACAATGAGTTTAAAGGATCCAAACAAAATTCATGGGGGGAAATGAAAGTTTTAGCACAAACAGTAGCGTCGGCCTGAATCGTCGCTATCATATGAAAATAAGAATTATTTAATACAATAACTAATAAGGAGGCAAGCGACATTTGTTATGCGAAATGAATTTTTTTCATAAACAATAGCGCCGGCCTGAACCGTTGCTAATATAAGAAAATAAATAATTATTTAAGACAACAAATAAAAAAAGGCAAATGAAATTGGTGGGGGGAAATGAAATTTTCGCCCAAACAGTAGTTTCGGTCCAAATCAACGCTCGATCAACACCAAGTATTTTTCTCGAAATAAAACCATTTTCAAAATATTTTCATAACAAATGAACTCGAAGGCCACATGCACTAAGTAGTGAAAAAGTAATGATTAAATGTATGTCCCTTTGTTCTTAGTCCTAGGTCGCATGCTGTATAGGTTATATTTCCAATGCTCGCCTTCACTCATGAACTTTAGTTTTATTCGTGCTATATACTTTTGTAGTGAAATGGAGGAAAAGGACTAGTTAGGTGTATGCTTCTCTTATGAAGATTCTAATAAAGACAAAGAAGAGTGATGTCTTCTGTCCAAAACGGTATACCAACTCTGAAAGAGAAAATGACCAACAAGCAATTTTCCATAAAAGTTATTCAATTGCACTTTCTTTTGTTTTTGATAGCTCTGAATATCACTATTAATCGTGCCGCTAATGTAAACGATTTTGTTTCATAGCACTTTAAAAGAGCAATTAAAGTACTAGTTTTTAATATAAAAATAATAATTAATTTAAACAATGAGCTTAAAGGATCCAAACGAAATTCGTGGGGGAAAATGAAAGTTTAAGCACAAACAGTAGCGTCGGCCTGAACCGTCGCTATTATATGAAAATAATAATTAATTAAGACAATAATTAATAAGGAGGAAAACGAAATTTGTTTTGGGAAATGAATATTTTTTCATAAACAATAGCGTCGGCCTGAACCGTCGCTAATATAAAAAAATAAATAATTATTTAAGACAATAAATAAAAGGAGACGAATGAAATTGGTGGAGGGAAATGAAATTTTCGCACAAACAGTAGTTTCGGTCCAAATAAACGCTCGGTCAACACCAAGTATTTTTCTCGAAATCAAACCATTTTCAAAATATTTTCATAACAAATGAACTCGAAGGCCACATGCACTAAGTAGTGAAAAAGGAATGATTAAATGTATGTCCCTTTGTTCTTAGTCCTAGGAAGCATGCTGTAAAGATTATCGTTCGAATGCTCGCCTTTACACATGAACTTTAGTTTTATTCGTGCTATATACTTTTGTAGTGAAATGGAGGAAATGGACTAGTTAGGCGTAAGCTCCTCTTATGAAGATTCTAATAAAGACAAAGAAGAGTGATCTCTTCTGTCCAAAAGGGTAAACAAACTTTGAAGGAGAAAATGAGCAACAAACAATTTGCCATAAAAGTTATTTAATAGCACTTTCTTTTGTTTTTGATAGCGCTGAAAAGCGCTACTAACCGTGTCGCTAATGTAAACGATTTTGTTTCATAGAACTTTAAAAGAGCTATTAAAGTACTAGTTTTTAATATAAAAATAATAATTAATTTAAACAATGAGTTTAAAGGATCCAAACAAAATTCATGGGGGGAAATGAAAGTTTTAGCACAAACAGTAGCGTCGGCCTGAACCGTCGCTATTATATGAAAATAATAATTATTTAATACAATAACTAATAAGGAGGCAAGCGACATTTGTTATGCGAAATGAATTTTTTTCATAAACAATAGCGTCGGCCTGAACCGTTGCTAATATAAGAAAATAAATAATTATTTAAGACAACAAATAAAAAAAGGCAAATGAAATTGGTGGGGGGAAATGAAATTTTCGCCCAAACAGTAGTTTCGGTCCAAATCAACGCTCGATCAACACCAAGTATTTTTCTCGAAATCAAACCATTTTCAAAATATTTTCATAACAAATGAACTCGAAGGCCACATGCACTAAGTAGTGAAAAAGTAATGATTAAATGGATGTCCCTTTGTTCTTAGTCCTAGGTCGCATGCTGTATAGGTTATATTTCCAATGCTCGCCTTCACTCATGAACTTTAGTTTTATTCGTGCTATATACTTTTGTAGTGAAATGGAGGAAAAGGACTAGTTAGGTGTATGCTTCTCTTATGAAGATTCTAATAAAGACAAAGAAGAGTGATGTCTTCTGTCCAAAACGGTATACCAACTCTGAAAGAGAAAATGACCAACAAGCAATTTTCCATAAAAGTTATTCAATAGCACTTTCTTTTGTTTTTGATAGCTCTGAATAGCGCTATTAATCGTTCCGCTAATGTAAACGATTTTGTTTCATAGCACTTTAAAAGAGCAATTAAAGTACTAGTTTTTAATATAAAAATAATAATTAATTTAAACAATGAGCTTAAAGGATCCAAACGAAATTCGTGGGGGAAAATGAAAGTTTAAGCACAAACAGTAGCGTCGGCCTGAACCGTCGCTATTATATGAAAATAATAATTAATTAAGACAATAATTAATAAGGAGGAAAACGAAATTTGTTTTGGGAAATGAATATTTTTTCATAAACAATAGCGTCGGCCTGAACCGTCGCTAATATAAAAAAATAAATAATTATTTAAGACAATAAATAAAAGGAGACGAATGAAATTGGTGGAGGGAAATGAAATTTTCGCACAAACAGTAGTTTCGGTCCAAATAAACGCTCGGTCAACACCAAGTATTTTTCTCGAAATCAAACCATTTTCAAAATATTTTCATAACAAATGAACTCGAAGGCCACATGCACTAAGTAGTGAAAAAGGAATGATTAAATGTATGTTCCTTTGTTCTTAGTCCTAGGAAGCATGCTGTAAAGATTATCGTTCGAATGCTCGCCTTTACACATGAACTTTAGTTTTATTCGTGCTATATACTTTTGTAGTGAAATGGAGGAAAAGGACTAGTTAGGCGTATGCTCCTCTTATGAAGATTCTAATAAAGACAAAGAAGAGTGATCTCTTCTGTCCAAAAGGGTAAACAAACTTTGAAGGAGAAAATGAGCAACAAACAATTTGCCATAAAAGTTATTTAATAGCACTTTCTTTTGTTTTTGATAGCGCTGAAAAGCGCTACTAACCGTGTCGCTAATGTAAACGATTTTGTTTCATAGAACTTTAAAATAGCTATTAAAGTACTAGTTTTCAATATAAAAATAATAATTAATTTAAACAATGAGTTTAACGGATCCAAACAAAATTCCTGGGGGAAAATGAAAGTTTTAGCACAAACAGTAGCGTCGGCCTGAACCGTCGCTATTATATGAAAATAATAATTATTTAATACAATAACTAATAAGTAGGCAAGCGACATTTGTTATGGGAAATGAATTTTTTCATAAACAATAGCGTCGGCCTGAACCGTTGCTAATATAAGAAAATAAATAATTATTTAAGACAACAAATAAAAAAAGGCAAATGAAATTGGTGGGGGGAAATGAAATTTTCGCACAAACAGTAGTGTCGGTCCAAATAAACGCTCGGTCAACACGAAGTATTTTTCTCAAAATCAAACCATTTTCAAAATATTTTCTTAACAAATGAACTCGATGGCCACATGCACTAAGTAGTGAAAAAGTAATGATTAAATGTATGTCCCTTTGTTCTTAGTCCTAGGACGCATGCTGTATAGGTTATATTTCGAATGCTCGCCTTCACTCATGAACTTTGGTTTTATTCGTGCTATATACTTTTGTAGTGAAATGGAGGAAAAGGACTAGTTAGGTGTATGCTTCTCTTATGAAGATTCTAATAAAGACAAAGAAGAGTGATCTCTTCTGTCCAAAAGGGTATACCAACTCTGAAAGAGAAAATGACCAACAAACAATTTTCCATAAAAGTTATTCAATAGCACTTTCTTTTGTTTTTGATAGCTCTGAAAAGCGCTATTAACCGTGCCGCTAATGTAAACAATTTTGTTTCATAGCACTTTAAAAGAGCAATTAAAGTACTAGTTTTTAATAAAAAAATAATAAATAATTTAAACAATGAGTTTAAAGGATCCAAACGAAATTCGTGGGGGAAAATGAAAGTTTTAGCACAAACAGTAGCGTCGGGTTGAACCGTCGCTATTATATGAAAATAATAATTAATTAAGACAATAACTAATATGGAGGCAAACGAAATTTGTTTTGGGAGATGAATATTTTTTCATAAACAATAGCGTCGGCCTGAACCGTCGCTAATATAAAAAAATAAATAATTATTTAAGACAATAAATAAAAGGAGACGAATGTAATTGGTGGAGGGAAATGAAATTTTCGCACAAACAGTAGTTTCGGTCCAAATAAACGCTCGGTCAACACCAAGTATTTTTCTCGAAATCAAACCATTTTCAAAATATTTTCATAACAAATGAACTCAAAGGCCACATGCACTAAGTAGTGAAAAAGGAATGATTAAATGTATGTCCCTTTGTTCTTAGTCCTAAGAAGCATGCTGTAAAGATTATCGTTCGAATGCTCGCCTTTACACATGAACTTTAGTTTTATTCGTGCTATATACTTTTGTAGTGAAATGGAGGAAAAGGACTAGTTAGGCGTATGCCCCTCTTATGAAGATTCTAATAAAGACAAAGAAGAGTGATCTCTTCTGTCCAAAAGGGTAAACAAACTTTGAAGGAGAAAATGAGCAACAAACAATTTGCCATAAAAGTTATTTAATAGAACTTTCTTTTGTTTTTGATAGAGCTGAAAAGAGCTACTAACCGTGCCGCTAATGTAAACGATTTTGTTTCATAGAAGTTATTTAATAGCACTTTCTTTTGTTTTTGATAGCGCTGAAAAGCGCTACTAACCGTGTCGTTAATGTAAACGATCTTGTTTCATAGAACTTTAAAATAGCTATTAAAGTACTAGTTTTCAATATAAAAATAATAATTAATTTAAACAATGAGTTTAACGGATCCAAACAAAATTCCTGGGGGAAAATGAAAGTTTTAGCACAAACAGTAGCGTCGGCCTGAGCCGTCGCTATTATATGCCATAAAAGTTATTTAAACAAAATAACTTTTCAAAATATTTTCATAACAAATGAACTCGAAGGCCACATGCACTAAGTAGTGAAAACGGAATGATTAAATGTATGTCCCTTTGTTCTTAGTCCTAGGACGCATGCTGTATAGGTTATATTTCGAATGCTCGCCTTCACTCATGAACTTTGGTTTTATTCGTGCTATATACTTTTGTAGTGAAATGGAGGAAAAGGACTAGTTAGGTGTATGCTTCTCTTATGAACATTCTAATAAAGACAAAGAAGAGTGATCTCTTCTGTCCAAAAGGGTATACCAACTCTGAAAGAGAAAATGACCAACAAACAATTTTCCATAAAAGTTATTCAATAGCACTTTCTTTTGTTTTTGATAGCTCTGAAAAGCGCTATTAACCGTGCCGCTAATGTAAACGATTTTGTTTCATAGAACTTTAAAAGAGCAATTAAAGTACTAGTTTTTAATAAAAAAAATAATAAATAATTTAAACAATGAGTTTAAAGGATCCAAACGAAATTCCTGGGGGAAAATGAAAGTTTTAGCACAAACAGTAGCGTCGGGTTGAACCGTCGCTATTATATGAAAATAATAATTAATTAAGACAATAACTAATATGGAGGCATACGAAATTTGTTTTGGGAAATGAATATTTTTTCATAAACAATAGCGTCGGCCTGAACCGTCGCTAATATAAAAAAATAAATAATTATTTAAGACAATAAATAAAAGGAGACGAATGAAATTGGTGGAGGGAAATGAAATTTTCGCACAAACAGTAGTTTCGGTCCAAATAAACGCTCGGTCAACACCAAGTATTTTTCTCGAAATCAAACCATTTTCAAAATATTTTCATAACAAATGAACTCGAAGGCCACATGCACTAAGTAGTGAAAAAGGAATGATTAAATGTATGTCCCTTTGTTCTTAGTCCTAGGAAGCATGCTGTAAAGATTATCGTTCGAATGCTCGCCTTTACACATGAACTTTAGTTTTATTCGTGCTATATACTTTTGTAGTGAAATGGAGGAAAATGACTAGTTAGGCGTATGCTCCTCTTATGAAGATTCTAATAAAGACAAAGAAGAGTGATCTCTTCTGTCCAAAAGGCTAAACAAACTTTGAAGGAGAAAATGAGCAAAAAACAATTTGCCATAAAAGTTATTTAATAGCACTTTCTTTTGTTTTTGATAGCGCTGAAAAGCGCTACTAACCGTGTCGCTAATGTAAACGATTTTGTTTCATAGAACTTTAAAATAGCTATTAAAGTACTAGTTTTCAATATAAAAATAATAATAAATTTAAACAATGAGTTTAACGGATCCAAACAAAATTCCTGGGGGAAAATGAAAGTTTTAGCACAAACAGTAGCGTCGGCCTGAACCGTCGCTATTATATGAAAATAATAATTATTTAATACAATAACTAATAAGGAGGCAAGCGACATTTGTTATGGGAAATGAATTTTTTCATAAACAATAGCGTCGGCTTGAACCGTTGCTAATATAAGAAAATAAATAATTATTTAAGACAACAAATAAAAAAAGGCAAATGAAATTGGTGGGGGGAAATGAAATTTTCGCACAAACAGTAGTGTCGGTCCAAATAAACGCTCGGTCAACACCAAGTATTTTTCTCAAAATCAAACCATTTTCAAAATATTTTCATAACAAATGAACTCGAAGGCCACATGCACTAAGTAGTGAAAAAGTAATGATTAAATGTATGTCCCTTTTTTCTTAGTCCTAGGACGCATGCTGTATTGGTTATATTTCGAATGCTCGCCTTCACTCATGAACTATGCTTTTATTCGTGCTATATACTTTTGTAGTGAAATGGAGGAAAAGGACTAGATAGGTGTATGCTTCTCTTATGAAGATTCTAATAAAGACAAAGAAGAGTGATCTCTTCTGTCCAAAAGGGTATACCAACTCTGAAAGAGAAAATGACCAACAAACAATTTTCCATAAAAGTTATTCAATAGCACTTTCTTTTGTTTTTGATAGCTCTGAAAAGCGCTATTAACCGTGTCGCTAATGTAAACGATTTTGTTTCATAGAACTTTAAAAGAGCTATTAAAGTACTAGTTTTTAATATAAAAATAATAATTAATTTAAACAATGAGTTTAAAGGATCCAAACAAAATTCATGGGGGGAAATGAAAGTTTTAGCACAAACAGTAGCGTCGGCCTGAATCGTCGCTATTATATGAAAATAAGAATTATTTAATACAATAACTAATAAGGAGGCAAGCGACATTTGTTATGCGAAATGAATTTTTTTCATAAACAATAGCGTCGTCCTGAACCGTTGCTAATATAAGAAAATAAATAATTATTTAAGATAACAAATAAAAAAAGGCAAATGAAATTGGTGGGGGGAAATGAAATTTTCGCCCAAACAGTAGTTTCGGTCCAAATCAACGCTCGATCAACACCAAGTATTTTTCTCGAAATAAAACCATTTTCAAAATATTTTCATAACAAATGAACTCGAAGGCCACATGCACTAAGTAGTGAAAAAGTAATGATTAAATGTATGTCCCTTTGTTCTTAGTCCTAGGTCGCATGCTGTATAGGTTATATTTCCAATGCTCGCCTTCACTCATGAACTTTAGTTTTATTCGTGCTATATACTTTTGTAGTGAAATGGAGGAAAAGGACTAGTTAGGTGTATGCTTCTCTTATGAAGATTCTAATAAAGACAAAGAAGAGTGATGTCTTCTGTCCAAAACGGTATACCAACTCTGAAAGAGAAAATGACCAACAAGCAATTTTCCATAAAAGTTATTCAATAGCACTTTCTTTTGTTTTTGATAGCTCTGAATAGCACTATTAATCGTGCCGCTAATGTAAACGATTTTGTTTCATAGCACTTTAAAAGAGCAATTAAAGTACTAGTTTTTAATATAAAAATAATAATTAATTTAAACAATGAGCTTAAAGGATCCAAACGAAATTCGTGGGGGAAAATGAAAGTTTAAGCACAAACAGTAGCGTCGGCCTGAACCGTCGCTATTATATGAAAATAATAATTAATTAAGACAATAATTAATAAGGAGGAAAACGAAATTTGTTTTGGGAAATGAATATTTTTTCATAAACAATAGCGTCGGCCTGAACCGTCGCTAATATAAAAAAATAAATAATTATTTAAGACAATAAATAAAAGGAGACGAATGAAATTGGTGGAGGGAAATGAAATTTTCGCACAAACAGTAGTTTCGGTCCAAATAAACGCTCGGTCAACACCAAGTATTTTTCTCGAAATCAAACCATTTTCAAAATATTTTCATAACAAATGAACTCGAAGGCCACATGCACTAAGTAGTGAAAAAGGAATGATTAAATGTATGTCCCTTTGTTCTTAGTCCTAGGAAGCATGCTGTAAAGATTATCGTTCGAATGCTCGCCTTTACACATGAACTTTAGTTTTATTCGTGCTATATACTTTTGTAGTGAAATGGAGGAAATGGACTAGTTAGGCGTATGCTCCTCTTATGAAGATTCTAATAAAGACAAAGAAGAGTGATCTCTTCTGTCCAAAAGGGTAAACAAACTTTGAAGGAGAAAATGAGCAACAAACAATTTGCCATAAAAGTTATTTAATAGCACTTTCTTTTGTTTTTGATAGCGCTGAAAAGCGCTACTAACCGTGTCGCTAATGTAAACGATTTTGTTTCATAGAACTTTAAAAGAGCTATTAAAGTACTAGTTTTTAATATAAAAATAATAATTAATTTAAACAATGAGTTTAAAGGATCCAAACAAAATTCATGGGGGGAAATGAAAGTTTTAGCACAAACAGTAGCGTCGGCCTGAACCGTCGCTATTATATGAAAATAATAATTATTTAATACAATAACTAATAAGGAGGCAAGCGACATTTGTTATGCGAAATGAATTTTTTTCATAAACAATAGCGTCGGCCTGAACCGTTGCTAATATAAGAAAATAAATAATTATTTAAGACAACAAATAAAAAAAGGCAAATGAAATTGGTGGGGGGAAATGAAATTTTCGCCCAAACAGTAGTTTCGGTCCAAATCAACGCTCGATCAACACCAAGTATTTTTCTCGAAATCAAACCATTTTCAAAATATTTTCATAACAAATGAACTCGAAGGCCACATGCACTAAGTAGTGAAAAAGTAATGATTAAATGTATGTCCCTTTGTTCTTAGTCCTAGGTCGCATGCTGTATAGGTTATATTTCCAATGCTCGCCTTCACTCATGAACTTTAGTTTTATTCGTGCTATATACTTTTGTAGTGAAATGGAGGAAAAGGACTAGTTAGGTGTATGCTTCTCTTATGAAGATTCTAATAAAGACAAAGAAGAGTGATGTCTTCTGTCCAAAACGGTATACCAACTCTGAAAGAGAAAATGACCAACAAGCAATTTTCCATAAAAGTTATTCAATAGCACTTTCTTTTGTTTTTGATAGCTCTGAATAGCGCTATTAATCGTGCCGCTAATGTAAACGATTTTGTTTCATAGCACTTTAAAAGAGCAATTAAAGTACTAGTTTTTAATATAAAAATAATAATTAATTTAAACAATGAGCTTAAAGGATCCAAACGAAATTCGTGGGGGAAAATGAAAGTTTAAGCACAAACAGTAGCGTCGGCCTGAACCGTCGCTATTATATGAAAATAATAATTAATTAAGACAATAATTAATAAGGAGGAAAACGAAATTTGTTTTGGGAAATGAATATTTTTTCATAAACAATAGCGTCGGCCTGAACCGTCGCTAATATAAAAAAATAAATAATTATTTAAGACAATAAATAAAAGGAGACGAATGAAATTGGTGGAGGGAAATGAAATTTTCGCACAAACAGTAGTTTCGGTCCAAATAAACGCTCGGTCAACACCAAGTATTTTTCTCGAAATCAAACCATTTTCAAAATATTTTCATAACAAATGAACTCGAAGGCCACATGCACTAAGTAGTGAAAAAGGAATGATTAAATGTATGTTCCTTTGTTCTTAGTCCTAGGAAGCATGCTGTAAAGATTATCGTTCGAATGCTCGCCTTTACACATGAACTTTAGTTTTATTCGTGCTATATACTTTTGTAGTGAAATGGAGGAAAAGGACTAGTTAGGCGTATGCTCCTCTTATGAAGATTCTAATAAAGACAAAGAAGAGTGATCTCTTCTGTCCAAAAGGGTAAACAAACTTTGAAGGAGAAAATGAGCAACAAACAATTTGCCATAAAAGTTATTTAATAGCACTTTCTTTTGTTTTTGATAGCGCTGAAAAGCGCTACTAACCGTGTCGCTAATGTAAACGATTTTGTTTCATAGAACTTTAAAATAGCTATTAAAGTACTAGTTTTCAATATAAAAATAATAATTAATTTAAACAATGAGTTTAACGGATCCAAACAAAATTCCTGGGGGAAAATGAAAGTTTTAGCACAAACAGTAGCGTCGGCCTGAACCGTCGCTATTATATGAAAATAATAATTATTTAATACAATAACTAATAAGGAGGCAAGCGACATTTGTTATGGGAAATGAATTTTTTCATAAACAATAGCGTCGGCCTGAACCGTTGCTAATATAAGAAAATAAATAATTATTTAAGACAACAAATAAAAAAAGGCAAATGAAATTGGTGGGGGGAAATGAAATTTTCGCACAAACAGTAGTGTCGGTCCAAATAAACGCTCGGTCAACACGAAGTATTTTTCTCAAAATCAAACCATTTTCAAAATATTTTCATAACAAATGAACTCGATGGCCACATGCACTAAGTAGTGAAAAAGTAATGATTAAATGTATGTCCCTTTGTTCTTAGTCCTAGGACGCATGCTGTATAGGTTATATTTCGAATGCTCGCCTTCACTCATGAACTTTGGTTTTATTCGTGCTATATACTTTTGTAGTGAAATGGAGGAAAAGGACTAGTTAGGTGTATGCTTCTCTTATGAAGATTCTAATAAAGACAAAGAAGAGTGATCTCTTCTGTCCAAAAGGGTATACCAACTCTGAAAGAGAAAATGACCAACAAACAATTTTCCATAAAAGTTATTCAATAGCACTTTCTTTTGTTTTTGATAGCTCTGAAAAGCGCTATTAACCGTGCCGCTAATGTAAACAATTTTGTTTCATAGCACTTTAAAAGAGCAATTAAAGTACTAGTTTTTAATAAAAAAATAATAAATAATTTAAACAATGAGTTTAAAGGATCCAAACGAAATTCGTGGGGGAAAATGAAAGTTTTAGCACAAACAGTAGCGTCGGGTTGAACCGTCGCTATTATATGAAAATAATAATTAATTAAGACAATAACTAATATGGAGGCAAACGAAATTTGTTTTGGGAGATGAATATTTTTTCATAAACAATAGCGTCGGCCTGAACCGTCGCTAATATAAAAAAATAAATAATTATTTAAGACAATAAATAAAAGGAGACGAATGTAATTGGTGGAGGGAAATGAAATTTTCGCACAAACAGTAGTTTCGGTCCAAATAAACGCTCGGTCAACACCAAGTATTTTTCTCGAAATCAAACCATTTTCAAAATATTTTCATAACAAATGAACTCAAAGGCCACATGCACTAAGTAGTGAAAAAGGAATGATTAAATGTATGTCCCTTTGTTCTTAGTCCTAAGAAGCATGCTGTAAAGATTATCGTTCGAATGCTCGCCTTTACACATGAACTTTAGTTTTATTCGTGCTATATACTTTTGTAGTGAAATGGAGGAAAAGGACTAGTTAGGCGTATGCCCCTCTTATGAAGATTCTAATAAAGACAAAGAAGAGTGATCTCTTCTGTCCAAAAGGGTAAACAAACTTTGAAGGAGAAAATGAGCAACAAACAATTTGCCATAAAAGTTATTTAATAGAACTTTCTTTTGTTTTTGATAGAGCTGAAAAGAGCTACTAACCGTGCCGCTAATGTAAACGATTTTGTTTCATAGAAGTTATTTAATAGCACTTTCTTTTGTTTTTGATAGCGCTGAAAAGCGCTACTAACCGTGTCGTTAATGTAAACGATCTTGTTTCATAGAACTTTAAAATAGCTATTAAAGTACTAGTTTTCAATATAAAAATAATAATTAATTTAAACAATGAGTTTAACGGATCCAAACAAAATTCCTGGGGGAAAATGAAAGTTTTAGCACAAACAGTAGCGTCGGCCTGAGCCGTCGCTATTATATGCCATAAAAGTTATTTAAACAAAATAACTTTTCAAAATATTTTCATAACAAATGAACTCGAAGGCCACATGCACTAAGTAGTGAAAACGGAATGATTAAATGTATGTCCCTTTGTTCTTAGTCCTAGGACGCATGCTGTATAGGTTATATTTCGAATGCTCGCCTTCACTCATGAACTTTGGTTTTATTCGTGCTATATACTTTTGTAGTGAAATGGAGGAAAAGGACTAGTTAGGTGTATGCTTCTCTTATGAACATTCTAATAAAGACAAAGAAGAGTGATCTCTTCTGTCCAAAAGGGTATACCAACTCTGAAAGAGAAAATGACCAACAAACAATTTTCCATAAAAGTTATTCAATAGCACTTTCTTTTGTTTTTGATAGCTCTGAAAAGCGCTATTAACCGTGCCGCTAATGTAAACGATTTTGTTTCATAGAACTTTAAAAGAGCAATTAAAGTACTAGTTTTTAATAAAAAAATAATAAATAATTTAAACAATGAGTTTAAAGGATCCAAACGAAATTCCTGGGGGAAAATGAAAGTTTTAGCACAAACAGTAGCGTCGGGTTGAACCGTCGCTATTATATGAAAATAATAATTAATTAAGACAATAACTAATATGGAGGCATACGAAATTTGTTTTGGGAAATGAATATTTTTTCATAAACAATAGCGTCGGCCTGAACCGTCGCTAATATAAAAAAATAAATAATTATTTAAGACAATAAATAAAAGGAGACGAATGAAATTGGTGGAGGGAAATGAAATTTTCGCACAAACAGTAGTTTCGGTCCAAATAAACGCTCGGTCAACACCAAGTATTTTTCTCGAAATCAAACCATTTTCAAAATATTTTCATAACAAATGAACTCGAAGGCCACATGCACTAAGTAGTGAAAAAGGAATGATTAAATGTATGTCCCTTTGTTCTTAGTCCTAGGAAGCATGCTGTAAAGATTATCGTTCGAATGCTCGCCTTTACACATGAACTTTAGTTTTATTCGTGCTATATACTTTTGTAGTGAAATGGAGGAAAATGACTAGTTAGGCGTATGCTCCTCTTATGAAGATTCTAATAAAGACAAAGAAGAGTGATCTCTTCTGTCCAAAAGGCTAAACAAACTTTGAAGGAGAAAATGAGCAAAAAACAATTTGCCATAAAAGTTATTTAATAGCACTTTCTTTTGTTTTTGATAGCGCTGAAAAGCGCTACTAACCGTGTCGCTAATGTAAACGATTTTGTTTCATAGAACTTTAAAATAGCTATTAAAGTACTAGTTTTCAATATAAAAATAATAATAAATTTAAACAATGAGTTTAACGGATCCAAACAAAATTCCTGGGGGAAAATGAAAGTTTTAGCACAAACAGTAGCGTCGGCCTGAACCGTCGCTATTATATGAAAATAATAATTATTTAATACAATAACTAATAAGGAGGCAAGCGACATTTGTTATGGGAAATGAATTTTTTCATAAACAATAGCGTCGGCTTGAACCGTTGCTAATATAAGAAAATAAATAATTATTTAAGACAACAAATAAAAAAAGGCAAATGAAATTGGTGGGGGGAAATGAAATTTTCGCACAAACAGTAGTGTCGGTCCAATTAAACGCTCGGTCAACACCAAGTATTTTTCTCAAAATCAAACCATTTTCAAAATATTTTCATAACAAATGAACTCGAAGGCCACATGCACTAAGTAGTGAAAAAGTAATGATTAAATGTATGTCCCTTTTTTCTTAGTCCTAGGACGCATGCTGTATTGGTTATATTTCGAATGCTCGCCTTCACTCATGAACTATGCTTTTATTCGTGCTATATACTTTTGTAGTGAAATGGAGGAAAAGGACTAGTTAGGTGTATGCTTCTCTTATGAAGATTCTAATAAAGACAAAGAAGAGTGATCTCTTCTGTCCAAAAGGGTATACCAACTCTGAAAGAGAAAATGACCAACAAACAATTTTCCATAAAAGTTATTCAATAGCACTTTCTTTTGTTTTTGATAGCTCTGAAAAGCGCTATTAACCGTGCCGCTAATGTAAACGATTTTGTTTCATAGCACTTTAAAAGAGCAATTAAAGTACTAGTTTTTAATAAAAAAATAATAACTAATTTAAACAATGAGTTTAAAGGATCCAAACGAAATTCGTGGGGGAAAATGAATGTTTTAGCACAAACCGTAGCGTCGGGTTGAACCGTCGCTATTATATGAAAATAATAATTAATTAAGACAATAACTAATATGGAGGCAAACGAAATTTGTTTTGGGAAATGAATATTTTTTCATAAACAATAGCGTCCGCCTGAACCGTCGCTAATATAAAAAAATAAATAATTATTTAAGACAATAAATAAAAGGAGACGAATGTAATTGGTGGAGGGAAATGAAATTTTCGCACAAACAGTAGTTTCGGTCCAAATAAACGCTCGGTCAACACCAAGTATTTTTCTCGAAATCAAACCATTTTCAAAATATTTTCATAACAAATGAACTCGAAGGCCACATGCACTAAGTAGTGAAAAAGGAATGATTAAATGTATGTCCCTTTGTTCTTAGTCCTAGGAAGCATGCTGTAAAGATTATCGTTCGAATGCTCGCCTTTACACATGAACTTTAGTTTTATTCGTGCTATATACTTTTGTAGTGAAATGGAGGAAAAGGACTAGTTAGGCGTATGCCCCTCTTATGAAGATTCTAATAAAGACAAAGAAGAGTGATCTCTTCTGTCCAAAAGGGTAAACAAACTTTGAAGGAGAAAATGAGCAACAAACAATTTGCCATAAAAGTTATTTAATAGAACTTTCTTTTGTTTTTGATAGAGCTGAAAAGAGCTACTAACCGTGCCGCTAATGTAAACGATTTTGTTTCATAGAAGTTATTTAATAGCACTTTCTTTTGTTTTTGATAGCGCTGAAAAGCGCTACTAACCGTGTCGTTAATGTAAACGATCTTGTTTCATAGAACTTTAAAATAGCTATTAAAGTACTAGTTTTCAATATAAAAATAATAATTAATTTAAACAATGAGTTTAACGGATCCAAACAAAATTCCTGGGGGAAAATGAAAGTTTTAGCACAAACAGTAGCGTCGGCCTGAGCCGTCGCTATTATATGCCATAAAAGTTATTTAAACAAAATAACTTTTCAAAATATTTTCATAACAAATGAACTCAAAGGCCACATGCACTAAGTAGTGAAAACGGAATGATTAAATGTATGTCCCTTTGTTCTTAGTCCTAGGACGCATGCTGTATAGGTTATATTTCGAATGCTCGCCTTCACTCATGAACTTTGGTTTTATTCGTGCTATATACTTTTGTAGTGAAATGGAGGAAAAGGACTAGTTAGGTGTATGCTTCTCTTATGAAGATTCTAATAAAGACAAAGAAGAGTGATCTCTTCTGTCCAAAAGGGTATACCAACTCTGAAAGAGAAAATGACCAACAAACAATTTTCCATAAAAGTTATTCAATAGCACTTTCTTTTGTTTTTGATAGCTCTGAAAAGCGCTATTAACCGTGCCGCTAATGTAAACGATTTTGTTTCATAGAACTTTAAAAGAGCAATTAAAGTACTAGTTTTTAATAAAAAAATAATAAATAATTTAAACAATGAGTTTAAAGGATCCAAACGAAATTCCTGGGGGAAAATGAAAGTTTTAGCACAAACAGTAGCGTCGGGTTGAACCGTCGCTATTATATGAAAATAATAATTAATTAAGACAATAACTAATATGGAGGCATACGAAATTTGTTTTGGGAAATGAATATTTTTTCATAAACAATAGCGTCGGCCTGAACCGTCGCTAATATAAAAAAATAAATAATTATTTAAGACAATAAATAAAAGGAGACGAATGAAATTGGTGGAGGGAAATGAAATTTTCGCACAAACAGTAGTTTCGGTCCAAATAAACGCTCGGTCAACACCAAGTATTTTTCTCGAAATCAAACCATTTTCAAAATATTTTCATAACAAATGAACTCGAAGGCCACATGCACTAAGTAGTGAAAAAGGAATGATTAAATGTATGTCCCTTTGTTCTTAGTCCTAGGAAGCATGCTGTAAAGATTATCGTTCGAATGCTCGCCTTTACACATGAACTTTAGTTTTATTCGTGCTATATACTTTTGTAGTGAAATGGAGGAAAATGACTAGTTAGGCGTATGCTCCTCTTATGAAGATTCTAATAAAGACAAAGAAGAGTGATCTCTTCTGTCCAAAAGGGTAAACAAACTTTGAAGGAGAAAATGAGCAAAACACAATTTGCCATAAAAGTTATTTAATAGCACTTTCTTTTGTTTTTGATAGCGCTGAAAAGCGCTACTAACCGTGTCGCTAATGTAAACGATTTTGTTTCATAGAACATTAAAATAGCTATTAAAGTACTAGTTTTCAATATAAAAATAATAATAAATTTAAACAATGAGTTTAACGGATCCAAACAAAATTCCTGGGGGAAAATGAAAGTTTTAGCACAAACAGTAGCGTCGGCCTGAACCGTCGCTATTATATGAAAATAATAATTATTTAATACAATAACTAATAAGGAGGCAAGCGACATTTGTTATGGGAAATGAATTTTTTCATAAACAATAGCGTCGGCTTGAACCGTTGCTAATATAAGAAAATAAATAATTATTTAAGACAACAAATAAAAAAAGGCAAATGAAATTGGTGGGGGGAAATGAAATTTTCGCACAAACAGTAGTGTCGGTCCAAATAAACGCTCGGTCAACACCAAGTATTTTTCTCAAAATCAAACCATTTTCAAAATATTTTCATAACAAATGAACTCGAAGGCCACATGCACTAAGTAGTGAAAAAGTAATGATTAAATGTATGTCCCTTTTTTCTTAGTCCTAGGACGCATGCTGTATTGGTTATATTTCGAATGCTCGCCTTCACTCATGAACTATGCTTTTATTCGTGCTATATACTTTTGTAGTGAAATGGAGGAAAAGGACTAGTTAGGTGTATGCTTCTCTTATGAAGATTCTAATAAAGACAAAGAAGAGTGATCTCTTCTGTCCAAAAGGGTATACCAACTCTGAAAGAGAAAATGACCAACAAACAATTTTCCATAAAAGTTATTCAATAGCACTTTCTTTTGTTTTTGATAGCTCTGAAAAGCGCTATTAACCGTGCCGCTAATGTAAACGATTTTGTTTCATAGCACTTTAAAAGAGCAATTAAAGTACTAGTTTTTAATAAAAAAATAATAACTAATTTAAACAATGAGTTTAAAGGATCCAAACGAAATTCGTGGGGGAAAATGAATGTTTTAGCACAAACCGTAGCGTCGGGTTGAACCGTCGCTATTATATGAAAATAATAATTAATTAAGACAATAACTAATATGGAGGCAAACGAAATTTGTTTTGGGAAATGAATATTTTTTCATAAACAATAGCGTCCGCCTGAACCGTCGCTAATATAAAAAAATAAATAATTATTTAAGACAATAAATAAAAGGAGACGAATGAAATTGGTGGAGGGAAATGAAATTTTCGCACAAACAGTAGTTTCGGTCCAAATAAACGCTCGGTCAACACCAAGTATTTTTCTCGAAATCAAACCATTTTCAAAATATTTTCATAACAAATGAACTCGAAGGCCACATGCACTAAGTAGTGAAAAAGGAATGATTAAATGTATGTCCCTTTGTTCTTAGTCCTAGGAAGCATGCTGTAAAGATTATCGTTCGAATGCTCGCCTTTACACATGAACTTTAGTTTTATTCGTGCTATATACTTTTGTAGTGAAATGGAGGAAAAGGACTAGTTAGGCGTATGCCCCTCTTATGAAGATTCTAATAAAGACAAAGAAGAGTGATCTCTTCTGTCCAAAAGGGTAAACAAACTTTGAAGTAGAAAATGAGCAACAAACAATTTGCCATAAAAGTTATTTAATAGGACTTTCTTTTGTTTTTGATAGAGCTGAAAAGAGCTACTAACCGTGCCGCTAATGTAAACGATTTTGTTTCATAGAAGTTATTTAATAGCACTTTCTTTTGTTTTTGATAGCGCTGAAAAGCGCTACTAACCGTGTCGTTAATGTAAACGATCTTGTTTCATAGAACTTTAAAATAGCTATTAAAGTACTAGTTTTCAATATAAAAATAATAATTAATTTAAACAATGAGTTTAACGGATCCAAACAAAATTCCTGGGGGAAAATGAAAGTTTTAGCACAAACAGTAGCGTCGGCCTGAGCCGTCGCTATTATATGCCATAAAAGTTATTTAAACAAAATAACTTTTCAAAATATTTTCATAACAAATGAACTCGAAGGCCACATGCACTAAGTAGTGAAAAAGGAATGATTAAATGTATGTCCCTTTGTTCTTAGTCCTAGGACGCATGCTGTATAGGTTATATTTCGAATGCTCGCCTTCACTCATGAACTTTGGTTTTATTCGTGCTATATACTTTTGTAGTGAAATGGAGGAAAAGGACTAGTTAGGTGTATGCTTCTCTTATGAAGATTCTAATAAAGACAAAGAAGAGTGATCTCTTCTGTCCAAAAGGGTATACCAACTCTGAAAGAGAAAATGACCAACAAACAATTTTCCATAAAAGTTATTCAATAGCACTTTCTTTTGTTTTTGATAGCTCTGAAAAGCGCTATTAACCGTGCCGCTAATGTAAACGATTTTGTTTCATAGAACTTTAAAAGAGCAATTAAAGTACTAGTTTTTAATAAAAAAATAATAAATAATTTAAACAATGAGTTTAAAGGATCCAAACGAAATTCCTGGGGGAAAATGAAAGTTTTAGCACAAACAGTAGCGTCGGGTTGAACCGTCGCTATTATATGAAAATAATAATTAATTAAGACAATAACTAATATGGAGGCAAACGAAATTTGTTTTGGGAAATGAATATTTTTTCATAAACAATAGCGTCGGCCTGAACCGTCGCTAATATAAAAAAATAATTAATTATTTAAGACAATAAATAAAAGGAGACGAATGAAATTGGTGGAGGGAAATGAAATTTTCGCACAAACAGTAGTTTCGGTCCAAATAAACGCTCGGTCAACACCAAGTATTTTTCTCGAAATCAAACCATTTTCAAAATATTTTCATAACAAATGAACTCGAAGGCCACATGCACTAAGTAGTGAAAAAGGAATGATTAAATGTATGTCCCTTTGTTCTTAGTCCTAGGAAGCATGCTGTAAAGATTATCGTTCGAATGCTCGCCCTTACACATGAACTTTAGTTTTATTCGTGCTATATACTTTTGTAGTGAAATGGAGGAAAATGACTAGTTAGGCGTATGCTCCTCTTATGAAGATTCTAATAAAGACAAAGAAGAGTGATCTCTTCTGTCCAAAAGGGCAAACAAACTTTGAAGGAGAAAATGAGCAACAAACAATTTGCCATAAAAGTTATTTAATAGCACTTTCTTTTGTTTTTGATAGCGCTGAAAAGCGCTACTAACCGTGTCGCTAATGTAGACGATTTTGTTTCATAGAACTTTAAAATAGCTATTAAAGTACTAGTTTTCAATATAAAAATAATAATTAATTTAAACAATGAGTTTAACGGATCCAAACGAAATTCCTGGGGGAAAATGAAAGTTTTAGCACAAACAGTAGCGTCGGCCTGAACCGTCGCTATTATATGAAAATAATAATTATTTAATACAATAACTAATAAGGAGGCAAGCGACATTTGTTATGGGAAATGAATTTTTTCATAAAAAATAGCGTCGGCCTGAACCGTTGCTAATATAAGAAAATAAATAATTATTTAAGACAATAAATAAAAGGAGGCGAATGAAATTGGTGGGGGGAAATGAAATTTTCGCACAAACAATAATGTCGGTCCAAATAAACGCTCGGTCAACACCAAGTATTTTTCTCGAAATCAAACCATTTTCAAAATATTTTCATAACAAATGAACTCGAAGGCGACATGCACTAAGTAGTGAAAAAGTAATGATTAAATGTATGTCCCTTTGTTCTTAGTCCTAGGACGCATGTTGTATAGGTTATATTTCGAATGCTCGCCTTCACTCATGAACTTTGGTTTTATTGGTGCTATATACTTTTGTAGTGAAATGGAGGAAAAGGATTAGTTAGGTGTATGCTTCTCTTATGAAGATTCTAATAAAGACAAAGAAGAGTGATCTCTTCTGTCCAAAAGGGTATACCAACTCTGAAAGAGAAAATGACCAACAAACAATTTTCCATAAAAGTTATTCAATAGCACTATCTTTTGTTTTTGATAGCTCTGAAAAGCGCTATTAACGATGCCGCTAATGTAAACGATTTTGTTTCATAGCACTTTAAAAGAGCAATTAAAGTACTAGTTTTTAATATAAAAATAATAATTAATTTAAACAATGTGTTTAAAGGATCCAAACGAAATTCGTGGGGGAAAATGAAAGTTTTAGCACAAACAGTAGCGTCGGCCTGAACCGTCGCTATTATATGAAAATAATAATTAATTAAGACAATAACTAATAAGGAGGCAAACGAAATTTGTTTTGGGAAATGAATATTTTTTCATAAACAATAGCGTCGACCTGAACTGTCGCTAATATAAAAAAATAAATAATTATTTAAGACAATAAATAAAAGGAGGCGAATGAAATTGGTGGAGGGAAATGAAATTTTCGCACAAACAGTAGTTTCGGTCCAAATAAACGCTCTGTCGACACCAAGTATTTTTCTCGAAATCAAACCATTTTCAAAATATTTTCATGAAAAATGAACTCGAAGGCCACATGCACTAAGTAGTGAAAAAGGAATGATTAAATGTATGTCCCTTTGTTCTTAGTCCTAGGAAGCATGCTGTAAAGATTATCGTTCGAATGCTCGCCTTTACACATGAACTTTAGTTTTATTCGTGCTATATACTTTTGTAGTGAAATGGAGGAAAAGGACTAGTTAGGCGTATGCCCCTCTTATGAAGATTCTAATAAAGACAAAGAAGAGTGATCTCTTCTGTCCAAAAGGGTAAACAAACTTTGAAGTAGAAAATGAGCAACAAACAATTTGCCATAAAAGTTATTTAATAGAACTTTCTTTTGTTTTTGATAGAGCTGAAAAGAGCTACTAACCGTGCCGCTAATGTAAACGATTTTGTTTCATAGAAGTTATTTAATAGCACTTTCTTTTGTTTTTGATAGCGCTGAAAAGCGCTACTAACCGTGTCGTTAATGTAAACGATCTTGTTTCATAGAACTTTAAAATAGCTATTAAAGTACTAGTTTTCAATATAAAAATAATAATTAATTTAAACAATGAGTTTAACGGATCCAAACAAAATTCCTGGGGGAAAATGAAAGTTTTAGCACAAACAGTAGCGTCGGCCTGAGCCGTCGCTATTATATGCCATAAAAGTTATTTAAACAAAATAACTTTTCAAAATATTTTCATAACAAATGAACTCGAAGGCCACATGCACTAAGTAGTGAAAAAGGAATGATTAAATGTATGTCCCTTTGTTCTTAGTCCTAGGACGCATGCTGTATAGGTTATATTTCGAATGCTCGCCTTCACTCATGAACTTTGGTTTTATTCGTGCTATATACTTTTGTAGTGAAATGGAGGAAAAGGACTAGTTAGGTGTATGCTTCTCTTATGAAGATTCTAATAAAGACAAAGAAGAGTGATCTCTTCTGTCCAAAAGGGTATACCAACTCTGAAAGAGAAAATGACCAACAAACAATTTTCCATAAAAGTTATTCAATAGCACTTTCTTTTGTTTTTGATAGCTCTGAAAAGCGCTATTAACCGTGCCGCTAATGTAAACGATTTTGTTTCATAGAACTTTAAAAGAGCAATTAAAGTACTAGTTTTTAATAAAAAAATAATAAATAATTTAAACAATGAGTTTAAAGGATCCAAACGAAATTCCTGGGGGAAAATGAAAGTTTTAGCACAAACAGTAGCGTCGGGTTGAACCGTCGCTATTATATGAAAATAATAATTAATTAAGACAATAACTAATATGGAGGCAAACAAAATTTGTTTTGGGAAATGAATATTTTTTCATAAACAATAGCGTCGGCCTGAACCGTCGCTAATATAAAAAAATAATTAATTATTTAAGACAATAAATAAAAGGAGACGAATGAAATTGGTGGAGGGAAATGAAATTTTCGCACAAACAGTAGTTTCGGTCCAAATAAACGCTCGGTCAACACCAAGTATTTTTCTCGAAATCAAACCATTTTCAAAATATTTTCATAACAAATGAACTCGAAGGCCACATGCACTAAGTAGTGAAAAAGGAATGATTAAATGTATGTCCCTTTGTTCTTAGTCCTAGGAAGCATGCTGTAAAGATTATCGTTCGAATGCTCGCCCTTACACATGAACTTTAGTTTTATTCGTGCTATATACTTTTGTAGTGAAATGGAGGAAAATGACTAGTTAGGCGTATGCTCCTCTTATGAAGATTCTAATAAAGACAAAGAAGAGTGATCTCTTCTGTCCAAAAGGGCAAACAAACTTTGAAGGAGAAAATGAGCAACAAACAATTTGCCATAAAAGTTATTTAATAGCACTTTCTTTTGTTTTTGATAGCGCTGAAAAGCGCTACTAACCGTGTCGCTAATGTAGACGATTTTGTTTCATAGAACTTTAAAATAGCTATTAAAGTACTAGTTTTCAATATAAAAATAATAATTAATTTAAACAATGAGTTTAACGGATCCAAACGAAATTCCTGGGGGAAAATGAAAGTTTTAGCACAAACAGTAGCGTCGGCCTGAACCGTCGCTATTATATGAAAATAATAATTATTTAATACAATAACTAATAAGGAGGCAAGCGACATTTGTTATGGGAAATGAATTTTTTCATAAAAAATAGCGTCGGCCTGAACCGTTGCTAATATAAGAAAATAAATAATTATTTAAGACAATAAATAAAAGGAGGCGAATGAAATTGGTGGGGGGAAATGAAATTTTCGCACAAACAATAATGTCGGTCCAAATAAACGCTCGGTCAACACCAAGTATTTTTCTCGAAATCAAACCATTTTCAAAATATTTTCATAACAAATGAACTCGAAGGCGACATGCACTAAGTAGTGAAAAAGTAATGATTAAATGTATGTCCCTTTGTTCTTAGTCCTAGGACGCATGTTGTATAGGTTATATTTCGAATGCTCGCCTTCACTCATGAACTTTGGTTTTATTGGTGCTATATACTTTTGTAGTGAAATGGAGGAAAAGGATTAGTTAGGTGTATGCTTCTCTTATGAAGATTCTAATAAAGACAAAGAAGAGTGATCTCTTCTGTCCAAAAGGGTATACCAACTCTGAAAGAGAAAATGACCAACAAACAATTTTCCATAAAAGTTATTCAATAGCACTATCTTTTGTTTTTGATAGCTCTGAAAAGCGCTATTAACGATGCCGCTAATGTAAACGATTTTGTCTCATAGCACTTTAAAAGAGCAATTAAAGTACTAGTTTTTAATATAAAAATAATAATTAATTTAAACAATGTGTTTAAAGGATCCAAACGAAATTCGTGGGGGAAAATGAAAGTTTTAGCACAAACAGTAGCGTCGGCCTGAACCGTCGCTATTATATGAAAATAATAATTAATTAAGACAATAACTAATAAGGAGGCAAACGAAATTTGTTTTGGGAAATGAATATTTTTTCATAAACAATAGCGTCGACCTGAACTGTCGCTAATATAAAAAAATAAATAATTATTTAAGACAATAAATAAAAGGAGGCGAATGAAATTGGTGGAGGGAAATGAAATTTTCGCACAAACAGTAGTTTCGGTCCAAATAAACGCTCTGTCGACACCAAGTATTTTTCTCGAAATCAAACCATTTTCAAAATATTTTCATGAAAAATGAACTCGAAGGCCACATGCACTAAGTAGTGAAAAAGGAATGATTAAATGTATGTCCCTTTGTTCTTAGTCCTAGGAAGCATGCTGTAAAGATTATCGTTCGAATGCTCGCCTTTACACATGAACTTTAGTTTTATTCGTGCTATATACTTTTGTAGTGAAATGGAGGAAAAGGACTAGTTAGGCGTATGCTCCTCTTATGAAGATTCTAATAAAGACAAAGAAGAGTGATCTCTTCTGTCCAAAAGGGTAAACCAACTTTGAAAGAGAAAGTGAGCAACAAACAATTTGCCATAAAAGTTATTTAATAGCACTTTCTTTTGTTTTTGATAGCGCTGAAAATCGCTACTAATCGTGTCGCTAATGTAAACGGTTTTGTTTCATAGAACTTTAAAAGAGCTATTAAAGTACTAGTTTTTAATATAAAAATAATAATTAATTTAAACAATGAGTTTAAAGGATCCAAACGAAATTCATGGGGGAAAATGAAAGGTTTAGCACAAACAGTAGCGTCAGCCTGAACCGTCGCTATTATATGAAAATAATAATTATTTAATACAATAACTAATAAGGAGGCAAGCGACATTTGTTATGGGAAATGAATTTTTTTTCATAAACAATAGCGTCGGCCTGAACCGTTGCTAATATAAAAAAATAATAATTATTTAAGATAATAAATAAAAGGAGGCGAATGAAATTGGTGAGGGGAAATAAAATTTTCGCACAAACAGTAGTTTCGGTCCAAATAAACGCTCGGTCAACACCAAGTATTTTTCACGAAATCAAACCATTTTCAAAATATTTTCATAACAAATGAACTGGAAGGCCACATGCACTAAGTAGTGAAAAAGGAATGATTAAATGTATGTCCCTTTGATCTTAGTCCTAGGACGCATGCTGTATAGGTTATATTTCGAATGCTCGCCTTCACTCATGAACTTTAGTTTTATTCGTGCTATATACTTTTGTAGTGAAATGGAGGAAAAGGACTAGTTAGGTGTATGCTTCTCTTATGAAGATTCTAATAAAGACAAAGAAGATTGATCTCTTCTGTCCAAAAGGTATACCAACTCTGAAAGAGAAAATGACCAACAAACAATTTTCCATAAAGGTTATTCAATAGCACTATCTTTTGTTTTTGATAGCTCTGAAAAGCGCTATTAACGGTGCCGCTAACGTAAACGATTTTGTTTCATAGATCTTTAAAAGAGCAATTAAAGTACTAGTTTTTAATATAAAAATAATAATTAATTTAAACAATGTGTTTAAAGGATCCCAACGAAATTCGTGGGGGAAAATGAAAGTTTTAGCACAAACAGTAGCGTCGGCCTGAACCGTTGCTATTATATGAAAATAATAATTAATTAAGACAATAACTAATAAGGAGGCAAACGAAATTTGTTTTGGGAAATGAATATTTTTTCATAAACAATAGCGTCGGCCTGAACCGTCGCTAATATAAAAAAATAAATAATTATTTAAGACAATAAATAAAAGGAGGCGAATGAAATTGGTGGAGGGAAATGAAATTTTCGCACAAACAGTAGTTTCGGTCCAAATAAATGCACGGTCGACACCAAGTATTTTTCTCGAAATCAAACCATTTTCAAAATATTTTCATAAAAAATGAACTCGAAGGCCACATGCACTAAGTAGTGAAAAAGGAATGATTAAATGTATGTCCCTTTGTTCTTAGTCCTAGGAAGCATGCTGTAAAGATTATCATTCGAATGCTCGCCTTTACACATGATCTTTAGTTTTATTCGTGCTATATACTTTTATAGTGAAATGGAGGAAAAGGACTAGTTAGGCATATGCTCCTCTTATGAATATTCTAATAAAGACAAAGAAGAGTGATCTCTTCTGTCCAAAAGGGTAAACCAACTTTGAAAGAGAAAGTGAGCAACAAACAATTTGCCATAAAAGTTATTTAATAGCACTTTCTTTTGTTTTTGATAGCGCTGAAAAGCGCTACTAATCGTGTCGCTAATGTAAACGATTTTGTTTCATAGAACTTTAAAAGAGCTATTAAAGTACTAGTTTTTAATATAAAAATAATAATTAATTTAAACAATGAGTTTAAAGGATCCAAACAAAATTCATGGGGGAAAATGAAAGTTTTAGCACAAACAGTAGCGTCGGCCTGAACCGTCGCTATTATATGAAAATAATAATTATTTAATACAATAACTAATAAGGAGGCAAGCGACATTTGTTATGGGAAATGAATTTTTTTCATAAACAATAGCGTCGGCCTGAACCGTTGCTAATATAAGAAAATAAATAATTATTTAAGACAACAAATAAAAAAAAGGCAAATGAAATTGGTGGGGGAAATGAAATTTTCGCACAAACAGTAGTGTCGGTCCAAATAAACGCTCGGTCAACACCAAGTATTTTTCTCGAAATCAAACCATTTTCAAAATATTTTGATAACAAATGAACTCGAAGGCCACATGCACTTAGTAGTGAAAAAGTAATGATTAAATGTATGTCCCTTTGTTCTTAGTCCTAGGACGCATGTTGTATAGGTTATATTTCGAATGCTCGCCTTCACTCATGAACTTTAGTTTTATTCGTGCTATATACTTTTGTAGTGAAATGGTGGAAAAGGATTAGTTAGGTGTATGTTTCTCTTATGAAGATTCTAATAAAGACAAAGAAGAGTGATCTCTTCTGTCCAAAAGGGTATACCAACTCTGAAAGAGAAAATGACCAACAAACAATTTTCCATAAAGGTTATTCAATAGCACTATCTTTTGTTTTTGATAGCTCTGAAAAGCGCTATTAACGGTGCCGCTAACGTAAACAATTTTTTTTCATAGCACTTTAAAAGAGCAATTAAAGTACTAGTTTTTAATATAAAAATAATAATTAATTTAAACAATGTGTTTAAAGGATCCCAACGAAATTCGTGGGGGAAAATGAAAGTTTTAGCACAAACAGTAGCGTCGGCCTGAACCGTCGCTATTATATGAAAATAATAATTAATTAAGACAATAACTAATAAGGAGGCAAACCAAATTTATTTTGGGAAATGAATATTTTTTCATAAACAATAGCGTCGGCCTGAACCGTCGCTAATATAAAAAAATAAATAATTATTTAAGACAATAAATAAAAGGAGGCGAATGAAATTGGTGGAGGGAAATGAAATTTTCGCACAAACAGTAGTTTCGGTCCAAATAAACGCTCGGTCGACACCAAGTATTTTTCTCGAAATCAAACCATTTTCAAAATATTTTCATAAAAAATGAACTCGAAGGCCACATGCACTAAGTAGTGAAAAAGGAATGATTAAATGTATGTCCCTTTGTTCTTAGTCCTAGGAAGCATGCTGTAAAGATTATCATTCGAATGCTCGCCTTTACACATGAACTTTAGTTTTATTCGTGCTATATACTTTTGTAGTGAAATGGAGGAAAAGGACTAGTTAGGCGTATGCTCCTCTTATGAAGATTCTAATAAAGACAAAGAAGAGTGATCTCTTCTGTCCAAAAGGGTAAACCAACTTTGAAAGAGAAAGTGAGCAACAAACAATTTGCAATAAAAGTTATTTAATAGCACTTTCTTTTGTTTTTGATAGCGCTAAAAAGCGCTACTAATCGTGTCGCTAATGTAAACGATTTTGTTTCATAGAACTTTAAAAGAGGTATTAAAGTACTAGTTTTTAATATAAAAATAATAATTAATTTAAACAATGAGTTTAAAGGATCCAAACAAAATTCATGGGGGGAAATGAAAGTTTTAGCACAAACAGTAGCGTCGGCCTGAACCGTCGCTATTATATGAAAATAATAATTATTTAATACAATAACTAATAAGGAGGCAAGCGACATTTGTTATGGGAAATGAATTTTTTTCATAAACAATAGCGTCGGCCTGAACCGTTGCTAATATAAGAAAATAAATAATTATTTAAGACAACAAATAAAAAAAGGCAAATGAAATTGGTGGGGGGAAATGAAATTTTCGCACAAACAGTAGTGTCAGTCCAAATAAACGCTCGGTCAACACCAAGTATTTTTCTCGAAATCAAACCATTTTCAAAATATTTTCATAACAAATGAACTCGAAGGCCACATGCACTTAGTAGTGAAAAAGTAATGATTAAATGTATGTCCCTTTGTTCTTAGTCCTAGGACGCATGTTGTATAGGTTATATTTCGAATGCTCGCCTTCACTCACGAACTTTAGTTTTATTCGTGCTATATACTTTTGTAGTGAAATGGAGGAAAAGGATTAGTTATGTGTATGCTTCTCTTATGAAGATTCTAATAAAGACAAAGAAGAGTGATCTCTTCTGTCCAAAAGGGTATACCAACTCTGAAAGAGAAAATGACCAACAAACAATTTTCCATAAAGGTTATTCAATAGCACTATCTTTTGTTTTTGATAGCTCTGAAAAGCGCTATTAACGGTGCCGCTAACGTAAACAATTTTTTTTCATAGCACTTTAAAAGAGCAATTAAAGTACTAGTTTTTAATATAAAAATAATAATTAATTTAAACAATGTGTTTAAAGGATCCCAACGAAATTCGTGGGGGAAAATGAAAGTTTTAGCACAAACAGTAGCGTCGGCCTGAACCGTCGCTATTATATGAAAATAATAATTAATTAAGACAATAACTAATAAGGAGGCAAACGAAATTTATTTTGGGAAATGAATATTTTTTCATAAACAATAGCGTCGGCCTGAACCGTCGCTAATATAAAAAAATAAATAATTATTTAAGACAATAAATAAAAGGAGGCGAATAAAATTGGTGGAGGGAAATGAAATTTTCGAACAAACAGTAGTTTCGGTCCAAATAAACGCTCGGTCGACACCAAGTATTTTTCTCGAAATCAAACCATTTTCAAAATATTTTCATAAAAAATGAACTCGAAGGCCACATGCACTAAGTAGTGAAAAAGGAATGATTAAATGTATGTCCCTTTGTTCTTAGTCCTAGGAAGCATGCTGTAAAGATTGTCGTTCGAATGCTCGCCTTTACACATGAACTTTAGTTTTATTCGTGCTATATACTTTTGTAGTGAAATGGAGGAAAAGGACTAGTTAGGCGTATGCTCCTCTTATGAAGATTCTAATAAAGACAAAGAAGAGTGATCTCTTCTGTCCAAAAGGGTAAACCAACTTTGAAAGAGAAAGTGAGCAACTAACAATTTGCCATAAAAGTTATTTAATAGCACTTTCTTTTGTTTTTGATAGCGCTGAAAAGCGCTACTAATCGTGTCGCTAATGTAAACGATTTTGTTTCATAGAACTTTAAAAGAGCTATTAAAGTACTAGTTTTTAATTTAAAAATAATAATTAATTTAAACAATGAGTTTAAAGGATCCAAACAAAATTCATGGGGGAAAATGAAAGTTTTAGCACAAATAGTAGCGTCGGCCTGAACCGTCGCTATTATATGAAAATAATAATTATTTAATACAATAACTAATAAGGAGGCAAGCGACATTTGTTATGGGAAATGAATTTTTTTCATAAACAATAGCGTCGGCCTGAACCGTTGCTAATATAAGAAAATAAATAATTATTTAAGACAACAAATAAAAAAAGGCAAATGAAATTGGTGGGGGGAAATGAAATTTTCGCACAAACAGTAGTGTCGGTCCAAATAAACGCTCGGTCAACACCAAGTATTTTTCTCGAAATCAAACCATTTTCAAAATATTTTCATAACAAATGAACTCGAAGGCCACATGCACTTAGTAGTGAAAAAGTAATGATTAAATGTATGTCCCTTTGTTCTTAGTCCTAGGACGCATGTTGTATAGGTTATATTTCGAATGCTCGCCTTCACTCATGAACTTTAGCTTTATTCGTGCTATATACTTTTGTAGTGAAATGGAGGAAAAGGATTAGTTAGGTGTATGCTTCTCTTATGAAGATTCTAATAAAGACAAAGAAGAGTGATCTCTTCTGTCCAAAAGGGTATACCAACTCTGAAAGAGAAAATGACCAACAAACAATTTTCCATAAAGGTTATTCAATAGCACTATCTTTTGTTTTTGATAGCTCTGAAAAATGCTATTAACGGTGCCGCTAATGTAAACGATTTTGTTTCATAGCACTTTAAAAGAGAAATTAAAGTACTAGTTTTTAATATAAAAATAATAATTAATTTAAACAATGTGTTTAAAGGATCCAAACGAAATTCGTGGGGGAAAATGAAAGTTTTAGCACAAACAGTAGCCTCGGCCTGAACCGTCGCTATTATATGAAAATAATAATTAATTAAGACAATAACTAATAAGGAGGCAAACGAAATTTGTTTTGGGAAATGAATATTTTTTCATAAACAATAGCATCGGCCTGAACCGTCGCTAATATAAAAAAATAAATAATTATTTAAGACAATAAATAAAAGGAGGCGAATGAAATTGGTGGACGGAAATGAAATTTTCGCACAAACAGTAGTTTCGGTCCAAATAAACGCTCGGTCGACACCAAGTATTTTTCTCGAAATCAAACCATTTTCAAAATATTTTCATAAAAAATGAACACGAAGGCCACATGCACTAAGTAGTGAAAAAGGAATGATTAAATGTATGTCCCTTTGTTCTTAGTCCTAGGAAGCAAGCTGTAAAGATTATCGTTCGAATGCTCGCCTTTACACATGAACTTTAGTTTTATTCGTGCTATATACTTTTGTAGTGAAATGGAGGAAAAGGACTAGTTAGGCATATGCTCCTCTTATGAAGATTCTAATAAAGACAAAGAAGAGTGATATCTTCTATCCAAAAGGGTAAACCAACTTTGAAAGAGAAAGTGAGCAACAAACAATTTTCCATAAAAGTTATTTAATAGCACTTTCTTTTGTTTTTTATAGCGCTGAAAAGCGCTACTAATCGTGTCGCTAATGTAAACGATTTTGTTTCATAGAACTTTAAAAGAGCTATTAAAGTACTAGTTTTTAATATAAAAATAATAATTAATTTAAACAATGAGTTTAAAGGATCCAAACAAAATTCATGGGGGGAAATGAAAGTTTTAGCACAAACAGTAGCGTCGGCCTGAACCGTCGCTATTATATGAAAATAATAATTATTTAATACAATAACTAATAAGGAGGCAAGCGACATTTGTTATGGGAAATGAATTTTTTTCATAAACAATAGCGTCGGCCTGAACCGTTGCTAATATAAGAAAATAAATAATTATTTAAGACAACAAATAAAAAAAGGCAAATGAAATTGGTGGGGGGAAATGAAATTTTCGCACAAACAGTAGTGTCAGTCCAAATAAACGCTCGGTCAACACCAAGTATTTTTCTCGAAATCAAACCATTTTCAAAATATTTTCATAACAAATGAACTCGAAGGCCACATGCACTTAGTAGTGAAAAAGTAATGATTAAATGTATGTCCCTTTGTTCTTAGTCCTAGGACGCATGTTGTATAGGTTATATTTCGAATGCTCGCCTTCACTCACGAACTTTAGTTTTATTCGTGCTATATACTTTTGTAGTGAAATGGAGGAAAAGGATTAGTTATGTGTATGCTTCTCTTATGAAGATTCTAATAAAGACAAAGAAGAGTGATCTCTTCTGTCCAAAAGGGTATACCAACTCTGAAAGAGAAAATGACCAACAAACAATTTTCCATAAAGGTTATTCAATAGCACTATCTTTTGTTTTTGATAGCTCTGAAAAGCGCTATTAACGGTGCCGCTAACGTAAACAATTTTTTTTCATAGCACTTTAAAAGAGCAATTAAAGTACTAGTTTTTAATATAAAAATAATAATTAATTTAAACAATGTGTTTAAAGGATCCCAACGAAATTCGTGGGGGAAAATGAAAGTTTTAGCACAAACAGTAGCGTCGGCCTGAACCGTCGCTATTATATGAAAATAATAATTAATTAAGACAATAACTAATAAGGAGGCAAACGAAATTTATTTTGGGAAATGAATATTTTTTCATAAACAATAGCGTCGGCCTGAACCGTCGCTAATATAAAAAAATAAATAATTATTTAAGACAATAAATAAAAGGAGGCGAATAAAATTGGTGGAGGGAAATGAAATTTTCGAACAAACAGTAGTTTCGGTCCAAATAAACGCTCGGTCGACACCAAGTATTTTTCTCGAAATCAAACCATTTTCAAAATATTTTCATAAAAAATGAACTCGAAGGCCACATGCACTAAGTAGTGAAAAAGGAATGATTAAATGTATGTCCCTTTGTTCTTAGTCCTAGGAAGCATGCTGTAAAGATTGTCGTTCGAATGCTCGCCTTTACACATGAACTTTAGTTTTATTCGTGCTATATACTTTTGTAGTGAAATGGAGGAAAAGGACTAGTTAGGCGTATGCTCCTCTTATGAAGATTCTAATAAAGACAAAGAAGAGTGATCTCTTCTGTCCAAAAGGGTAAACCAACTTTGAAAGAGAAAGTGAGCAACTAACAATTTGCCATAAAAGTTATTTAATAGCACTTTCTTTTGTTTTTGATAGCGCTGAAAAGCGCTACTAATCGTGTCGCTAATGTAAACGATTTTGTTTCATAGAACTTTAAAAGAGCTATTAAAGTACTAGTTTTTAATTTAAAAATAATAATTAATTTAAACAATGAGTTTAAAGGATCCAAACAAAATTCATGGGGGAAAATGAAAGTTTTAGCACAAATAGTAGCGTCGGCCTGAACCGTCGCTATTATATGAAAATAATAATTATTTAATACAATAACTAATAAGGAGGCAAGCGACATTTGTTATGGGAAATGAATTTTTTTCATAAACAATAGCGTCGGCCTGAACCGTTGCTAATATAAGAAAATAAATAATTATTTAAGACAACAAATAAAAAAAGGCAAATGAAATTGGTGGGGGAAAATGAAATTTTCGCACAAACAGTAGTGTCGGTCCAAATAAACGCTCGGTCAACACCAAGTATTTTTCTCGAAATCAAACCATTTTCAAAATATTTTCATAACAAATGAACTCGAAGGCCACATGCACTTAGTAGTGAAAAAGTAATGATTAAATGTATGTCCCTTTGTTCTTAGTCCTAGGACGCATGTTGTATAGGTTATATTTCGAATGCTCGCCTTCACTCATGAACTTTAGCTTTATTCGTGCTATATACTTTTGTAGTGAAATGGAGGAAAAGGATTAGTTAGGTGTATGCTTCTCTTATGAAGATTCTAATAAAGACAAAGAAGAGTGATCTCTTCTGTCCAAAAGGGTATACCAACTCTGAAAGAGAAAATGACCAACAAACAATTTTCCATAAAGGTTATTCAATAGCACTATCTTTTGTTTTTGATAGCTCTGAAAAATGCTATTAACGGTGCCGCTAATGTAAACGATTTTGTTTCATAGCACTTTAAAAGAGAAATTAAAGTACTAGTTTTTAATATAAAAATAATAATTAATTTAAACAATGTGTTTAAAGGATCCAAACGAAATTCGTGGGGGAAAATGAAAGTTTTAGCACAAACAGTAGCCTCGGCCTGAACCGTCGCTATTATATGAAAATAATAATTAATTAAGACAATAACTAATAAGGAGGCAAACGAAATTTGTTTTGGGAAATGAATATTTTTTCATAAACAATAGCATCGGCCTGAACCGTCGCTAATATAAAAAAATAAATAATTATTTAAGACAATAAATAAAAGGAGGCGAATGAAATTGGTGGAGGGAAATGAAATTTTCGCACAAACAGTAGTTTCGGTCCAAATAAACGCTCGGTCGACACCAAGTATTTTTCTCGAAATCAAACCATTTTCAAAATATTTTCATAAAAAATGAACACGAAGGCCACATGCACTAAGTAGTGAAAAAGGAATGATTAAATGTATGTCCCTTTGTTCTTAGTCCTAGGAAGCAAGCTGTAAAGATTATCGTTCGAATGCTCGCCTTTACACATGAACTTTAGTTTTATTCGTGCTATATACTTTTGTAGTGAAATGGAGGAAAAGGACTAGTTAGGCATATGCTCCTCTTATGAAGATTCTAATAAAGACAAAGAAGAGTGATATCTTCTATCCAAAAGGGTAAACCAACTTTGAAAGAGAAAGTGAGCAACAAACAATTTTCCATAAAAGTTATTTAATAGCACTTTCTTTTGTTTTTTATAGCGCTGAAAAGCGCTACTAATCGTGTCGCTAATGTAAACGATTTTGTTTCATAGAACTTTAAAAGAGCTATTAAAGTACTAGTTTTTAATATAAAAATAATAATTAATTTAAACAATGAGTTTAAAGGATCAAAACAAAATTCATGGGGGAAAATGAAAGTTTTAGCACAAACAATAGCGTCGGCCTGAACCGTCGCTATTATATGAAAATAATAATTATTTAATACAATAACTAATAAGGAGGCAAGCGACATTTGTTATGGGAAATGAATTTTTTTTCATAAACAATAGCGTCGGCCTGAACCGTTGCTAATATAAGAAAATAAATAATTATTAAAGATAACAAATAAAAAAAGGCAAATGAAATTGGTGGGGGGAAATGAAATTTTCGCACAAACAGTAGTGTCGGTCCAAATAAACGCTCGGTCAACACCAAGTATTTTTCTCGAAATCAAACCATTTTCAAAATATTCTCATAACTAATTAACTCGAAGGCCACATGCACTTAGTAGTGAAAAAGTAATGATTAAATGTATGTCCCTTTGTTCTTAGTCCTAGGGCGCATGCTGTATAGGTTATATTTCGAATGCTCGCCTTCACTCATGAACTTTAGTTTTATTCGTGCTATATACTTTTGTAGTGAAATGGCGGAAAAGGATTAGTTAGGTGTATGCTTCTCTTATGAAGATTCTAATAAAGACAAAGAAGAGTGATCTCTTCTGTCCAAAAGGGTATACCAACTCTGAAAGAGAAAATGACCAACAAACAATTTTCCATAAAGGTTATTCAATAGCACTATCTTTTGTTTTTGATAGCTCTGAAAAGCGCTATTAACGGTGCCGCTAATGTAAACGATTTTGTTTCATAGCACTTTAAAAGAGCAATTAAATTACTAGTTTTTAATATAAAAATAATAATTAATTTAAACAATGAGTTTAAAGGATCCAAACGAAATTTGTGGGGGGAAATGAAAGTTTTAGCACAAACAGTAGCGTCGTCCTGAACCGTCGCTATTATATGAAAATAATAATTAATTAAGACAATAACTAATAAGGAGGCAAACGAAATTTGTTTTGGGAAATGAATATTTTTTCATGAACAATAGCGTCGGCCTGAACCGTCGCTAATATAAAATAATAAATAATTATTTAAGACAATAAATAAAAGGAGGCGAATGAAATTGGTGGAGGGAAATGAAATTTTTGCACAAACAGTAGTTTCGGTCCAAATAAACGCTCGGTCGACACCAAGTATTTTCTCGAAATCAAACCATTTTCAAAATATTTTCATAACAAATGAACTCGAAGGCCACATGCACTAAGTAGTGAAAAAGGAATGATTAAATGTATGTCCCTTTGTTCTTAGTCCTATGACGCATGCTGTATAGGTTATATTTCGAATGCTCGCCTTCACTCATGGACTTTAGTTTTATTCGTGCTATATACTTTTGTAGTGAAATGGAGGAAAAGGATTAGTTAGGTGTATGCTCCTCTTATGAAGATTCTAATAAAGACAAAGAAGAGTGATCTCTTCTTTCCAAATTGGGATTACCAACTCTGAAAGAGAAAATGACCAACAAACAATTTTCCATAAAGGTTATTCAATAGCACTTTCTTTTGTTTTTGATAGCTCTAAAAAGCGCTATTAACGGTGCCGCTAATGTAAACGATTTTGTTTCATAGAACTTTAAAAGAGCAATTAAAATACTATTTTTTAATATAAAAATAATAATTAATTTAAACAATGAGTTTAAAGGATCCAAACAAAATTCATGGGGGAAAATGAAAGTTTTAGCACAAACAGTAGCGTCGGCCTGAACTGTCGCTATTATATGAAAATAATAATTATTTAATACAATAACTAATAAGGAGGCAAGCGACATTTGTTATGGGAAATGAATTTTTTTCATAAACAATAGCGTCGGCCTGAACCGTTGCTAATATAAGAAAATAAATAATTATTTAAGACAACAAATAAAAAAAGGCAAATGAAATTGGTGAGGGGAAATGAAATTTTCGCACAAACAGTAGTGTCGGTGCAAATAAACGCTCGGTCAACACCAAGTATTTTTCTCGAAATCAAACCATTTTCAAAATATTTTCATAACAAATTAACTCGAAGGCCACATGCACTTAGTAGTGAAAAAGTAATGATTAAATGTATGTCCCTTTGTTCTTAGTCCTAGGGCGCATGCTGTATAGGTTATATTTCGAATGCTCGCCTTCAATCACGAACTTTAGTTTTATTCGTGCTATATACTTTTGTAGTGAAATGGCAGAAAAGGATTAGTTAGGTGTATGCTTCTCTTATGAAGATTCTAATAAAGACAAAGAAGAGTGATCTCTTCTGTCCAAAAGGGTATACCAACTCTGAAAGAGAAAATGACCAACAAACAATTTTCCATAAAGGTTATTCAATAGCACTATCTTTTGTTTTTGATAGCTCTGAAAAGCGCTATTAACGGTGCCGCTAATGTAAACGATTTTGTTTCATAGCACTTTAAAAGAGAAATTAAAGTACTAGTTTTTAATATAAAAATAATAATTAATTTAAACAATGTGTTTAAAGGATCCAAACGAAATTCGTGGGGGAAAATGAAAGTTTTAGCACAAACAGTAGCGTCGGCCTGAACCGTCGCTATTATATGAAAATAATAATTAATTAAGACAATAACTAATAAGGAGGCGAACGAAATTTGTTTTGGGAAATGAATATTTTTTCATAAACAATATCGTCGGCCTGAACCGTCGCTAATATAAAAAAATAAATAATTATTTAAGACAATAAATAAAAGGAGGCGAATGAAATTGGTGGAGGGAAATGAAATTTTCGCACAAACAGTAGTTTCGGTCCAAATAAACGCTCGGTCGACACCAAGTATTTTTCTCGAAATCAAACCATTTTCAAAATATTTTCATAAAAAATGAACACGAAGGCCACATGCACTAAGTAGTGAATAAGGAATGATTAAATGTATGTCCCTTTGTTCTTAGTCCTAGGAAGCATGCTGTAAAGATTATCGTTCGAATGCTCGCCTTTACACATGAACTTTAGTTTTATTCGTGCTATATACTTTTGTAGTGAAATGGAGGAAAAGGACTAGTTAGGCGTATGCTCCTCTTATGAAGATTCTAATAAAGACAAAGAAGAGTGATATCTTCTATCCAAAAGGGTAAACCAACTTTGAAAGAGAAAGTGAGCAACAAACAATTTGCCATAAAAGTTATTTAATAGCACTTTCTTTTGTTTTTGATAGCGCTGAAAAGCGCTACTAATCGTGTCGCTAATGTAAACGATTTTGTTTCATAGAACTTTAAAAGAGCTATTAAAGTACTAGTTTTTAATATAAAAATAATAATTAATTTAAACAATGAGTTTAAAGGATGAAAACAAAATTCATGGGGGAAAATGAAAGTTTTAGCACAAACAGTAGCGTCGGCCTGAACCGTCGCTATTATATGAAAATAATAATTATTTAATACAATAACTAATAAGGAGGCAAACGAAATTTGTTTTGGGAAATGAATACTTTTTCATGAACAATAGCGTCGGCCTGAACCGTCGCTAATATAAAATAATAAATAACTATTTAAGACAATAAATAAAAGGAGGCCAATGAAATTGGTGGAGGGAAATGAAATTTTCGCACAAACAGTAGTTTCGGTCCAAATAAACGCTCGGTCGACACCAAGTATTTTCTCGAAATCAAACCATTTTCAAAATATTTTCATAACAAATGAACTCGAAGGCCACATGCACTAAGTAGTGAAAAAGGAATGATTAAATGTATGTCCCTTTGTTCTTAGTCCTAGGACGCATGCTGTATAGGTTATATTTCGAATGCTCGCCTTCACTCATGGACTTTAGTTTTATTCGTGCTATATACTTTTGTAGTGAAATGGAGGAAAAGGATTAGTTAGGTGTATGCTCCTCTTATGAAGATTCTAATAAAGACAAAGAAGAGTGATCTCTTCTTTCCAAAAGGGTATACCAACTCTGAAAGAGAAAATGACCAACAAACAATTTTCCATAAAGGTTATTCAATAGCACTTTCTTTTGTTTTTGATAGCTCTAAAAAGCACTATTAACGGTGCCGCTAATGTAAACTATTTTGTTTCATAGAACTTTAAAAGAGCAATTAAAATACTATTTTTTAATATAAAAATAATAATTAATTTAAACAATGAGTTTAAAGGATCCAAACAAAATTCATGGGGGAAAATGAAAGTTTTAGCACAAACAGTAGCGTCGGCCTGAACCGTCGCTATTATATGAAAATAATAATTATTTAATACAATAACTAATAAGGAGGCAAGCGACATTTGTTATGGGAAATGAATTTTTTTCATAAACAATAGCGTCGGCCTGAACCGTTGCTAATATAAGAAAATAAATAATTATTTAAGACAACAAATAAAAAAAGGCAAATGAAATTGGTGAGGGGAAATGAAATTTTCGCACAAACAGTAGTGTCGGTCCAAATAAACGCTCGGTCAACACCAAGTATTTTTCTCGAAATCAAACCATTTTCAAAATATTTTCATAACAAATTAACTCGAAGGCCACATGCACTTAGTAGTGAAAAAGTAATGATTAAATGTATGTCCCTTTGTTCTTAGTCCTAGGGCGCATGCTGTATAGGTTATATTTCGAATGCTCGCCTTCACTCATGAACTTTAGTTTTATTCGTGCTATATACTTTCGTAGTGAAATGGCGGAAAAGGATTAGTTAGGTGTATGCCTCTCTTATGAAGATTCTAATAAAGACAAAGAAGAGTGATCTCTTCTGTCCAAAAGGGTATACCAACTCTGAAAGAGAAAATGACCAACAAACAATTTTCCATAAAGGTTATTCAATAGCACTATCTTTTGTTTTTGATAGGTCTGAAAAGCGCTATTAACGGTACCGCTAATGTAAACGATTTTGTTTCATAGCACTTTCAAAGAGCAATTAAAGTACTAGTTTTTAATATAAAAATAATAATTAATTTAAACAATGAGTTTAAAGGATCCAAACGAAATTTGTGGGGGAAAATGAAAGTTTTAGCACAAACAGTAGCGTCGTCTTGAACCGTCGCTATTATATGAAAATAATAATTAATTAAGACAATAACTAATAAGGAGACAAACGAAATTTGTTTTGGGAAATGAATATTTTTTCATGAACAATAGCGTCGGCCTGAACCGTCGCTAATATAAAAAAATAAATAATTATTTAAGACAATAAATAAAAGGAGGCGAATGAAATTGGTGGAGGGAAATGAAATTTTCGCACAAACAGTAGTTTCGGTCCAAATAAACGCTCGGTCGACACCAAGTATTTTCTCGAAATCAAACCATTTTCAAAATATTTTCATAACAAATGAACTCGAAGGCCACATGCACTAAGTAGTGAAAAAGGAATGATTAAATGTATGTCCCTTTGTTCTTAGTCCTAGGACGCATGCTGTATAGGTTATATTTCGAATGCTCGCCTTCACTCATGGACTTTAGTTTTATTCGTGCTATATACTTTTGTAGTGAAATGGAGGAAAAGGATTAGTTAGGTGTATGCTCCTCTTATGAAGATTCTAATAAAGACAAAGAAGAGTGATCTCTTCTGTCCAAAAGGGTATACCAACTCTGAAAGAGAAAATGACCAACAAACAATTTTCCATAAAGGTTATTCAATAGCACTATATTTTGTTTTTGATAGCTCTAAAAAGCGCTATTAACGGTGCCGCTAATGTAAACGATTTTTTTTCATAGCACTTTAAAAGAGCAATTAAAGTACTAGTTTTTAATATAAAAATAATAATTAATTTAAACAATGAATTTTAAGGATCCAAACGAAATTCGTGGGGGAAAATGAAAGTTTTAGCACAAACAGTAGCGTCGGCCTGAACCGTCGCTATTATATGAAAATAATAATTAATTAAGACAATAACTAATAAGGAGGCAAACGAAATTTGTTTTGGGAAATGAATATTTTTTCATAAACAATAGCGTCGGCCTGAACCGTCGCTAATATAAAAAAATAAATAATTATTTAAGACAATAAATAAAAGGAGGCGAATGAAATTGGTGGAGGGAAATGAAATTTTCGCACAAATAGTAGTGTCGGTCCAAATAAATGCTCGGTCAACACCAAGTAGTTTTCTCAAAATCAAACCATATTCATAACAAATGAACTCGAAGGCCACATGCACTATGTAGTGAAAAAGGCATGATTAAATGTATGTACCTTTGTTCTTAGTCCTAGGACGCATGTTGTATAGGTTATATTTCGAATGCTCGCCTTCACTCATGAACTTTAGTTTTATTCGTGCTATATACTTTTGTAGTGAAATGGAGGAAAAGGACTAGTTAGGCGTATGCTTCTCTTATGAAGATTCTAATAAAGACAAAGAAGAGTGATCTCTTCTGTCCAAAAGGGTATACCAACTCTGAAAGAGAAAATGACCAACAAACAATTTGCCATAAAACTTATTCAATAGCACTTTCTTTTGTTTTTGATAGCTCTGAAAAGCGCTATTAACCGTGCCGCTAATGTAAACGATTTTGTTTCATAGCACTTTAAAAGAGCAATTAAAGCACTAGTTTTTAATATAAAAATAATAATTAATTTAACCAATGAGTTTAAAGGATCCAAACGAAATTTGTGGGGGAAAATGAAAGTTTTAGCACAAACAGTAGCGTCGGCCTGAACCGTCGCTATTATATGAAAATAATAATTAATTAACACAATAACTAATAAGGAGGCAAACGAAACTTGTTATGGGAAATGAATATTTTTTCATAAACAACAGCTTCGGCCTGTACCGTCGCTAATATAAAAAATAAATAATTATTTAAAACAATAATTAAAAGGAGGCGAATGAAATTGGTGGAGGGAAATGAAATTTTTGCACAAACAGTAGTGTCGGTCCAAATAAATGCTCGGTCAACACCAAGTAGTTTTCTCGAAATCAAACCATTTTCAAAATATTTTCATAACAAATGAACTCGAAGGCCACATGCACTAAGTAGTGAAAAAGGAATGATTAAATGTATGTACCTTTGTTCTTAGTCCTAGGACGCATGTTGTATAGGTTATATTTCGAATGCTCGCCTTCACTCATGAACTTTAGTTTTATTCGTGCTATATACTTTTGTAGTGAAATGGAGGAAAGGGACTAGTTAGGCGTATGCTTCTCTTATGAAGATTCTAATAAAGACAAAGAAGAGTGATCTCTTCTGTCCAAAAGGGTATACCAACTCTGAAAGAGAAAATGACCAACAAACAATTTGCCATAAAAGTTATTCAATAGCACTTTCTTTTGTTTTTGATAGCTCTGAAAAGTGCTTAACCGTGCCGCTAATGTAAACGATTTTGTTTTATAGAACTTTATAAGAGCTATTAAAGTACTAGTTTTTAATAGAAAAATAATAATTAATTTAAACAATGAGTTTAAAGGAACCAAACAAAATTCAAGGGGGAAAATGAAAGTTTTTGCACAAACAGTAGCGTCGGCCTGAACCTTCGCTATTAAATGAAAATAATAATTAATTAAGACAATAACTAATAAGGAGGCAAACAAAGTTTGTTATGGGAAATGAATATTTTTATTATAAACAATAGTGTCGGCCTGAACCGTCGCTAATATAAAAAAATAAATAATTATTTAAAACAATAATTAAAAGGAGGCGAATGAAATTGGTGGAGGGAAATGAAATTTTCGCACAAACAGTAGTGTAGGTCCAAATAAATGCTCGATCAAAACCAATTATTTTTATCGAAATCAAACAATTTTAAAAATATTTTCATAACAAATGAACTCGAAGGCCACATGCACTAAGTAGTGAAAAAGGAATGATTAAATGTATGTACCTTTGTTCTTAGTCCTAGGACGCATGTTGTATAGGTTATATTTCGAATGCTCGCCTTCACTCATGAAGTTTAGTTTTATTCGTGCTATATACTTTTGTAGTGAAATGGAGGAAAAGGACTAGTTAGGCGTATGCTTCTCTTATGAAGATTCTAATAAAGACAAAGGAGAGTGATCTCTTCTGTCCAAAAGGGTATACCAACTCTGAAAGAGAAAATGACCAACAAACAATTTGCCATAAAAGTTATTCAATAGCACTTTCTTTTGTTTTTGATAGCTCTGAAAAGCGCTATTAGCCGTGCCGCTAATGTAAACGATTTTGTTTCATAGCACTTTAAAAGAGCAATTAAAGCACTAGTTTTTAATATAAAAATAATAATTAATTTAAACAATGAGTTTAAAGGATCCAAACGAAATTCGTGGGGGAAAATGAAAGTTTTAGCACAAACAGTAGCTTCGGCCTGAACCGTCACTATTATATGAAAATAATAATTAATTAAGACAATAACTAATAAGGAGGCAAACGAAATTTGTTATGGGAAATGAATATTTTTCATAAACAATAGCGTCGGCCTGTACCGTCGCTAATATAAAAAATAAATAATTATTTAAAACAATAAATAAAAGGAGGTGAATGAAATTGGTGGAGGGAAATGAAATTTTTGCACAAACAGTAGTGTCGGTCCAAATAAATGCTCGGTCAACACCAAGTAGTTTTCTCGAAATCAAACTATTTTCAAAATATTTTCATAACAAATGAACTCGAAGGCCACATGCACTAAGTAGTGAAAAAGGAATGATTAAATGTATGTCCCTTTGTTCTTAGTCCTAGGACGCATGCTGTATAGGTTATCGTTCGAATGCTTGCCTTTACACATGAACTTTAGTTTTATTCGTGCTATATATTTTTGTAGTGAAATGGAGGAAAAGGACTAGTTAGGCCTATGCTCCTCTTATGAAGATTCTAATAGAGACATAGAAGAGTGATCTCTTCTGTCCAAAAGGGTATACCAACTCTGAAAGAGAAAATGACCAACAAACAATTTGCCATAAAAGTTATTCAATAGCACTTTCTTTTGTTTTTGATAGCTCTGAAAAGCGCTATTAACCGTGCCGCTAATGTAAACGATTTTTTTTCATAGCACTTTAAAAGAGCAATTAAAGCACTAGTTTTTAATATAAAAATAATAATTAATTTAAACAATGAGTTTAAAGGATCCAAACGAAATTCGTGGGGGAAAATGAAAGTTTTAGCACAAACAGTAGCGTCGGCCTGAACCGTCGCTATTATATGAAAATAATAATTAATTAAGACAATAACTAATAAGGAGGCAAATGAAATTTGTTATGGGAAATGAATATTATTCATAAACAATAGCGTCGGCCTGTACCGTCGCTAATATAAAAAATAAATAATTATTTAAAACAATAAATAAAAGGAGGTGAATGAAATTAGTGGAGGGAAATGAAATTTTCGCACAAACAGTAGTGTCAGTCCAAATAAATGCTCGGTCAACACCAAGTAGTTTTCTCGAAATCAAACCATTTTCAAAATATTTTCATAACAAATGAACTCGAAGGCCACATGCACTAAGTAGTGAAAAAGGAATGATTAAATGTATGTCTCTTTGTTCTTAGTACTCGGATGCATGTTGTATATGTTATATTTCGAATGCTCGCCTTCACTCATGAACTTTAGTTTTATTCGTGCTATATACTTTTGTAGTGAAATGGAGGAAAAGGACTAGTTAGGCGTATGCTCCTCTTATGAAGATTCTAATAAAGATAAAGAAGAGTGATCTCTTCTGTCCAAAAGGGTATACCAACTCTGAAAGAGAAAATGACCAACAAACAATTTGCCATAAAAGTTATTCAATAGCACTTTCTTTTGTTTTTGATAGCTCTGAAAAGCGCTATTAACCGTGCCGCTAATGTAAACGATTTTGTTTCATAGCACTTTAAAAGAGCAATTAAAGCACTAGTTTTTAATATAAAAATAATAATTAATTTAACCAATGAGTTTAAAGGATCCAAACGAAATTTGTGGGGGAAAATGAAAGTTTTAGCACAAACAGTAGCGTCGGCCTGAACCGTCGCTATTATATGAAAATAATAATTAATTAACACAATAACTAATAAGGAGGCAAACGAAACTTGTTATGGGAAATGAATATTTTTTCATAAACAACAGCTTCGGCCTGTACCGTCGCTAATATAAAAAATAAATAATTATTTAAAACAATAATTAAAAGGAGGCGAATGAAATTGGTGGAGGGAAATGAAATTTTTGCACAAACAGTAGTGTCGGTCCAAATAAATGCTCGGTCAACACCAAGTAGTTTTCTCGAAATCAAACCATTTTCAAAATATTTTCATAACAAATGAACTCGAAGGCCACATGCACTAAGTAGTGAAAAAGGAATGATTAAATGTATGTACCTTTGTTCTTAGTCCTAGGACGCATGTTGTATAGGTTATATTTCGAATGCTCGCCTTCACTCATGAACTTTAGTTTTATTCGTGCTATATACTTTTGTAGTGAAATGGAGGAAAGGGACTAGTTAGGCGTATGCTTCTCTTATGAAGATTCTAATAAAGACAAAGAAGAGTGATCTCTTCTGTCCAAAAGGGTATACCAACTCTGAAAGAGAAAATGACCAACAAACAATTTGCCATAAAAGTTATTCAATAGCACTTTCTTTTGTTTTTGATAGCTCTGAAAAGTGCTTAACCGTGCCGCTAATGTAAACGATTTTGTTTTATAGAACTTTATAAGAGCTATTAAAGTACTAGTTTTTAATATAAAAATAATAATTAATTTAAACAATGAGTTTAAAGGAACCAAACAAAATTCAAGGGGGAAAATGAAAGTTTTTGCACAAACAGTAGCGTCGGCCTGAACCTTCGCTATTAAATGAAAATAATAATTAATTAAGACAATAACTAATAAGGAGGCAAACAAAGTTTGTTATGGGAAATGAATATTTTTTTTATAAACAACAGTGTCGGCCTGAACCGTCGCTAATATAAAAAAATAAATAATTATTTAAAACAATAATTAAAAGGAGGCGAATGAAATTGGTGGAGGGAAATGAAATTTTCGCACAAACAGTAGTGTAGGTCCAAATAAATGCTCGATCAACACCAATTATTTTTATCGAAATCAAACAATTTTAAAAATATTTTCATAACAAATGAACTCGAAGGCCACATGCACTAAGTAGTGAAAAAGGAATGATTAAATGTATGTACCTTTGTTCTTAGTCCTATGACGCATGTTGTATAGGTTATATTTCGAATGCTCGCCTTCACTCATGAAGTTTAGTTTTATTCGTGCTATATACTTTTGTAGTGAAATGGAGGAAAAGGACTAGTTAGGCGTATGCTTCTCTTATGAAGATTCTAATAAAGACAAAGGAGAGTGATCTCTTCTGTCCAAAAGGGTATACCAACTCTGAAAGAGAAAATGACCAACAAACAATTTGCCATAAAAGTTATTCAATAGCACTTTCTTTTGTTTTTGATAGCTCTGAAAAGCGCTATTAGCCGTGCCGCTAATGTAAACGATTTTGTTTCATAGCACTTTAAAAGAGCAATTAAAGCACTAGTTTTTAATATAAAAATAATAATTAATTTAAACAATGAGTTTAAAGGATCCAAACGAAATTCGTGGGGGAAAATGAAAGTTTTAGCACAAACAGTAGCTTCGGCCTGAACCGTCACTATTATATGAAAATAATAATTAATTAAGACAATAACTAATAAGGAGGCAAACGAAATTTGTTATGGGAAATGAATATTTTTCATAAACAATAGCGTCGGCCTGTACCGTCGCTAATATAAAAAATAAATAATTATTTAAAAAAATAAATAAAAGGAGGTGAATGAAATTGGTGGAGGGAAATGAAATTTTTGCACAAACAGTAGTGTCGGTCCAAATAAATGCTCGGTCAACACCAAGTAGTTTTCTCGAAATCAAACTATTTTCAAAATATTTTCATAACAAATGAACTCGAAGGCCACATGCACTAAGTAGTGAAAAAGGAATGATTAAATGTATGTCCCTTTGTTCTTAGTCCTAGGACGCATGCTGTATAGGTTATCGTTCGAATGCTTGCCTTTACACATGAACTTTAGTTTTATTCGTGCTATATATTTTTGTAGTGAAATGGAGGAAAAGGACTAGTTAGGCGTATGCTCCTCTTATGAAGATTCTAATAGAGACAAAGAAGAGTGATCTCTTCTGTCCAAAAGGGTATACCAACTCTGAAAGAGAAAATGACCAACAAACAATTTGCCATAAAAGTTATTCAATAGCACTTTCTTTTGTTTTTGATAGCTCTGAAAAGCGCTATTAACCGTGCCGCTAATGTAAACGATTTTTTTTCATAGCACTTTAAAAGAGCAATTAAAGCACTAGTTTTTAATATAAAAATAATAATTAATTTAAACAATGAGTTTAAAGGATCCAAACGAAATTCGTGGGGGAAAATGAAAGTTTTAGCACAAACAGTAGCGTCGGCCTGAACCGTCGCTATTATATGAAAATAATAATTAATTAAGACAATAACTAATAAGGAGGCAAATGAAATTTGTTATGGGAAATGAATATTATTCATAAACAATAGCGTCGGCCTGTACCGTCGCTAATATAAAAAATAAATAATTATTTAAAACAATAAATAAAAGGAGGTGAATGAAATTAGTGGAGGGAAATGAAATTTTCGCACAAACAGTAGTGTCAGTCCAAATAAATGCTCGGTCAACACCAAGTAGTTTTCTCGAAATCAAACCATTTTCAAAATATTTTCATAACAAATGAACTCGAAGGCCACATGCACTAAGTAGTGAAAAAGGAATGATTAAATGTATGTCTCTTTGTTCTTAGTACTCGGACGCATGTTGTATATGTTTTATTTCGAATGCTCGCCTTCACTCATGAACTTTAGTTTTATTCGTGCTATATACTTTTGTAGTGAAATGGAGGAAAAGGACTAGTTAGGCGTATGCTCCTCTTATGAAGATTCTAATAAAGATAAAGAAGAGTGATCTCTTCTGTCCAAAAGGGTATACCAACTCTGAAAGAGAAAATGACCAACAAACAATTTGCCATAAAAGTTATTCAATAGCACTTTCTTTTGTTTTTGATAGCTCTGAAAAGCGCTATTAGCCGTGCCGCTAATGTAAACGATTTTGTTTCATAGCACTTTAAAAGAGCAATTAAAGCACTAGTTTTTAATATAAAAATAATAATTAATTTAAACAATGAGTTTAAAGGATCCAAACGAAATTCGTGGGGGAAAATGAAAGTTTTAGCACAAACAGTAGCTTCGGCCTGAACCGTCACTATTATATGAAAATAATAATTAATTAATACAATAACTAATAAGGAGGCAAACGAAATTTGTTATGGGAAATGAATATTTTTCATAAACAATAGCGTCGGCCTGTACCGTCGCTAATAAAAAAAATAAATAATTATTTAAGTCAATAAATAAAAGGAGGTGAATGAAATTGGTGGAGGGAAATGAAATTTTTGCACAAACAGTAGTGTAGGTCCAAATAAATGCTCGGTCAACACCAAGTAGTTTTCTCGAAATCAAACTATTTTCAAAATATTTTCATAACAAATGAACTCGAAGGCCACATGCACTAAGTAGTGAAAAAGGAATGATTAAATGTATGTCCCTTTGTTCTTAGTCCTAGGACGCATGTTGTATAGGTTATATTTCGAATGCTCGCCTTTACACATGAACTTTAGTTTTATTCGTGCTATATATTTTTGTAGTGAAATGGAGGAAAAGGACTAGTTAGGCGTATGCTCCTCTTATGAAGATTCTAATAGAGACAAAGAAGAGTGATCTCTTCTGTCCAAAAGGGTATACCAACTCTGAAAGAGAAAATGACCAACAAACAATTTGCCATAAAAGTTATTCAATAGCACTTTCTTTTGTTTTTGATAGCTCTGAAAAGTGCTATTAACCGTGCCGCTAATGTAAACGATTTTGTTTTATAGAACTTTATAAGAGCTATTAAAGTACTAGTTTTTAATATAAAAATAATAATTAATTTAAACAATGAGTTTAAAGGAACCAAACAAAATTCAAGGGGGAAAATGAAAGTTTTTGCACAAACAGTAGCGTCGGCCTGAACCTTCGCTATTAAATGAAAATAATAATTAATTAAGACAATAACTAATAAGGAGGCAAACAAAGTTTGTTATGGGAAATGAATATTTTTTTCATAAACAATAGTGTCGGCCTGAACCGTCGCTAATATAAAAAAATAAATAATTATTTAAAACAATAATTAAAAGGAGGCGAATGAAATTGGTGGAGGGAAATGAAATTTTCGCACAAACAGTAGTGTAGGTCCAAATAAATGCTCGATCAACACCAATTATTTTTATCGAAATCAAACAATTTTAAAAATATTTTCATAACAAATGAACTCGAAGGCCACATGCACTAAGTAGTGAAAAGGGAATGATTAAATGTATGTACCTTTGTTCTTAGTCCTAGGACGCATGTTGTATAGGTTATATTTCGAATGCTCGCCTTCACTCATGAAGTTTAGTTTTATTCGTGCTATATACTTTTGTAGTGAAATGGAGGAAAAGGACTAGTTAGGCGTATGCTTCTCTTATGAAGATTCTAATAAAGACAAAGGAGAGTGATCTCTTCTGTCCAAAAGGGTATACCAACTCTGAAAGAGAAAATGACCAACAAACAATTTGCCATAAAAGTTATTCAATAGCACTTTCTTTTGTTTTTGATAGCTCTGAAAAGCGCTATTAGCCGTGCCGCTAATGTAAACGATTTTGTTTCATAGCACTTTAAAAGAGCAATTAAAGCACTAGTTTTTAATATAAAAATAATAATTAATTTAAACAATGAGTTTAAAGGATCCAAACGAAATTCGTGGGGGAAAATGAAAGTTTTAGCACAAACAGTAGCTTCGGCCTGAACCGTCACTATTATATGAAAATAATAATTAATTAATACAATAACTAATAAGGAGGCAAACGAAATTTGTTATGGGAAATGAATATTTTTCATAAACAATAGCGTCGGCCTGTACCGTCGCTAATAAAAAAAATAAATAATTATTTAAGTCAATAAACAAAAGGAGGTGAATGAAATTGGTGGAGGGAAATGAAATTTTTGCACAAACAGTAGTGTAGGTCCAAATAAATGCTCGGTCAACACCAAGTAGTTTTCTCGAAATCAAACTATTTTCAAAATATTTTCATAACAAATGAACTCGAAGGCCACATGCACTAAGTAGTGAAAAAGGAATGATTAAATGTATGTCCCTTTGTTCTTAGTCCTAGGACGCATGTTGTATAGGTTATATTTCGAATGCTCGCCTTTACACATGAACTTTAGTTTTATTCGTGCTATATATTTTTGTAGTGAAATGGAGGAAAAGGACTAGTTAGGCGTATGCTCCTCTTATGAAGATTCTAATAGAGACAAAGAAGAGTGATCTCTTCTGTCCAAAAGGGTATACCAACTCTGAAAGAGAAAATGACCAACAAACAATTTGCCATAAAAGTTATTCAATAGCACTTTCTTTTGTTTTTGATAGCTCTGAAAAGTGCTATTAACCGTGCCGCTAATGTAAACGATTTTGTTTTATAGAACTTTATAAGAGCTATTAAAGTACTAGTTTTTAATATAAAAATAATAATTAATTTAAACAATGAGTTTAAAGGAACCAAACAAAATTCAAGGGGGAAAATGAAAGTTTTTGCACAAACAGTAGCGTCGGCCTGAACCTTCGCTATTAAATGAAAATAATAATTAATTAAGACAATAACTAATAAGGAGGCAAACAAAGTTTGTTATGGGAAATGAATATTTTTTTCATAAACAATAGTGTCGGCCTGAACCGTCGCTAATATAAAAAAATAAATAATTATTTAAAACAATAATTAAAAGGAGGCGAATGAAATTGGTGGAGGGAAATGAAATTTTCGCACAAACAGTAGTGTAGGTCCAAATAAATGCTCGATCAACACCAATTATTTTTATCGAAATCAAACAATTTTAAAAATATTTTCATAACAAATGAACTCGAAGGCCACATGCACTAAGTAGTGAAAAGGGAATGATTAAATGTATGTACCTTTGTTCTTAGTCCTAGGACGCATGTTGTATAGGTTATATTTCGAATGCTCGCCTTCACTCATGAAGTTTAGTTTTATTCGTGCTATATACTTTTGTAGTGAAATGGAGGAAAAGGACTAGTTAGGCGTATGCTTCTCTTATGAAGATTCTAATAAAGACAAAGGAGAGTGATCTCTTCTGTCCAAAAGGGTATACCAACTCTGAAAGAGAAAATGACCAACAAACAATTTGCCATAAAAGTTATTCAATAGCACTTTCTTTTGTTTTTGATAGCTCTGAAAAGCGCTATTAGCCGTGCCGCTAATGTAAACGATTTTGTTTCATAGCACTTTAAAAGAGCAATTAAAGCACTAGTTTTTAATATAAAAATAATAATTAATTTAAACAATGAGTTTAAAGGATCCAAACGAAATTCGTGGGGGAAAATGAAAGTTTTAGCACAAACAGTAGCTTCGGCCTGAACCGTCACTATTATATGAAAATAATAATTAATTAATACAATAACTAATAAGGAGGCAAACGAAATTTGTTATGGGAAATGAATATTTTTCATAAACAATAGCGTCGGCCTGTACCGTCGCTAATATAAAAAATAAATAATTATTTAAAACAATAAATAAAAGGAGGTGAATGAAATTGGTGGAGGGAAATGAAATTTTTGCACAAACAGTAGTGTCGGTCCAAATAAATGCTCGGTCAACACCAAGTAGTTTTCTCGAAATCAAACTATTTTCAAAATATTTTCATAACAAATGAACTCGAAGGCCACATGCACTAAGTAGTGAAAAAGGAATGATTAAATGTATGTCCCTTTGTTCTTAGTCCTAGGACGCATGCTGTATAGGTTATCGTTCGAATGCTTGCCTTTACACATGAACTTTAGTTTTATTCGTGCTATATATTTTTGTAGTGAAATGGAGGAAAAGGACTAGTTAGGCGTATGCTCCTCTTATGAAGATTCTAATAGAGACAAAGAAGAGTGATATCTTCTGTCCAAAAGGGTATACCAACTCTGAAAGAGAAAATGACCAACAAACAATTTGCCATAAAAGTTATTCAATAGCACTTTCTTTTGTTTTTGATAGCTCTGAAAAGCGCTATTAACCGTGCCGCTAATGTAAACGATTTTTTTTCATAGCACTTTAAAAGAGCAATTAAAGCACTAGTTTTTAATATAAAAATAATAATTAATTTAAACAATGAGTTTAAAGGATCCAAACGAAATTCGTGGGGGAAAATGAAAGTTTTAGCACAAACAGTAGCGTCGGCCTGAACCGTCGCTATTATATGAAAATAATAATTAATTAAGACAATAACTAATAAGGAGGCAAATGAAATTTGTTATGGGAAATGAATATTATTCATAAACAATAGCGTCGGCCTGTACCGTCGCTAATATAAAAAATAAATAATTATTTAAAACAATAAATAAAAGGAGGTGAATGAAATTAGTGGAGGGAAATGAAATTTTCGCATAAACAGTAGTGTCAGTCCAAATAAATGCTCGGTCAACACCAAGTAGTTTTCTCGAAATCAAACCATTTTCAAAATATTTTCATAACAAATGAACTCGAAGGCCACATGCACTAAGTAGTGAAAAAGGAATGATTAAATGTATGTCTCTTTGTTCTTAGTACTCGGACGCATGTTGTATATGTTTTATTTCGAATGCTCGCCTTCACTCATGAACTTTAGTTTTATTCGTGCTATATACTTTTGTAGTGAAATGGAGGAAAAGGACTAGTTAGGCGTATGCTCCTCTTATGAAGATTCTAATAAAGATAAAGAAGAGTGATCTCTTCTGTCCAAAAGGGTATACCAACTCTGAAAGAGAAAATGACCAACAAACAATTTTCCATAAAAGTTATTCAATAGCACTTTCTTTTGTTTTTTATAGCTCTGAAAAACGCTATTAACCGTGCCGCTAATGTAAACAATTTTGTTTCATAGAACTTCATAAGAGCTATTAAAGTACTAGTTTTTAATATAAAAATAATAATTAATTTAAACAATGAGTTTAAAGGAACCAAACAAAATTCAAGGGGGAAAATGAAAGTTTTAGCACAAACAGTAGCGTCCGCCTGAACTTTCGCTATTATATGAAAATAATAATTAATTAAGACAATAACTAATAAGGAGGCAAACAAAGTTTGTTATGGGAAATGAATATTTTTTTCATAAACAATAGTGTCGGCCTGAACCGTCGCTAATATAAAAAAATAAATAATTATTTAAGTCAATAAATAAAAGGAGGCAAATGAAATTGGTGGAGGGAAATGAAATTTTCGCACAAACAGTAGTGTAGGTCCAAATAAATGCTCGATCAACACCAATTATTTTTATCGAAATCAAACAATTTTAAAAATATTTTCATAACAAATGAACTCGAAGGCCACATGCACTAAGTAGTGAAAAAGGAATGATTAAATGTATGTACCTTTGTTCTTAGTCCTAGGACGCATGTTGTATAGGTTATATTTCGAATGCTCGCCTTCACTCATGAAGTTTAGTTTTATTCGTGCTATATACTTTTGTAGTGAAATGGAGGAAAAGGACTAGTTAGGCGTATGCTTCTCTTATGAAGATTCTAATAAAGACAAAGAAGAGTGATCTCTTCTGTCCAAAAGGGTATACCAACTCTGAAAGATAAAATGACCAACAAACAATTTGCCATAAAAGTTATTCAATAGCACTTTCTTTTGTTTTTGATAGCTCTGAAAAGTGCTATTAACCGTGCCGCTAATGTAAACGATTTTGTTTTATAGAACTTTATAAGAGCTATTAAAGTACTAGTTTTTAATATAAAAATAATAATTAATTTAAACAATGAGTTTAAAGGAACCAAACAAAATTCAAGGGGGAAAATGAAAGTTTTTGCACAAACAGTAGCGTCGGCCTGAACCTTCGCTATTAAATGAAAATAATAATTAATTAAGACAATAACTAATAAGGAGGCAAACAAAGTTTGTTATGGGAAATGAATATTTTTTTCATAAATAATAGTGTCGGCCTGAACCGTCGCTAATATAAAAAAATAAATAATTATTTAAAACAATAATTAAAAGGAGGCGAATGAAATTGGTGGAGGGAAATGAAATTTTCGCACAAACAGTAGTGTAGGTCCAAATAAATGCTCGATCAACACCAATTATTTTTATCGAAATCAAACAATTTTAAAAATATTTTCATAACAAATGAACTCGAAGGCCACATGCACTAAGTAGTGAAAAGGGAATGATTAAATGTATGTACCTTTGTTCTTAGTCCTAGGACGCATGTTGTATAGGTTATATTTCGAATGCTCGCCTTCACTCATGAAGTTTAGTTTTATTCGTGCTATATACTTTTGTAGTGAAATGGAGGAAAAGGACTAGTTAGGCGAATGCTTCTCTTATGAAGATTCTAATAAAGACAAAGGAGAGTGATCTCTTCTGTCCAAAAGGGTATACCAACTCTGAAAGAGAAAATGACCAACAAACAATTTGCCATAAAAGTTATTCAATAGCACTTTCTTTTGTTTTTGATAGCTCTGAAAAGCGCTATTAGCCGTGCCGCTAATGTAAACGATTTTGTTTCATAGCACTTTAAAAGAGCTATTAAAGCACTAGTTTTTAATATAAAAATAATAATTAATTTAAACAATGAGTTTAAAGGATCCAAACGAAATTCGTGGGGGAAAATGAAAGTTTTAGCACAAACAGTAGCTTCGGCCTGAACCGTCACTATTATATGAAAATAATAATTAATTAAGACAATAACTAATAAGGAGGCAAACGAAATTTGTTATGGGAAATGAATATTTTTCATAAACAATAGCGTCGGCCTGTACCGTCGCTAATATAAAAAATAAATAATTATTTAAAACAATAAATAAAAGGAGGTGAATGAAATTGGTGGAGGGAAATGAAATTTTTGCACAAACAGTAGTGTCGGTCCAAATAAATGCTCGATCAACACCAAGTAGTTTTCTCGAAATCAAACTATTTTCAAAATATTTTCATAACAAATGAACTCGAAGGCCACATGCACTAAGTAGTGAAAAAGGAATGATTAAATGTATGTCCCTTTGTTCTTAGTCCTAGGACGCATGCTGTATAGGTTATCGTTTGAATGCTCGCCTTTACACATGAACTTTAGTTTTATTCGTGCTATATATTTTTGTAGTGAAATGGAGGAAAAGGACTAGTTAGGCGTATGCTCCTCTTATGAAGATTCTAATAGAGACAAAGAAGAGTGATCTCTTCTGTCCAAAAGGGTATACCAACTCTGAAAGAGAAAATGACCAACAAACAATTTGCCATAAAAGTTATTCAATAGCACTTTCTTTTGTTTTTGATAGCTCTGAAAAGCGCTATTAACCGTGGCGCTAATGTAAACGATTTTTTTTCATAGCACTTTAAAAGAGCAATTAAAGCACTAGTTTTTAATATAAAAATAATAATTAATTTAAACAATGAGTTTAAAGGATCCAAACGAAATTCGTGGGGGAAAATGAAAGTTTTAGCACAAACAGTAGCGTCGGCCTGAACCGTCGCTATTATATGAAAATAATAATTAATTAAGACAATAACTAATAAGGAGGCAAATGAAATTTGTTATGGGAAATGAATATTATTCATAAACAATAGCGTCGGCCTGTACCGTCGCTAATATAAAAAATAAATAATTATTTAAAACAATAAATAAAAGGAGGTGAATGAAATTAGTGGAGGGAAATGAAATTTTCGCACAAACAGTAGTGTCAGTCCAAATAAATGCTCGGTCAACACCAAGTAGTTTTCTCGAAATCAAACCATTTTCAAAATATTTTCATAACAAATGAACTCGAAGGCCACATGCACTAAGTAGTGAAAAAGGAATGATTAAATGTATGTCTCTTTGTTCTTAGTACTCGGACGCATGTTGTATATGTTATATTTCGAATGCTCGCCTTCACTCATGAACTTTAGTTTTATTCGTGCTATATACTTTTGTAGTGAAATGGAGGAAAAGGACTAGTTAGGCGTATGCTCCTCTTATGAAGATTCTAATAAAGATAAAGAAGAGTGATCTCTTCTGTCCAAAAGGGTATACCAACTCTGAAAGAGAAAATGACCAACAAACAATTTGCCATAAAAGTTATTCAATAGCACTTTCTTTTGTTTTTTATAGCTCTGAAAAACGCTATTAACCGTGCCGCTAATGTAAACGATTTTGTTTCATAGAACTTCACAAGAGCTATTAAAGTACTAGTTTTTAATATAAAAATAATAATTAATTTAAACAATGAGTTTAAAGGAACCAAACAAAATTCAAGGGGGAAAATGAAAGTTTTAGCACAAACAGTAGCGTCCGCCTGAACTTTCGCTATTATATGAAAATAATAATTAATTAAGACAATAACTAATAAGGAGGCAAACAAAGTTTGTTATGGGAAATGAATATTTTTTTCATAAACAATAGTGTCGGCCTGAACCGTCGCTAATATAAAAAAATAAATAATTATTTAAGTCAATAAATAAAAGGAGGAAAATGAAATTGGTGGAGGGAAATGAAATTTTCGCACAAACAGTAGTGTAGGTCCAAATAAATGCTCGATCAACACCAATTATTTTTATCGAAATCAAACAATTTTAAAAATATTTTCATAACAAATGAACTCGAAGGCCACATGCACTAAGTAGTGAAAAAGGAATGATTAAATGTATGTACCTTTGTTCTTAGTCCTAGGACGCATGTTGTATAGGTTATATTTCGAATGCTCGCCTTCACTCATGAAGTTTAGTTTTATTCGTGCTATATACTTTTGTAGTGAAATGGAGGAAAAGGACTAGTTAGGCGTATGCTTCTCTTATGAAGATTCTAATAAAGACAAAGAAGAGTGATCTCTTCTGTCCAAAAGGGTATACCAACTCTGAAAGAGAAAATGACCAACAAACAATTTGCCATAAAAGTTATTCAATAGCACTTTCTTTTGTTTTTGATAGCTCTGAAAAGCGCTATTAGCCGTGCCGCTAATGTAAACGATTTTGTTTCATAGCACTTTAAAAGAGCAATTAAAGCACTAGTTTTTAATATAAAAATAATAATTAATTTAAACAATGAGTTTAAAGGATCCAAATGAAATTCGTGGGGGAAAATGAAAGTTTTAGCAAAAACAGTAGCTTCGGCCTGAACCGTCACTATTATATGAAAATAATAATTAATTAAGACAATAACTAATAAGGAGGCAAACGAAATTTGTTATGGGAAATGAATATTTTTCATAAACAATAGCGTCGGCCTGTACCGTCGCTAATATAAAAAATAAATAATTATTTAAAACAATAAATAAAAGGAGGTGAATGAAATTGGTGGAGGGAAATGAAAGATTCGCACAAACAGTAGTGTCGGTCCAAATAAATGCTCGGTCAACACCAAGTAGTTTTCTCGAAATCAAACCATTTTCAAAATATTTTCATAACAAATGAACTCGAAGGCCACATGCACTAAGTAGTGAAAAAGGAATGATTAAATGTATGTCCCTTTGTTCTTAGTCCTAGGACGCATGCTGTATAGGTTATCGTTCGAATGCTCGCCTTTACACATGAACTTTAGTTTTATTCGTGCTATATATTTTTGTAGTGAAATGGAGGAAAAGGACTAGTTAGGCGTATGCTCCTCTTATGAAGATTCTAATAGAGACAAAGAAGAGTGATCTCTTCTGTCCAAAAGGGTATACCAACTCTGAAAGAGAAAATGACCAACAAACAATTTGCCATAAAAGTTATTCAATAGCACTTTCTTTTGTTTTTGATAGCTCTGAAAAGCGCTATTAACCGTGCCGCTAATGTAAACGATTTTGTTTCATAGCACTTCAAAAGAGCAATTAAAGCACTAGTTTTTAATATAAAAATAATAATTAATTTAAACAATGAGTTTAAAGGATCCAAACGAAATTCGTGGGGGAAAATGAAAGTTTTAGCACAAACAGTAGCGTCGGCCTGAACCGTCGCTTTATATGAAAATAATAATTAATTAAGACAATAACTAATAAGGAGGCAAACGAAATTTGTTATGGGAAATGAATATTATTCATAAACAATAGCGTCGGCCTGTACCGTCGCTAATATAAAAAATAAATAATTATTTAAAACAATAAATAAAAGGAGGTGAATGAAATTAGTGGAGGGAAATGAAATTTTCGCACAAACAGTAGTGTCGGTCCAAATAAATGCTCGGTCAACACCAAGTAGTTTTCTCGAAATCAAACCATTTTCAAAATATTTTCATAACAAATGAACTCGAAGGCCACATGCACTAAGTAGTGAAAAAGGAATGATTAAATGTATGTCCCTTTGTTCTTAGTCCTCGGACGCATGTTGTATATGTTATATTTCGAATGCTCGCCTTCACTCATGAACTTTAGTTTTATTCGTGCTATATACTTTTGTAGTGAAATGGAGGAAAAGGACTAGTTAGGCGTATGCTCCTCTTATGAAGATTCTAATAAAGACAAAGAAGAGTGATCTCTTCTGTCCAAAAGGGTATACCAACTCTGAAAGAGAAAATGACCAACAAACAATTTGCCATAAAAGTTATTCAATAGCACTTTCTTTTGTTTTTGATAGCTCTGAAAAGCGCTATTAACCGTGCCGCTAATGTAAACGATTTTGTTTCATAGAACTTTATAAGAGCTATTAAAGTACTAGTTTTTAATATAAAAATAATAATTAATTTAAACAATGAGTTTAAAGGAACCAAACAAAATTCAAGGGGGAAAATGAAAGTTTTAGCACAAACAGTAGCGTCCGCCTGAACCTTCGCTATTATATGAAAATAATAATTAATTAAGACAATAACTAATAAGGAGGCAAACAAAGTTTGTTATGGGAAATGAATATTTTTTTCATAAACAATAGTGTCGGCCTGAACCGTCGCTAATATAAAAAAATAAATAATTATTTAAGTCAATAAATAAAAGGAGGCAAATGAAATTGGTGGAGGGAAATGAAATTTTCGCACAAACAGTAGTGTAGGTCCAAATAAATGCTCGGTCAACACCAATTATTTTTATCGAAATCAAACAATTTTAAAAATATTTTCATAACAAATGAACTCGAAGGCCACATGCACTAAGTAGTGAAAAAGGAATGATTAAATGTATGTACCTTTGTTCTTAGTCCTAGGACGCATGTTGTATAGGTTATATTTCGAATGCTCGCCTTCACTCATGAACTTTAGTTTTATTCGTGCTATATACTTTTGTAGTGAAATGGAGGAAAAGGACTAGTTAGGCGTATGCTTCTCTTATGAAGATTCTAATAAAGACAAAGAAGAGTGATCTCTTCTGTCCAAAAGGGTATACCAACTCTGAAAGAGAAAATGACCAACAAACAATTTGCCATAAAAGTTATTCAATAGCACTTTCTTTTGTTTTTGATAGCTCTGAAAAGCGCTATTAGCCGTGCCGCTAATGTAAACGATTTTGTTTCATAGCACTTTAAAAGAGCAATTAAAGCACTAGTTTTTAATATAAAAATAATAATTAATTTAAACAATGAGTTTAAAGGATCCAAACGAAATTCGTGGGGGAAAATGAAAGTTTTAGCACAAACAGTAGCTTCGGCCTGAACCGTCACTATTATATGAAAATAATAATTAATTAAGACAATAACTAATAAGGAGGCAAACGAAATTTGTTATGGGAAATGAATATTTTTCATAAACAATAGCGTCGGCCTGTACCGTCGCTAATATAAAAAATAAATAATTATTTAAAACAATAAATAAAGGGAGGTGAATGAAATTGGTGGAGGGAAATGAAATTTTCGCACAAACAGTAGTGTCGGTCTAAATAAATGCTCGGTCAACACCAAGTAGTTTTCTCGAAATCAAACCATTTTCAAAATATTTTCATAACAAATAAACTCGAAGGCCACATGCACTAAGTAGTGAAAAAGGAATGATTAAATGTATATCCCTTTGTTCTTAGTCCTAGGACGCATGCTGTATAGGTTATCGTTCGAATGCTCGCCTTTACACATGAACTTTAGTTTTATTCGTGCTATATATTTTTGTAGTGAAATGGAGGAATAGGACTAGTTAGGCGTATGCTCCTCTTATGAACATTCTAATAGAGACAAAGAAGAGTGATCTCTTCTGTCCAAAAGGGTATACCAACTCTGAAAGAGAAAATGACCAACAAACAATTTGCCATAAAAGTTATTCAATAGCACTTTCTTTTGTTTTTGATAGCTCTGAAAAGTGCTATTAACCGTGCCGCTAATGTAAACGATTTTGTTTCATAGCACTTTAAAAGAGCAATTAAAGCACTAGTTTTTAATATAAAAATAATAATTAATTTAAACAATGAGTTTAAAGGATCCAAACAAAATTCGTGGGGGAAAATGAAAGTTTTAGCACAAACAGTAGCGTCGCCCTGAACCGTCGCTATTATATGAAAATAATAATTAATTAAGACAATAACTAATAAGGAGGCAAACAAAATTTGTTATAGGAAATGAATATTATTCATAAACAATAGCGTCGGCCTGTACCGTCGCTAATATAAAAAATAAATAATTATTTAAAACAATAAATAAAAGGAGGTGAATGAAATTAGTGGAGGGAAATGAAATTTTCGCACAAACAGTAGTGTCGGTCCAAATAAATGCTCGGTCAACACCAAGTAGTTTTCTCGAAATCAAACCATTTTCAAAATATTTTCATAACAAATGAACTCGAAGGCCACATGCACTAAGTAGTGAAAAAGGAATGATTAAATGAATGTCCCTTTGTTCTTAGTCCTCGGACGCATGTTGTATATGTTATATTTCGAATGCTCGCCTTCACTCATGAACTTTAGTTTTATTCGTGCTATATACTTTTGTAGTGAAATGGAGGAAAAGGACTAGTTAGGCGTATGCTCCTCTTATGAAGATTCTAATAAAGACAAAGAAGAGTGATCTCTTCTGTCCAAAAGGGTATACCAACTCTGAAAGAGAAAATGACCAACAAACAATTTGCCATAAAAGTTATTCAATAGCACTTTCTTTTGTTTTTGATAGCTCTGAAAAGCGCTATTAACCGTGCCGCTAATGTAAACGATTTTGTTTCATAGAACTTTATAAGAGCTATTAAAGTACTAGTTTTTAATATAAAAATAATAATTAATTTAAACAATGAGTTTAAAGGAACCAAACAAAATTCAAGGGGGAAAATGAAAGTTTTAGCACAAACAGTAGCGTCCACCTGAACCTTCGCTATTATATGAAAATAATAATTAATTAAGACAATAACTAATAAGGAGGCAAACAAAGTTTGTTATGGGAAATGAATATTTTTTTCATAAACAATAGTGTCGGCCTGAACCGTCGCTAATATAAATAAAATAAATAATTATTTAAGTCAATAAATAAAAGGAGGCAAATGAAATTGGTGGAGGGAAATGAAATTTTCGCACAAACAGTAGTGTAGGTCCAAATAAATGCTCGGTCAACACCAATTATTTTTATCGAAATCAAACAATTTTAAAAATATTTTCATAACAAATGAACTCGAAGGCCACATGCACTAAGTAGTGAAAAAGGAATGATTAAATGTATGTACCTTTGTTCTTAGTCCTAGGACGCATGTTGTATAGGTTATATTTCGAATGCTCGCCTTCACTCATGAACTTTAGTTTTATTCGTGCTTTATACTTTTATAGTGAAATGGAGGAAAAGGACTAGTTAGGCGTATGCTTCTCTTATGAAGATTCTAATAAAGACAAAGAAGAGTGATCTCTTCTGTCCAAAAGGGTATACCAACTCTGAAAGAGAAAATGACCAACAAACAATTTGCCATAAAAGTTATTCAATAGCACTTTCTTTTGTTTTTGATAGCTCTGAAAAGCGCTATTAGCCGTGCCGCTAATGTAAACGATTTTGTTTCATAACACTTTAAAAGAGCAATTAAAGCACTAGTTTTTAATATAAAAATAATAATTAATTTAAACAATGAGTTTAAAGGATCCAAACGAAATTCGTGGGGGAAAATGAAAGTTTTAGCACAAACAGTAGCTTCGGCCTGAACCGTCACTATTATATGAAAATAATAATTAATTAAGACAATAACTAATAAGGAGGCAAACGAAATTTGTTATGGGAAATGAATATTTTTCATAAACAATAGCGTCGGCCTGTACCGTCGCTAATATAAAAAATAAATAATTATTTAAAACAATAAATAAAGGAAGGTGAATGAAATTGGTGGAGGGAAATGAAATTTTTGCACAAACAGTAGTGTCGGTCTAAATAAATGCTCGGTCAACACCAAGTAGTTTTCTCAAAATCAAACCATTTTCAAAATATTTTCATAACAAATGAACTCGAAGGCCACATGCACTAAGTAGTGAAAAAGGAATGATTAAATGTATGTCCCTTTGTTCTTAGTCCTAGGACGCATGCTGTATAGGTTATCGTTCGAATGCTCGCCTTTACACATGAACTTTAGTTTTATTCGTGCTATATATTTTTGTAGTGAAATGGAGGAAAAGGACTAGTTAGGCGTATGCTCCTCTTATGAAGATTCTAATAGAGACAAAGAAGAGTGATCTCTTCTGTCCAAAAGGGTATACCAACTCTGAAAGAGAAAATGACCAACAAACAATTTGCCATAAAAGTTATTCAATAGCACTTTCTTTTGTTTTTGATAGCTCTGAAAAGCGCTATTAACCGTGCCGCTAATGTAAACGATTTTGTTTCATAGCACTTTAAAAGAGCAATTAAAGCACTAGTTTTTAATATAAAAATAATAATTAATTTAAACAATGAGTTTAAAGGATCCAAACGAAATTCGTGGGGGAAAATGAAAGTTTTAGCACAAACAGTAGCGTCGGCCTGAACCGTCGCTATTATATGAAAATAATAATTAATTAAGACAATAACTAATAAGGAGGCAAACGAAATTTGTTATAGGAAATGAATATTATTCATAAACAATAGTGTCGGCCTGTACCGTCGCTAATATAAAAAATAAATAATTATTTAAAACAATAAATAAAAGGAGGTGAATGAAATTAGTGGAGGGAAATGAAATTTTCGCACAAACAGTAGTGTCGGTCCAAATAAATGCTCGGTCAACAGCGAGTAGTTTTCTCGAAATCAAACCATTTTCAAAATATTTTCATAACAAATGAACTCGAAGGCCACATGCACTAAGTAGTGAAAAAGGAATGATTAAATGTATGTCCCTTTGTTCTTAGTCCTCAGACGCATGTTGTATATGTTATATTTCGAATGCTCGCCTTCACTCATGAACTTTAGTTTTATTCGTGCTATATACTTTTGTAGTGAAATGGAGGAAAAGGACTAGTTAGGCGTATGCTCCTCTTATGAAGATTCTAATAAAGACAAAGAAGAGTGATCTCTTCTGTCCAAAAGGGTATACCAACTCTGAAAGAGAAAATGACCAACAAACAATTTGCCATAAAAGTTATTCAATAGCACTTTCTTTTGTTTTTGATAGCTCTGAAAAGCGCTATTAACCGTGCCGCTAATGTAAACGATTTTGTTTCATAGAACTTTATAAGAGCTATTAAAGTACTAGTTTTTAATATAAAAATAATAATTAATTTAAACAATGAGTTTAAAGGAACCAAACAAAATTCAAGGGGGAAAATGAAAGTTTTAGCACAAACAGTAGCGTCCGCCTGAACCTTCGCTATTATATGAAAATAATAATTAATTAAGACAATAACTAATAAGGAGGCAAACAAAGTTTGTTATGGGAAATGAATATTTTTTTCATAAACAATAGTGTCGGCCTGAACCGTCGCTAATATAAAAAAATAAATAATTATTTAAGTCAATAAATAAAAGGAGGCAAATGAAATTGGTGGAGGGAAATGAAATTTTCGCACAAACAGTAGTGTAGGTCCAAATAAATGCTCGGTCAACACCAATTATTTTTATCGAAATCAAACAATTTTAAAAATATTTTCATAACAAATGAACTCGAAGGCCACATGCACTAAGTAGTGAAAAAGGAATGATTAAATGTATGTACCTTTGTTCTTAGTCCTAGGACGCATGTTGTATAGGTTATATTTCGAATGCTCGCCTTCACTCATGAACTTTAGTTTTATTCGTGCTATATACTTTTGTAGTGAAATGGAGGAAAAGGACTAGTTAGGCGTATGCTTCTCTTATGAAGATTCTAATAAAGACAAAGAAGAGTGATCTCTTCTGTCCAAAAGGGTATACCAACTCTGAAAGAGAAAATGACCAACAAACAATTTGCCATAAAAGTTATTCAATAGCACTTTCTTTTGTTTTTGATAGCTCTGAAAAGCGCTATTAGCCGTGCCGCTAATGTAAACGATTTTGTTTCATAACACTTTAAAAGAGCAATTAAAGCACTAGTTTTTAATATAAAAATAATAATTAATTTAAACAATGAGTTTAAAGGATCCAAACGAAATTCGTGGGGGAAAATGAAAGTTTAAGCACAAACAGTAGCTTCGGCCTGAACCGTCACTATTATATGAAAATAATAATTAATTAAGACAATAACTAATAAGGAGGCAAACGAAATTTGTTATGGGAAATGAATATTTTTCATAAACAATAGCGTCGGCCTGTACCGTCGCTAATATAAAAAAATAAATAACTATTTAAAACAATAAATAAAAGGAGGTGAATGAAATTGGTGGAGGGAAATGAAATTTTCGCACAAACAGTAGTGTCGGTCCAAATAAATGCTCGGTCAACACCAAGTAGTTTTCTCGAAATCAAACCATTTTCAAAATATTTTCATAACAAATGAACTTGAAGGCCACATGCACTAAGTAGTGAAAAAGGAATGATTAAATGTATGTCCCTTTGTTCTTAGTCCTAGGACGCATGCTGTATAGGTTATCGTTCGAATGCTCGCCTTTACACATGAACTTTAGTTTTATTCGTGCTATATATTTTTGTAGTGAAATGGAGGAAAAGGACTAGTTAGGCGTATGCTCCTCTTATGAAGATTCTAATAGAGACAAAGAAGAGTGATCTCTTCTGTCCAAAAGGGTATACCAACTCTGAAAGAGAAAATGACCAACAAACAATTTGCCATAAAAGTTATTCAATAGCACTTTCTTTTGTTTTTGATAGCGCTGAAAAATGTTACTAACCGTGCCGCTAATGTAAACGATTTTGTTACATAGCACTTTAAAAGAGCAATTAAAGCACTAGTTTTTAATATAAAAATAATAATTATTTTAAATAATGAGTTTAAAGGATCCAAACGAAATTCGTGGGGGAAAATGAAAGTTTTAGCACAAACAGTAGCGTCGGCCTGAACCTTCGCTATTATATGAAAATAATAATTAATTAAGACAATAACTAATAAGGAGGCAAACGAAATTTGTTATGGGAAATGAATATTTTTTCATAAACAACAGCGTCGGCCTGTACCGTCGCTAATATAAAAAATAAATAATTATTTAAAACAATAATTAAAAGGAGGCGAATGAAATTGGTGGAGGGAAATGAAATTTTCGCACAAACAGTAGTGTCGGTCCAAATAAATGCTCGGTCAACACCAAGTAGTTTTCTCAAAATCAAACCATTTTCAAAATATTTTCATAACAAATGAACTCGAAGGCCACATGCACTAAGTAGTGAAAAAGGAATGATTAAATGTATGTACCTTTGTTCTTAGTCCTAGGACGCATGCTGTATAGGTTATCGTTCAAATGCTCGCCTTTACACATGAACTTTAGTTTCATTCGTGCTATATATTTTTGTAGTGAAATGAAGGAAAAGGACTAGTTAGGCGTATGCTCCTCTTATGAAGATTCTAATAGAGACAAAGAAGAGTGATCACTTCTGTCCAAAAGGGTATACCAACTCTGAAAGAGAAAATGACCAACAAACAATTTGCCATAAAAGTTATTCAATAGCACTTTCTTTTGTTTTTGATAGCTCTGAAAAGCGCTATTAACCGTGCCGCTAATGTAAACGATTTTGTTTCATAGCACTTTAAAAGAGCAATTAAAGCACTAGTTTTTAATATAAAAATAATAATTATTTTAAACAATGAGTTTAAAGGATCCAAACGAAATTCGTGGGGGAAAATGAAAGTTTTCGCACAAACAGTAGCGTCGGCCTGAACCGTCGCTATTATATGAAAATAATAATTAATTAAGACAATAACTAATAAGGAGGCAAACGAAATTTGTTATGGGAAATGAATATTTTTTCATAAACAACAGCGTCGGCCTGTACCGTCGCTAATATAAAAAATAAATAATTATTTAAAACAATAATTAAAAGGAGGCGAATGAAATTGGTGGAGGGAAATGAAATTTTCGCACAAACAGTAGTGTCGGTCCAAATAAATGCTCGGTCAACACCAAGTAGTTTTCTCAAAATCAAACCATTTTCAAAATATTTTCATAACAAATGAACTCGAAGGCCACATGCACTAAGTAGTGAAAAAGGAATGATTAAATGTATGTACCTTTGTTCTTAGTCCTAGGACGCATGTTGTATAGGTTATATTTCGAATGCTCGCCTTCACTCATGAACTTTAGTTTTATTCGTGTTATATACTTTTGTAGTGAAATGGAGGAAAAGGACTAGTTAGGCGTATGCTTCTCTTATGAAGATTCTAATAAAGACAAAGAAGAGTGATCTCTTCTGTCCAAAAGGGTATACCAACTCTGAAAGAGAAAATGACAAACAAACAATTTTCCATAAAAGTTATTCAATAGAACTTTCTTTTGTTTTTGATAGCTCTGAAAAGCGCTATTAACCGTGCCGCTAATGTAAACGATTTTGTTTCATAGCACTTTAAAAGAGCAATTAAAGCACTAGTTTTTAATATAAAAATAATAATTAATTTAAACAATGAGTTTAAAGGATCCAAACGAAATTCGTGGGGGAAAATGAAAGTTTTAGCACAAACAGTAGCGTCGGCCTGAACCGTCGTTATTATATGAAAATAATAATTAATTAAGACAATAACTAATAAGGAGGAAAACGAGATTTGTTATGGGAAATGAATATTTTTCATAAACAATAGCGTCGGCCTGTACCGTCGCTAATATAAAAAATAAATAATTATTTAAAACAATAAATAAAAGGAGGTGAATGAAATTAGAGGAGGGAAATGAAATTTTCGCACAAACAGTAGTGTCGGTCTAAATAAATGCTCGGTCAACACCAAGTAGTTTTCTCGAAATCAAACCATTTTCAAAATATTTTCATAACAAATGAACTCGAAGGCCACATGCACTAAGTAGTGAAAAAGGAATGATTAAATGTATGTCCCTTTGTTCTTAGTCCTAGGACGCATGCTGTATAGGTTATATTTCCAATGCTCGCCTTCACTCATGAACTTTAGTTTTATTCGTGTTATATACTTTTGTAGTGAAATGGAGGAAAAGGACTAGTTAGGCGTATGCTTCTCTTATGAAGATTCTAATAAAGACAAAGAAGAGTGATCTCTTCTGTCCAAAAGGGTATACCAACTCTGAAAGAGAAAATGACCAACAAACAATTTTCCATAAAAGTTATTCAATAGCACTTTCTTTTGTTTTTGATAGCTCTGAAAAGCGCTATTAACTGTGCCGCTAATATAAACGATTTTGTTTCATAGCACTTTAAAAGAGCAATTAAAGCATTAGTTTTTAATATAAAAATAATAATTAATTTAAACAATGAGTTTAAAGGATCCAAACGAAATTCGTGGGGGAAAATGAAAGTTTTAGCACAAACAGTAGCGTCGGCCTGAACCGTCGCTATTATATGAAAATAATAATTAATTAAGACAATAACTAATAAGGAGGCAAACGAAATTTGTTATGGGAAATGAATATTTTTCATAAACAATAGCGTCGGCCTGTACCGTTGCTAATATAAAAAATAAATAATTATTTAAAACAATAAATAAAAGGAGGTGAATGAAATTAGAGGAGGGAAATGAAATTTTAGCACAAACAGTAGTGTCGGTCCAAATAAATGCCCGGTCAACACCAAGTAGTTTTCTCGAAATCAAACCATTTTCAAAATATTTTCATAACAAATGAACTCGAAGGCCACATGCACTAAGTAGTGAAAAAGGAATGATTAAATGTATGTCCCTTTGTTCTTAGTCGTAGGACGCATGCTGTATAGGTTATATTTCGAATGCTCGCCTTCACTCATGAACTTTAGTTTTATTCGTGTTATATACTTTTGTAGTGAAATGGAGGAAAAGGACTAGTTAGGCGTATGCTTCTCTTATGAAGATTCTAATAAAGACAAAGAAGAGTGATCTCTTCTGTCCAAAAGGGTATACCAACTCTGAAAGAGAAAATGACCAACAAACAATTTTCCATAAAAGTTATTCAATAGCACTTTCTTTTGTTTTTGATAGCTCTGAAAAGTGCTATTAACCGTGCCGCTAATATAAACGATTTTGTTTCATAGCACTTTAAAAGAGCAATTAAAGCACTAGTTTTTAATATAAAAATAATAATTAATTTAAACAATGAGTTTAAAGGATCCAAACGAAATTCGTGGGGGAAAATGAAAGTTTTAGCACAAACAGTAGCGTCGGCCTGAACCGTCGCTATTATATGAAAATAATAATTAATTAAGACAATAACGAATAAGGAGGCAAACGAAATTTGTTATGGGAAATGAATATTTTTCATAAACAATAGCGTCGGCCTGTACCGTCGCTAATATAAAAAATAAATAATTATTTAAAACAATAAATAAAAGGAGGTGAATGAAATTAGAGGAGGGAAATGAAATTTTCGCACAAACAGTAGTGTCGGTCCAAATAAATGCTCGGTCAACACCAAGTAGTTTTCTCGAAATCAAACCATTTTCAAAATATTTTCATAACAAATGAACTCGAAGGCCACATGCACTAAGTAGTGAAAAAGGAATGATTAAATGTATGTCCCTTTGTTCTTAGTCCTAGGACGCATGTTGTATAGGTTATATTTCGAATGCTCGCCTTCACTCATGAACTTTAGTTTTATTCGTGCTATATACTTTTGTAGTGAAATGGAGGAAAAGGACTAGTTAGGCGTATGCTTCTCTTATGAAGATTCTAATAAAGACAAAGAAGAGTGATCTCTTATGTCCAAAAGGGTATACCAACTCTGAAAGAGAAAATGACCTACAAACAATTTGCCATAAAAGTTATTCAATAGCACTTTCTTTTGTTTTTGATAGCTCTGAAAAGCGCTATTAACCGTGCCGCTAATGTAAACGATTTTGTTTCATAGCACTTTAAAAGAGCAATTAAAGTACTAGTTTTTAATATAAAAATAATAATTAATTTAAACAACGAGTTTAAAGGATCCAAACTAAGTTCGTGGGAGAAAATGAAAGTTTAGGCACAAAGAGTAGCGTCGGCCTGAACCGTCGCTATTATATGAAAATAATAATTAATTAAGACAATAACTAATAAGGAGGCAAAGGAAATTTGTTATGGGAAATGAATATTTTTTCATAAACAATAGCGTCGGCCTGTACCGTTGCTAATATAAAAATAAATAATTATTTAAAACAATAAATAAAAGGAGGCAAATGAAATTGGTGGAGGGAAATGAAATTTTCGCACAAACAGTAGTGTCGGTCCAAATTAATGCTCGGTCAACACCAAGTAGTTTTCTCAAAATCAAAACATTTTCAAAATATTTTCATAACAAATGAACTCGAAGGCATGCACTAAGTAGTGAAAAAGGAATGATTAAATGTATGTACCTTTGTTCTTAGTCCTAGGATGCATGTTGTATAGGTTATATTTCGAATGCTCGGCTTCACTCATGAACTTAAGTTTTATTCGTGCTATATACTTTTGTAGTGAAATGGAGGAAAAGGACTAGTTAGGAGTATGCTTCTCTTATGAAGATTCTAATAAAGACAAAGAAGAGTGATCTCTTCTGTCCAAAAGAGTATACCAACTCTGAAAGAGAAAATGACCAACAAACAATTTTCCATAAAAGTTATTCAATAGAACTTTCTTTTGTTTTTGATAGCTCTAAAAAGCGCTATTAACCGTGCCGCTAATGTAAACGATTTTGTTTCATAGCACTTTAAAAGAGTAATTAAAGCACTAGTTTTTAATATAAAAATAATAATTAATTTAAACAATGAGTTTAAAGGATCCAAACGAAATTCGTGGGGGAAAATGAAAGTTTTAGCACAAACAGTAGCGTCGGCCTGAACCGTCGCTATTATATGAAAATAATAATTAATTAAGACAATAACTAATAAGGAGGCAAAAGAAATTTAATATGGGAAATGAATATTTTTCATAAACAATAGCGTCGGCCTGTACCGTCGCTAATATAAAAAATAAATAATTATTTAAAACAATAAATAAAAGGAGGTGAATGAAATTAGAGGAGGAAAATGAAATTTTCGCACAAACAGTAGTGTCGGTCCAAATAAATGCTCGGTCAACACCAAGTAGTTTTCTCGAAATCAAACCATTTTCAAAATATTTTCATAACAAATGAACTCGAAGGCCACATGCACTAAGTAGTGAAAAAGGAATGATTAAATGTATGTCCCTTTGTTCTTAGTCCTAGGACGCATGTTGTATAGGTTATATTTCGAATGCTCGCCTTCACTCATGAACTTTAGTTTTATTCGTGTTATATACTTTTGTAGTGAAATGGAGGAAAAGGACTAGTTAGGCGTATGCTTCTCTTATGAAGATTCTAATAAAGACAAAGAAGAGTGATCTCTTCTGTCCAAAAGGGTATACCAACTCTGAAAGAGAAAATGACCAACAAACAATTTTCCATAAAAGTTATTCAATAGCACTTTCTTTTGTTTTTGATAGCTCTGGAAAGCGCTATTAACCGTGCCGCTAATGTAAACGATTTTGTTTCATAGAACTTTAAAAGAGCAATTAAAGCACTAGTTTTTAATATAAAAATAATAATTAATTTAAACAATGAGTTTAAAGGATCCAAACGAAATTCGTGGGGGAAAATGAAAGTTTTAGCACAAACAGTAGCGTCGGCCTGAACCGTCGCTATTATATGAAAATAATAATTAATTAAGGCAATAACTAATAAGGAGGCAAACAAAATTTGTTATGGGAAATGAATATTTTTCATAAACAATAGCGTCGGCCTGTACCGTCGCTAATATAAAAAATAAATAATTATTTAAAACAATAAATAAAAGGAGGTGAATGAAATTAGAGGAGGAAAATGAAATTTTCGCACAAACAGTAGTGTCGGTCCAAATAAATGCTCGGTCAACACCAAGTAGTTTTCTCGAAATCAAACCATTTTCAAAATATTTTCATAACAAATGAACTCGAAGGCCACATGCACTAAGTAGTGAAAAAGGAATGATTAAATGTATGTCCCTTTGTTCTTAGTCCTAGGACGCATGCTGTATAGGTTATATTTCGAATGCTCGCCTTCACTCATGAACTTTAGTTTTATTCGTGTTATATACTTTTGTAGTGAAATGGAGGAAAAGGACTAGTTAGGCGTATGCTTCTCTTATGAAGATTCTAATAAAGACAAAGAAGAGTGATCTCTTCTGTCCAAAAGGGTATACCAACTCTGAAAGAGAAAATGACCAACAAACAATTTTCCATAAAAGTTATTCAATAGCACTTTCTTTTGTTTTTGATAGCTCTGGAAAGCGCTATTAACCGTGCCGCTAATGTAAACGATTTTGTTTCATAGAACTTTAAAAGAGCAATTAAAGCACTAGTTTTTAATATAAAAATAATAATTAATTTAAACAATGAGTTTAAAGGATCCAAACGAAATTCGTGGGGGAAAATGAAAGTTTTAGCACAAACAGTAGCGTCGGCCTGAACCGTCGCTATTATATGAAAATAATAATTAATTAAGGCAATAACTAATAAGGAGGCAAACAAAATTTGTTATGGGAAATGAATATTTTTCATAAACAATAGCGTCGGCCTGTACCGTCGCTAATATAAAAAATAAATAATTATTTAAAACAATAAATAAAAGGAGGTGAATGAAATTAGAGGAGGGAAATGAAATTTTCGCACAAACAGTAGTGTCGGTCCAAATAAATGCTCGGTCAACACCAAGTAGTTTTCTCGAAATCAAACCATTTTCAAAATATTTTCATAACAAATGAACTCGAAGGCCACATGCACTAAGTAGTGAAAAAGGAATGATTAAATGTATGTCCCTTTGTTCTTAGTCCTAGGACGCATGCTGTATAGGTTATATTTCGAATGCTCGCCTTCACTCATGAACTTTAGTTTTATTCGTGCTATATACTTTTGTAGTGAAATGGAGGAAAAGGACTAGTTAGGCGTATGCTTCTCTTATGAAGATTCTAATAAAGACAAAGAAGAGTGATCTCTTATGTCCAAAAGGGTATACCAACTCTGAAAGAGAAAATGACCAACAAACAATTTGCCATCAAAGTTATTCAATAGCACTTTCTTTTGTTTTTGATAGCTCTGAAAAGCGCTATTAACCGTGCCGCTAATGTAAACGATTTTGTTTCATAGCACTTTAAAAGAGCAATTAAAGTACTAGTTTTTAATATAAAAATAATAATTAATTTAAACAATGAGTTTAAAGGATCCAAACTAAGTTCGTGGGAGAAAATGAAAGTTTAGGCACAAAGAGTAGCGTCGGCCTGAACCGTCGCTATTATATGAAAATAATAATTTAATAAGACAATAACTAATAAGGAGGCAAACGAAATTTGTTATGGGAAATTAATATTTTTTCATAAATAATAGCGTCGGCCTGTACCGTCGCTAATATAAAAATAAATAATTATTTAAAACAATAAATAAAAGGAGGCGAATGAAATTGGTGGAGGGAAATGAAATTTTCGCACAAACAGTAGTGTAGGTCCAAATTAATGCTCGGTCAACACCAAGTAGTTTTCTCGAAATCAAACCATTTTCAAAATATTTTCATAACAAATGAACTCGAAGGCCACATGCACTAAGTAGTGAAAAAGGAATGATTAAATGTATGTCCCTTTGTTCTTAGTCCTAGGACGCATGATGTATAGGTTAACGTTCGAATGCTCGCCTTTACACATGAACTTTAGTTTTATTCGTGCTATATACTTTTGTAGTGAAATGGAGGAAAAGGACTAGTTAGGCGTATGCTTCTCTTATGAAGATTCTAATAGAGACAAAGAAGAGTGATCTCTTCTGTCCAAAAGGGTATACCAACTCTAAAAGAGAAAATGACAAACAAACAATTTGCCATAAAAGTTATTCAATAGCACTTTCTTATGTTTTTGATAGCTTTGAAAAGCGTAATTAACCGTGCCGCTAATGTAAACGATTTTGTTTCATAGAACTTTATAAGAGCTATTAAAGTACTAGTTTTTAATATAAAAATAATAATTAATTTAAACAATGAGTTTAAAGGATCCAAACGAAATTCGTGGGGGAAAATGAAAGTTTTAGCACAAACAGTAGCGTCGGCCTGAACCGTCGCTATTATATGAAAATAATAATTAATTAAGACAATAACTAATAAGGAGGCAAACGAAATTTGTTATGGGAAATGAATATTTTTCATAAACAATAGCGTCGGCCTGTACCGTCGCTAATATAAAAAATAAATAATTAATTAAAACAATAAATAAAAGGAGGTGAATGAAATTAGAGGAGGAAAATGAAATTTTCGCACAAACAGTAGTGTCGGTCCAAATAAATGCTCGGTCAACACCAAGTAGTTTTCTCGAAATCAAACCATTTTCAAAATATTTTCATAACAAATGAACTCGAAGGCCACATGCACTAAGTAGTGAAAAAGGAATGATTAAATGTATGTCCCTTTGTTCTTAGTCCTATGACGCATGCTGTATAGGTTATATTTCGAATGCTCGCCTTCACTCATGAACTTTAGTTTTATTCGTGTTATATACTTTTGTAGTGAAATGGAGGAAAAGGACTAGTTAGGCGTATGCTTCTCTTATGAAGATTCTAATAAAGACAAAGAAGAGTGATCTCTTCTGTCCAAAAGGGTATACCAACTCTGAAAGAGAAAATGACCAACAAACAATTTTCCATAAAAGTTATTCAATAGCACTTTCTTTTGTTTTTGATAGCTCTGGAAAGCGCTATTAACCGTGCCGCTAATGTAAACGATTTTGTTTCATAGAACTTTAAAAGAGCAATTAAAGCACTAGTTTTTAATATAAAAATAATAATTAATTTAAACAATGAGTTTAAAGGATCCAAACGAAATTCGTGGGGGAAAATGAAAGTTTTAGCACAAACAGTAGCGTCGGCCTGAACCGTCGCTATTATATGAAAATAATAATTAATTAAGGCAATAACTAATAAGGAGGCAAACAAAATTTGTTATGGGAAATGAATATTTTTCATAAACAATAGCGTCGGCCTGTACCGTCGCTAATATAAAAAATAAATAATTATTTAAAACAATAAATAAAAGGAGGTGAATGAAATTAGAGGAGGGAAATGAAATTTTCGCACAAACAGTAGTGTCGGTCCAAATAAATGCTCGGTCAACACCAAGTAGTTTTCTCGAAATCAAACCATTTTCAAAATATTTTCATAACAAATGAACTCGAAGGCCACATGCACTAAGTAGTGAAAAAGGAATGATTAAATGTATGTCCCTTTGTTCTTAGTCCTAGGACGCATGCTGTATAGGTTATATTTCGAATGCTCGCCTTCACTCATGAACTTTAGTTTTATTCGTGCTATATACTTTTGTAGTGAAATGGAGGAAAAGGACTAGTTAGGCGTATGCTTCTCTTATGAAGATTCTAATAAAGACAAAGAAGAGTGATCTCTTATGTCCAAAAGGGTATACCAACTCTGAAAGAGAAAATGACCAACAAACAATTTGCCATCAAAGTTATTCAATAGCACTTTCTTTTGTTTTTGATAGCTCTGAAAAGCGCTATTAACCGTGCCGCTAATGTAAACGATTTTGTTTCATAGCACTTTAAAAGAGCAATTAAAGTACTAGTTTTTAATATAAAAATAATAATTAATTTAAACAATGAGTTTAAAGGATCCAAACTAAGTTCGTGGGAGAAAATGAAAGTTTAGGCACAAAGAGTAGCGTCGGCCTGAACCGTCGCTATTATATGAAAATAATAATTTAATAAGACAATAACTAATAAGGAGGCAAACGAAATTTGTTATGGGAAATTAATATTTTTTCATAAATAATAGCGTCGGCCTGTACCGTCGCTAATATAAAAATAAATAATTATTTAAAACAATAAATAAAAGGAGGCGAATGAAATTGGTGGAGGGAAATGAAATTTTCGCACAAACAGTAGTGTAGGTCCAAATTAATGCTCGGTCAACACCAAGTAGTTTTCTCGAAATCAAACCATTTTCAAAATATTTTCATAACAAATGAACTCGAAGGCCACATGCACTAAGTAGTGAAAAAGGAATGATTAAATGTATGTCCCTTTGTTCTTAGTCCTAGGACGCATGATGTATAGGTTAACGTTCGAATGCTCGCCTTTACACATGAACTTTAGTTTTATTCGTGCTATATACTTTTGTAGTGAAATGGAGGAAAAGGACTAGTTAGGCGTATGCTTCTCTTATGAAGATTCTAATAGAGACAAAGAAGAGTGATCTCTTCTGTCCAAAAGGGTATACCAACTCTAAAAGAGAAAATGACAAACAAACAATTTGCCATAAAAGTTATTCAATAGCACTTTCTTATGTTTTTGATAGCTTTGAAAAGCGTAATTAACCGTGCCGCTAATGTAAACGATTTTGTTTCATAGAACTTTATAAGAGCTATTAAAGTACTAGTTTTTAATATAAAAATAATAATTAATTTAAACAATGAGTTTAAAGGATCCAAACGAAATTCGTGGGGGAAAATGAAAGTTTTAGCACAAACAGTAGCGTCGGCCTGAACCGTCGCTATTATATGAAAATAATAATTAATTAAGACAATAACTAATAAGGAGGCAAACGAAATTTGTTATGGGAAATGAATATTTTTCATAAACAATAGCGTCGGCCTGTACCGTCGCTAATATAAAAAATAAATAATTAATTAAAACAATAAATAAAAGGAGGTGAATGAAATTAGAGGAGGAAAATGAAATTTTCACACAAACAGTAGTGTCGGTCCAAATAAATGCTCGGTCAACACCAAGTAGTTTTCTCGAAATCAAACCATTTATAAATATTTTCATAACAAATGAACTCGAAGGCCACATGCACTAAGTAGTGAAAAAGGAATGATTAAATGTATGTCCCTTTGTTCTTAGTCCTAGGACGCATGCTGTATAGGTTATATTTCGAATGCTCGCCTTCACTCATGAACTTTAGTTTTATTCGTGTTATATACTTTTGTAGTGAAATGGAGGAAAAGGACTAGTTAGGCGTATGCTTCTCTTATGAAGATTCTAATAAAGACAAAGAAGAGTGATCTCTTCTGTCCAAAAGGGTATACCAACTCTGAAAGAGAAAATGACCAACAAACAATTTTCCATAAAAGTTATTCAATAGCACTTTCTTTTTTTTTTGATAGCTCTGGAAAGCGCTATTAACCGTGCCGCTAATGTAAACGATTTTGTTTCATAGAACTTTAAAAGAGCAATTAAAGCACTAGTTTTTAATATAAAAATAATAATTAATTTAAACAATGAGTTTAAAGGATCCAAACGAAATTCGTGGGGGAAAATGAAAGTTTTAGCACAAACAGTAGCGTCGGCCTGAACCGTCGCTATTATATGAAAATAATAATTAATTAAGGCAATAACTAATAAGGAGGCAAACAAAATTTGTTATGGGAAATGAATATTTTTCATAAACAATAGCGTCGGCCTGTACCGTCGCTAATATAAAAAATAAATAATTATTTAAAACAATAAATAAAAGGAGGTGAATGAAATTAGAGGAGGGAAATGAAATTTTCGCACAAACAGTAGTGTCGGTCCAAATAAATGCTCGGTCAACACCAAGTAGTTTTCTCGAAATCAAACCATTTTCAAAATATTTTCATAACAAATGAACTCGAAGGCCACATGCACTAAGTAGTGAAAAAGGAATGATTAAATGTATGTCCCTTTGTTCTTAGTCCTAGGACGCATGCTGTATAGGTTATATTTCGAATGCTCGCCTTCACTCATGAACTTTAGTTTTATTCGTGCTATATACTTTTGTAGTGAAATGGAGGAAAAGGACTAGTTAGGCGTATGCTTCTCTTATGAAGATTCTAATAAAGACAAAGAAGAGTGATCTCTTATGTCCAAAAGGGTATACCAACTCTGAAAGAGAAAATGACCAACAAACAATTTGCCATCAAAGTTATTCAATAGCACTTTCTTTTGTTTTTGATAGCTCTGAAAAGCGCTATTAACCGTGCCGCTAATGTAAACGATTTTGTTTCATAGCACTTTAAAAGAGCAATTAAAGTACTAGTTTTTAATATAAAAATAATAATTAATTTAAACAATGAGTTTAAAGGATCCAAACTAAGTTCGTGGGAGAAAATGAAAGTTTAGGCACAAAGAGTAGCATCGGCCTGAACCGTCGCTATTATATGAAAATAATAATTTAATAAGACAATAACTAATAAGGAGGCAAACGAAATTTGTTATGGGAAATTAATATTTTTTCATAAATAATAGCGTCGGCCTGTACCGTCGCTAATATAAAAATAAATAATTATTTAAAACAATAAATAAAAGGAGGCGAATGAAATTGGTGGAGGGAAATGAAATTTTCGCACAAACAGTAGTGTCGGTCCAAATTAATGCTCGGTCAACACCAAGTAGTTTTCTCGAAATCAAACCATTTTCAAAATATTTTAATAACAAATGAACTCGAAGGCCACATGCACTAAGTAGTGAAAAAGGAATGATTAAATGTATGTCCCTTTGTTCTTAGTCCTAGGACGCATGATGTATAGGTTATCGTTCGAATGCTCGCCTTTACACATGAACTTTAGTTTTATTCGTGCTATATACTTTTGTAGTGAAATGGAGGAAAAGGACTAGTTAGGCGTATGCTTCTCTTATGAAGATTCTAATAGAGACAAAGAAGAGTGATCTCTTCTGTCCAAAAGGATAAACCAACTTTGAAAGAGAAAATGAGCAACAAACAATTTGCCATAAAAGTTATTCAATAGCACTTTCTTTTTTTTTTGATAGCTCTGGAAAGCGCTATTAACCGTGCCGCTAATGTAAACGATTTTGTTTCATAGAACTTTAAAAGAGCAATTAAAGCACTAGTTTTTAATATAAAAATAATAATTAATTTAAACAATGAGTTTAAAGGATCCAAACGAAATTCGTGGGGGAAAATGAAAGTTTTAGCACAAACAGTAGCGTCGGCCTGAACCGTCGCTATTATATGAAAATAATAATTAATTAAGGCAATAACTAATAAGGAGGCAAACAAAATTTGTTATGGGAAATGAATATTTTTCATAAACAATAGCGTCGGCCTGTACCGTCGCTAATATAAAAAATAAATAATTATTTAAAACAATAAATAAAAGGAGGTGAATGAAATTAGAGGAGGGAAATGAAATTTTCGCACAAACAGTAGTGTCGGTCCAAATAAATGCTCGGTCAACACCAAGTAGTTTTCTCGAAATCAAACCATTTTCAAAATATTTTCATAACAAATGAACTCGAAGGCCACATGCACTAAGTAGTGAAAAAGGAATGATTAAATGTATGTCCCTTTGTTCTTAGTCCTAGGACGCATGCTGTATAGGTTATATTTCGAATGCTCGCCTTCACTCATGAACTTTAGTTTTATTCGTGCTATATACTTTTGTAGTGAAATGGAGGAAAAGGACTAGTTAGGCGTATGCTTCTCTTATGAAGATTCTAATAAAGACAAAGAAGAGTGATCTCTTATGTCCAAAAGGGTATACCAACTCTGAAAGAGAAAATGACCAACAAACAATTTGCCATCAAAGTTATTCAATAGCACTTTCTTTTGTTTTTGATAGCTCTGAAAAGCGCTATTAACCGTGCCGCTAATGTAAACGATTTTGTTTCATAGCACTTTAAAAGAGCAATTAAAGTACTAGTTTTTAATATAAAAATAATAATTAATTTAAACAATGAGTTTAAAGGATCCAAACTAAGTTCGTGGGAGAAAATGAAAGTTTAGGCACAAAGAGTAGCATCGGCCTGAACCGTCGCTATTATATGAAAATAATAATTTAATAAGACAATAACTAATAAGGAGGCAAACGAAATTTGTTATGGGAAATTAATATTTTTTCATAAATAATAGCGTCGGCCTGTACCGTCGCTAATATAAAAATAAATAATTATTTAAAACAATAAATAAAAGGAGGCGAATGAAATTGGTGGAGGGAAATGAAATTTTCGCACAAACAGTAGTGTCGGTCCAAATTAATGCTCGGTCAACACCAAGTAGTTTTCTCGAAATCAAACCATTTTCAAAATATTTTAATAACAAATGAACTCGAAGGCCACATGCACTAAGTAGTGAAAAAGGAATGATTAAATGTATGTCCCTTTGTTCTTAGTCCTAGGACGCATGATGTATAGGTTATCGTTCGAATGCTCGCCTTTACACATGAACTTTAGTTTTATTCGTGCTATATACTTTTGTAGTGAAATGGAGGAAAAGGACTAGTTAGGCGTATGCTCCTCTTATGAAGATTCTAATAGAGACAAAGAAGAGTGATCTCTTCTGTCCAAAAGGATAAACCAACTTTGAAAGAGAAAATGAGCAACAAACAATTTGCCATAAAAGTTATTTAATAGCACATTCTTTTGTTTTTGATAGCGCTGAAAAATGTTACTAACCGTGCCGCTAATGTAAACGATTTTGTTTCATAGAACTTTATAACAGCTATTAAAGTACTAGTTTTTAATATAAAAATAATAATTAATTTAAACAATGAGTTTAAAGGAACCAAACAAAATTCGTGGGGGAAAATGAAAGTTTTAGCACAAACAGTAGCGTCGGCCTAAACCTTCCCTATTATATGAAAATAATAATTAATTAAGATAAATAACTAATAAGGAGGCAAACAAAGTTTTTTATGGGAAATGAATATTTTTTTCATAAACAATAGTGTCGGCCTGAACCGTCGCTAATATAAAAAAATAAATAATTATTTAAAACAATAAATAAAAGGAGGTGAATGAAATTAGAGGAGGAAAATGAAATTTTCGCACAAACAGTAGTGTCGGTCCAAATAAATGCTCGGTCAACACCAAGTAGTTTTCTCGAAATCAAACCATTTTCAAAATATTTTCATAACAAATGAACTCGAAGGCCACATGCACTAAGTAGTGAAAAAGGAATGATTAAATGTATGTCCCTTTGTTCTTAGTCCTAGGACGCATGCTGTATAGGTTATATTTCGAATGCTCGCCTTCACTCATGAACTTTAGTTTTATTCGTGTTATATACTTTTGTAGTGAAATGGAGGAAAAGGACTAGTTAGGCGTATGCTTCTCTTATGAAGATTCTAATAAAGACAAAGAAGAGTGATCTCTTCTGTCCAAAAGGGTATACCAACTCTGAAAGAGAAAATGACCAACAAACAATTTTCCATAAAAGTTATTCAATAGCACTTTCTTTTGTTTTTGATAGCTCTGGAAAGCGCTATTAACCGTGCCGCTAATGTAAACGATTTTGTTTCATAGAACTTTAAAAGAGCAATTAAAGCACTAGTTTTTAATATAAAAATAATAATTAATTTAAACAATGAGTTTAAAGGATCCAAACGAAATTCGTGGGGGAAAATGAATGTTTTAGCACAAACAGTAGCGTCGGCCTGAACCGTCGCTATTATATGAAAATAATAATTAATTAAGGCAATAACTAATAAGGAGGCAAACAAAATTTGTTATGGGAAATGAATATTTTTCATAAACAATAGCGTCGGCCTGTACCGTCGCTAATATAAAAAATAAATAATTATTTAAAACAATAAATAAAAGGAGGTGAATGAAATTAGAGGAGGGAAATGAAATTTTCGCACAAACAGTAGTGTCGGTCCAAATAAATGCTCGGTCAACACCAAGTAGTTTTCTCGAAATCAAACCATTTTCAAAATATTTTCATAACAAATGAACTCGAAGGCCACATGCACTAAGTAGTGAAAAAGGAATGATTAAATGTATGTCCCTTTGTTCTTAGTCCTAGGACGCATGCTGTATAGGTTATATTTCGAATGCTCGCCTTCACTCATGAACCTTAGTTTTATTCGTGCTATATACTTTTGTAGTGAAATGGAGGAAAAGGACTAGTTAGGCGTATGCTTCTCTTATGAAGATTCTAATAAAGACAAAGAAGAGTGATCTCTTATGTCCAAAAGGGTATACCAACTCTGAAAGAGAAAATGACCAACAAACAATTTGCCATCAAAGTTATTCAATAGCACTTTCTTTTGTTTTTGATAGCTCTGAAAAGCGCTATTAACCGTGCCGCTAATGTAAACGATTTTGTTTCATAGCACTTTAAAAGAGCAATTAAAGTACTAGTTTTTAATATAAAAATAATAATTAATTTAAACAATGAGTTTAAAGGATCCAAACTAAGTTCGTGGGAGAAAATGAAAGTTTAGGCACAAAGAGTAGCGTCGGCCTGAACCGTCGCTATTATATGAAAATAATAATTTAATAAGACAATAACTAATAAGGAGGCAAACGAAATTTGTTATGGGAAATTAATATTTTTTCATAAATAATAGCGTCGGCCTGTACCGTCGCTAATATAAAAATAAATAATTATTTAAAACAATAAATAAAAGGAAGCGAATGAAATTGGTGGAGGGAAATGAAATTTTCGCACAAACAGTAGTGTAGGTCCAAATTAATGCTCGGTCAACACCAAGTAGTTTTCTCGAAATCAAACCATTTTCAAAATATTTTCATAACAAATGAACTCGAAGGCCACATGCACTAAGTAGTGAAAAAGGAATGATTAAATGTATGTCCCTTTGTTCTTAGTCCTAGGACGCATGATGTATAGGTTATCGTTCGAATGCTCGCCTTTACACATGAACTTTAGTTTTATTCGTGCTATATACTTTTGTAGTGAAATGGAGGAAAAGGACTAGTTAGGCGTATGCTCCTCTTATGAAGATTCTAATAGAGACAAAGAAGAGTGATCTCTTCTGTCCAAAAGGATAAACCAACTTTGAAAGAGAAAATGAGCAACAAACAATTTGCCATAAAAGTTATTTAATAGCACATTCTTTTGTTTTTGATAGCGCTGAAAAATGTTACTAACCGTGCCGCTAATGTAAACGATTTTGTTTCATAGAACTTTATAACAGCTATTAAAGTACTAGTTTTTAATATAAAAATAATAATTAATTTAAACAATGAGTTTAAAGGAACCAAACAAAATTCGTGGGGGAAAATGAAAGTTTTAGCACAAACAGTAGCGTCGGCCTGAACCTTCCCTATTATATGAAAATAATAATTAATTAAGATAAATAACTAATAAGGAGGCAAACAAAGTTTTTTATGGGAAATGAATATTTTTTTCATAAACAATAGTGTCGGCCTGAACCGTCGCTAATATAAAAAAATAAATAATTATTTAAGTCAATAAATAAAAGGAGGCGAATGAAATTGGTGGAGGGAAATGAAATTTTCGCACAAACAGTAGTGTAGGTCCAAATAAATGTTCGGACAACACCAATTATTTTTCTCGAAATCAAACAATTTTAAAAATATTTTCATAACAAATGAACTCGAAGGCCACATGCACTAAGTAGTGAAAAAGTAATGATTAAATGTATGTCCCTTTGTTCTTAGTCCTAGGACGCATGCTGTATAGGTTATATTTCGAATGCTCGCCTTCACTCATGAACTTTAGTTTTATTCGTGCTATATACTTTTGTAGTGAAATGGAGGAAAAGGACTAGTTAGGCGTATGCTTCTCTTATGAAGATTCTAATAAAGACAAAGAAGAGTGATCTCTTCTGTCCAAAAGGGTATACCAACTCTAAAAGAGAAAATGACAAACAAACAATTTGCCATAAAAGTTATTCAATAGCACTTTCTTATGTTTTTGATAGCTTTGAAAAGCGCAATTAACCGTGCCGCTAATGTAAACGATTTTGTTTCATAGAACTTTATAAGAGCTATTAAAGTACTAGTTTTTAATATAAAAATAATAATTAATTTAAACAATGAGTTTAAAGGATCCAAACGAAATTCGTGGGGGAAAATGAAAGTTTTAGCACAAACAGTAGCGTCGGCCTGAACCGTCGCTATTATATGAAAATAATAATTAATTAAGACAATAACTAATAAGGAGGCAAACGAAATTTGTTATGGGAAATGAATATTTTTCATAAACAATAGCGTCGGCCTGTACCGTCGCTAATATAAAAAATAAATAATTATTTAAAACAATAAATAAAAGGAGGTGAATGAAATTAGAGGAGGAAAATGAAATTTTCGCACAAACAGTAGTGTCGGTCCAAATAAATGCTCGGTCAACACCAAGTAGTTTTCTCGAAATCAAACCATTTATAAATATTTTCATAACAAATGAACTCGAAGGCCACATGCACTAAGTAGTGAAAAAGGAATGATTAAATGTATGTCCCTTTGATCTTAGTCCTAGGACGCATGCTGTATAGGTTATATTTCGAATGCTCGCCTTCACTCATGAACTTTAGTTTTATTCGTGTTATATACTTTTGTAGTGAAATGGAGGAAAAGGACTAGTTAGGCGTATGCTTCTCTTATGAAGATTCTAATAAAGACAAAGAAGAGTGATCTCTTCTGTCCAAAAGGGTATACCAACTCTGAAAGAGAAAATGACCAACAAACAATTTTCCATAAAAGTTATTCAATAGCACTTTCTTTTGTTTTTGATAGCTCTGGAAAGCGCTATTAACCGTGCCGCTAATGTAAACGATTTTGTTTCATAGAACTTTAAAAGAGCAATTAAAGCACTAGTTTTTAATATAAAAATAATAATTAATTTAAACAATGAGTTTAAAGGATCCAAACGAAATTCGTGGGGGAAAATGAAAGTTTTAGCACAAACAGTAGCGTCGGCCTGAACCGTCGCTATTATATGAAAATAATAATTAATTAAGGCAATAACTAATAAGGAGGCAAACAAAATTTGTTATGGGAAATGAATATTTTTCATAAACAATAGCGTCGGCCTGTACCGTCGCTAATATAAAAAATAAATAATTATTTAAAACAATAAATAAAAGGAGGTGAATGAAATTAGAGGAGGGAAATGAAATTTTCGCACAAACAGTAGTGTCGGTCCAAATAAATGCTCGGTCAACACCAAGTAGTTTTCTCGAAATCAAACCATTTTCAAAATATTTTCATAACAAATGAACTCGAAGGCCACATGCACTAAGTAGTGAAAAAGGAATGATTAAATGTATGTCCCTTTGTTCTTAGTCCTAGGACGCATGCTGTATAGGTTATATTTCGAATGCTCGCCTTCACTCATGAACTTTAGTTTTATTCGTGCTATATACTTTTGTAGTGAAATGGAGGAAAAGGACTAGTTAGGCGTATGCTTCTCTTATGAAGATTCTAATAAAGACAAAGAAGAGTGATCTCTTATGTCCAAAAGGGTATACCAACTCTGAAAGAGAAAATGACCAACAAACAATTTGCCATCAAAGTTATTCAATAGCACTTTCTTTTGTTTTTGATAGCTCTGAAAAGCGCTATTAACCGTGCCGCTAATGTAAACGATTTTGTTTCATAGCACTTTAAAAGAGCAATTAAAGTACTAGTTTTTAATATAAAAATAATAATTAATTTAAACAATGAGTTTAAAGGATCCAAACTAAGTTCGTGGGAGAAAATGAAAGTTTAGGCACAAAGAGTAGCATCGGCCTGAACCGTCGCTATTATATGAAAATAATAATTTAATAAGACAATAACTAATAAGGAGGCAAACGAAATTTGTTATGGGAAATTAATATTTTTTCATAAATAATAGCGTCAGCCTGTACCGTCGCTAATATAAAAATAAATAATTATTTAAAACAATAAATAAAAGGAGGCGAATGAAATTGGTGGAGGGAAATGAAATTTTCGCACAAACAGTAGTGTCGGTCCAAATTAATGCTCGGTCAACACCAAGTAGTTTTCTCGAAATCAAACCATTTTCAAAATATTTTAATAACAAATGAACTCGAAGGCCACATGCACTAAGTAGTGAAAAAGTAATGATTAAATGTATGTCCCTTTGTTCTTAGTCCTAGGACGCATGCTGTATAGGTTATATTTCGAATGCTCGCCTTCACTCATGAACTTTAGTTTTATTCGTGCTATATACTTTTGTAGTGAAATGGAGGAAAAGGACTAGTTAGGCGTATGCTTCTCTTATGAAGATTCTAATAAAGACAAAGAAGAGTGATCTCTTCTGTCCAAAAGGGTATACCAACTTTGAAAGAGAAAATGAGCAACAAACAATTTGCCATAAAAGTTATTTAATAGCACATTCTTTTGTTTTTGATAGCGCTGAAAAATGTTACTAACCGTGCCGCTAATGTAAACGATTTTGTTTCATAGAACTTTATAACAGCTATTAAAGTACTAGTTTTTAATATAAAAATAATAATTAATTTAAACAATGAGTTTAAAGGAACCAAACAAAATTCGTGGGGGAAAATGAAAGTTTTAGCACAAACAGTAGCGTCGGCCTAAACCTTCCCTATTATATGAAAATAATAATTAATTAAGATAAATAACTAATAAGGAGGCAAACAAAGTTTTTTATGGGAAATGAATATTTTTTTCATAAACAATAGTGTCGGCCTGAACCGTCGCTAATATAAAAAAATAAATAATTATTTAAAACAATAAATAAAAGGAGGCGAATGAAATTGGTGGAGGGAAATGAAATTTTCGCACAAACAGTAGTGTAGGTCCAAATAAATGTTCGGACAACACCAATTATTTTTCTCGAAATCAAACAATTTTAAAAATATTTTCATAACAAATGAACTCGAAGGCCACATGCACTAAGTAGTGAAAAAGGAATGATTAAATGTATGTCCCTTTGTTCTTAGTCCTAGGACGCATGCTGTATAGGTTATATTTCGAATGCTCGCCTTCACTCATGAACTTTAGTTTTATTCGTGCTATATACTTTTGTAGTGAAATGGAGGAAAAGGACTAGTTAGGCGTATGCTTCTCTTATGAAGATTCTAATAAAGACAAAGAAGAGTGATCTCTTCTGTCCAAAAGGGTATACCAACTCTAAAAGAGAAAATGACAAACAAACAATTTGCCATAAAAGTTATTCAATAGCACTTTCTTATGTTTTTGATAGCTTTGAAAAGCGCTATTAACCGTGCCGCTAATGTAAACGATTTTGTTTCATAGAACTTTATAAGAGCTATTAAAGTACTAGTTTTTAATATAAAAATAATAATTAATTTAAACAATGAGTTTAAAGGATCCAAACAAAATTCGTGGGGGAAAATGAAAGTTTTAGCACAAACAGTAGCGTTGGCCTGAACCGTCGCTATTATATGAAAATAATAATTAATTAAGACAATAACTAATAAGGAGGCAAACGAAATTTGTTATGGGAAATGAATATTTTTCATAAACAATAGCGTCGGCCTGTACCGTCGCTAATATAAAAAATAAATAATTATTTAAAACAATAAATAAAAGGAGGTGAATGAAATTGGTGGAGGGAAATGAAATTTTCGCACAAACAGTAGTGTCGGTCCAAATAAATGCTCGGTCAACACCAAGTAGTTTTCTCGAAATCAAACAATTTTAAAAATATTTTCATAACAAATGAACTCGAAGGCCACATGCACTAAGTAGTGAAAAAGTAATGATTAAATGTATGTCCCTTTGTTCTTAGTCCTAGGACGCATGCTGTATAGGTTATATTTCGAATGCTCGCCTTCACTCATGAACTTTAGTTTTATTCGTGCTATATACTTTTGTAGTGAAATGGAGGAAAAGGACTAGTTAGGCGTATGCTTCTCTTATGAAGATTCTAATAAAGACAAAGAAGAGTGATCTCTTCTGTCCAAAAGGTTTACCAACTCTAAAAGAGAAAATGACAAACAAACAATTTGCCATAAAAGTTATTCAATAGCACTTTCTTATGTTTTTGATAGCTTTGAAAAGCACTATTAACCGTGCCGCTAATGTAAACGATTTTGTTTCATAGAACTTTATAAGAGCTATTAAAGTACTAGTTTTTAATATAAAAATAATAATTAATTTAAACAATGAGTTTAAAGGATCCAAACGAAATTCGTGGGGGAAAATGAAAGTTTTAGCACAAACAGTAGCGTCGGCCTGAACCGTCGCTATTATATGAAAATAATAATTAATTAAGACAATAACTAATAAGGAGGCAAACGAAATTTGTTATGGGAAATGAATATTTTTCATAAACAATAGCTTCGGCCTGTACCGTCGCTATTATAAAAAATAAATAATTATTTAAAACAATAAATAAAAGTAGGTGAATGAAATTGGTGGAGGGAAATGAAATTTTCGCACAAACAGTAGTGTCGGTCCAAATAAATGCTCGGTCAACACCAAGTAGTTTTCTCGAAATCAAACCATTTTCACAATATTTTCATAACAAATGAACTCGAAGGCCACATGCACTAAGTAGTGAAAAAGGAATGATTAAATGTATGTCCCTTTGTTCTTAGTCCTAGGACGCATGCTGTATAGGTTATCGTTCGAATGCTCGCCTTTACACATGAACTTTAGTTTTATTCGTGCTATATACTTTTGAGGTGAAATGGAGGAAAAGGACTAGTTAGGCGTATGCTCCTCTTATGAAGATTCTAATAGAGACAATGAAGAGTGATCTCTTCTGTCCAAAAGGATAAAACAAATTTGAAAGAGAAAATGACCAACAAACAATTTGCCATAAAAGTTATTCAATAACACTTTCTTTTGTTTTTGATAGCTCTGAAAAGCGCTATTAACCGTGCTGCTAATGTAAACGATTTTGTTTCATAGCACTTTAAAAGAGCAATTAAAGTACTAGTTTTTAATATAAAAATAATAATTAATTTAAACAATGAGTTTAAAGGATCCAAACTAAGTTCATGGGGGAAAATGAAAGTTTTAGCACAAAGAGTAGCGTCGGCCTGAACCGTCGCTATTATATGAAAATAATAATTAATTAAGACAATAACTAATAAGGAGGCAAACGAAATTTGTTATGGGAAATGAATATTTTTTCATAAACAACAGCGTCGGCCTGTACCGTCGCTAATATAAAAAATAAATAATTATTTAAAACAATAATTAAAAGGAGGCGAATGAAATTGGTGGAAGGAAATGAAATTTTCGCACAAACAATAGTGTCGGTCCAAATAAATGCTCGATCAACACCAAGTTGTTTTCTCAAAATCAAACCATTTTAAAAATATTTTCATAACAAATGAACTCGAAGGCCACATGCACTAAGTAGTGAAAAAGGAATGATTAAATGTATGTACCTTTGTTCTTAGTCCTAGGACGCATGTTGTATAGGTTATATTTCGAATGCTCGCCTTCATGAACTTTAGTTTTATTCGTGCTATATACTTTTGTAGTGAAATGGAGGAAAAGGACTAGTTAGGCGTATGCTTCTCTTATGAAGATTCTAATAAAGACAAAGAAGAGTGATCTCTTCTGTCCAAAAGGGTATACCAACTCTAAAAGAGAAAATGACCAACAAACAATTTGCCATAAAAGTTATTCAATAGCACTTTCTTTTGTTTTTGATAGCTCTGAAAAGCTCTATTAACCGTGCCGCTAATGTAAACGATTTTGTTTCATAGCACTTTAAAAGAGCAATTAAAGCACTAGTTTTTAATATAAAAATAATAATTAATTTAAACAATGATTTTAAAGGATCCAAACGAAATTCGTGGGGGAAAATGAAAGTTTTAGCACAAACAGTAGCGTCGGCCTGAACCGTCGCTATTATATGAAAATAATAATTAATTAAGACAATAACTAATAAGGAGGCAAACGAAATTTGTTATGGGAAATGAATATTTTTCATAAACAATAGCGTCGGCCTGTACCGTCGCTAATATAAAAAATAAATAATTATTTAAAACAATAAATAAAAGGAGGTGAATGAAATTGGTGGAAGGAAATGAAATTTTCGCACAAACAGTAGTTTCGGTCCAAATAAATGCTCGGTCAACACCAAGTAGTTTTCTCGAAATCAAACCATTTTCACAATATTTTCATAACAAATAAACTCGAAGGCCACATGCACTAAGTAGTGAAAAAGGAATGATTAAATGTATGTCCCTTTGTTCTTAGTCCTAGGACGCATGCTGTATAGGTTATCGTTCGAATGCTCGCCTTTACACATGAACTTTAGTTTTATTCGTGCTATATACTTTTGTAGTGAAATGGAGGAAAATGACTAGTTAGGCGTATGCTCCTGTTATGAAGATTCTAATAGAGACAAAGAAGAGTGATCTCTTCTATCCAAAAGGGTATACCAACTCTGAAAGAGAAAATGACCAACAAACAATTTGCCATAAAAGTTATTCAATAGCACTTTCTTTTGTTTTTGATAGCTCTGAAAAGCGCTATTAACCGTGCCGCTAATGTAAACGATTTTGTTTCATAGCACTTTAAAAGAGCAATTAAAGTACTAGTTTTTAATATTAAAATAATAATTAATTTAAACAATGAGTTTAAAGGATCCAAACTAAGTTCGTGGGGGAAAATGAAAGTTTTAGCACAAAGAGTAGCGTCGGCCTGAACCGTCGCTATTATATGAAAATAATAATTAATTAAGACAATAACTAATAAGGAGGCAAACGAAATTTGTTATGGGAAATGAATATTTTTTCATAAACAACAGCGTCGGCCTGTACCGTCGCTAATATAAAAAATAAATAATTATTTAAAACAATAATTAAAAGGAGGAGAATGAAATTGGTGGAAGGAAATGAAATTTTCGCACAAACAGTAGTGTCGGTCCAAATAAATGCTCGGTCAACACCAAGTAGTTTTCTCAAAATCAAACAATTTTCAAAATATTTTCATAACAAATGAACTCGAAGGCCACATGCACTAAGTAGTGAAAAAGGAATGATTAAATGTATGTACCTTTGTTCTTAGTCCTAGGACGCATGTTGTATAGGTTATATTTCGAATGCTCGCCTTCACTCATGAACTTTAGTTTTATTCGTGCTGTATACTTTTGTAGTGAAATGGAGAAAAAGGACTAGTTAGGCGTATGCTTCTCTTATGAAGATTCTAATAAAGACAAAGAAGAGTGATCTCTTCTGTCCAAAAGGGTATACTAACTCTGAAAGAGAAAATGACCAACAAACAATTTGCCATAAAAGTTATTCAATAGCACTTTCTTTTGTTTTTGATAGCTCTGAAAAGCGCTATTAACCGTGTCGCTAATGTAAATGATTTTGTTTCATAGCACTTTAAAAGAGCAATTAAAGCACTAGTTTTTAATATAAAAATAATAATTAATTTAAACAATGAGTTTAAAGGATCCAAACGAAATTCGTGGGGGAAAATGAAAGTTTTAGCACAAACAGTAGCGTCGGCCTGAACCTTCGCTATTATATGAAAATAACAATTAATTAAGACAATAACTAATAAGGAGGCAAACGAAATTTGTTATGGGAAATGAATATTTTTTTCATAAATAATAGTGTCGGCCTGAACCGTCGCTAATATAAAAAAATAAATAATTATTTAAGTCAATAAATAAAAGCAGGCGAATGAAATTGGTGGAGGAAAATGAAATTTTCGCACAAACAGTAGTGTAGGTCCAAATAAACGCTCGGTCAACACCAATTATTTTTCTCAAAATCAAACAATTTTAAAAATATTTTCATAACAAATGAACTCGAAGGCCACTTGCACTAAGTAGTGAAAAAGGAATGATTAAATGTATGTCCGTTTGTTTATAGTCCTAGGACGCATGCTGTATAGGTTATCGTTCGAATGCTCGCCTTTACACATGAATTTTAGTTTTATTCGTGCTATATACTTTTGTAGTGAAATGGAGGAAAAGGACTAGTTAGGCGTATGCTCCTCTTATGAAGATTCTAATAAAGACAAAGAAGAGTGATCTCTTCTGTCCAAAAGGGTATACCAACTCTGAAAGAGAAAATGACCAACAAACAATTTGCCATAAAAGTTATTCAATAGCACTTTCTTTTGTTTATGATAGTTGTGAAAAGCGCTATTAACCGTGCCGCTAATGTAAACGATTTTGTTTCATAGCACTTTAAAAGAGCAATTAAAGTACTAGTTTTTAATATAAAAATAATAATTAATTTAAACAATGAGTTTAAAGGATCAAAACTAAGTTTGTGGGGGAAAATGAAAGTTTAGGCACAAAGAGTAGTGTCGGCCTGAACCGTCGCTATTATATGAAAATAATAATTAATTAAGACAATAACTAATAAGGAGGCAAACGAAATTTGTTATGGGAAATGAATATTTTTTCATAAACAATAGAGTCGGCTTGTACCGTCGCTAATATAAAAATAAATAATTATTTAAAACAATAAATAAAAGGAGGCGAATGAAATTGGTGGAGGGAAATGAAATTTTCGCACAAACAGTAGTGTCGGTCCAAATTAATGCTCGGTCAACACCAAGTAGTTTTCTCGAAATCAAACCATTTTCAAAATATTTTCATAACAAATGAACTCGAAGGCCACATGCACTAAGTAGTGAAAAAACGAATGATTAAATGTATGTCCCTTTGTTCTTAGTCCTAGGATGCATGCTGTATAGGTTATCGGTTGAATGCTCTCCTTTACACATGAACTTTAGTTTTATTCGTGCTATATACTTTTGTAGTGAAATGGAGGAAAATGACTAGTTAGGCGTATGCTCCTCTTATGAAGATTCTAATAGAGACAAAGAAGAGTGATCTCTTCTGTCCAAAAGGATAAACCAACTTTGAAAGAGAAAATGAGCAACAAACAATTTGCCATAAAAGTTATTTAATAGCACATTCCTTTGTTTTTGATTGCGCTGAAAAATGTTACTAACCGTGCCGCTAATGTAAACGATTTTGTTTCATAGAACTTTATAAGAGCTATTAAAGTACTAGTTTTTAATATAAAAATAATAATTAATTTAAACAATGAGTTTAAAGGAACCAAACAAAATTCGTGGGGGAAAATGAAAGTTTTAGCACAAACAGTAGCGTCGGCCTGAACCTTCGCTATTATATGAAAATAATAATTAATTAAGACAATAACTAATAAGGAGGCAAACAAAGTTTGTTATGGGAAATGAATATTTTTTTCATAAACAATAGTGTCGGCCTGAACCGTCGCTAATATAAAAAAATAAATAATTATTTAAGTCAATAAATAAAAGGAGGCGAATGAAATTGGTGGAGGGAAATGAAATTTTCGCACAAACAGTAGTGTAGGTCCAAATAAACGCTCGGTCAACACCAATTATTTTTCTCGAAATCAAACAATTTTAAAAATATTTTCATAACAAATGAACTCGAAGGCCACATGCACTAAGTAGTGAAAAAGGAATGATTAAATGTATGTACCTTTGTTCTTAGTCCTAGGACGCATGTTGTATAGGTTATATTTCGAATGCTCGCCTTCACTCATGAACTTTAGTTTTATTCGTGCTATATACTTTTATAGTGAAATGGAGGAAAAGGACTAGTTAGGCGTATGCTTCTCTTAATGAAGATTCTAATAAAGACAAAGAAGAGTGATCTCTTCTGTCCAAAAGGGTATACCAACTCTGAAAGAGAAAATGACCAACAAACAATTTGCCATAAAAGTTATTCAATAGCACTTTCTTTTGTTTTTGATAGCTCTGAAAAGCGCTATTAACAGTGCCGATAATGTAAACGATTTTTTTTCATAGCACTTTAAAAGAGCAATTAAAGCACTAGTTTTTAATATAAAAATAATAATTAATTTAAACAATGAGTTTAAAGGATCCAAACGAAATTCGTGGGGGAAAGTGAAAGATTTAGCACAAACAGTAGCGTCGGCCTGAACCGTCGCTATTATATGAAAATAATAATTAATTAAGACAATAACTAATAAGGAGGCAAATGAAATTTGTTATGGGAAATGAATATTTTTCATAAACAATAGCGTCGGCCTGTACCGTCGCTAATATAAAAAATAAATAATTATTTAAAACAATAAATAAAAGAAGGTGAATGAAATTGGTGGAGGGAAATGAAATTTTCGCACAAACAGTAGTGTCGGTCCAAATAAATGCTCGGTCAACACCAAGTAGTTTTCTCGAAATCAAACCATTTTCACAATATTTTCATAACAAATGAACTCGAAGGCCACATGCACTAAGTAGTGAAAAAGGAATGATTAAATGTATGTCCCTTTGTTCTTAGTCCTAGGACGCATGCTGTATAGGTTATCGTTCGAATGCTCGCCTTTACACATGAACTTTAGTTTTATTCGTGCTATATACTTTTGTAGTGAAATGGAGGGAAAGGACTAGTTAGGCGTATGCTCCTCTTATGAAGATTATAATAGAGACAAAGAAGAGTGATCTCTTTTGTCCAAAAGGATAAACCAAATTTGAAAGAGAAAATGACCAACAAACAATTTGCCATAAAAGTTATTCAATAGCACTTTCTTTTGTTTTTGATAGCTCTGAAAAGCGCTATTAACCGTGCCGCTAATGTAAACGATTTTGTTTCATAGCACTTTAAAAGAGCAATTAAAGTACTAGTTTTTAATATAAAAATAATAATTAATTTAAACAATGAGTTTAAAGGATCCAAACTAAGTTCGTGGGGGAAAATGAAAGTTTTATCACAAAGAGTAGCGTCGGCCTGAACCGTCGCTATTATATGAAAATAATAATTAATTAAGACAATAACTAATAAGGAGGCAAACGAAATTTGTTATGGGAAATGAATATTTTTTCATAAACAACAGCGTCGGCCTGTACCGTCGCTAATATAAAAAATAAATAATTATTTAAAACAATAATTAAAAGGAGGCGAATGAAATTGGTGGAGGGAAATGAAATTTTCGCATAAACAGTAGTGTCGGTCCAAATAAATGCTCGGTCAACACCAAGTAGTTTTCTCGAAATCAAACCATTTTCACAATATTTTCATAACAAATGAACTCGAAGGCCACATGCACTAAGTAGTGAAAAAGGAATGATTAAATGTATGTCCCTTTGTTCTTAGTCCTAGGACGCATGCTGTATAGGTTATCGTTCGAATGCTCGCCTTTACACATGAACTTTAGTTTTATTCGTGCTATATACTTTTGTAGTCAAATGGAGGGAAAGGACTAGTTAGGCGTATGCTCCTCTTATGAAGATTATAATAGAGACAAAGAAGAGTGATCTCTTCTGTCCAAAAGGATAAACCAAATTTGAAAGAGAAAATGACCAACAAACAATTTGCCATAAAAGTTATTCAATAGCACTTTCTTTTGTTTTTGATAGCTCTGAAAAGCGCTATTAACCGTGCCGCTAATGTAAACGATTTTGTTTCATAGCACTTTAAAAGAGCAATTAAAGTACTAGTTTTTAATATAAAAATAATAATTAATTTAAACAATGAGTTTAAAGGATCCAAACTAAGTTCGTGGGGGAAAATGAAAGTTTTATCACAAAGAGTAGCGTCGGCCTGAACCGTCGCTATTATATGAAAATAATAATTAATTAAGACAATAACTAATAAGGAGGCAAACGAAATTTGTTATGGGAAATGAATATTTTTTCATAAACAACAGCGTCGGCCTGTACCGTCGCTAATATAAAAAATAAATAATTATTTAAAACAATAATTAAAAGGAGGCGAATGAAATTGGTGGAAGGAAATGAAATTTTCGCATAAACAGTAGTGTCGGTCCAAATAAATGCTCGGTCAACACCAAGTAGTTTTCTCAAAATCAAACAATTTTAAAAATATTTTCATAACAAATGAACTCGAAGGCCACATGCACTAAGTAGTGAAAAAGGAATGATTAAATGTATGTCCCTTTGTTCTTAGTCCTAGGACGCATGCTGTATAGGTTATCGTTCGAATGCTCGCCTTTACACATGAACTTTAGTTTTATTCGTGCTATATACTTTTGTAGTGAAATGGAGGAAAAGGACTAGTTAGGCGTATGCTCCTCTTATGAAGATTCTAATAAAGACAAAGAAGAGTGATCTCTTTTGTCCAAAAGGGTATACCAACTCTGAAAGAGAAAATGACCAACAAACAATTTGCCATAAAAGTTATTCAATAGCACTTTCTTTTGTTTTTGATAGCTCTGAAAAGCGCTATTAACCGTGGCGCTAATGTAAACGATTTTGTTTCATAGCACTTTAAAAGAGCAATTAAAGTACTAGTTTTTAATATACAAATAATAATGAATTTAAAAAATGAGTTTAAAGGATCCAAACTAAGTTCGTGGGGGAAAATGAAAGTTTAGGCACAAAGAGTAGGGTCGGCCTGAACCGTCGCTATTATATGAAAATAATAATTAATTAAGACAATGACTAATAAGGAGGCAAACGAAATTTGTTATGGGAAATGAATATTTTTTCATAAACAATAGAGTCGGCTTGTACTGTCGCTAATATAAAAATTAATAATTATTTAAAACAATAAATAAAAGGAGGCGAATGAAATTGGTGGAGGGAAATGAAATTTTCGCACAAACAGTAGTGTCGGTCCAAATAAACGCTCGGTCAACACCAATTATTTTTCTCGAAATCAAACAATTTTAAAAATATTTTCATAACAAATGAACTCGAAGGCCACATGCACTAAGTAGTGAAAAAGGAATGATTAAATGTATGTACCTTTGTTCTTAGTCCTAGGACGCATGTTGTATAGGTTATATTTCGAATGCTCGCCTTCACTCATGAACTTTAGTTTTATTCGTGCTATATACTTTTGTAGTGAAATGGAGGAAAAGGACTAGTTAGGCGTATGCTTCTCTTATGAAGATTCTAATAAAGACAAAGAAGAGTGATCTCTTCTGTCCAAAAGGGTATACCAACTCTGAAAGAGAAAATGACCAACAAACAATTTGCCATAAAAGTTATTCAATAGCACTTTCTTTTGTTTTTGATAGCTCTGAAAAGCGCTATTAACAGTGCCGATAATGTAAACGATTTTGTTTCATAGCACTTTAAAAGAGCAATTAAAGCACTAGTTTTTAATATAAAAATAATAATTAATTTAAACAATGAGTTTAAAGGATCCAAACGAAATTCGTGGGGGAAAGTGAAAGATTTAGCACAAACAGTAGCGTCGGCCTGAACCGTCGCTATTATATGAAAATAATAATTAATTAAGACAATAACTAATAAGGAGGCAAATGAAATTTGTTATGGGAAATGAATATTTTTCATAAACAATAGCGTCGGCCTGTACCGTCGCTAATATAAAAAATAAATAATTATTTAAAACAATAAATAAAAGAAGGTGAATGAAATTGGTGGAGGGAAATGAAATTTTCGCACAAACAGTAGTGTCGGTCCAAATAAATGCTCGGTCAACACCAAGTAGTTTTCTCGAAATTAAACCATTTTCACAATATTTTCATAACAAATGAACTCGAAGGCCACATGCACTAAGTAGTGAAAAAGGAATGATTAAATGTATGTCCCTTTGTTCTTAGTCCTAGGACGCATGCTGTATAGGTTATCGTTCGAATGCTCGCCTTTACACATGAACTTTAGTTTTATTCGTGCTATATACTTTTGTAGTGAAATGGAGGGAAAGGACTAGTTAGGCGTATGCTCCTCTTATGAAGATTATAATAGAGACAAAGAAGAGTGATCTCTTCTGTCCAAAAGGATAAACCAAATTTGAAAGAGAAAATGACCAACAAACAATTTGCCATGAAAGTTATTCAATAGCACTTTCTTTTGTTTTTGATAGCTCTGAAAAGCGCTATTAACCGTGCCGCTAATGTAAACGATTTTGTTTCATAGCACTTTAAAAGAGCAATTAAAGTACTAGTTTTTAATATAAAAATAATAATTAATTTAAACAATGAGTTTAAAGGATCCAAACTAAGTTCGTGGGGGAAAATGAAAGTTTTATCACAAAGAGTAGCGTCGGCCTGAACCGTCGCTATTATATGAAAATAATAATTAATTAAGACAATAACTAATAAGGAGGCAAACGAAATTTGTTATGGGAAATGAATATTTTTTCATAAACAACAGCGTCGGCCTGTACCGTCGCTAATATAAAAAATAAATAATTATTTAAAACAATAATTAAAAGGAGGCGAATGAAATTGGTGGAGGGAAATGAAATTTTCGCATAAACAGTAGTGTCGGTCCAAATAAATGCTCGGTCAACACCAAGTAGTTTTCTCGAAATCAAACCATTTTCACAATATTTTCATAACAAATGAACTCGAAGGCCACATGCACTAAGTAGTGAAAAAGGAATGATTAAATGTATGTCCCTTTGTTCTTAGTCCTAGGACGCATGCTGTATAGGTTATCGTTCGAATGCTCGCCTTTACACATGAACTTTAGTTTTATTCGTGCTATATACTTCTGTAGTCAAATGGAGGGAAAGGACTAGTTAGGCGTATGCTCCTCTTATGAAGATTATAATAGAGACAAAGAAGAGTGATCTATTCTGTCCAAAAGGATAAACCAAATTTGAAAGAGAAAATGACCAACAAACAATTTGCCATAAAAGTTATTCAATAGCACTTTCTTTTGTTTTTGATAGCTCTGAAAAGCGCTATTAACCGTGCCGCTAATGTAAACGATTTTGTTTCATAGCACTTTAAAAGAGCAATTAAAGTACTAGTTTTTAATATAAAAATAATAATTAATTTAAACAACGATTTTAAAGGATCCAAACTAAGTTCGTGGGGGAAAATGAAAGTTTTATCACAAAGAGTAGCGTCGGCCTGAACCGTCGCTATTATATGAAAATAATAATTAATTAAGACAATAACTAATAAGGAGGCAAACGAAATTTGTTATGGGAAATGAATATTTTTTCATAAACAACAGCGTCGGCCTGTACCGTCGCTAATATAAAAAATAAATAATTATTTAAAACAATAATTAAAAGGAGGCGAATGAAATTGGTGGAAGGAAATGAAATTTTCGCATAAACAGTAGTGTCGGTCCAAATAAATGCTCGGTCAACACCAAGTAGTTTTCTCAAAATCAAACAATTTTAAAAATATTTTCATAACAAATGAACTCGAAGGCCACATGCACTAAGTAGTGAAAAAGGAATGATTAAATGTATGTCCCTTTGTTCTTAGTCCTAGGACGCATGCTGTATAGGTTATCGTTCGAATGCTCGCCTTTACACATGAACTTTAGTTTTATTCGTGCTATATACTTTTGTAGTGAAATGGAGGAAAAGGACTAGTTAGGCGTATGCTCCTCTTATGAAGATTCTAATAAAGACAAAGAAGAGTGATCTCTTTTGTCCAAAAGGGTATACCAACTCTGAAAGAGAAAATGACCAACAAACAATTTGCCATAAAAGTTATTCAATAGCACTTTCTTTTGTTTTTGATAGCTCTGAAAAGCGCTATTAACCGTGCCGCTAATGTAAACGATTTTGTTTCATAGCACTTTAAAAGAGCAATTAAAGTACTAGTTTTTAATATACAAATAATAATGAATTTAAAAAATGAGTTTAAAGGATCCAAACTAAGTTCGTGGGGGAAAATGAAAGTTTAGGCACAAAGAGTAGGGTCGGCCTGAACCGTCGCTATTATATGAAAATAATAATTAATTAAGACAATGACTAATAAGGAGGCAAACGAAATTTGTTATGGGAAATGAATATTTTTTCATAAACAATAGAGTCGGCTTGTACTGTCGCTAATATAAAAATTAATAATTATTTAAAACAATAAATAAAAGGAGGCGAATGAAATTGGTGGAGGGAAATGAAATTTTCGCACAAACAGTAGTGTCGGTCCAAATAAACGCTCGGTCAACACCAATTATTTTTCTCGAAATCAAACAATTTTAAAAATATTTTCATAACAAATGAACTCGAAGGCCACATGCACTAAGTAGTGAAAAAGGAATGATTAAATGTATGTACCTTTGTTCTTAGTCCTAGGACGCATGTTGTATAGGTTATATTTCGAATGCTCGCCTTCACTCATGAACTTTAGTTTTATTCGTGCTATATACTTTTGTAGTGAAATGGAGGAAAAGGACTAGTTAGGCGTATGCTTCTCTTATGAAGATTCTAATAAAGACAAAGAAGAGTGATCTCTTCTGTCCAAAAGGGTATACCAACTCTGAAAGAGAAAATGACCAACAAACAATTTGCCATAAAAGTTATTCAATAGCACTTTCTTTTGTTTTTGATAGCTCTGAAAAGCGCTATTAACAGTGCCGATAATGTAAACGATTTTGTTTCATAGCACTTTAAAAGAGCAATTAAAGCACTAGTTTTTAATATAAAAATAATAATTAATTTAAACAATGAGTTTAAAGGATCCAAACGAAATTCGTGGGGGAAAGTGAAAGATTTAGCACAAACAGTAGCGTCGGCCTGAACCGTCGCTATTATATGAAAATAATAATTAATTAAGACAATAACTAATAAGGAGGCAAATGAAATTTGTTATGGGAAATGAATATTTTTCATAAACAATAGCGTCGGCCTGTACCGTCGCTAATATAAAAAATAAATAATTATTTAAAACAATAAATAAAAGAAGGTGAATGAAATTGGTGGAGGGAAATGAAATTTTCGCACAAACAGTAGTGTCGGTCCAAATAAATGCTCGGTCAACACCAAGTAGTTTTCTCGAAATCAAACCATTTTCACAATATTTTCATAACAAATGAACTCGAAGGCCACATGCACTAAGTAGTGAAAAAGGAATGATTAAATGTATGTCCCTTTGTTCTTAGTCCTAGGACGCATGCTGTATAGGTTATCGTTCGAATGCTCGCCTTTAAACATGAACTTTAGTTTTATTCGTGCTATATACTTTTGTAGTGAAATGGAGGGAAAGGACTAGTTAGGCGTATGCTCCTCTTATGAAGATTATAATAGAGACAAAGAAGAGTGATCTCTTCTGTCCAAAAGGATAAACCAAATTTGAAAGAGAAAATGACCAACAAACAATTTGCCATGAAAGTTATTCAATAGCACTTTCTTTTGTTTTTGATAGCTCTGAAAAGCGCTATTAACCGTGCCGCTAATGTAAACGATTTTGTTTCATAGCACTTTAAAAGAGCAATTAAAGTACTAGTTTTTAATATAAAAATAATAATTAATTTAAACAATGAGTTTAAAGGATCCAAACTAAGTTCGTGGGGGAAAATGAAAGTTTTATCACAAAGAGTAGCGTCGGCCTGAACCGTCGCTATTATATGAAAATAATAATTAATTAAGACAATAACTAATAAGGAGGCAAACGAAATTTGTTATGGGAAATGAATATTTTTTCATAAACAACAGCGTCGGCCTGTACCGTCGCTAATATAAAAAATAAATAATTATTTAAAACAATAATTAAAAGGAGGCGAATGAAATTGGTGGAGGGAAATGAAATTTTCGCATAAACAGTAGTGTCGGTCCAAATAAATGCTCGGTCAACACCAAGTAGTTTTCTCGAAATCAAACCATTTTCACAATATTTTCATAACAAATGAACTCGAAGGCCACATGCACTAAGTAGTGAAAAAGGAATGATTAAATGTATGTCCCTTTGTTCTTAGTCCTAGGACGCATGCTGTATAGGTTATCGTTCGAATGCTCGCCTTTACACATGAACTTTAGTTTTATTCGTGCTATATACTTCTGTAGTCAAATGGAGGGAAAGGACTAGTTAGGCGTATGCTCCTCTTATGAAGATTATAATAGAGACAAAGAAGAGTGATCTATTCTGTCCAAAAGGATAAACCAAATTTGAAAGAGAAAATGACCAACAAACAATTTGCCATAAAAGTTATTCAATAGCACTTTCTTTTGTTTTTGATAGCTCTGAAAAGCGCTATTAACCGTGCCGCTAATGTAAACGATTTTGTTTCATAGCACTTTAAAAGAGCAATTAAAGTACTAGTTTTTAATATAAAAATAATAATTAATTTAAACAACGATTTTAAAGGATCCAAACTAAGTTCGTGGGGGAAAATGAAAGTTTTATCACAAAGAGTAGCGTCGGCCTGAACCGTCGCTATTATATGAAAATAATAATTAATTAAGACAATAACTAATAAGGAGGCAAACGAAATTTGTTATGGGAAATGAATATTTTTTCATAAACAACAGCGTCGGCCTGTACCGTCGCTAATATAAAAAATAAATAATTATTTAAAACAATAATTAAAAGGAGGCGAATGAAATTGGTGGAAGGAAATGAAATTTTCGCATAAACAGTAGTGTCGGTCCAAATAAATGCTCGGTCAACACCAAGTAGTTTTCTCAAAATCAAACAATTTTAAAAATATTTTCATAACAAATGAACTCGAAGGCCACATGCACTAAGTAGTGAAAAAGGAATGATTAAATGTATGTCCCTTTGTTCTTAGTCCTAGGACGCATGCTGTATAGGTTATCGTTCGAATGCTCGCCTTTACACATGAACTTTAGTTTTATTCGTGCTATATACTTTTGTAGTGAAATGGAGGAAAAGGACTAGTTAGGCGTATGCTCCTCTTATGAAGATTCTAATAAAGACAAAGAAGAGTGATCTCTTTTGTCCAAAAGGGTATACCAACTCTGAAAGAGAAAATGACCAACAAACAATTTGCCATAAAAGTTATTCAATAGCACTTTCTTTTGTTTTTGATAGCTCTGAAAAGCGCTATTAACCGTGCCGCTAATGTAAACGATTTTGTTTCATAGCACTTTAAAAGAGCAATTAAAGTACTAGTTTTTAATATACAAATAATAATGAATTTAAACAATGAGTTTAAAGGATCCAAACTAAGTTCGTGGGGGAAAATGAAAGTTTAGGCACAAAGAGTAGGGTCGGCCTGAACCGTCACTATTATATGAAAATAATAATTAATTAAGACAATAACTAATAAGGAGGCAAACGAAATTTGTTATGGGAAATGAATATTTTTTCATAAACAATAGAGTCGGCTTGTACTGTCGCTAATATAAAAATTAATAATTATTTAAAACAATAAATAAAAGGAGGCGAATGAAATTGGTGGAGGGAAATGAAATTTTCGCACAAACAGTAGTGTCGGTCCAAATTAATGCTCGGTCAACACCAAGTAGTTTTCTCGAAATCAAACCATTTTCAAAATATTTTCATAACAAATGAACTCGAAGACCACATGCACTAAGTAGTGAAAAAGGAATGATTAAATGTATGTCCCTTTATTCTTAGTCCTAGGACGCATGTTGTATAGGTTATCGTTCGAATGCTCTCCTTTACACATGAACTTTAGTTTTATTCGTGCTATATACTTTTGTAGTGAAATGGAGGAAAAGGACTAGTTAGACGTATGCTCCTCTTATGAAGATTCTAATAGAGACAAAGAAGAGTGATCTCTTATGTCCAAAAGGATAAACCAACTTTGAAAGAGAAAATGAGCAACAAACAATTTTCCATAAAAGTTATTTAATAGCACATTCTTTTGTTTTTGATAGCGATGAAAAATGTTACTAACCGTGCCGCTAATGTAAACGATTTTGTTTCATAGAACTTTATAAGAGCTATTAAAGTACTAGTTTTTAATATAAAAATAATAATTAATTTAAACAATGAGTTTAAAGGAACCAAACAAAATTCGGGGGGGAAAATGAAAGTTTTAGCACAAACAGTAGCGTCGGCCTGAACCTTCGCTATTATATGAAAATAATAATTAATTAAGACAATAACTAATAAGGAGGCAAACAAAGTTTGTTATGGGAAATGAATATTTTTTTCATATACAATAGTGTCGGCCTGAACCGTCGCTAATATAAAAAAATAAATAATTATTTAAGTCAATAAATAAAAGGAGGCGAATGAAATTGGTGGAGGGAAATGAAATTTTCGCACAAACAGTAGTGTAGGTCCAAATAAACGCTCGGTCAACACCAATTATATTTCTCGAAATCAAACAATTTTAAAAATATTTTCATAACAAATGAACTCCAAGGCCACATGCACTAAGTAGTGAAAAAGGAATGATTAAATGTATGTCCCTTTGTTCTTAGTCCTAGGACGCATGCTGTATAGGTTATCGTTCGAATGCTCGCCTTTACACATGAACTTTAGTTTTATTCGTGCTATATACTTTTGTAGTGAAATGGAGGAAAAGGACTAGTTAGGCGTATGCTCCTCTTATGAAGATTCTAATAAAGACAAAGAAGAGTGATCTCTTTTGTCCAAAAGGGTATACCAACTCTGAAAGAGAAAATGACCAACAAACAATTTTCCATAAAAGTTATTCAATAGCACTTTCTTTTGTTTTTGATAGCTCTGAAAAGCGCTATTAACCGTGCCGCTAATGTAAACGATTTTGTTTCATAGCACTTTAAAAGAGCAATTAAAGTACTAGTTTTTAATATACAAATAATAATGAATTTAAACAATGAGTTTAAAGGATCCAAACTAAGTTCGTGGGGGAAAATGAAAGTTTAGGCACAAAGAGTAGGGTCGGCCTGAACCGTCGCTATTATATGAAAATAATAATTAATTAAGACAATAACTAATAAGGAGGCAAACGAAATTTGTTATGGGAAATGAATATTTTTTCATAAACAATAGAGTCGGCTTGTTGTCGCTAATATAAAAATTAATAATTATTTAAAACAATAAATAAAAGGAGGCGAATGAAATTGGTGGAGGGAAATGAAATTTTCGCACAAACAGTAGTGTCGGTCCAAATTAATGCTCGGTCAACACCAAGTAGTTTTCTCGAAATCAAACCATTTTCAAAATATTTTCATAACAAATGAACTCGAAGACCACATGCACTAAGTAGTCAAAAAGGAATGATTAAATGTATGTCCCTTAGTTCTTAGTCCTAGGATGCATGCTGTATAGGTTATCGTTCGAATGCTCGCCTTTACACATGAACTTTAGTTTTATTCGTGCTATATACTTTTGTAGTGAAATGGAGGAAAAGGACTAGTTAGACGTATGCTCCTCTTATGAAGATTCTAATAGAGACAAAGAAGAGTGATCTCTTCTGTCCAAAAGGATAAACCAACTTTGAAAGAGAAAATGAGCAACAAACAATTTGCCATAAAAGTTATTTAATAGCACATTCTTTTGTTTTTGATAGCGATGAAAAATGTTACTAACCGTGCCGCTAATGTAAACGATTTTGTTTCATAGAACTTTATAAGAGCTATTAAAGTACTAGTTTTTAATATAAAAATAATAATTTATTTAAACAATGAATTTAAAGGAACCAAAAAAAATTCGTGGGGGAAAATGAAAGTTTTAGCACAAACAATAGCGTCGGCCTGAACCTTCGCTATTATATGAAAATAATAATTAATTAAGACAATAACTAATAAGGAGGCAAACAAAGTTTGTTATGGGAAATGAATATTTTTTTCATAAACAATAGTGTCGGCCTGAGCCGTCGCTAATATAAAAAAATAAATAATTATTTAAGTCAATAAATAAAAGGAGGCGAATGAAATTGGTGGAGGGAAATGAAATTTTCGCACAAACAGTAGTGTAGGTCCAAATAAACGCTCGGTCAACACCAATTATTTTTCTCGAAATCAAACAATTTTTAAAATATTTTCATAACAAATGAACTCGAAGGCCACATGCACTAAGTAGTGAAAAAGGAATGATTAAATGTATGTACCTTTGTTCTTAGTCCTAGGACGCATGTTGTATAGGTTATATTTCGAATGCTCGCCTTCACTCATGAACTTTAGTTTTATTCGTGCTATATACTTTTGTAGTGAAATGGAGGAAAAGGACTAGTTAGGCGTATGCTTCTCTTATGAAGATTCTAAAAAAGACAAAGAAGAGTGATCTCTTCTGTCCAAAAGGGTATACCAACTCTGAAAGAGAAAATGACCAACAAACAATTTGCCATAAAAGTTATTCAATAGCACTTTCTTTTGTTTTTGATAGCTCTGAAAAGCGCTATTAACAGTGCCGATAATGTAAACGATTTTGTTTCATAGCACTTTAAAAGAGCAATTAAAGCACTAGTTTTTAATATAAAAATAATAATTAATTTAAACAATGAGTTTAAAGGATCCAAACGAAATTCGTGGGGGAAAGTGAAAGATTTAGCACAAACAGTAGCGTCGGCCTGAACCGTCGCTATTATATGAAAATAATAATTAATTAAGACAATAACTAATAAGGAGGAAAATGAAATTTGTTAAGGGAAATGAATATTTTTCATAAACAATAGCGTCGGCCTGTACCATCGCTAATATAAAAAATAAATAATTATTTTGAACAAGAAATAAAAGGAGGTGAATGAAATTAGTGGAGGGAAATGAAATTTTTGCACAAACAGTAGTGTCGGTCCAAATAAATGCTCGGTCAACACCAAGTAGTTTTCTCGAAATCAAACCATTTTCAAAATATTTTCATAACAAATGAACTCGAAGGCCACATGCACTAAGTAGTGAAAAAGGAATGATTAAATGTATGTCCCTTAGTTCTTAGTCCTAGGACGCATGCTGTATAGGTTATCGTTTGAATGCTCGCCTTTACACATGAACTTTAGTTTTATTCGTGCTATATACTTTTGTAGTGAAATGGAGGAAAAGGACTAGTTGGGCGTATGCTCCTCTTATGAATATTCTAATAGAGACAAAGAAGAGTGATCTCTTCTGTCCAAAAGGATAAACCAAATTTGAAAGAGAAAATGACCAACAAACAATTTGCCATAAAAGTTATTCAATAGCACTTTCTTTTGTTTTTGATAGCTCTGAAAAGCGCTATTAACCGTGCCGCTAATGTAAACGATTTTGTTTCATAGCACTTTAAAAGAGCAATTAAAGTACTAGTTTTTAATATAAAAATAATAATTAATTTAAACAATGAGTTTAAAGGATCCAAACTAAGTTCGTGGAGGAAAATGAAAGTTTTAGCACAAAGTGTAGCGTCGGCCTGAACCGTCGCTATTATATGAAAATAATAATTAATTAAGACAATAACTAATAAGGAGGCAAACGAAATTTGTTATGGGAAATGAATATTTTTTCATAAAAAACAGCATCGGCCTGTACCGTCGCTAATATAAAAAATAAATAATTATTTAAAACAATAATTAAAAGGAGGCGAATGAAATTGGTGGAGGGAAATGAAATTTTCGCATAAACAGTAGTGTCGGTCCAAATAAATGCTCGGTTAACACCAAGTAGTTTTCTCGAAATCAAACCATTTTAAAAATATTTTCATAACAAATGAACTCGAAGGCCACATGCACTAAGTAGTGAAAAAGGAATGATTAAATGTATGTACCTTTGTTCTTAGTCCTAGGACGCATGCTGTATAGTTTATATTTCGAATGCTCCCCTTCACTCATGAATTTAGTTTTATTCGTGCTATATACTTTTGTAGTGAAATGGAGGAAAAGGACTAGTTAGGCGTATGCTTCTCTTATGAAGATTCTAATAAAGACAAAGAAGAGTGATCTCTTCTGTCCAAAAGGGTATACCAACTCTGAAAGAGAAAATGACCAACGAACAATTTGCCATAAAAGTTATTCAATAGCACTTTCTTTTGTTTTTGATAGCTCTGAAAAGCGCTATTAACCGTGCGACTAATGTAAACAATTTTGTTTCATAGAACTTTAAAAGAGTTATTAAAGTACTTGTTTTTAATATAAAAATAATAATTAATTTAAACAATAAGTTTAAAGTATCCAAACAAAATTCGTGGGGGAAAATGAAAGTTTTAGCACAAACAGTAGCGTCGGCCTGAATCGTCGCTATTATATGAAAATAATAATTAATTAAGACAATAACTAATAAGGAGGAAAACGAAATTTGTTATGGGAAATGAATATTTTTTCATAAACAATAGCGTCGTCCTGAATAGTCACTATTATATTAAAATAATAATTAATTATGACAATAACTAATATGGAGGCAAACGAAATTTGTTATGGTAAATGAATATTTTTTCGTAAACAATAGCGTCGGCATGAACCGTCGCTAATATAAGAAAATAAATAATTATTTAAGACAATAAATAGAAAGGAGGCGAATGAAATTGGTGGGGGGAAATGAAATTTTGGCACAAACAGTGGTGTCAGTCTCAATAAACGCTTGGTCAACACCAAGTATTTTTCTCGAAATCAAACCATTTTCAAAATATTTTCATAACAAATGCACTCGAAGGCCACATGCACTAAGTAGTGAAAAAGGAATGATTAAATGTATGTCCCTTTGTTCTTAGTCCTAGGACGCATGCTGTATAGGTTATGGTTCGAATGCTTGCCTTCACTCATGAACTTTAGTTTTATTCGTGCTATATACTTTTGTAGTGAAATGGAGGAAAAGGACTAGTTAGGCGTATGCTCCTCTTATGAAGATTCTAATACAGTCAAAGAAGAGTGATCTCTTCTTTCCAAAATGGAAAACCAACTCTGAAAGAGTAAATGAGCAACAAACAATTTGCCATAAAAGTTATTTAATAGCACTTTATTTTGTTTTTGATAGCTTTGAAAAGCGCTATTAATCGTGCCGCTAATGTAAACGATTTTTTTACATAGCACTTTAAAAGAGATATTAAAGTACTAGTTTTTAATATAAAAATGATAATTAATTTAAACAATGAGTTTAAAGGATCCAAACGAAATTCGTGGGGGGAAATGAAAGTTTTAGCACAAACAGTAGCGTCGGCCTGAACCGTCGCTATTATATGAAAATAATAATTTAATTAAGACAATAACTAATAAGGAGGCAAACGAAATTTGTTATGGGAAATGAATATTTTTTCATAAACAATAGCGTCGGCCTGAACCGTCGCTAATATAAAAAAAATTATTTAAGACAATAAATAAAAGGAGGGGAATGAAATTGGTGGAGGGAAATGAAATTTTCGCACAAACATGAGTGTCGGTCCAAATAAACGCTTGGTCAACACCTAGTATTTTTCTCGAAATCAAACCATTTTCAAAATATTTTCATAACAAATGAACTCGAATTCCAGATGCACTAAGTAGTGAAAAAGGAATGATTAAATTTATGTCCCTTTGTTCTTAGTCGTAGGAAGCTTGCTGTATAGATTATCGTTTGAATGCTCGCCTTCTCACATGAACTTTAGTTTTATTCGTCCTATATACTTTTGTAGTGAAATGGAGAAAAAGGACTAGTTAGGTGTATGCTTCTCTTATGAAGATTCTAATCAGACAAAGAAGAGTGATCTCTTTTGTCCAAAAGGGTAAACCCACTCTGAAAGAGAAAATGAACAACAAACATTTTGTCATAAAAGTTATTTAATAACACTTTCTTTTGTTTTTAATAGCGCTGAAAAGGGCTATTAACCGTGCCGCTAATGTAAACGATTTTGTTTCATAGAACTTTAAAAGAGCTATTAAAATACTTGTTTTTAATATAAAAATAATAATTAATTTAAACAATAAGTTTAAAGAATCCAAATGAAATTCGTGGGGGAAAATGAAAGTTTTAGCACAAACAATAGCGTCGGCCTGAACCGTCGCTATTATATGAAAATAATAATTAATTAAGACAATAACTAATAAGGAGGCAAACGAAATTTGTTATGGGAAATGAATATTTTTTCATAAACAATAGCGTCGGCCTGAACCTTCGCTAATATAAGAAAATAAATAATTATTTAGGACATTAAATAAAAAGGAGGCGAATGAAATTGGTGGGGGGAAATGAAATTTTCGCACAAACAGTAGTGTCGATCGCAATAAACGCTTGGTCAACACCAAGTATTTTTCTCGAAATCAAACCATTTTCAAAATATTTTCATAACAAATGCACTCGAAGGCCACAAGCACAAAGTAGTGAAAAAGGAATGATTAAATGTATGTCCCTTTGTTCTTAGTCCTAGGACGCATGCTGTATAGGTTATCGTTCGAATGCTTGCCTTCACTCATGAACTTTAGTTTTATTCGTGCTATATACTTTTGTAGTGAAATGGAGGAAAAGGACTAGTTAGGCGTATGCTCCTCTTATGAAGATTCTAATAAAGTCAAAGAAGAGTGATCTCTTCTTTCCAAAATGGAAAACCAACTCTGAAAGAGAAAATTAGCAACAAATAATTTGCCATAAAAGTTATTTAATAGCACTTTATTTTGTTTTTGATAGCTTTGAAAAGCGCTATTAACCGTGCCGCTAATGTAAACGATTTTTTTACATAGCACTTAAAAAGATCTATTAAAGTACTAGTTTTTAATATAAAAATAATAATTAATTTAAACAATGAGTTTAAAGGATCCAAACGAAATTCATGGGGGGAAATGAAAGTTTTAGCGCAAACAGTAGCGTCGGCCTGAACCGTCGCTATTATATGAAAATAATAATTTAATTAGGACAATAACTAATAAGGAGGCAAACGAAATTTGTTATGGGAAATGAATATTTTTTCATAAACAATAGCGTCGACCTGAACCATGGCTAATATAAAAAAAATATTATTTAAGACAATAAATAAAAGGAGGGGAATGAAATTGGTGGAGGGAAATGAAATTTTCGCACAAACAGTAGTGTCGGTCAAAATAAACGCTTGGTCAACACCTAGTATTTTTCTCGAAATCAAACCATTTTCAAAATATTTTCATAACAAATGAACTCGAATTCCAAATGCACTAAGTAGTGAAAAAGGAATGATTAAATTTATGTCCCTTTGTTCTTAGTCGTATGAAGCTTGCTGTATAGATTATCGTTTGAATGCTCCCCTTCACACATGAACTTTAGTTTTATTCGTCCTATATACTTTTGTAGTGAAATGGACAAAAAGGACTAGTTAGGCGTATGTTTCTCTTATGAAGATTCTAATAAAGACAAAGAAGAGTGATCTCTTCTGTCCAAAAGGGTAAACCCACTCTGAAAGAGAAAATGAACAACAAACATTTTGTCATAAAAGTTATTTAATAGCACTTTCTTTTGTTTTTAATAGCGCTGAAAAGGGCTATTAACCGTGCTGCTAATGTAAACGATTTTGTTTCATAGAACTTTAAAAGAGCTATTAAAGTACTTGTTTTTAATATAAAAATAATAATTAATTTAAACAATAAGTTTAAAGAATCCAAATGAAATTTGTGGGGAAAAATGATAGTTTTAGCACAAACAGTAGCGTCGGCCTGAACCGTCGCTATTATATGAAAATAATAATTAATTAAGACAATAACTAATAAGGAGGCAAACAAAATTTGTTATGGGAAATGAATATTTTTTCATAAACAATAGCGTCGGCCTGAACCTTCGCTAATATAAGAAAATAAATAATTATTTAGGACAATAAATAAAAAGGAGGCGAATGAAATTGGTGGGGGAAATGAAATTTTCGTACAAACAGTAGTGTCGATCCCAATAAATGCTTGGTCAACACCAAGTATTTTTCTCTAAATCAAACCATTTTCAAAATATTTTCATAACAAATGCACTCGAAGGCCACATGCACAAAGTAGTTAAAAAGGAATGATTAAATGTATGTCCCTTTGTTCTTAGTCCTAGGACGCATGCTATATAGGTTATCGTTCGAATGCTTGCCTTCACTCATGAACTTTAGTTTTATTCGTGCTATATACTTTTGTAGTGAAATGGAGGAAAAGGACTAGTTCGGCATACACTCCTCTTATGAAGATTCTAATAAAGACAAAGAAGAGTGATCTCTTATGTCAAAAAGGGTAAACAAACTCTGAAAGAGAAAATGAGCAACAAACAATTTGCCATAAAAGTTATTTAATAGCATTTTTTTTGTTTTTGATAGCTCTAAAAAGGGCTATTAACCGTGCCGCTAATGTAAACGATTTTGTTTCATAGAACTTTAAAAGAGCTATTAAAGTACTTGTTTTTAATATAAAAATAATAATTAATTTAAACAATAAGTTTAAAGAATCCAAATGAAATTCGTGGGGGAAAATGAAAGTTTTAGCACAAATAGTAGCGTCGGCCTGAACCGTCGCTATTATATGAAAATAATAATTAATTAAGACAATAACTAATAAGGAGGCAAACGAAATTTGTTATGGGAAATGAATATGTTTTCATAAACAATAGCGTCAGCCTGAACCTTCGCTAATATAAGAAAATAAATAATTATTTAGGACAATAAATAAAAAGGAGGCGAATGAAATTGGTGGGGGGAAATGAAATTTTCGCACAAACAGTAGTGTCGATCCCAATAAACGCTTGGTCAACACCAAGTATTTTCCTCGAAATCAAACCATTTTCAAAATATTTTCATAACAAATGCACTCGAAGGCCACATGCACTAAGTAGTGAAAAATGAATGATTAAATGTATGTCCCTTTATTCTTAGTCCTAGGACGCATGCTGTATAGGTTATCGTTCGAATGCTCGCCTTTACACATGAACTTTAGTTTTATTCGTGCTATATACTTTTGTAGTGAAATGGAGGAAAAGGACTAGTTAGGCGTATGATCCTCATATGAAGATTATAATAAAGACAAAGAAGAGTGATATCTTCTGTCCAAAAGGGTAAACCAACTCTGAAAGAGAAAATGAGCAACAAACAATTTGCCATAAAAGTTATTTAATAACACTTTCTTTTGTTTTTGATAGCGCTGAAAAAAGCTATTAACTGTGCCGCTAATGTAAACGATTTTGTTTCGTAGCACTTTAAAAGAGCTATAAAAGTACTAGTTTTTAATATGAAAAATAATAATTAATTAAAACAATAAGTTTAAAGGATCCAAACGAAATTCTTGGGGGAAAATGAATGTTTTAGCACAAACACTAGTGTCGGCCAGAACCGTCGCTATTTTATGAAAATAATAATTAATTAAGACAATAACTAATAAGGAGGCAAACAAAATTTGTTATGGGAAATAAATATTTTTTCATAAAGAATAGCGTCGGCCTGAACCGTCGCTAATATAAAAAAAAATTATTTAAGACAATAAATAAAAGGAGGGGAATGAAATTGGTGGAGGGAAATGAAATTTTCGAACTAACAATAGTGTCGGTCCAAATAAATGCTTGGTCAACACCTAGTATTTTTCTCGAAATCAAACCATTTTCAAAATATTTTCATAACAAATGATCTCGAATTCAAGATGCACTAAGTAGTGAAAAAGGAATGATTAAATTTATGTCCCTTTGTTCTTAGTCGTAGGAAGCTTACTGTATAGATTATCGTTTTAATGCTCGCCTTCACACATGAACTTTAGTTTTATTCGTCCTATATACTTTTGTAGTGAAATGGAGAAAAAGGACTAGTTAGGCGTATGCTTCTCTTATGAAGATTCTAATAAAGACAAAGAAGAGTGATCTCTTCTGTCCAAAAGGGAAAACCCACTCTGAAAGAGAAAATGAACAACAAACATTTTGTCATAAAAGTTATTTAATAGCACTTTCTTTTGTTTTTAATAGCGCTGAAAAGGGCTATTAACCGTGCCGCTAATCTAAACGATTTTGTTTCATAGAACGTTAAAAGAGCTATTAAAGTACTTGTTTTTAATATAAAAATAATAATTAATTTAAACAATAAGTTTAAAGAATCCAAATGAAATTCGTGGGGGAAAATGAAAGTTTTAGCACAAACAGTAGCGTCGGCCTGAACCGTCGCTATTATATGAAAATAATAATTAATTAAGATAATAACTAATAAGGAGGCAAACAAAATTTGTTATGGGAAATGAATATTTTTTCATACAATAGCGTCGGCCTGAACCTTCGCTAATATAAGAAAATAAATAATTATTTAGGACAATAAATAAAAAGGAGGCAAATGAAATTGGTGGGGGGAAATGAAATTTTCATACAAACAGTAGTGTCGATCCCAATAAACGCTTGGTCAACACCAAGTATTTTTCTCGAAATCACACCATTTTCAAAATATTTTCATAACAAATGCACTCGAAGGCCACATGCACAAAGTAGTGAAAAAGGAATGATTAAATGTATGCCCCTTTGTTCTTAGTCCTAGGACGCATGCTTTATAGGTTATCGTTCGAATGCTTGCCTTCACTCATGAAGTTTAGTTTTATTCGTGCTATATACTTTTGTAGTGAAATGGAGGAAAAGGACAAGTTAGGCATACACTCCTCTTATGAAGATTCTAATAAAGACAAATAAGAGTGATCTCTTCTGTCCAAAAGGGTAAACAAACTCTGAAAGAGAAAATGAGCAACAAACAATTTGCCATAAAAGTTATTTAATAGCATTTTTTTTTTGTTTTTGATAGCTCTAAAATAGGCTATTAACCGTGCCGCTAATGTAAACGATTTTGTTTCATAGAACTTTAAAAGAGCTATTAAAGTACTTGTTTTTAATATAAAAATAATAATTTATTTAAACAATAAGTTTAAAGAATCCAAATGAAATTCGTGGGGGAAAATGAAAGTTTTAGCACAAACAGTAGCGTCGGCCTGAACCGTCGCTATTATATGAAAATAATAATTAATTAAGACAATAAATAATAAGGAGGCAAATGAAATTTGTTATGGGAAATGAATATGTTTTCATAAACAATAGCGTCGGCCTGAACCTTCGCTAATATAAGAAAATAAATAATTATTTAGGACAATAAATAAAAAGGAGGCGAATGAAATTGGTGGGGGGAAATTAAATTTTCGCACAAACAGTAGTGTCGATCCTAATAAACGCTTGGTGAACACCAAGTATTTTTCTCGAAATCAAACCGTTTTCAAAATATTTTCATAACAAATGCACTCGAAGGCCACATGCACAAAGTAATGAAAAAGGAATGATTAAATGTATGTTTCTTTGTTCTTAGTCCTAGGACGCATGCTGTATAGGTTATCGTTCGAATGCTTGCCTTCACTCATGAACTTTAGTTTTATTCGTGCTATATACTTTTGTAGTGAAATGGAGGAAAAGGACTAGTTAGGCATACGCTCCTCTTATGAAGATTCTAATAAAGACAAAGAAGAGTGATCTCTTCTGTCCAAAAGGGTAAACAAACTCTGAAAGAGAAAATGAGCAACAAACAATTTGCCATAAAAGTTATTTAATAGCACTTTTTTTGTTTTTGATAGCTCTAAAAAGCGTTATTAAACGTGTTGCTAATGTAAACGATTTTGTTTCATAGCACTTTAAAAGAGCTATTAAAGTACTAGTTTTTAATATAAAAATAATAATTAATTTAAACAATTAGTTTAAAGGATCCAAACAAAATTCGTGGGGGGAAATGAAAGTTTTAGCACAAACAGTAGCGTCGGCCTGAACCGTTGCTATTATAGGAAAATAATAATTAATTAATACAATAATTAATAAGGAGGCAAACGAAATTTTTTATGGGAAAGGAATATTTTTTCATAAACAATAGCGTCGGCCTGAACCGTCGCTAATATAAAAAAAATTATTTAATACAATAAATAAATGGAGGGGAGTGAAATTGGTGGAGGGAAATGAAATTTTTGAACAAACAATAGTGTCGGTCCAAATAAACGCTTGGTCAACACCTAGTATTTTTCTCGAAATCAAATCATTTTCAAAATATTTTCATAACAAATGAACTCGAATTCCAGATGCACTAAGTAGTGAAAAAGGAATGATTAAATTTATGTCCCTTTGTTCTTAGTCGTAGGAAGCTTGTTGTATAGATTATCATTTTAATGCTCTCCTTCACACATGAACTTTAGTTTTATTCGTCCTATATACTTTTGTAGTGAAATGGAGAAAAAGGACTAGTTAGGCGTATGCTTCTCTTATGAAGATTCTAATAAAGACAAAGAAGAGTGATCTCTTCTGTCCAAAAGGGTAAACCCACTCTAAAAGAGAAAATGAACAACAAACATTTTGTCATAAAATTTATTTAATAGCACTTTCTTTTGTTTTTAATAGCGCTGAAAAGGGCTATTAACCGTGCCGCTAATGTAAACGATTTTGTTTCATAGAACTTTAAAAGAGCTATTAAAGTACTTGTTTTTAATATAAAAATAATAATTAATTTAAAAAATAAGTTTAAAGAATCCAAATGAAATTGGTGGGGGAAAATGAAAGTTTTAGCACAAACAGTAGCGTCGGCCTGAACCGTCGCTATTATATGAAAATAATAATTAATTAAGACAATAACTAATAAGGAGGCAAACGAAATTTGTTATGGGAAATGAATATTTTTTCATAAACAATAGCGTCGGCCTTAACCTTCGCTAATATAAGAAAATAAATAATTATTTAGGAAAATAAATAAAAAGGAGGCGAATGAAATTGGTGGGGGGAAATGAAATTTTCGTACAAACAGTAGTGTCGATCCCAATAAACGCTTGGTCAACAACAAGTATTTTTCTTGAAATCAAACCATTTTCAAAATATTTTCATAACAAATGCACTCGAAGGCCACATGCACAAAGTAGTGAAAAAGGAATGATTAAATGTATGCCCCTTTGTTCTTAGTCCTAGGACGCATGCTGTATAAGTTATCGTTCGAATGCTTGCCTTCACTCATGAACTTTAGTTTTATTCGTGCTATATACTTTTGTAGTGAAATGGAGAAAAAGGACTAGTTAGGCATACACTCCTCTTATGAAGATTCTAATAAAGACAAAGATGAGTGATCTCTTCTGTCCAAAAGGGTAAACAAACTCTGAAAGAGAAAATGAGCAACAAACAATTTGCCATAAAAGTTATTTAATAGCATTTTTTTGTTTTTGATAGCTCTAAAAAGGGCTATTAACCGTGCCGCTAATGTAAACGATTTTGTTTCATAGAACTTTAAAAGAGCTATTAAAGTACTTGTTTTTAATATAATAATAATAATTAATTTAAACAATAAGTTTAAAGAATCCAAATGAAATTCGTGGGGGAAAATGAAAGTTTTAGCACAAACAGTAGCGTCGGCCTGAACCGTCGCTATTATATGAAAATAATAATTAATTAAGACAATAAATAATAAGGAGGCAAACAAAATTTGTTATGGGAAATGAATATGTTTTCATAAACAATAGCGTCGCCTGAACCTTCGCTAATATAAGAAAATAAATAATTATTTAGGACAATAAATAAAAAGGAGGCGAATGAAATTGGTGGGGGGAAATGAAATTTTCGCACAAATAGTAGTGTCGATCCCAATAAATGCTTGGTCAACACCAAGTATTTTTCTCGAAATCAAACCATTTTCAAAATATTTTCATAACAAATGCACTCGAAGGACACATGCACAAAGTAGTGAAAAAGGAATGATTAAATGTATGTCCCTTTGTTCTTAGTCCTAGGACGCATGCTGTATAGGTTATCGTTCGAATGCTTGCCTTCACTCATGAACTTTAGTTTTATTCGTGCTATATACTTTTGTAGTGAAATGGAGGAAAAGGACTAGTTAGGCATACACTCCTCTTATGAAGATTCTAATAAAGACAAAGAAGAGTGATCTCTTCTGTCAAAAAGGGTAAACAAACTCTGAAAGAGAAAATGAGCAACAAACAATTTGCCATAAAAGTTATTTAATAGCATTTTTTTTTGTTTTTGATAGCTCTAAAAAGGGCTATTAACCGTGCCGCTAATGTAAACGATTTTGTTTCATAGAACTTTAAAAGAGCTATTAAAGTACTTGTTTTTAATATAAAAATAATAATTAATTTAAACAATAAGTTTAAAGAATCCAAATGAAATTCGTGGGGGAAAATGAAAGTTTTAGCACAAACAGTAGCGTCGGCCTGAACCGTCGCTATTATATGAAAATAATAATTAATTAAGACAATAACTAATAAGGAGGCAAACGAAATTTGTTATGGGAAATGAATTTGTTTTCATAAACAATAGCGTCGGCCTGAACCTTCGCTAATATAAGAAAATAAATAATTATTTAGGACAATAAATAAAAAGGAGGCGAATGAAATTGGTGGGGGGAAATGAAATTTTCGCACAAACAGTAGTGTCGATCCCAATAAACGCTTGGTCAACACCAAGTATTTTTCTCGAAATCAAACCATTTTCAAAATATTTTCATAACAAATGCACTCGAAGGCCACATGCACAAAGTAGTGAAAAAGGAATGATTAAATGTATGTCCCTTTGTTCTTAGTCCTAGGACGCATGCTGTATAGGTTATCGTTCGAATGCTTTCCTTCACTCATGAACTTTAGTTTTATTAGTGTTATATACTTTTGTAGTGAAATGGAGGAAAAGGACTAGTTAGGCATACGCTCCTCTTATGAAGATTCTAATAAAGACAAAGAAGAGTGATCTCTTCTGTCCAAAAGGGTAAACAAACTCTGAAAGAGAAAATGAGCAACAAACAATTTGCCATAAAAGTTATTTAATAGCACTTTTTTTGTTTTTGATAGCTCTAAAAAGCGTTATTAATCGTGCTGCTAATGTAAACGATTTTGTTTCATAGCACTTTAAAAGAGCTATTAAAGTACTAGTTTTTAATATAAAAATAATAATTAATTTAAACAATTAGTTTAAAGGATCCAAACGAAATTCGTGGGGGGAAATGAAAGTTTTAGCACAAACAGTAGCGTCGGCTTGAACCGTTGCTATTATAGGAAAATAATAATTAATTAAGACAATAACTAATAAGGAGGCAAACGAAATTTTTTATGGGAAATGAATATTTTTTCATAAACAATAGCGTCGGCCTGAACCGTCGCTAATATAAAAAAAAATTTATTTAAGACAATAAATAAAAGGAGGGGAATGAAATTGGTGGAGGGAAATGAAATTTTCGAACAAACAATAGTGTCGGTCCAAATAAACGCTTGGTCAACACCTAGTATTTTTCTCGAAATCAAACCATTTTCAAAATATTTTCATAACAAATGAACTCGAATTCCAGATGCACTAAGTAGTGAAAAAGGAATGATTAAATTTATGTCCCTTTGTTCTTAGTCGTAGGAAGCTTGCTGTATAGATTATCGTTTTAATGCTCGCCTTCACACATGAACTTTAGTTTTATTCGTCCTATATACTTTTGTAGTGAAATGGAGAAAAAGGACTAGTTAGGCATATGCTTCTCTTATGAAGATTCTAATAAAGACAAAGAAGAGTGATCTCTTCTGTCCAAAAGGGTAAACCCACTCTGAAAGAGAAAATGAACAACAAACATTTTGTCATAAAATTTATTTAATAGCACTTTCTTTTGTTTTTAATAGCGCTGAAAAGGGCTATTAACCGTGCCGCTAATGTAAACGATTTTGTTTCATAGAACTTTAAAAGAGCTATTAAAGTACTTGTTTTTAATATAAAAATAATAATTAATTTAAACAATAAGTTTAAAGAATCCAAATGAAATTGGTGGGGGAAAATGAAAGTTTTAGCACAAACAGTAGCGTCGGCCTGAACCGTCGCTATTATATGAAAATAATAATTAATTAAGACAATAACTAATAAGGAGGCAAAGGAAATTTGTTATGGGAAATGAATATTTCTTCATAAACAATAGCGTCGGCCTGAACCTTCGCTAATATAAGAAAATAAATAATTATTTAGGACAATAAATAAAAAGGAGGCCAGTGAAATTGGTGGGGGGAAATGAAATTTTCGTACAAACAGTAGTGTCGATCCCAATAAACGCTTGGTCAACACCAAGTATTTTTCTTGAAATCAAACCATTTTCAAAATATTTTCATAACAAATGCACTCGAAAGCCACATGCACAAAGTAGTGAAAAAGGAATGATTAAATGTATGCCCCTTTGTTCTTAGTCCTAGGACGCATGCTGTATAGGTTATCGTTCGAATGCTTGCCTTCACTCATGAACTTTAGTTTTATTCGTGCTATATACTTTTGTAGTGAAATGGAGGAAAAGGACTAGTTAGGCATACACTCCTCTTATGAAGATTCTAATAAAGACAAATAAGAGTGATATCTTCTGTCCAAAAGGGTAAACAAACTCTGAAAGAGAAAATGAGCAACAAACAATTTGCCATAAAAGTTATTTAATAGCATTTTTTTTTGTTTTTGATAGCTCTAAAAAGGGCTATTAACCGTGCCGCTAATGTAAACGATTTTGTTTCATAGAACTTTAAAAGAGCTATTAAAGTACTTGTTTTTAATATAATAATAATAATTAATTTAAACAATAAGTTTAAAGAATCCAAATGAAATTCGTGGGGGAAAATGAAAGTTTTAGCATAAACAGTAGCGTCGGCCTGAACCGTCGCTATTATAAGAAAATAATAATTAATTAAGACAATAAATAATAAGGAGGCAAACAAAATTTGTTATGGGAAATGAATATGTTTTCATAAACAATAGCGTCGGCCTGAACCTTCGCTAATATAAGAAAATAAATAATTATTTAGGACAATAAATAAAAAGGAGGCGAATGAAATTGGTGGGGGGAAATGAAATTTTCGCACAAACAGTAGTGTCGATCCCAATAAACGCTTGGTCAACACCAAGTATTTTTCTCGAAATCAAACCAATTTCAAAATATTTTCATAACAAATGCACTCGAAGGCCACATGCACAAAGTAGTGAAAAAGGAATGATTAAATGTATGTCCCTTTGTTCTTAGTCCTAGGACGCATGCTGTATAGGTTATCGTTCGAATGCTTTCCTTCACTCATGAACTTTAGTTTTATTCGTGCTATATACTTTTGTAGTGAAATGGAGGAAAAGGACTAGTTAGGCATACGCTCCTCTTATGAAGATTCTAATAAAGACAAAGAAGAGTGATCTCTTCTGTCCAAAAGGGTAAACAAACTCTGAAAGAGAAAATGAGCAACAAACAATTTGCCATAAAAGTTATTTAATAGCACTTTTTTTGTTTTTGATAGCTCTAAAAAGCGTTATTAATCGTGCTGCTAATGTAAACGATTTTGTTTCATAGCACTTTAAAAGAGCTATTAAAGTACTAGTTTTTAATATAAAAATAATAATTAATTTAAACAATTAGTTTAAAGGATCCAAACGAAATTCGTGGGGGGAAATGAAAGTTTTAGCACAAACAGTAGCGTCGGCCTGAACCGTTGCTTTTATAGGAAAATAATAATTAATTAAGACAATAACTAATAAGGAGGCAAACAAAATTTTTTATGGGAAATGAATATTTTTTCATAAACAATAGCGTCGGCCTGAACCGTCGCTAATATAAAAAAAAAAATTATTTATGACAATAAATAAAAGGAGGGGAATGAAATTGGTGGAGGGAAATGAAATTTTCGAACAAACAATAGTGTCGGTCCAAATAAACGCTTGGTCAACACCTAGTATTTTTCTCGAAATCAAACCATTTTCAAAATATTTTCATAACAAATGAACTCGAATTCCAGATGCACTAAGTAGTGAAAAAGGAATGATTAAATTTATGTCCCTTTGTTCTTAGTCGTAGGAAGCTTGCTGTATAGATTATCGTTTTAATGCTCGCCTTCACACATGAACTTTAGTTTTATTCGTCCTATATACTTTTGTAGTGAAATGGAGAAAAAGGACTAGTTAGGCGTATGCTTCTCTTATGAAGATTCTAATAAAGACAAAGAAGTGTGATCTCTTCTGTCCAAAAGGGTAAACCCACTCTGAAAGAGAAAATGAACAACAAACATTTTGTCATAAAAGTTATTTAATAGCACTTTCTTTTGTTTTTAATAGCGCTGAAAAGGGCTATTAACCGTGCCGCTAATGTAAACGATTTTGTTTCATAGAACTTTAAAAGAGCTATTAAAGTACTTGTTTTTAATATAAAAATAATAATTAATTTAAACAATAAGTTTAAAGAATCCAAATGAAATTGGTGGGGGAAAATGAAAGTTTTAGCACAAACAGTAGCGTCGGCCTGAACCGTCGCTATTATATGAAAATAATAATTAATTAACACAATAACTAATAAGGAGGCAAACGAAATTTGTTATGGGAAATGAATATTTTTTCATAAACAATAGCGTCATCCTGAACCTTCGCTAATATAGAAAAATAAATAATTATTTAGGACAATAAATAAAAAGGAGGCGAATGAAATTGGTGGGGGGAAATGAAATTTTCGTACAAACAGTAGTGTCGATCCCAATAAACGCTTGGTCAACACCAAGTATTTTTCTCGAAATAAAAACATTTTCAAAATATTTTCATAACAAATGCACTCGAAGGCCACATGCACAAAGTAGTGAAAAAGGAATGATTAAATGTATGCCCCTTTGTTCTTAGTCCTAGGACGCATGCTGTATAGGTTATCGTTCGAATGCTTGCCTTCACTCATGAACTTTAGTTTTATTCGTGCTATATACTTTTGTAGTGAAATGGAGGAAAAGGACTAGTTAGGCATACACTCCTCTTATGAAGATTCTAATAAAGAAAAAGAAGAGTGATCTCTTCTGTCCAAAAGGGTAAACAAACTCTGAAAGAGAAAATGAGCAACAAACAATTTGCCATAAAAGTTATTTAATAGCATTTTTTTTTGTTTTTGATAGCTCTAAAAAGGGCTATTAACCGTGCCGCTAATGTAAACGATTTTGTTTCATAGAACTTTAAAAGAGCTATAAAAGTACTTGTTTTTAATATAATAATAATAATTAATTTAAACAATAAGTTTAAAGAATCCAAATGAAATTCGTGGGGGAAAATGAAAGTTTTAGCACAAACAGTAGCGTCGGCCTGAACCGTCGCTATTATATGAAAATAATAATTAATTAAGACAATAACTAATAAGGAGGCAAACGAAATTTATTATGGGAAATGAATATGTTTTCATAAACAATAGCGTCGGCCTGAACCTTCGCTAATATAAGAAAATAAATAATTATTTAGGACAATAAATAAAAAGGAGGCGAATGAAATTGGTGGAGGGAAATGAAATTTTCGCACAAACAGTAGTGTCGATCCCAATAAACGCTTGGTCAACACCAAGTATTTTTCTCGAAATCAAACCATTTTCAAAATATTTTCATAACAAATGCACTCGAAGGCCACATGCACAAAGTAGTGAAAAAGGAATGATTAAATGTATGTCCCTTTGTTCTTAGTCCTAGGACGCATGCTGTATAGGTTATCGTTCGAATGCTTGCCTTCACTCATGAACTATAGTTTTATTCGTGCTATATACTTTTGATGTGAAATGGAGGAAAAGGACTAGTTAGGCATACGCTCCTCTTATGAAGATTCTAATAAAGACAAAGAAGAGTGATCTCTTCTGTCCAAAAGGGTAAACAAACTCTGAAAGAGAAAATGAGCAACAAACAATTTTCCATAAAAGTTATTTAATAGCACTTTTTTGTTTTTGATAGCTCTAAAAAGCGTTATTAATCGTGCTGCTAATGTAAACGATTTTGTTTCATAGCACTTTAAAAGAGCTATTAAAGTACTAGTTTTTAATATAAAAATAATAATTAATTTAAACAATTAGTTTAAAGGATCCAAACGAAATTCGTGGGGGGAAATGAAAGTTTTAGCACAAACAGTAGCGTCGGCCTGAACCATTGCTATTATAGGAAAATAATAATTAATTAAGACAATAACTAATAAGGAGGCAAACGAAATTTTTTATGGGAAATGAATATTTTTTCATAAACAATAGCGTCGGCATGAACCGTCGCTAATATAAAAAAAAAGTTATTTAAGACAATAAATAAAAGGAGGGGACTGAAATTGGTGGAGGGAAATGAAATTTTCGAACAAACAATAGTGTCGGTCCAAATAAACGCTTGGTCAACACCTAGTATTTTTCTCGAAATCAAACCATTTTCAAAATATTTTCATAACAAATGAACTCGAATTCCAGATGCACTAAGTAGTGAAAAAGGAATCATTAAATTTATGTCCCTCTGTTCTTAGTCGTAGGAAGCTTGCTGTATAGATTATCGTTTTAATGCTCGCCTTCACACATGAACTTTAGTTTTATTCGTCCTATATACTTTTGTAGTGAAATGGAGAAAAAGTACTAGTTAGGCGTATGCTTCTCTTATGAAGATTCTAATAAAGACAAAGAAGAGTGATCTCTTCTGTCCAAAAGGGTAAACCCACTCTGAAAGAGAAAATGAACAACAAACATTTTGTCATAAAAGTTATTTAATAGCACTTTCTTTTGTTTTTAATAACGCTGAAAAGGGCTATTAACCGTGCCGCTAATGTAAACGATTTTGTTTCATAGAACTTTAAAAGAGCTATTAAAGTACTTGTTTTTAATATAAAAATAATAATTAATTTAAACAATAAGTTTAAAGAATCCAAATAAAATTCGTGGGGGAAAATGAAAGTTTTAGCATAAACAGTAGCGTCGGCCTAAACCGTCGCTATTATATTAAATTAATAATTAATTAAGACAATAAATAATAAGGAGGCAAACGAAATTTGTTATGGGAAATGAATATGTTTTCATAAACAATAGCGTCGGCCTGAACCTTCGCTAATATAAGAAAATAAATAATTATTTAGGACAATAAATAAAAAGGAGGCGAATGAAATTGGTGGGGGGAAATGAAATTTTCGCACAAACAGTAGTGTCGATCCCAATAAACGCTTGGTCAACACCAAGTATTTTTCTCGAAATCAAACCATTTTCAAAATATTTTGATAACAAATGCACTCGAAGGCCACATGCACAAAGTAGTGAAAAAGGAATGATTAAATGTATGTCCCTTTGTTCTTAGTCCTAGGACGCATGATGTATAGGTTATCGTTCGAATGCTTGCCTTCACTCATGAACTTTAGTTTTATTCGTGCTATATACTTTTGTAGTGAAATGGAGGAAAAGGACTAGTTAGGCATACGCTCCTCTTATGAAGATTCTAATAAAGACAAAGAAGAGTGATCTCTTCTGTCCAAAAGGGTAAACAAACTCTGAAAAAGAAAATGAGCAAGAAACAATTTGCCATAAAAGTTATTTAATAGCACTTTTTTTGTTTTTGATAGCTCTAAAAAGCGTTATTAATCGTGCTGCTAATGTAAACGATTTTGTTTCATAGCACTTTAAAAGAGCTATTAAAGTACTAGTTTTTAATATAAAAATAATAATTAATTAAGACAATAATTAATTAGGAGGCAACGAAATTTGTTATGGGAAATGAATATTTTTTCATAAACAATAGCTTCGACCTGAACCGTCCTTAATATAAGAAAATTAATAATTATTTAAGACAATAAATAAAAAGGAGGCCAATGAAATTAGTGGGGGGAAATGAAATTTTCGCACAAACAGTGGTGTCGGTCCAAATAAACGCTTGGTCAACACCAAGTATTTTTCTCGAAATCAAACCATTTTCAAAATATTTTCATAACAAATGCACTCGAAGGCCACATGCACTAAATAGTGAAACAGGAATGATAAAATGTATGTCCCTTTGTTCTTAGTCCTAGGAGGCATGTTGTATAGGTTATCGTTCGAACGCTCTCCTTCACTCATGAACTTTAGTTTTATTCGTGCTATATAATTTTGAAGTGAAATGGAGGAAAAGGACTTGTTATGCGTATGCTCCTCTTTTGAAGATTCTAATAAAGACAAAGAAGAATGATCTCTTCTGTCCAAAAGGGTAAACCAACTCTGAAAGAGAAAATCAGGAACAAACAATTTGCCATAAAAGTTATTTAATAGCACTTTATTTTGTTTTTGATAGCGCTGAAAAACGCTATTAACCGTGCCGCTAATGTAAACGACATTGTTTCATAGAACTTTAAAAGAGCTATTAAAGTACTAGTTTTTAATATAAAAATAACAATTAATTAAAAAAATAATTTTAAAGGATCCAAACGAAATTTGTGGGGGAAAATGTAAGTTTTAGCACAAACAGTAGCGTCGGCCTGAACCGTCGCAATTATATCAAAATTATAATTAATTAAGACAATAATTAATAAAGAGGCAACAAAATTTTTAATGTGAAATGAATATTTTTTCATGAACAATAGCGGCGGCCTGAACCGTCGCTAATATAAGAAAATAAATAATTATTTAAGACAATAACTAAAAAGGAGGCGAATGAAATTGGTGGGGGGAAATGAAATTTTTGCACAAACAGTAGTGTCGGTCTAAATAAACGCTTGGTCAACACCAAGTATTTTCCTCGAAATTAAACCATTTTCAAAATATTTTCATAACAAATGCACTCGAAGGCCACATGCACTAAGTAGTGAAAAATGAATGATTAAATGTATGTCCCTTTGTTCTTAGTCCTAGGACGCATGTTGTATAGGTCATCGTTCGAACGCTCGTCTTCACACATGAACTTTAGTTTTATTCGTGCTATATACCTTTGTAGTGAAATGGAGAAAAAGGACTAGTTAGGCGTATGCTTCTCTTATGAAGATTCTTATAAAGACAAAGAAGAGTGATCTCTTCTGTCCAAAAGGGTAAACCAACTCTGAAAGAGAAAATGAGCAACAAACAATTTTCCATAAAAGTTATTTAATAGCACCTTGCTTTATTTTTGATAGTGCTGAAAAGCGCTATTAACCGTGCCGTTAATGTAAACGATTTTGTTTCATAGAACTTTAAAAGATCTATTAAAGTACTAGTTTTTAATATAAAAATAATAATTAATTTAAACAATAATTTTAAAGGATCCAAACGAAATTCATGGGGGGAAATGAAAGTTTTAGCAAAAACAGTAGCGTCGGCCTGAACCGTCGCTATTATATGAAAATAATAATTAATTAAGACAATAACTAATAAGGAGGCAAACTAAATTTGTTATGGGAAATGAATATTTTTTCATAAACAATAGCGTCGGCCTGAACCTTCGCTAATATAAGAAAATAAATAATTGTTTAGGATTATAAATAAAAAGGAGGCGAATGAAATTGGCCGGGGGAAATGAAATTTTCGCATAAACAGTATTGTCGATCCCAATAAACGCTTGGTCAACACCAAGTATTTTTCTCGAAATCAAACTGTTTTCAAAATATTTTCATAACAAATGCACTCGAAGGCCACATGCACTGAGTATTGAAACAGGAATGATAAAATGTATGTCCCTTTGTTCTTAGTCCTTAGACGCATTCTGTATAGGTTATCGTTCGAACGCTCTCCTTCACTCATGAACTTTAGTTTTATACGTGCTATATACTTTTGTAGTGAAATGGAGGAAAAGGGCTTGTTAGGCATATGCTCCTCTTTTGAAGATTCTAATAAAGAGAAAGAAGAGTGATCTCTTCTGTCCAAAAGGGTAAACCAACTCTGAAAGAGAAAATGAGGAACAAACAATTTGCCATAAAAGTTATTTAATAGCACTTTATTTTGTTTTTGATAGCGCTGAAAAGCACTGTTAACCGTGTCGCTAATGTAAACAATTTTGTTTCATAGAACTTTAAAAGAGCTATTAAAGTACTAGTTTTTAATATAAAAATAATAATTTATTAAAAAAATAAGTTTAAAGGATCCAAATAATATTCGTGGGGGAAAATGAAAGTTTTAGCATAAACAGTAGCGTCAGCCTGAACCGTCGCAATTATATCAAAATAATAATTAATTAAGACAATAACTAATAAGGAGGCAAACAAAATTTGTTATGGGAAATGAATATTTTTTCATAAACAATAGCGTCGGCCTGAACCTTCGCTAATATAAGAAAATAAATAATTATTTAAGACAATAAATAAAAAGGAGGCGAATGAAATTGGTGGGGGGAAATTAAATTTTCACACAAACAGTAGTGTCAGTCCCAAAAAACGTTTGGTCAACACCAAGGATTTTTCTCGAAATCAAACCATTTTCAAAATATTTTCATAACAAATGCAGTCAAAGGCCACATGCACTATGTAGTGAAACAGGAATGATTAGATGTATGTCCCTTTGCTCTTAGTCCTAGGACACGTGCTGTATAGGTCATCATTTGAATGCTCGTCTTCACACATGAACTTTAGTTTTATTCGTGCTATATACTTTTGTAGTGAAATGGAGAAAAAGGACTAGTTAGGCGTATGCTTCTCTTATGAAGATTCTAATAAATACAAAGAAGAGTGGTCTCTTCTGTCCAAAAGGGTAAACCAACTCTGAAAGAGAAAATGAGCAACAAACAATTTTCCATAAAAGTTATTTAATAGCACTTTCTTTTGTTTTTGATAGCGCTGTAAAGCGCTATTAACCGTGTCGCTAATGTAAACGATTTTGTTTCATAAAACTTTAAAAGAGCTATCAAAGTAATAGTTTTTAATATAAAAATAATAATTAATTTAAACAATAAGTCTAAAGGAACCAAACGAAATTTGTGGGGGAAAATGAATGTTTTAGCACAAACAGTAGCGTCGGCCTGAACCGTCGCTATTATATGAAAATAATAATTAATTAAGACAGTAATTAATAAGGAGGCAAACTAAATTTGTTATGGGAAATGAATATTTTTTCATAGACAATAGCGTCGGCCTGAACCTTCGCTAATATAAGAAAATAAATAATTATTTAGGACAATAAATAAAAAGGAGGCGAATGAAATTGGTGGGGGGAAATGAAATTTTCGCATAAACAGTAGTGTCGATCCCAATAAATGCTTTGTCAACACCAAGTATTTTTCTCGAAATCAAACTGTTTTCAAAATATTTTCATAACAAATGCACTCGAAGGCCACATTCACTAAGTATTGAAACAGGAATGATAAAATGTATGTCCCTTTGTTCTTAGTCCTAAGACGCATTCTGTATAGGTTATCGTTTGAACGCTCTCCTTCACTCATGAACTTTAGTTTTATACATGCTATATACTTTTGTAGTGAAATGGAGGAAAAGGACTTGTTAGGCGTATGCTCCTCTTTTGAAGATTCTAATAAAGAGAAAGAAGAGTGATCTCTTCTGTCCAAAAGGGTAAACCAACTCTGAAAGAGAAAATGAGGAACAAACATTTTGCCATAAAAGTTATTTAATAGCACTTTATTTTGTTTTTGATAGCGCTGAAAAGCACTATTAACCGTGCCGCTAATGTAAACGATTTTGTTTCATAGAACTTTAAAAGAGCTATTAAAGTACTAGTTTTTATTATAAAAATAATAATTTATTAAAAAAATAAGTTTAAAGGATCCAAATAATATTCGTGGGGGAAAATGAAAGTTTTAGCATAAACAGTAGCGTCAGCCTGAACCGTCGCAATTATATCAAAATAATAATTAATTAAGACAATAACTAATAAGGAGGCAAACAAAATTTGTTATGGGAAATGAATATTTTTTCATAAACAATAGCGTCGGCCTGAACCTTCGCTAATATAAGAAAATAAATAATTATTTAAGACAATAAATAAAAAGGAGGCGAATGAAATTGGTGGGGGGAAATTAAATTTTCACACAAACAGTAGTGTCAGTCCCAAAAAACGTTTGGTCAACACCAAGGATTTTTCTCGAAATCAAACCATTTTCAAAATATTTTCATAACAAATGCAGTCAAAGGCCACATGCACTATGTAGTGAAACAGGAATGATTAGATGTATGTCCCTTTGCTCTTAGTCCTAGGACACGTGCTGTATAGGTCATCATTTGAATGCTCGTCTTCACACATGAACTTTAGTTTTATTCGTGCTATATACTTTTGTAGTGAAATGGAGAAAAAGGACTAGTTAGGCGTATGCTTCTCTTATGAAGATTCTAATAAATACAAAGAAGAGTGGTCTCTTCTGTCCAAAAGGGTAAACCAACTCTGAAAGAGAAAATGAGCAACAAACAATTTTCCATAAAAGTTATTTAATAGCACTTTCTTTTGTTTTTGATAGCGCTGTAAAGCGCTATTAACCGTGTCGCTAATGTAAACGATTTTGTTTCATAAAACTTTAAAAGAGCTATCAAAGTAATAGTTTTTAATATAAAAATAATAATTAATTTAAACAATAAGTCTAAAGGAACCAAACGAAATTTGTGGGGGAAAATGAATGTTTTAGCACAAACAGTAGCGTCGGCCTGAACCGTCGCTATTATATGAAAATAATAATTAATTAAGACAGTAATTAATAAGGAGGCAAACTAAATTTGTTATGGGAAATGAATATTTTTTCATAGACAATAGCGTCGGCCTGAACCTTCGCTAATATAAGAAAATAAATAATTATTTAGGACAATAAATAAAAAGGAGGCGAATGAAATTGGTGGGGGGAAATGAAATTTTCGCATAAACAGTAGTGTCGATCCCAATAAATGCTTTGTCAACACCAAGTATTTTTCTCGAAATCAAACTGTTTTCAAAATATTTTCATAACAAATGCACTCGAAGGCCACATGCACTAAGTATTGAAACAGGAATGATAAAATGTATGTCCCTTTGTTCTTAGTCCTAAGACGCATTCTGTATAGGTTATCGTTTGAACGCTCTCCTTCACTCATGAACTTTAGTTTTATACATGCTATATACTTTTGTAGTGAAATGGAGGAAAAGGACTTGTTAGGCGTATGCTCCTCTTTTGAAGATTCTAATAAAGAGAAAGAAGAGTGATCTCTTCTGTCCAAAAGGGTAAACCAACTCTGAAAGAGAAAATGAGGAACAAACATTTTGCCATAAAAGTTATTTAATAGCACTTTATTTTGTTTTTGATAGCGCTGAAAAGCACTATTAACCGTGCCGCTAATGTAAACGATTTTGTTTCATAGAACTTTAAAAGAGCTATTAAAGTACTAGTTTTTATTATAAAAATAATAATTTATTAAAAAAATAAGTTTAAAGGATCCAAATAATATTCGTGGGGGAAAATGAAAGTTTTAGCATAAACAGTAGCGTCAGCCTGAACCGTCGCAATTATATCAAAATAATAATTAATTAAGACAATAACTAATAAGGAGGCAAACAAAATTTGTTATGGGAAATGAATATTTTTTCATAAACAATAGCGTCGGCCTGAACCTTCGCTAATATAAGAAAATAAATAATTATTTAAGACAATAAATAAAAAGGAGGCGAATGAAATTGGTGGATGGAAATTAAATTTTCACACAAACAGTAGTGTCAGTCCCAAAAAACGTTTGGTCAACACCAAGGATTTTTCTCGAAATCAAACCATTTTCAAAATATTTTCATAACAAATGCAGTCAAAGGCCACATGCACTATGTAGTGAAACAGGAATGATTAGATGTATGTCCCTTTGCTCTTAGTCCTAGGACACGTGCTGTATAGGTCATCATTTGAATGCTCGTCTTCACACATGAACTTTAGTTTTATTCGTGCTATATACTTTTGTAGTGAAATGGAGAAAAAGGACTAGTTAGGCGTATGCTTCTCTTATGAAGATTCTAATAAATACAAAGAAGAGTGGTCTCTTCTGTCCAAAAGGGTAAACCAACTCTGAAAGAGAAAATGAGCAACAAACAATTTTCCATAAAAGTTATTTAATAGCACTTTCTTTTGTTTTTGATAGCGCTGTAAAGCGCTATTAACCGTGTCGCTAATGTAAACGATTTTGTTTCATAAAACTTTAAAAGAGCTATCAAAGTAATAGTTTTTAATATAAAAATAATAATTAATTTAAACAATAAGTCTAAAGGAACCAAACGAAATTTGTGGGGGAAAATGAATGTTTTAGCACAAACAGTAGCGTCGGCCTGAACCGTCGCTATTATATGAAAATAATAATTAATTAAGACAGTAATTAATAAGGAGGCAAACTAAATTTGTTATGGGAAATGAATATTTTTTCATAGACAATAGCGTCGGCCTGAACCTTCGCTAATATAAGAAAATAAATAATTATTTAGGACAATAAATAAAAAGGAGGCGAATGAAATTGGTGGGGGGAAATGAAATTTTCGCATAAACAGTAGTGTCGATCCCAATAAATGCTTTGTCAACACCAAGTATTTTTCTCGAAATCAAACTGTTTTCAAAATATTTTCATAACAAATGCACTCGAAGGCCACATGCACTAAGTATTGAAACAGGAATGATAAAATGTATGTCCCTTTGTTCTTAGTCCTAAGACGCATTCTGTATAGGTTATCGTTTGAACGCTCTCCTTCACTCATGAACTTTAGTTTTATACATGCTATATACTTTTGTAGTGAAATGGAGGAAAAGGACTTGTTAGGCGTATGCTCCTCTTTTGAAGATTCTAATAAAGAGAAAGAAGAGTGATCTCTTCTGTCCAAAAGGGTAAACCAACTCTGAAAGAGAAAATGAGGAACAAACATTTTGCCATAAAAGTTATTTAATAGCACTTTATTTTGTTTTTGATAGCGCTGAAAAGCACTATTAACCGTGCCGCTAATGTAAACGATTTTGTTTCATAGAACTTTAAAAGAGCTATTAAAGTACTAGTTTTTATTATAAAAATAATAATTTATTAAAAAAATAAGTTTAAAGGATCCAAATAATATTCGTGGGGGAAAATGAAAGTTTTAGCACAAACAGTAGCGTCAGCCTGAACCGTCGCAATTATATCAAAATAATAATTAATTAAGACAATAACTAATAAGGAGGCAAAAGAAATTTGTTATGGGAAATGAATATTTTTTCATAAACAATAGCGTCGGCCTGAACCTTCGCTAATATAAGAAAATAAATAATTATTTAAGACAATAAATAAAAAGGAGGCGAATGAAATTGGTGGGGGGAAATGAAATTTTCACACAAACAGTAGTGTAAGTCCCAATAAACGCTTGGTCAACACCAAGGATTTTTCTCGAAATCAAACCATTTTCAAAATATTTTCATAACAAATGCACTCAAAGGCCACATGCACTATGTAGTGAAACAGGAATGATTAAATGTATGTCCCTTTGCTCTTAGTCCTAGTACACATGCTGTATAGGTCATCATTCGAATGCTCGTCTTCACACATGAACTTTAGTTTTATTCGTGCTATATACTTTTGTAGTGAAATGGAGAAAAAGGACTAGTTAGGCGTATGCTTCTCTTATGAAGATTCTAATAAATACAAACAAGAGTGGTCTCTTCTGTCCAAAAGGGTAAACCAACTCTGAAAGAGAAAATGAGCAACAAACAGTTTTCCATAAAAGTTATTTAATAGCACTTTCATTTCTTTTTGATAGCGCTGAAAAGCGATATTAATCGTGCCGCTAATGTAAACGATTTTGTTTCATAAAACTTTGAAAGAGCTATCAAAGTACTAGTTTTTAATATAAAAATAATAATTAATTTAAACAATAAGTCTAAAGGAACCAAACGAAATTTGTGGGGGAAAATGAAAGTTTTAGCACAAACAGTAGCGTCGGCCTGAACCGTCGCTATTATATGAAAATAATAATTAATTAAGACAGTAACTAATAAGGAGGCAAACTAAATTTGTTATGGGAAATGAATATTTTTTCATAAACAATAGCGTCGGCCTGAACCTTCGCTAATATAAGAAAATAAATAATTATTTAGGACAATAAATAAAAAGGAGGCGAATGAAATTGGTGGGGGGAAATGAAATTTTCGCATAAACAATAGTGTCGATCCCAATAAACGCTTGGTCAACACCAAGTATTTTTATCGAAATCAAACTGTTTTCAAAATATTTTCATAACAAATGCACTCGAAGGCCACATGCACTAAGTATTGAAACAGGAATGATAAAATGTATGTCCCTTTGTTATTAGTCCTAAGACGCATTCTGTATAGGTTATCGTTCGAATGCTCTCCTTCACTCATGAACTTTAGTTTTATACGTGCTATATACTTTTGTAGTGAAATGGAGGAAAAGGACTTGTTAGGCGTATGCTCCTCTTTTGAAGATTCTAATAAAGAGAAAGAAGAGTGATCTCTTCTGTCCAGAAGGGTAAACCAACTCTGAAAGAGAAAATGAGGAACAAACAATTTTCCATAAAAGTTATTTAATAGAACTTTAATTTGTTTTTGATAGCGCTGAAAAGCACTATTAACCGTGCCGCTAATGTAAACGATTTTGTTTCATAGAACTTTAAAAGAGCTATTAAAGTACTAGTTTTTAATATAAAAATAATAATTTATTAAAAAAATAAGTTTAAAGGATCCAAATAATATTCGTGGGGGAAAAATGAAAGTTTTAGCACAAACAGTGGCGTCAGCCTGAACCGTCACAATTATATCAAAATAATAATTAATTAAGACAATAACTAATAAGGAGGCAAACGAAATTTGTTATGGGAAATGAATATTTTTTCATAAACAATAGCGTCGGCCTGAACCTTCGCTAATATAATAAAATAAATAATTATTTAAGACAATAAATAAAAAGGAGGCGAATGAAATTGGTGGGGGGAAATGAAATTTTCACACAAACAGTAGTGTCAGTCCCAATAAACGCTTGGTCAACACCAAGTATTTTTCTCGAAATCAAATTGTTTTCAAAATATTTTCATAACAAATGCACTCATAGGCCACATGCACTATGTAGTGAAACAGGAATGATTAAATGTATGTCCCTTTGGTCTTAGTCCTAGGACACATGCTGTATAGGTCATCATTCGAATGCTCGTCTTCACACATGAACTTTAGTTTTATTCGTGCTATATACTTTTGTAGTGAAATGGAGAAAAAGAAATAGTTAGGCGTATGCTTCTCTTATGAAGATTCTAATAAATACAAAGAAGAGTGGTCTCTTCTGTCCAAAAGGGTAAACCAAATCTGAAAGAGAAAATGAGCAACAAACAATTTTCCATAAAAGTTATTTAATAGCACTTTCTTTTCTTTTTGTTAGCGCTGAAAAGCGCTATTAACCGTGCCGCTAATGTAAACGATTTTGTTTCATAAAACTTTGAAAGAGCTATCAAAGTACTAGTTTTTAATATAAAAATAATAATTAATTTAAACAATAAGTCTAAAGGAACCAAACGAAATTTGTGGGGGAAAATGAAAGTTTTAGCACAAACAGTAGCGTCGGCCTGAACCGTCGCTATTATATGAAAATAATAATTAATTAAGACAGTAACTAATAAGGAGGCAAACTAAATTTGTTATGGGAAATGAATATTTTTTCATAAACAATAGCGTCGGCCTGAACCTTCGCTAATATAAGAAAATAAATAATTATTTAGGACAATAAATAAAAAGGAGGCGAATGAAATTGGTGGGGGGAAATGAAATTTTCGCATAAACAATAGTGTCGATCCCAATAAACGCTTGGTCAACACCAAGTATTTTTATCGAAATCAAACTGTTTTCAAAATATTTTCATAACAAATGCACTCGAAGGCCACATGCACTAAGTATTGAAACAGGAATGATAAAATGTATGTCCCTTTGTTATTAGTCCTAAGACGCATTCTGTATAGGTTATCGTTCGAATGCTCTCCTTCACTCATGAACTTTAGTTTTATACGTGCTATATACTTTTGTAGTGAAATGGAGGAAAAGGACTTGTTAGGCGTATGCTCCTCTTTTGAAGATTCTAATAAAGAGAAAGAAGAGTGATCTCTTCTGTCCAGAAGGGTAAACCAACTCTGAAAGAGAAAATGAGGAACAAACATTTTTCCATAAAAGTTATTTAATAGAACTTTAATTTGTTTTTGATAGCGCTGAAAAGCACTATTAACCGTGCCGCTAATGTAAACGATTTTGTTTCATAGAACTTTAAAAGAGCTATTAAAGTACTAGTTTTTAATATAAAAATAATAATTTATTAAAAAAATAAGTTTAAAGGATCCAAATAATATTCGTGGGGGAAAAATGAAAGTTTTAGCACAAACAGTGGCGTCAGCCTGAACCGTCGCAATTATATCAAAATAATAATTAATTAAGACAATAACTAATAAGGAGGCAAACGAAATTTGTTATGGGAAATGAATATTTTTTCATAAACAATAGCGTCGGCCTGAACCTTCGCTAATATAATAAAATAAATAATTATTTAAGACAATAAATAAAAAGGAGGCGAATGAAATTGGTGGGGGGAAATGAAATTTTCACACAAACAGTAGTGTCAGTCCCAATAAACGCTTGGTCAACACCAAGTATTTTTCTCGAAATCAAACTGTTTTCAAAATATTTTCATAACAAATGCACTCATAGGCCACATGCACTATGTAGTGAAACAGGAATGATTAAATGTATGTCCCTTTGGTCTTAGTCCTAGGACACATGCTGTATAGGTCATCATTCGAATGCTCGTCTTCACACATGAACTTTAGTTTTATTCGTGCTATATACTTTTGTAGTGAAATGGAGAAAAAGAAATAGTTAGGCGTATGCTTCTCTTATGAAGATTCTAATAAATACAAAGAAGAGTGGTCTCTTCTGTCCAAAAGGGTAAACCAACTCTGAAAGAGAAAATGAGCAACAAACAATTTTCCATAAAAGTTATTTAATAGCACTTTCTTTTCTTTTTGTTAGCGCTGAAAAGCGCTATTAACCGTGCCGCTAATGTAAACGATTTTGTTTCATAAAACTTTGAAAGAGCTATCAAAGTACTAGTTTTTAATATAAAAATAATAATTAATTTAAACAATAAGTCTAAAGGAACCAAACGAAATTTGTGGGGGAAAATGAAAGTTTTAGCACAAACAGTAGCGTCGGCCTGAACCGTCGCTATTATATGAAAATAATAATTAATTAAGACAGTAACTAATAAGGAGGCAAACTAAATTTGTTATGGGAAATGAATATTTTTTCATAAACAATAGCGTCGGCCTGAACCTTCGCTAATATAAGAAAATAAATAATTATTTAGGACAATAAATAAAAAGGAGGCGAATGAAATTGGTGGGGGGAAATGAAATTTTCGCATAAACAATAGTGTCGATCCCAATAAATGCTTGGTCAACACCAAGTATTTTTATCGAAATCAAACTGTTTTCAAAATATTTTCATAACAAATGCACTCGAAGGCCACATGCACTAAGTATTGAAACAGGAATGATAAAATGTATGTCCCTTTGTTATTAGTCCTAAGACGCATTCTGTATAGGTTATCGTTCGAATGCTCTCCTTCACTCATGAACTTTAGTTTTATACGTGCTATATACTTTTGTAGTGAAATGGAGGAAAAGGACTTGTTAGGCGTATGCTCCTCTTTTGAAGATTATAATAAAGAGAAAGAAGAGTGATCTCTTCTGTCCAGAAGGGTAAACCAACTCTGAAAGAGAAAATGAGGAACAAACAATTTTCCATAAAAGTTATTTAATAGAACTTTAATTTGTTTTTGATAGCGCTGAAAAGCACTATTAACCGTGCCGCTAATGTAAACGATTTTGTTTCATAGAACTTTAAAAGAGCTATTAAAGTACTAGTTTTTAATATAAAAATAATAATTTATTAAAAAAATAAGTTTAAAGGATCCAAATAATATTCGTGGGGGAAAAATGAAAGTTTTAGCACAAACAGTGGCGTCAGCCTGAACCGTCGCAATTATATCAAAATAATAATTAATTAAGACAATAACTAATAAGTAGGCAAACGAAATTTGTTATGGGAAATGAATATTTTTTCATAAACAATAGCGTCGGCCTGAACCTTCGCTAATATAATAAAATAAATAATTATTTAAGACAATAAATAAAAAGGAGGCGAATGAAATTGGTGGGGGGAAATGAAATTTTCACACAAACAGTAGTGTCAGTCCCAATAAACGCTTGGTCAACACCAAGTATTTTTCTCGAAATCAAACTGTTTTCAAAATATTTTCATAACAAATGCACTCATAGGCCACATGCACTATGTAGTGAAACAGGAATGATTAAATGTATGTCCCTTTGGTCTTAGTCCTAGGACACATGCTGTATAGGTCATCATTCAAATGCTCGTCTTCACACATGAACTTTAGTTTTATTCGTGCTATATACTTTTGTAGTGAAATGGAGAAAAAGAAATAGTTAGGCGTATGCTTCTCTTATGAAGATTCTAATAAATACAAAGAAGAGTGGTCTCTTCTGTCCAAAAGGGTAAACCAACTCTGAAAGAGAAAATGAGCAACAAACAATTTTCCATAAAAGTTATTTAATAGCACTTTCTTTTCTTTTTGTTAGCGCTGAAAAGCGCTATTAACCGTGCCGCTAATGTAAACGATTTTGTTTGATAAAACTTTGAAAGAGCTATCAAAGTACTAGTTTTTAATATAAAAATAATAATTAATTTAAACAATAAGTCTAAAGGAACCAAACGAAATTTGTGGGGGAAAATGAAAGTTTTAGCACAAACAGTAGCGTCGGCCTGAACCGTCGCTATTATATGAAAATAATAATTAATTAAGACAGTAACTAATAAGGAGGCAAACTAAATTTGTTATGGGAAATGAATATTTTTTCATAAACAATAGCGTCGGCCTGAACCTTCGCTAATATAAGAAAATAAATAATTATTTAGGACAATAAATAAAAAGGAGGAGAATGAAATTGGTGGGGGGAAATGAAATTTTCGCATAAACAATAGTGTCGATCCCAATAAACGCTTGGTCAACACCAAGTATTTTTATCGAAATCAAACCGTTTTCAAAATATTTTCATAACAAATGCACTCGAAGGCCACATGCACTAAGTATTGAAACAGGAATGATAAAATGTATGTCCCTTTTTTATTAGTCCTAAGACGCATTCTGTATAGGTTATCGTTCGAATGCTCTCCTTCACTCATGAACTTTAGTTTTATACGTGCTATATACTTTTGTAGTGAAATGGAGGAAAAGGACTTGTTAGGCGTATGCTCCTCTTTTGAAGATTCTAATAAAGAGAAAGAAGAGTGATCTCTTCTGTCCAGAAGGGTAAGCCAACTCTGAAAGAGAAAATGAGGAACAAACAATTTTCCATAAAAGTTATTTAATAGAACTTTAATTTGTTTTTGATAGGGCTGAAAAGCACTATTAACCGTGCCGCTAATGTAAACGATTTTGTTTCATAGAACTTTAAAAGAGCTATTAAAGTACTAGTTTTTAATATAAAAATAATAATTTATTAAAAAAATAAGTTTAAAGGATCCAAATAATATTCGTGGGGGAAAAATGAAAGTTTTAGCACAAACAGTGGCGTCAGCCTGAACCGTCGCAATTATATCAAAATAATAATTAATTAAGACAATAACTAATAAGGAGGCAAACGAAATTTGTTATGGGAAATGAATATTTTTTCATAAACAATAGCGTCGGCCTGAACCTTCGCTAATATAATAAAATAAATAATTATTTAAGACAATAAATAAAAAGGAGGCGAATGAAATTGGTGGGGGGAAATGAAATTTTCACACAAACAGTAGTGTCAGTCCCAATAAACACTTGGTCAACACCAAGTATTTTTCTCGAAATCAAACTGTTTTCAAAATATTTTCATAACAAATGCACTCATAGGCCACATGCACTATGTAGTGAAACAGGAATGATTAAATGTATGTCCCTTTGGTCTTAGTCCTAGGACACATGCTGTATAGGTCATCATTCGAATGCTCGTCTTCACACATGAACTTTAGTTTTATTCGTGCTATATACTTTTGTAGTGAAATGGAGAAAAAGAAATAGTTAGGCGTATGCTTCTCTTATGAAGATTCTAATAAATACAAAGAAGAGTGGTCTCTTCTGTCCAAAAGGGTAAACCAACTCTGAAAGAGAAAATGAGCAACAAACAATTTTCCATAAAAGTTATTTAATAGCACTTTCTTTTCTTTTTGATAGCGCTGAAAAGCGCTATTAACCGTGCGGCTAATGTAAACGATTTTGTTTCATAAAACTTTGAAAGAGCTATCAAAGTACTAGTTTTTAATATAAAAATAATAATTAATTTAAACAATAAGTCTAAAGGAACCAAACGAAATTTGTGGGGGAAAATGAAAGTTTTAGCACAAACAGTAGCGTCGGCCTGAACCGTCGCTATTATATGAAAATAATAATTAATTAAGACAGTAACTAATAAGGAGGCAAACTAAATTTGTTATGGGAAATGAATATTTTTAGATAAACAATAGCGTCGGCCTGAACCTTCGCTAATATAAGAAAATAAATAATTATTTAGGACAATAAATAAAAAGGAGGCGAATGAAATTGGTCGGGGGAAATGAAATTTTCGCATAAACAGTAGTGTCGATCCTAATAAACGCTTTGTCAAAACCAAGTATTTTTCTCGAAATCAAACTGTTTTCAAAATATTTTCATAACAACTGCACTCGAAGGCCACATGCACTAAGTATTGAAAAGGGAATGATAAAATGTATGTCCCTTTGTTCTTAGTTTTAAGACGCATTCTTTATAGGTTATCTTTCGAACGCTCTCCTTTACTGATGAATATTAGTTTTATACGTGCTATATACTTTTGTAGTGAAATGGAGGAAAAGGACTTGTTAGGCGTATGCTCCTCTTTTGAAGATTGTAATAAAGAGAAAGAAGAGTGATTTCTTCTGTCCAAAAGGGTAAACCAACTCTGAAAGAGAAAATGAGGAACAAACAATTTTCCATAAAAGTTATTTAATAGCACTTTATTTTGTTTTTTATAGCGCTGAAGAGCACTATTAACCGTGCCGCTAATGTAAACAATTTTGTTTCATAGAAGTTTAAAAGAGCTATTAAAGTACTAGTTTTTAATATAAAAATAATAATTTATTAAAAAAATAAGTTTAAAGGATCCAAATAAAATTCGTGGGGGAAAATGAAAGTTTTAGCACAAACAGTAGCGTCAGCCTGAACCGTCGCAATTATATCAAAATAATAATTAATTAAGACCATAACTAATAAGGAGGCAAACGAAATTTGTTATGGGAAATGAATATTTTTTCATAAACAATAGGGTCGGCCTGAACCTTCGCTAATATAAGAAAATAAATAACTATTTAGGACAATAAATAAAAAGTAGGCGAATGAAATTGGTGGGGGGAAATGAAATTTTCGCATAAACAGTAGTGTCGATCCCAATAAACGCTTGGTCAAGACCAAGTATTTTTCTCGAAATCAAACTATTTTCAAAATATTTTCATAACAAATGCACTCGAAGGCCACATGCACTAAGTATTGAAACAGGAATGATAAAATGTATGTCCCTTTGTTTTTAGTCCTAAGACGCATTCTGTATAGGTTATCGTTCGAACACTCTCCTTCACTCATGAACTTTAGTTTTATACGTGCTATATACTTTTGTAGTGAAATGGAGCAAAAGGACTTGTTAGGCGTATGCTCCTATTTTGAAGATTCTAATAAAGAGAAAGAAGAGTGATCTCTTCTGTCCAAAAGGGTAAACCAACTCTGAAAAAGAAAATGAGGAACAAACAATTTGCCATAAAAGTTATTTAATAGCACTTTATTTTGTTTTTGATAGCGCTGTAAAGCACTATTAACCGTGCCGCTAATGTAAACGATTTTGTTTCATAGAACTTTAAAAGAGCTATTAAAGTACTAGTTTTTAATATAAAAATAATAATTTATTAAAAAAATAAGTTTAAAGGATCCAAATAAAATTCGTGGTGGAAAATGAAAGTTTTAGCACAGACAGTAGCGTCAGCCTGAACCGTCGCAATTATATCAAAATAATAATTAATTAAGACAATAACTAATAAGGAGGCAAACGAAATTTGTTATTGGAAATGAATATTTTTTCATAAACAATAGGGTCGGCCTGAACCTTCGCTAACATAAGAAAATAAATAATTATTTAACACAATAAATAAAAAGGAGGCGAATGAAATTGGTGGGGGGAAATGAAATTTTCACACAAACAGTAGTGTCGGTCCCAATAAACGCTTGGTCAACACCAAGGATTTTTCTCGAAATCAAACCATTTTCAAAATATTTTCATGACAAATGCACTCAAAGGCCACATGCACTAAGTAGTGAAACAGGAATGATTAAATGTATGTCCCTTTGCTCTTAGTCCTAGGACGCATGCCGTATAGGTCATCGTTTGAATGCTCGTCTTCACACATGAACTTTAGTTTTATTCGTGCTATATACTTTTGTAGTGAAATGGAAAAAAAGGACTAGTTAGGCGTATGCTCCTCTTTTGAAGATTCTTATAAAGAGAAAGAAGAGTGATCTCTTCTGTCCAAAAGGGTAAACCAACTCTGAAAGAGAAAATGAGCAACAAACAATTTTCCATAAAAGTTATTTAATAGCACTTTCTTTTGTTTTTGATAGCGCTGAAAAGCGCTATTAACCGTGCCGCTAATGTAAACGATTTTGTTTCATAAAACTTTAAAAGAGCTATCAAAGTACTAGTTTTTAATATAAAAATAATAATTAATTTAAACAATAAGTCTAAAGGATCCAAACGAAATTTGTGGGGGGAAATGAAAGTTTTAGCACAAACAGTAGCGTCGGCCTGGACCGTGGCTATTATATGAAAATAATAATTAATTAAGACAATAACTAATAAGGAGGCAAACTAAATTTGTTATGGGAAATGAATATTTTTTCATAAACAATAGCGTCGGCCTGAACCTTCGCTAATATAAGAAAATAAATAATTATTTAGGACAATAAATAAAAAGGAGGCGAATGAAATTGGTGGGGGGAAATGAAATTTTCGCATAAACAATAGTGTCGATCCCAATAAACGCTTGGTCAACACCAAGTATTTTTCTCGAAATCAAACTGTTTTCAAAATATTTTGATAACAAAAGCACTCGAAGGCCACATGCACTAAGTAGTGAAACAGGAATGATAAATTGTATGTCCCTTTGTTCTTAGTCCTAGGACGCATGTTGTATAGGTCATCGTTCGAACGCTAGCATTCACTCATGAACTTTAGTTTTATACGTGCTATATACTTTTGTAGTGAAATGGAGAAAAAGGACTAGTTAGGTGTATGCTTCTCTTATGAAGATTCTAATAAAGAGAAAGAAGAGTGATCTCTTCTGTCCAAAAGGGTAAACCAACTCTGAAATAGAAAATAAGCAACAAACGATTTTCCATAAAAGTTATTTAATAGCACTTTCTTTTGTTTTTGATAGCGCTGAAAAGCGTTATTAACCGTGTCGCTAATGTAAACGATTTTGTTTCATAGAACTTTAAAAGAGCTATCAAAGTACTCGTTTTTAATATTAAAATAATAATTAATTTAAACAATAACTCTAAAGAATCCAAACGAAATTCGTGGGGGAAAATGAAAGTTTTAGCACAAACAGTAGCGTCGGCCTGAACCGTCGCTATTATATAAAAATAATAATTAATTAAGACAATAACTAGTAAGGAGGCAAACTAAATTTGATATGGGAAATGAATATTTTTTCATAACCAATAGCGCCGGCCTGAACCGTCGCTAATATAAGAAAATAAATAATTATTTAAGACAATAAATAAAAAGGAGGCGAATGAAATTGGTGGGGGGAAATGAAATTTTCGCACAAACAGTAGTGTCGGTCTAAATAAACGCTTGGTCAACACCAAGTATTTTCCTCAAAATCAAACCATTTTCAAAATATTTTCATAACAAATGCACTCGAAGGCCACATGCACTAAGTAGTGAAACGGGAATGATAAAATGTATGTCCCTTTGTTCTTAGTCCTACGACGCATTTTGTATAGGTTATCGTTCGAACACTCTAATTTACTCATGAACTTTAGTTTTATACGTGTTATATACTTTTGTAGTGAAATGGAGGAAAAGGACTTGTTAGGCGTATGCTCCTCTTTTGAAGATTCTAATAAAGAGAAAGAAGAGTGATATCTTCTGTCCAAAAGGGTAAACCAACTCTGAAAGAGAAAATGAGGAAGAAACAATTTTCCATAAAAGTTTTTTAATAGCACTTTATTTTGTTTTTGATAGCGCTTAAAAGGGCTATTAACCGTGTCGCTAATGTAAACGATTTTGTTTCATAGAACTATAAAAGAGCTATTAAAGTATTTGTTTTTAATATAAAAATAATAATTAATTTAAATAATAAGTTTAAAGAATCCAAACGAAATTCGTGGGGGAAAATGAAAGTTTTAGCACAAACAGTAGAGACGGCCTGAACCGTCGCTATTATATGAAAATAATAATTAATTAAGACAATAACGAATAAGGAGGCAAACGAAATTTATTATGAGAAATGAATATTTTTTCATAAACAATAGCGTCGGCCTGAACCGTCGCTAATATAAGAAAATAAATAATTATTTAAGACAATAAATAAAAAGGAGGCGAATGAAATTGGTGGGGGGAAATGAAATTTTCGCACAAACAGTAGTGTCGGTCTAAATAAACCCTTGGTCAACACCAAGTATTTTCCTCGAATTCAAACCATTTTCAAAATATTTTCATAACAAATGCACTCGAAGGCCACATGCACTAAGTAGTGAAAAATGAATGATTAAATGTATTTACCTTTGTTCTTAGTCCTAGGAAGCATGCTGTATAGGTCATCATTCGAATGCTCGTCTTCACACATGAACTTTAGTTTTATTCGTGCTATATACTTTTGTAGTGAAATGGAGAAAAAGGACTAGTTAGGCGTATGCTTCTCTTATGAAGATTCTAATAAAGACAAAGAAGAGTGGTATGTTCTGTCCAAAAGGGTAAACCAACTCTGAAAGAGAAAACGGGGAACAAACAATTTTCCATAAAAGTTATTTAATAGCACTTTCTTTTGATTTTGATAGCGCTGAAAAGCGCTATTAACCGTGCCGCTAATGTAAACGATTTTGTTTCATAGAACTTTAAAAGAGATATTAAAGTACTAGTTTTTAATATAAAAATAATAATCAATTTAAACAATAAGTTTAAAGGATCCAAACGAAATTCGTGGGAGAAAATGAAAGTTTTAGCACAAACAGTAACGTCGGCCTGAACCGTCGCTATTATATGAAAATAATAATTAATTAAGACAATAAATAATAAGGAGGCAAACTAAATTTTTTATGGGAAATGAATATTTTTTCATAAACAATTGCGTCGGCCTGAACCTTCGCTAATATAATAAAATAAATAATTATTTAGGACAATAAATAAAAAGGAGGATAATGAAATTGGTGGGGGGAAATGAAATTTTCGCATAAACAGTAGTGTCGATCCCAATAAATGTTTGGTCAACACCAAGTATTTTTCTCGAAATCAAACCATTTTCAAAATAATTTCATAACAAATGCACTCGAAGGCCACATACACTAAGTAGTGAAACAGGAATGATAAAATGTATGTCCCTTTGTTCTTAGTCCTAGGATGCATTCTGTATAGGTTATCATTCGAACGCTCTCCTTCACTCATGAACTTTAGTTTTATTCGTGCTATATACTTTTGTAGTGAAATGGAGGAAAAGACTTGTTAGGCGTATGCTCCTCTTTTGAAGATTCTAATAAAGAGAAAGAAGAGTGATCTCTTCTGTCCAAAAGGGTAAACCAACTCAAAAAGAGAAAATCAGGAACAAACAATATGCCATAAAAGTTATTTAATATCATTTTATTTTGTTTTTGATGGCACTGAAAAGCACTATTAACCGTGCCATTAATGTAAACGATTTTGTTTCATAGTATTTTAAAAGAGCTATTAACGTACTAGTTTTTAATATAAAAATAATAATTAATTAAAAAAATAAGTTTAAAGGATCCAAATGAAATTCGTGGGGGGAAATGAAAGTATTAGCACAAATAGTAGCGTCGGCCTGAACCATCACAATTATATAAAAATAATAATTAATTAAGACAATAACTAATAAGGAGGCAAACGAAATTTGTTATGGGAAATGAATATTTTTTCATAAACAATAGCGTCGGCCTGAACCGTCGCTAATATAAGAAAATAAATAATTATTTAAGACAATAAATAAAAAGGAGGCGAATGAAATTGGTGGGGGGAAATGAAATTTTCGCACAAACAGTAGTGTCGGTCTAAATAATAGCTTGGTCAACACCAAGTATTTTCCTCAAAATCAAAACATTTTCAAAATATTTTCATAACAAATGCACTCGAAGGCCACATGCACTAAGTAGTGAAAAATGAATGATTAAATGTATGTCCCTTTGTTCTTAGTCCTAGGACACATGTTGTATAGGTCATCGTTCGAATGCTCGTCTTCACACATGAACTTTAGTTTTATTCGTGCTATATACTTTTGTAGTGAAATGGAGAAAAAGGACTAGTTAGGCGTATGCTTCTCTCATGAAGATTCTAATAAAGACAAACAAGAGTGGTCTCTTTTATCCAAAAGGGTAAACCAACTCTGAAAGAGAAAATGAGCAACAAACAATTTTCCATAAAAGTTATTTAATAGCACTTTCTTTTGTTTTTTATAGCGCTGAAAAGCGCTATTAACCGTGTCGTTAATGTAAACGATTTTGTTTCATAGAACTTTAAAAGAGATATTAAAGTACGAGTTTTTAATATAAAAATAATAATTAATTTAAACAATAAGTTTAAAGGATTCAAACGAAATTTGTGGGGAAAAATGAAAGTTTTAGCACAAACAGTAGCGTCGGCCTGAACCATCGCTATTATATGAAAATAATAATTAATTAAGACAATAACTAATAAGGAGGCAAACTAAATTTGTTATGGGAAATGAATATTTTTTTCATAAACAATAGCGTCGGCCTAAACCTTCTCTAATATAAGAAAATAAATAATTATTTAGGACAATAAATAAAAAGGAGGTGAATGAAATTGGTGGGGGAAATGAAATTTTCGCATAAACAGTAGTGTCGATCCCAGTAAACGCTTGGTCAACACCAAGTATTTTTCTAGAAATCAAACTATTTTCAAAATATTTTCATAACAAATGCATTCGAAAGCCACATGCACTAAGTAGTGAAACAGGAATGATAAAATGTATGTCCCTTTGTTCTTAGTCCTAGGACGCATTATGTATAGGTTATCGTTCGAACACACTCCTTCACTCATGAACTTTAGTTTTATACGTGCTATATACTTTTGTAGTGAAATGGAGGAAAAGGACTTGTTAGGCGTATGCTCCACTTTTGAAGATTCTAATAAAGAGAAAGAAGAGTGATCTCTTCTGTCCAAAAGGGTAAACCAACTCTGAAAGAGAAAATGAGGAACAAACAATTTGCCATAAAAGTTATTTAATAGAACTTTATTTTGTTTTTGATAGCGCTGAAAAGCACTATTAACCGTGCCGCTAATGTAAACGATTTTATTTCATAGAATTTTAAAAGAGCTATTGAAGAACAATTTTTTAATATAAAAATAATAATTAATTAAAAAAATAAGTTTAAAGGATCCAAATTAAATTCGTGGGGGAAAATGAAAGTATTAGCACAAACAGTAGCGTCGGCCTGAACCGTCGCAATTATATCAAAATAATAATTAATTAAGACAATAACTAATAAGGAGGAAAACGAAATTTGTTATGGGAACTGAATATTTTTTCATAAACAATAGCGTCATCCTGAACCGTCGTTAATATGAGAAAATAAATAATTATTTAAGACAATAAATAAAAAGGAGGCGAATGAAATTGGTCGGGTAAATGAAATTTTCGCACAAACTGTAGTGTCGGTCTAAATAAACGCTTGGTCAACACCAAGTATTTTCCTCGAAATCAAACCATTTTCAAAATATTTTCATAACAAATGCACTCGAAGGCCACATGCACTAAGTAGTGAAAAATGAATGATTAAATGTATGTCCCTTTGTTCTTAGTCCTAGGACGCATGCTGTATAGGTCATCGTTCGAATGCTCGTCTTCACACATGAACTTTAGTTTTATTCGTGCTATATACTTTTGTAGTGAAATGGAGAAAAAGGACTAGTTAGGTGTATGCTTCTCTTATGAAGATTCTAATAAAGACAAAGAAGAGTGGTCTCTTCCGTCCATAAAGGGTAAACCAACTCTGAAAGAGAAAATGAGCAACAAACAATTTTCTATAAAAGTTATTTAATAGCACTTTCTTTTGTTTTTGATAGCGCTTAAAAGCGCTATTAACCGTGCCTCTAATGTAAACGATTTTGTTTCATAGAACTTTAAAATAGATATTAAAGTACTAGTTTTTAATATAAAAATAATAATTAATTTAAACAATAAGTCTAAAGGATCCAAACGAAATTCGTGGGGGAAAATGAAAGTTTTAGCACAAACAGTAGCGTCGGCCTGAACCGTCGCTATTATATGAAAATGATAATTAATTAAGACAATAACTAATAAGTAGGCAAACCAAATTTGTTATGGGAAATGAATATTTTTTCATAAACAATAGCGTCCGCCTGAACCTTCGCTAATATAAGAAAATAAATAATTATTTAGGACAATAAATAAAAAGGAGGCGAATGAAATTGGTGGGGGGAAATGAAATTTTCGCATAAACATTAGTGTCGATCCCAATAAACGCTTGGTCAACACCAAGTATTTTTCTCGAAATCAAACCTTTTTCAAAATATTTTCATAAAAATGCACTCGAAGGCCACATGCACTAAGTAGTGAAACAGGAATGATAAAATGTATGTCCCTTTGTTATTAGTCCTAGGACGCATTATGTATAGGTTATTGTTCGATCGCACTCCTTCACTCAGGAACTTTTGTTTTATACGTGTTATATACTTTTGGAGTGAAATAAAGAGAAAGAAGAGTGATCTCTTCTGTCCAAAAGGGTAAACCAACTCTGAAAGAGAAAATTAGGAACAAACAATTTGCCATAAAAGTTATTTAATAGAACTTTATTTTGTTTTTGATAGCGCTGAAAAGCACTATTAACCGTGCCGCTAATGTAAACGATTTTATTTCATAGACCTTTAAAAGAGCTATTAAAGTACTATTTTTTAATATAAAAATAATAATTAATTAAAAAAATAAGTTTAAAGGATCCAAATGAAATTCGTGGGGTAAAATGAAAGTATTAGCACAAACAGTAGGGTCAGCCAGAACCGTCGCAATTATATCAAAATAATAATTAATTAAGACAATAACTAATAAGGAGGCAAACGAAATTTGTTATGGGAAATGAATATTTTTTCATAAACAATAGCGTCGGCCTAAACCGTCGCTAATATGAGAAAATAAAAAATTATTTAAGACAAGAAATAAAAAGGAGACAAATGAAATTGGTGGGGGGAAATGAAATTTTCGCACCGACAGTAGTGTCAGTCTGTTGTACCCCAAAATTTGCCCTCCCATATTCTTCAAGATTTGCCAAGAGCATGCTTCAAAATCTCCCAAGGGTTGCACAGTCCAATTGCCTCCTAACAGTCAAAAATTAGGGTTTTGGTTCTGGCAAAGAAATTGAAGTTTCCAAGGGTCCAAACAAGTCCCACATGCCTACAAACATGTTCAAGCATCCTTATGCCAAGTTTCAAGACTTGCAGCACCAAATTGCACAGTCAAAAACCCTAATTGCTCAACAGTCAACTGCAGGGGCGAAATGGTCATTTGACAGTCAAAAGTCAAACTTTTTGGTCAACATCTTATTTTGAATCCACAAACATCATTTGATCAATTCTTGATCATGATTCTCAAAGCATGGCTCAAAAAGTCTCAAGATGCAAAAGTTTCTATATTTGGACAGTTGAAAAAGTCAACTGCAAATTGACCAGGGCATAACTTCCACATGGTTTATCAGAAAAATTCCATCCAAAGCTCATTTTGAATAGAATGATATTTCCTACAACTCATCTTCACACTTCAAGTCCAAGAAATGCTCTCACAAAAAGTTATCAATCTCAACGTTATAGGTCATTTTCAAAAGTCAACAAAAAGGCACTTTGAGTCAAAGACCATAACTTGAGATTGGTAAATCAAAATGACATGAGACCAAAGGCATTGGTTAGAGGACTTCAAGACCTTTCAAAAATGTCCAAGAACATGATCAAAGCTTAAAAATTGAGCATGATATGCCTTGTGGAAGTTGGGAAATTTTTGGGAATTTTGAAAGGTCAACTTTGCTTCAAATGCCTCAAAATTGCTAATGGGCCTTAATTTCTTCCAAGAATCATCACCCAAAGGCCATGCACGACCCATTGACATCCAAGGGAGTTATTTTATCATTTTTGATTAATTATTTGAATTATTATTATTACTAATTCATTTAATTAAAATAAAATATGACAAAAATAGAAAATCATGTTTTCCAATCCTTTTTTTTGCAGCATATTCTCTCATTAAAGCCTAAATATTTCGTGCATCACCAAAAAGGCAAGATTTCTCATGATTGGCAATGGTTTTACAACAAAAAGATTGAAAAAGATTACATGGAAAATCAAGGATCCAAATCATCAATGAAAAGGTTTTTGGACTTGTTTTGTAAACCTACTTCACTCCACATATAAACAGAAACCTAAACCTAATCATAAAAGGAAGCAAGCTGCGCCCAAGAACAGAAAGCAACTTTGCATTTTTTCCCAAAAAAATTGAAAACTGTTTTCACAGTTAGAGCACGTTTCGAAGAAAAAGAAGCATTCCAATAGACTCCTGACAATACCAAGAATCTATTCCAATCAAATTCAAGCCTCCATACATCCAGAAACGGTAGAACGCCATAGCCCTGTTCAAGAAAACTCTCATAATCGTATTTTGATTTATATGCATATTTCATACATTTTAAATGTTGATTTATATTAATATGGACCTTCTGCGACTCATGATACCATTTAATTGTTCTAACCATGCCTGTAGCGAAATATGCCATTAAAATTTTCTAGGGTTGCAGAAGTTGTGAATTGGGGTTTCTTTCATCTGGTAAAATTAAGCCACGAGACCTATACCATTGGATTCAGAACGTCCAAACGAAGAAATTCCCCCCATCGCGCCCTTTTTATATTTGCATAGGACGTATTCGCTATTTTTTCAGTTTGAATTTAGTGGGGGTTTAAAACCCCCGTTATCCATTGTTTATTTTCAGGCAAAACGAAAGACCAAGGAAAGAGACGCTGAGGTGTAAGCACAAGACTAGGCCATTCAAACCTTTCGCGCGTGTTTTCTTTTTCCACCACTAACTCTTATTTCTTTTTCATAATAATTCCATTCCATTAAATATCAGATGAACGCGTTTGGCTTGGTGGTTGGTGTGTTGTCATGCAAGCGTTGGGACCTGGGTTCGATTCCCAGGTCCCCCATATTCTCCATATTTTTTCTTATAATGTATTCAGGTACATTTGCCTTCTGAACGTCTACCATGCATCCAATGCCTTGGCCTGCCAAATGTCCCAGGAGATGAATCCAAAGGCCATGATGAGAGTTACAGGGTACACACCAGTCAACTGCTCCATACACAATCATTGAAAAGTCAAAAAGGCCTCAATCTAATGGGCCAGATCGCTGCAAATAAACCTCCTAATTGGGTCAGAAAACCCCCCATGTTTGCACTTTCTTCTCTCCTTTTTTTCTTTTCTTTTATTTATTTTAATTATGTTAATTGTTTATTTAAATCCACAAATTAATTTTTATAACATAAAAATACAAAAAAATCAGAAAGTCAAAAATAAAATATTTTTATTATTTAATTCACTAAATGTTTTATTTTGTAAATAAATTTAATAATCAATTTAGTTTTAATTTTAAGTTTTTAACTTTAATGCTTTTTCTTAGATAATTAAAAATATATAAAAACAAGTCTTTTAACATTTTTTATTCTTTTTCTTAATAAATAATCTTTTTTCTTATCACTATTAATTATTAATTATTTTTGTAAATAACTTATAATTAAATAATTAGTAAATTAGGTCAAACTTAAACATTTTTCTTTAATAAATTAAAAACAATTTAGAACTAGGGTTATTTAAATTTTAATTCCAATTTAATTTTCTTTAATTTCATAAATATAAAAAACATCAAAAAATAAGTTCTTTCCTTTATTTAATTTAATTACTTTATAGTTTCGATTTAATTTCTTTAAAGGGTCCAACGCCCTCGCACCTTCGATCATAACTCCACTTCGCGCGTTTGCTTTTTATTTCCTTTTTAAATTTCATGTAATTACCCCAAAGCTTTGTAATAGATAATTAGGACATTTATTTTTCGTATTTTATTTATTCAAATCGGGTCTTGGTTTAATTTGGCGATGTAGACCCGCACCTTGTAATAGCGTAGGACTTTTACTTTCCGCTCTTTAAATTCCCGCACCATTAACTGCTAATAATCACATGAAAGAATATATGCCCAAATAAAAACAAGCGTAGAACACTCAATGCATGATCAAGACAAATAATAACTGAAAATGACACACGATTCACACATCACTCCTAGGGTACGCCTCACTGTTGCCTTGCCCTACGAAACGTGGTCGTCGAGTATAGGACGTTTTAGTAAGTCCTTATATCCATGAACATGGCATAAGGGTAGCTTCTAAGGTGTCCTACCATTGCTCTGGTGACCACACTGTTGCCTTGCCCCTCGAAACGTGGTCGTCGACTATAAGACGTCTTAGTGAGTCCTTATGTCCCATTGATCTAGCTGCCTCGAAACAAGTTGCCTCGGAATAGTTGCCTCGGAATAAAAGATCAATGGCATAAGGGTAGCTTCTAAGGTATCTTACCGTTGCTCGGTGACCACACTGTCCCTACAAACTCGAATTGACCCGAACACCTCCAACGGTGGTGCTACCTACCTCTCAATGGTGGGATGGCACTACTTAAAGGACATTTACACAGACTAATTCCTTAGGGTAGGTAGATGACTCGTAGATACTTGCTCTAATTCAAAACAAATCAAAAAAACTTCTTTTCACACTGACACTTTGCAAAAAGCTTTCAAAAACAACTTTTCAAACACTCTTGAGGACTGATACAAGAGTCGATCTGAAACTTTCAAAGAAACTTTTTTCAAAACCCACTCACTTTGAAAAGCAAACAAACATTTTGAAAACATAATGAGAAAGTATCTAAGAGCCCATGGATAACCATGGATAGAAAGGGTGCTAACACCTTCCCTTTCTATAAATCTACCTCCCGAACTGAGAACTAATCTCAATAAGGAATTTTTCTGTGCTTTTGTCCTTTCCATATTGGAGAAAATAAAAGACGGTGGCGACTCTTTCTTCCGCGACATTTCGCGAACCAGCGTTAAACAGTCAGTTCCAGATCCACCGATCACAGAACTGGCGACTCTGCTGGGGAGATTTTATAAAGTAAGGTGTACCTTAGGACTAAGATCACTTGTGTTTTCAATTGCTGTGTTTGTTTGCTTTATTATTGTGGGCTGCATCGGAGTTACATAGATCCTAACCCGGATCTGGGGATACCCTGTTAGGTAGCATAAGCTGTGAGGGACCTGTCCGGCGTAGACCGACATGGGTGAAGCAGTGGCTACGTTGGTGTGGCACCTTGGTCTGTACCGATATCCCTTGTGTCGCAACGAGGAGAATATGGGTCTTCTGAGGAGTCATTAAGCACCAACCGACCTTAGAACCTTAAATGACCCAACTTGGCCAATAGAACAGTAGCAGTATGCTACGCCCATTAAGGCTAAACTCTCGTGATGGTTCTGGCTGCAAGAAAAGATTGCGATGCTGGAGTTATGACTGATTGAGGGTAGTCAGTGATATTGGGATCCTCTAGAACCCGGTTACTTCTGATAGGACAGGTCTTAACCAACAAACTGAAAGAGGGTAATACCTAGACCCCATGCTGGCCTAAACTTTAAGGGCTTGTCTTGTGTGACTTGTGTGCCTTATCATGTTTGCCTTTGTAAATATTTGTGGTGTGCTTTATCATAACATCATAACATCATGAGCATTGCATGCATCCTGCATAAGGACTGACCATTTCAAAGACAAGAGGGTTTCACCTTTGCTCTGTTTTGTAGGACATCATGATGCCTATGCGAAGGAATACTGTCCGGTTCAACTTTGTTCACCCACCTGAGTTGCTTGAAGAATTGGTTAGCAGAATTCCAAACACCACTTCCTTCATCCAGAGGCATGGTTCTCTTCTCAGTTTAGTCACTACAAAGCGGGATCAACAGTTGATGAGTGTCCTGACCCAGTTCTATGACCCCCTGTACCAGTGCTTCACCTTTCAAGACTTCCAGCTGGTCCCTACCCTAGAAGAGTTCTCTGATTTGCTTGGTATCCCTATCTTGGATCAGACTCCCTTCACTGGTTGGGAAAAGACCCTCAGGCTTGAGGAGGTTGCTGCATCTCTTCCCTTGACCCATCAAGAAGTAATGGACAACTGGGTGACTAGAAGCGGAGTTAAGGGTTTCTTGGCTAAGTTTCTAATTGGTAAAGCCAACAGTTTCTGGAATGACTTGGACTTTAGGGCATATGAAGATATCTTGGCTCTCTTAATCTATGGGCTAGTCTTGTTTCCTAATCCTGACAACTTCATCAATGTCACTGCCATAAGGATCTTCATGTCTCAGAATCCTATGCCCACTCTCTTGGGTGACATCCTGCAACAACTTTATGCTCGTACTGCCCGAAGACGAGGAACTCTGTGGTGTTGTATCCCTTTGTCGGTGAGGTGGTTTATTTCGCACCTCCCTAAGTTCGTACTGAAAAACCAAGAAGGAAGAGGTTGGGCTCATAGGTTAATGTCTCTCACTGATAAAGACATCATTTGGACTTTCAGAGGTTTGGATGAGATAGCTGTTATTGATCGTTACGGAGAATACCCTAATGTTCCTTTGATTGGTACTCAAGGAGGGATCTCTTACAATCCATGTCTAGCGCTCCGTCAGTTTGGAAGAGCCAGAAGAGCAGGGCCTCATGAGATGTTGGTGCCTCACATCAGTTTTGAGTTTCAGGTGGATAGTGACGAGTTGCATCGTAGGTTCATCAAGGCTTGGGACAGAGCTCATAAAGCTGACCCACAAGAGCTGGGGCCAAAGACTTCTCTACCTATGGAAGCCTACTACAAATGGGTTCGCATCCGTGCTCAGAAGCTAGGTATGCCATACGAAGCTGTCAGACCCGTCATTCTTGAGTATCCTGACAAAGATGGGGCTCCTCCAACTGTCCTCCCTCCTCAGATACCTACTGATTATGAGACATTAAAGAGGTCTTGGTCGCAACTGCGAGAAGAACGGGATTCTTATCGGGAAAAGTTCCACGAGCAGGAATTGAAGATCCAGAAGCTGACAAAGCAGTTGGAGAATGAGCGAGCTCTGAATGACTACATCCGTACTGAGAAGAGGAGACCCTGGGATCAATGAGGAGCTCTGGATGTCTTTTACAGTTTTATTTCCCTTTTCAGTATTTCCATTTGATGTAACGCCTAAGGGCAACCTGTTGAACAATTTAAATTTCAAAGTTGAATCTAATGAAGTGTGTTCCTTTTGTTTACAAAGTTGATTCCCGATTGTCTTTGAAAACATAAATCATACGCATTCCATTCATCATGTGCATAGCAGGTATTCTTCTTTTCAGGTTGCTTACTGTTCTTCGCTGTTTATTTCAGCATCATGAACCCTGAATCATCAACCGAGATGTCTATCAAGGCCCTTCAGGCGCAGAACGCGCAATTTCAGGAGCTGATCATGGGTTTGGCTCAAGGCCAAGAAGAGCTGAAGGCTTTGCTCCTGAAGAAGGAGAAGAAGAAGAAGAGAACTGTTCTTTTCAACTCGGGCCGGAGGTTTGGTAATACTCTGCAGAATGAGGAAGCTGGTTCTTCTGTAGGCAAAGACAGTCCCCAGGGGGGAAAGGCTCCAAGTCCAGTAGTCTCTGACAACGAGACTGACTTTAATGAGGAACAATATCCTCCTGCTGAAGACAGATACAAGCAGTTGGAAGACAGACTGAACGCCATGGAGATCCAACAAGTGCCTGGGCTGGATTTCGGAGACTTGGGCTTATCTATTGGTGTGATCATTCCTCACAAGTTTAAGGCACCATCTTTCACCAAGTATGACGGGGCGTCTTGCCCCAAGCTACACCTCAGATCTTACGTGCGGAAGATTCATCCGTACACAGTGGATAAGAACTTGTGGATCCACTTCTTCCAGGAGAGTCTTTCAGGGACTCATCTCGAATGGTTCTATCAGCTGGATGGAACCAAAGTTCGTAACTGGGAGGAGTTGGCTACTGCTTTTTACAAGCAGTATCAATATAATGCCGACCTTGCCCCTACACGTACCCAACTCCAGGGTATGTCGCTAGGGTCAGGCGAAGGTTTTAAAGAGTATGCACAGAAGTGGAGGGATCTGGATGGCAGGGTGCAGCCTCCGTTAACAGACCATGAGCTAGTGGATATGTTCTTGGGGACCCTCTCCGGGCCATTCTTCAATCATCTTATCAGTAATTCGTCTGCAGGGTTCACTGACCTTATTCTGACTGGGGAGAGGATAGAGGCTGGAATGAAGTCCGGTAAAATTCAGAAAGGTGCGTCTTCGAGTTCTGAGAAGAAGCCTTTTAAGAAAGAGGCCAATGTTGTGTATGGGCCTAAAAGGCAAGATAAACCGGAGCGCCGCCAATCTGTCAACGCAGTGATGATTTCTAAACCTGCTGCCGCTCCTCGGCAAACCAATTCACAAAGGGCTGAAAGACCCAGAAGAGAGTTTACCCGTCTGAGTATGACCCTATCACAAATCTTGCCGCAGTTGCTATCCACCAACTTGGTGACTGTCAGAGAGGCTCCAAAGGTTGTGAACACTGCCTCTCCTAAGTACAATCCAAATGCCCGCTGTGCTTATCACTCCGATAGCCCGGGGCATTCCACTGATGATTGCTGGGCCTTAAGGAATAAGGTGCAAGACCTTATTGATGCGAAGGAGATACAATTTGAGGCGCCTGAGAGGCCAAATGTGGTGACTGCTCCTATGCCCCAGCATGGAGTGAATGCCGTTGATGAAGATGTGTATGCCGTTTCTGTGAATGATGTAGCTACTCCTCTGATGACTGTTAAGAGGAACCTACTGCTGGCCGGTTTATTTCCGGGTTGCAGCAAGGGTTGCCTTTTATGTGCTGTTACCCCTACTGGTTGTCCTTTGCTGAAGTTAGGCATCCAAAGCCTGATGGACAGCAAAGAGATTCTGTTCAAGAAGACTGCTGTTCCGTTTGTTCCTGTGGAAGAAGTATCTGTTGTTACAATTTTTAATAATCCAATCAAGGCTCCCCCGAGGAAGCCAGTTAAAATCATGACTGTCGCACCCGTTGTTATTACTGTTCCGGGGCCTCTCCCCTATGAATCTGATAAGGCTTTCCCATGGCACTATGGGGCAGATGTGTATGTACATGGTATAAAGCAAGAGTTCAACACTGGCACCAGCATCAGCAATATCACTGGTCCAGCCAAAGCTACCCGCAGTGGCAGGCTCTTCTCGCCTGACATTGCGCCACCAACTATTCGAAGACCTCTCATAATAACACCTGCAAGTGCACCTGTTTCCACTTCTGATCAAGTTGTTTCCCCTGCTGCCGAGTCATCTAATGCTCGGGGCAAAGGGATTGAAGATGAGCCTGCCCGGATGGAGGCACCAAAGTCTGTGAATGTTGAAGCCTCCCAGCAAGAGATGGAGGAAATTCTTAAAATAATCAAAAAGAGTGACTTTAATGTTGTTGAACAGCTAGGGCATACACCCTCTAAGATCTCTATGCTCTCATTACAGCTGTGCTCAGAGGCCCATGCCAAGGCCCTTATTTCATTTCTGAAGACGGCCCATGTGCCACAGGAGACATCTGCAGACCAGTTTACTGATTGCATAGCCAATTTGACAACCGATAATGGTTTGGGTTTCTCGGATGCTGACCTTACTGCTAAGGGAAAGAACCACAATGATGCCCTGCATGTCTCTATAGAATGCAGGGGCACTACTCTTGCGCACGTGTTGGTGGACACCGGTTCTTCCCTGAATGTGCTACCCAAAAAGGCCTTAGACCGGTTGGATTGTGAGGGCCTGGACCTGAAACCTAGCAATATCATTGTCAGAGCCTTTGACGGTTCTAAGAGGATGGTTCATGGAGAGGTAGACATTCCTATTCGCGTGGGTTCTCAAGTATTCGACTCAACTTTCTATGTGATGGATATTCGTCCATCTTATTCCTGTTTACTGGGTCGACCTTGGATTCACAAAGCTGGGGCAGTGACATCTACCCTACACCAGAAGCTCAAGTACCCTGTCAGAGGGAAGATTGTCACTGTGCAGGGAGAGGAGGAATATATGGTAAGCCATTTGAATTCCTTCCGGTATATTGAGATGGACGGGGAGTTTATTGAAACCCCCTTTCAGGATTTTGAAGAGGTACCTCCAACGTTGGCAGCAGCAGAAACAGTGGTTGAAGAGGAGTTTCCTTTGAAGATGGCTTCCTTGAAGGATGCCCGGGCTGTAATCAAGAAAGGTGAATGTGCTAACTGGGGCAGGCTCCCTGATTTTACACCAAAAACTGACAAGTTTGGACTGGGTTTTACTGCAGAGGCTCAGAGGGCTGTGCGCAAGGCAAGGACCAGAAGACCTCCTGTGCTCATCACCAATCCAAGGGTGAATGCTATTGGGGACGAAGACGAAGTGGAAGAGTCAGAGTTCGATAGCTGGATCTACCCGACGACTGATGGTGGATTGACCAATTGGACTGCTAAAGATCATACTCCTGTTACTTTTGTTACGCAGTAATGAATTCCTTTGTTTTTGTTATTTGTAATAAACAATGAATTGAAACTCTATGGCCCGGTGTCTTACCCGGGGCACCGTGGCTTCATTTGTGAGGGCTTATAACTGTCATTTACATATATCATGAATAAAGATCTTGGACGTTTTCTCGCACTTCAAATCTTATGCTCCTTCTCTTTCTTTCCTTTCTTTATATATTGCAAAACAGCTGTATTTACACACACTCACTCATACAGGTTTCAATCCACTCTGGATCTCACTGGTAACGACTCTGCTACTGCCAGTTATGACTTCGAAAATCCGATCAACTTAGCCGAAGACGAAGGTGAAGATGATTGCGAAGTGCCTGGCGAGCTTGCAAGACTGTTACTCCAGGAAGAGAGGGCAATTCAACCACATGAGGAGCCGGTGGAAATGATAAATCTGGGTACTGAGGCAGATAGAAAGGAAGTCAAGATTGGTGCCAACCTAGAGCTCAGCGTGAAGCAACGGTTGACTCAGATGTTACATGACTACATGGAAATCTTTGCCTGGTCCTACGAAGACATGCCTGGGTTGGATACCGACATTGTGGTCCATCACTTGCCTACCAAGGAAGACTGCCCTCCGGTTAAGCAAAAGGTCCGTCGTATGCGTCCAGAGATGTCTGAGAAGATCAAAGCAGAGGTTATGAAACAGTTTGATGCCGGTTTTCTTGCAGTGACTTCTTACCCTCAGTGGGTTGCCAATGTGGTGCCAGTACCAAAGAAGGACGGTAAAGTCAGAATGTGTGTTGACTACAGGGATCTGAATAGGGCCAGCCCCAAGGATGATTTCCCCTACCTCACATTGATGTCCTTGTTGATAATACTGCTCAGCACAAGGTGTTCTCTTTCATGGATGGTTTTTCAGGGTATAATCAGATCAAGATGGCTCCTGAAGACATGGAAAAGACTACCTTTGTTACTCAGTGGGGCACCTTCTGTTACAAGGTCATGCCATTCGGGTTGAAAAATGTTGGGGCAACCTACCAACGTGCCATGGTTGCTTTATTTCATGACATGATCCATCATGAGATAGAAGTGTATGTAGACGACATGATTGCAAGGTCCCAAACTGAGGAGGAACACCTTGACCATCTGCAGAAGCTGTTTGACCGTCTGAAGTTGTACAAGCTGAGGTTGAACCCGAATAAGTGCACCTTCGGGGTAAGATCTGGAAAGTTGCTAGGCTTCGTTGTAAGTGATAAGGGTATTCAAGTGGACCCTGCCAAGGTCAAAGCCATTCAAGAGATGCCAGTTCCTAAGACAGAGAAAGAGGTCAGAGGCTTTCTGGGACGTCTGAATTACATTGCTCGATTCATTTCCCATCTAACTGCCACCTATGAACCAATCTTCAAGTTGCTGAAGAAAGATCAGGTAGTACGTTGGAATGATGAATGTCAGGCCGCTTTTGACAGAATCAAAGAGTATCTCCAAGAACCACCCATTCTTATGCCACCGGTTGAAGGGAGACCTCTGATACTATACCTGACAGTACTTGACAACTCAATGGGGTGTGTGTTGGGGCAGCATGACGAGTCTGGCCGAAAAGAGCATGCCATTTATTACCTTAGCAAAAAGTTTACCGACTGTGAGACCCGATACTCACTGCTCGAGAAAACTTGTTGCGCTTTGGTATGGGCTGCTCGCCGGCTGAGACAGTATATGCTGACTCACACTACCTTGTTGATCTCAAAGATGGATCCAATAAAGTACATATTTGAAAAGCCTGGTCTGTCTGGGAGAATAGCAAGATGGAAAATGATCTTGACGGAATACGACATCCAGTACACTACTCAGAAAGCTATCAAAGGAAGTGTATTGGCCGACCACTTGGCACATCAGGCAGTAGATGACTATCAGTCAATGAACTTTGAGTTTCCAGACGAGAGCATCATGATTGTGACTGATTGTGAAGTACCTGGACCGGATGAAGGACCTTAGGAAGGATCCTGATGGTCTATGCACTTTGACGGAGCCTCCAATGCTTTGGGTAATGGTATCGGCGCTGTGATCATATCTCCTCAAGGCACTCATACTCCACTCACTGCCCGACTATGTTTCAACTGCACCAACAACATGGCAGAGTATGAGGCATGCATCATGGGTATCCAAGCTGCAATTGACTTAAGGATCAAGTTTCTGAGTGTCTTCGGAGATTCCGCTCTCGTGATCAATCAGATCAAAGGGGAGTGGGATACGAAACATCCGAATCTTATTCCTTACAGAGAATGCGTGTTGACAATGATCCCCCACTTCACAGAGATAACCTTTGAACATTTCCCAAGAGAGGAGAATCAGCTGGCGGACGCGTTAGCTACGATGTCTTCCATGTTCAAAGTCAAGTGGGACAATGAGGCTCCCCAGATCATCATTTGGAAACTGGACGAACCGGCATACTGTTGTGATCTTGAGGCTGGGGAAGTAACTGAGAAACCTTGGTACCATGAGGTGAAGAGATACTTGGAAGCTCAAGAGTATCCTGAAGGTGCATCTGTCAATGATAAAAAGTTTCTGAGAAGGTTCGCAGCGAAGTTCTTCCTTAGCAACGGCATCCTGTACAAGCGAAACCATGATTCGACCTTACTGCGTTGTGTGGATAAAACTGAAGCAGAAAGGATCATGGCAGAGCTACATGAAGGTACCTTCGGAACGCATTCCAGTGGACACACTATGGTAAAGAAAATCCTTCGGGCAGGGTATTTCTGGTTCACAATGGAAGCTGACTGTTACCAGTATTCTCAGACATGTCACAAATGCCAGATTTATGCAGATAAGGTGCACGTTCCTCCGGTTCCCCTGAATGTCTTGACAGCACCTTGGCCGTTCGCAATGTGGGGCATAGATATGATCGGCGAGATTAAACCTACGGCATCCAATGGGCATCGCTTCATCCTGGTAGCGATTGATTACTTTACGAAGTGGGTTGAAGCAGCTTCCTACGCTACAGTAACCAAGAATGTTGTGGCACGGTTCATTCGGCACAATCTGATCTGTCGATACGGCGTCCCAGAAAGAATCATTATGGACAACGGTACCAATCTCAATAACAAGACGATCATTGAGCTGAGCGAGCAATTTAAGATACAACACCACAACTCTTCTCCTTACCGGCCGAAGATGAATGGGGCTGTAGAAGCAGCGAATAAGAATATCAAGAAAATTGTGCAGAAGATGACAGTGACCTATAAAGATTGGCACGAGATGTTACCGTTTGCTCTACATGGGTACCGTACCTCAGCAAGGACGTCAACCGGGGAAACTCCTTTCTCCTTGGTCTACGGTATGGAGGCAGTCTTACCGATCGAAGTGCAGATACCCTCTCTCTGGATAATGAAGGATGCAGATCTGAGCGAAGATGATTGGATCCAGACACGACTTGATCAACTAAATCTAATTGACGAAAAGAGACTTGCTGCTATTTGTCATGGTCAGACGTATCAAAAGCGGATGATCAGGGCATTTAACAAAAAAGTCAGACCACAAGAGTATCAAGTTGGGGACCTGGTAATCAAGCGCATCATCCTTCCTCAGAGTGATCCAAGGGGCAAATGGACCCCTACGTACGAAGGGCCATTTGTGGTTAAGCATGTGTTCTCAGGAGGAGCCATGATTCTAACTACCATGGACGGTGACGACCTTCCTCACCCCGCCAATGCAGACATAGTAAAAAGATACTACGCATGATAAAGACCCGCTAGGTTGACATACCTAGGCAAAAATTAGGGCTTCCCGGCGAACCAAAAGGGTTCGGGCAAAATGAAGGGATGAAATGAAAAAATCTGTACACCCGGCAAGTCGAAAACCTGAAAAGGCGGCTTGGGCAAAAATGGGTATCCCAGTGGACCGAAAACCCGAAAGGGCGGTCCAGGCAAAAGTTAGGGATAAAGCGTAATACTATGTCTCATTGGATCACTTTGCATCCAGAATCCGGTATCAACATCAAGTTCAGACGGCATCGATCAATCAACTTCATCTTCAGCTATGTCATCAAGTGATGAGATGCTCGAAGATATAAAGGCGATAGCAGAGTTGGAACCCAGTGGGATTATTCTTTTCACATAGCTGTTTTGTTTTCCCTTTGTACAAATTGTGTAAACTCTTTTATTCGGCGGCGTTCTCCTACTAGGACGTCAGCCTCTTGTACATAAAACGCCTATTTACAGGCAATTCAAAAATCAATATAAATTCACTTTTCAGACAAATTACCAATTGTTTTTCCCTTTTCTGTTTTGTTTTGCGAAGAACGTCCAAGGTTCAATTTGTGATATATGTATTTGACAATAATTTGCTAACTCATAAATATTTGCATACGAAACAAAGGATTAATTACAGGTAACATTAGAAACAGGGGCAATAATGAGTGGTCTAAGCGATCTAATTGTTCTGTCCACCAAGGTATCAAGGTAGGTTCAGCCGAAGAACATAACCAGTATATCTTAATTCCCCAGAGAGTGAGTCAGCAAGTCAATGCACTCCCCCCAAGCAGAATTATCCTGTCAACCTTAAGGAAGTTGAGTATCCCCAGCAAATCTCAACATTCCTCAGCAGGGTACACAGACATTCTTAACAAGCATCCCCGGCAATCTTGATCTAAGACTGTTCCCCGGAGGTATACCAGACATTCAGCGGAGCCACTTCCCCAATATATCTCAAATTTTCCCCAGGAGAGTCCAGTATAGTTCAAGATTTCCCCAGGAAAGTTTGAATCATCTCCCCATCAGGAAGCTCATCCCCAGTAGATTCTGGAAGCTTGCCACCCGCAAAGCACGAACGCGTCCCCCGGCTTGTTTCAGAGGTTATTTCTCTACCAGGATATAACTGGGTTATCCTCAGCCAAAAGCCACGGAAAGATCGTCCTCGGCGAAGTCTTCTTAATCCCCAGCGGAGTCTATCAAAACTTCCAACGTAACAATGGTATCCTCAGCGAAGTTACCATCAATATCCCAGCAAAGCACCTCTCTCCCCGCAGAGTAATCCATTCGCCAAGTTTATTCCCCAACGGAGTTATCTTCTCCTACTGGTATTCTTGCAACTATCATCCCCAGCGGGAACAACAAAGCACTGTTCTCCAACATCAGCCCGGGATATGACTTCCTGGTACCCGTCAAGGATTTACTTTCCTAGACAAAGACATACATTCATAAACATCGCATTTCCATACATTATAGCATGCATATATGCATCATGAACATACGATCTCATTTACGTTGAGAACATCATTGCTTGATCCATATCATGCATTGCATATGACTGACCTTTACCTTTCAGGAAAGATCCAGTTAAGTTCTCAGCTATATTCCAAGACTTTAGTCTGGTTCAGTTAAATCGACTCCTAAAGATTTTTCTGATTCTTATCCAGTCAAAGGCCTTCTCTGGTTCAGTCAGATCGACCCTAAGATCTCCCTGATTCTTATCCAGTTGAAGATTTCAAGACCTTGCCTGGTTCAGTTAAATCGACTCCTAAAGATTTTTCTGATTCTTATCCAGTCAAAGGCCTTCTCTGGTTCAGTCAGATCGACCCTAAGATCTCCCTGATTCTTATCCAGTTGAAGATTCCATGACCTTGCCTGGTTCAGTTAAATCGACTCCTAAAGATTTTTCTGATTCTTATCCAGTCAAAGTACTTCTCTGGTTCAGTCAGATCGACCCTAAGATCTCCCTGATTCTTATCCAGTTGAAGATTCCAAGACCTTGCCTGGTTCAGTTAAATCGACTCCTAAAGATTTTTCTGATTCTTATCCAGTCAAAGGCCTTCTCTGGTTCAGTCAGATCGACCCTAAGACCCCCTGATTCTTATCCAGTTGAAGATTCCAAGACCTTGCCTGGTTCAGTTAAATCGACTCCTAAAGATTTTTCTGATTCTTATCCCGTCAAAGGCCTTCTCTGGTTCAGTCAGATCGACCCTAAGATCTCCCTGATTCTTATCCAATTGAAGTTATTTCAAGACCTTGCCTGGTTCAGTTAAATCGACTCCTACAGATTTTTCTGATTCTTATCCATTCAAAGGCCTTCCCTGGTTCAGTCAGATCGACCCTAAGATCTCCCTGATTCTTATCCAGTTGAAGATTCCAAGACCTTGCCTGGTTCAGTTAAATCGACTCCTAAAGATTTTTTTTGATGCCAATCCAGTCAAAGGCCTTCTCTAGTTCAGTTAAATCGATTCCTAAAGATTTTCCTGATGAAGACTCAGTAGAAGACATCCAAGATTCTCTCATCGTTACTGTTGAGGTAGTAATCGCCCTAGATTCTCTCATCGTTACTGTTGAGGTAGTAATCGCCCTAGATTCTCTCATCGTTACTGTTGAGGTAGTAATCTCCCCAGATTCTCTCATCGTTACTGTTGAGGTAGTAATCGCCCCAGATTCTCTCATCGTTACTGTTGAGGTAGTAATCGCCCCAGGTTCTCTCACCGTCCCGTTGAGGTAGTAACCATCCCTGATTCATTCATAACCTTTTGAAGCTCCCGACTCGATTCCTGTATCTCGCCAGGACACGTCTGAAGAGTTCAAAGATTCGATTCCTATAACCAACCAGGGCGCGTCTATACAAAGAGTCTGAAGACCAGCTCTTGTAACAGGCCAGGTACTCATTTTCTTTTTTCAGGTACGCAAGTTCTCGCTAAGGAATCTCTTACGCGATCGACACCCAGATGGCATCTGTAAGCCCATCCACCTATCCATCACCTCTCAACATGGCATCTGTAAGCTCATCTTCCTATCCATCAATCTCCAAATGGCATCCGTAAGCCCATTCCCACCATCACACTGCCAACATGTGAGCGCAAATTTCTGGGCACTCTAGTGTTCAATCATCTCCCACCTTCGGATTACGAAAGGCACGCCAGCCAATCTACATCCTCAGGTCTAAGAAGATTTAACAGGGGCAACTGTTGTACCCCAAAATTTGCCCTCCCATATTCTTCAAGATTTGCCAAGAGCATGCTTCAAAATCTCCCAAGGGTTGCACAGTCCAATTGCCTCCTAACAGTCAAAAATTAGGGTTTTGGTTCTGGCAAAGAAATTGAAGTTTCCAAGGGTCCAAACAAGTCCCACATGCCTACAAATATGGTCAAGCATCCTTATGCCAAGTTTCAAGACTTGCAGCATAAAATTGCACAGTCAAAAACCCTAATTGCTCAACAGTCAACTGTAGGGGCAAAATGGTCATTTGACAGTCAAAAGTCAAAAATTTTGGTCAACATCTTATTTTGAAGCCACAAACATCATTTGATCAATTCTTGATCATGATTCTCAAAGCATGGCTCAAAAAGTCTCAAGATGCAAAAGTTTCTATATTTGGACAGTTGAAAAAGTCAACTGCAAATTGACCAGGGCATAACTTCCACATGGTTTATCAGAAAAATTCCATCCAAATCTCATTTTGAAGAGAATGATATTTCCTACAACTCATCTTCACACTTCAAGTCCAAGAAATGCTCTCACAAAAAGTTATCAATCTCAACATTATAGGTCATTTTCAAAAGTCAACAAAAAGGCACTTTGAGTCAAAGACCATAACTTGAGATTGGTAAATCAAAATGACATGGGACCAAAGGCATTGGTTAGAGGACTTCAAGAACTTTCCAAAATGTCCAAGAACATGATCAAAGCTTAAAAATTTAGCAAGATATGCCTTGTGAAAGTTGGGAAATTTTTTGGAATTTTGAAAGGTCAACTTTGCTTCAAATGCCTCAAAATTGCTAATGGGCCTTAATTTCATCCAAGAATCATCACCCAAAGGCCATGCACGACCCATTGACATCCAAGGGAGTTATTTTATCATTTTTTATTAATTATTTGAATTATTATTATTATTAATTCATTTAATTAAAATAAAATATGACAAAATAGAAAATCATGTTTTCCAATCCTTTTTTTTTCCAGCATATTCTCTCATTAAAGCCTAAATATTTCTTGCATCACTAAAAAGGCAAGATTTCTCATGATTGGCAATGGTTTTACAACAAAAAGATTGAAAAAGATTACATGGAAAATCAAGGATCCAAATCATCAATGCAAAGGTTTTTGGACTTGTTTTATAAACCTAATTCACTCCACATATAAACAGAAACCTAAACCTAATCATAAAAGGAAGCAAGCTGCGCCCAAGAACAGAAAGCAACTTTGCATTTTTTCCCAAAAAAATTGAAAACTGTTTTCACAGTTAGAGCACGTTTCGAAGAAAAAGAAGCATTCCAATAGACTCCTGACAATACCAGGAATCTATTCTAATCAAATTCAAGCCTCCATACATCCAGAAACGGTAGAACGCCATAGCCCTGTTCAAGAAAACTCTCATAATCGTATTTTGATTTATATGCATATTTCATACATTTTAAACGTTGATTTATATTAATATGGACCTTCTGAAACTCATGATACCATTTAATTGTTCTAACCATGCCTGTAGCGAAATATGCCATTAAAATTTTCTAGGGTTGCAGAAGCTGTGAATTGGGGTTTCTTTCATCTGGTAAAATTAAGCCACGAGACCTATACCATTGGATTCAGAATGTCCAAACGAAGCAATTCCCCCCATCGCGCCCTTTTTATATTTGCATAGGACGTATTCGCTATTTTTTCAGTTTGAATTTAGTGGGGGTTTAAAACCCCCGTTATCCATTGTTTATTTTCAGGCAAAACGAAAGACCAAGGAAAGAGACGCTGAGGTGTAAGCACAAGACTGGGCCATTCAAACCTTTCGCGCGTGTTTTCTTTTTCCACCACTAACTCTTATTTCTCTTTCATAATAATTCCATTCCATTAAATATCAGATGAACGCGTTTGGCTTGGTGGTTGGTGTGTTGTCATGCAAGCGTTGGGACCTGGGTTCGATTCCCAGGTCCCCCATATTCTCCATATTTTTTCTTATAATGTATTCAGGTACATTTGCCTTCTGAACGTCTACCATGCATCCAATGCCCTGGCCTGCCAAATGTCCCAGGAGATGAATCCAAAGGCCATGATGAGAGTTCCAGGGTACACACCAGTCAACTGCTCCATACACAATCATTGAAAAGTCAAAAAGGCCTCAATCTAATGGGCCAGATCGCTGCAAATAAACCTCCTAATTGGGTCAGAAAACCCCCCATGTTTGCAATTTCTTCTCTCCTTTTTTTCTTTTCTTTTATTTATTTTAATTATGTTAATTGTTTATTTAAATCCACAAATTAACTTTTATAACATAAAAATACAAAAAAATCAGAAAGTCAAAAATAAAATATTTTTATTATTTAATTCACTAAATGTTTTATTTTGTAAATAAATTTAATAATCAATTTAGTTTTAATTTTAAGTTTTTAACTTTAATGCTTTTTCTTAGATAATTAAAAAAATATAAAAACAAGTCTTTTAACATTTTTTATTCTTTTTCTTAATAAATAATTTTTTTTCTTATCACTATTAATTATTAATTATTTTTGTAAATAACTTATAATTAAATAATTAGTAAATTAGGTCAAACTTAAACATTTTTCTTTAATAAATTAAAAACAATTTAGAACTAGGGTTATTTAACTTTTAATTCCAATTTAATTTTCTTTAATTTCATAAATATAAAAAACATCAAAAAATAAGTTCTTTCCTTTATTTAATTTAATTACTTTATAGTTTCGATTTAATTTCTTTAAAGGGTCCAACGCCCTCGCACCTTCGATCATAATTCCACTTCGCGCATTTGCTTTTTATTTCCTTTTTAAATTTCATGTAATTACCCCAAAGATTTGTAATAGATAATTAGGACATTTATTTTCCGTATTTTATTTATTCAAATCGGGTCTTGGTTTAATTTGGCGATGTAGACCCGCGCCTTGTAATAGCGTAGGACTTTTACTTTCCGCTCTTTAAATTCCCGCACCATTAACTGCTAATAATCACATGAAAGAATGTATGCCCAAATAAAAACAAGCGTAGAACACTCAATGCATGATCAAGACAAATAATAACTGAAAATGACACACGATTCACACACCACTCCTAGGGTACGCCTCACTATTGCCTTGCCCTTAGAAACGTGGTCGTCGAGTATAGGACATTTTAGTAAGTCCTTATGTCCATGAACATGGCATAAGGGTAGCTTCTAATGTGTCCTACCATTGCTCTGGTGACCACATTGTTGCCTTGCCCCTCGAAACGTGGTCGTCGACTATAAGACGTCTTAGTGAGTCCTTATGTCCCATTGATCTAGCTGCCTCGAAACAAGTTGCCTCAGAATAGTTGCCTCGGAATAAAAGATCAATGGCATAAGGGTAGCTTCTAAGGTATCTTACCGTTGCTCGGTGACCACACTGTCCCTACAAACTCGAATTGACCCGAACACCTCCAACGGTGGTGCTACCTACCTCTCAATGGTGGGATGGCACTACTTAAAGGACATTTACACAGACTAATTCCTTAAGGTAGGTAGATGACTCGTAGATACTTGCTCTAATTTAAAACAAATCAAAAAAACTTCTTTTCACACTGACACTTTGCAAAAAGCTTTCAAAAACAACTTTTCAAACACTCTTGAGGACTGATACAAGAGTCGATCTGAAACTTTCAAAGAAACTTTTTTCAAAACCCACTCACTTTGAAAAGCAAACAAAATTTTTGAAAACACAATGAGCAAGTATCTAAGAGCCCATGGATAACCATGGATAGAAAGGGTGCTAACACCTTCCCTTTCTATAAATCTACCTCCCGAACCAAGAACTAATCTCAATAAGGAATTTTTTTGTGCTTTTGTCCTTTCCATATTGGAGAAAATAAAAGACGGTGGCGACTCTTGCTTCCGCGACATTTCGCAAACCAACGTTAAACAGTCAGTTCCAGATCCACCTATCACACGGTCTAAATAAACGCTTGGTCAACACCAAGTATTTTCCTCGAAATCAAACCATTTTCAAAATATTTTCATAACAAATGCACTCGAAGGCCACATTCACTAAGTAATGAAAAATGAATGATTAAATGTATGTCCCTTTGTTCTTAGTCCTAGGACGCATGCTATATAGTTCATCGTTCGAATGCTCATCTTCACACATGAATGTTAGTTTTATTCGTGCTATATACTTTTGTAGTGAAATGGAGAAAAATGACTAGTTAGGCGTATGCTTCTATTATGAAGATTCTAATAAAGACAAAGAAGAGTGGTATCTTCTGTCCAAAAGGGTAAACCAACTCTGAAAAAGAAAATGAGCAACAAACAATTTTCCATAAAAGTTATTTAATAGCACTTTCTTTTGTTTTTTATAGCGCTGAAAAGCGCTATTAATCGTGCCACTAATGTAAAAGATTTTGTTTCATAGAACTTTAAAAGAGATATTAAAGTACTAGTTTTTAATATCAAAATAATAATTAATTTAAACAATAAGTCGAAAGGATCCAAACGAAATTCGTGGGGGAAAATTAAAGTTTTAGCACAAACAATAGCGTCGGCCTGATCCGTCGTTATTATATGAAAATGATAATTAATTAAGACAATAACTAATAAGGAGGCAAACTAAATTTGTTATGGGAAATGAATATTTTTTCATAAACAATAGCATCGGCCTGAACCTTCGCTAATATAAGAAAATAAATAATTATTTAGGACAATAAATAAAAAGGAGGCGAATGAAATTGGTGGGGGAAATGAAATTTTCGCATAAACAGTAGTGTCGATCCCAATAAACGCTTGGTCAACACCAAGTATTTTTCTAGAAATCAAACCAATTTCAAAATATTTTCATAACAATTGCACTCGAAAGCCACATGCACTAAGTAGTGAAACAGGAATGATAAAATGTATGTCCCTTTGTTCTTAGTCCTAGGACGCATTCTGTATAGGTTATCATTCAAACGCACTCCTTCACTCATGAACTTTAGTTTTATACGTGCTATATATTTTTGTAGTGAAATGGAGGAAAAGGACTTGTTAGGCGTATGCTCCTCTTTTGAAGATTCTAATAAAGAGAAAGAAGAGTGATCTCTTCTGTCCAAAAGGGTAAACCAACTCTGAAAGAGAAAATGAGGAACAAACAATTTTCCATAAAAGTTATTTAATAGAACTTTATTTTGTTTTTGATAGCGCTGAAAAGCACTATTAACCGTGCCGCTAATGTAAAAGATTTTATTTCATAGAATTTTAAAAGAGCTATTAAAGTACTATTTTTTAATATAAAAATAATAATTAATTAAAAAAATAAGTTTAAAGGATCCAAATGAAATTCGTGGGGGAAAATGAAAGTATTAGCACAAACAGTAGCATCGGCCAGAACCGTCACAATTATATCAAAATAATAATTAATTAAGACAATAACTAATAAGGAGGCAAACGAAATTTGTTATTGGAAATGAATATTTTTTCATAAACAATAGCGTCAGCCTGAACCATCGGTAATATGAGAAAATAAATAATTATTTAAGACAATAAATAAAAAGGAGGCGAATGAAATTGGTGGGGGGAAATGAAATTTTTGCACAAACAGTAGTGTCGGTCTAAATAAACGCTTGGTCAACACCAAGTATTTTCCTCGAAATCAAACCATTTTCAAAATATTTTCATAACAAATGCACTCGAAGGCCACATGCACTAAGTAGTGAAAAATGAATGATTAAATGTATGTCCCTTTATTCTTAGTCCTAGGACGCATGCTGTATAGGTCAACATTTGAATTATCGTCTTCACACATGAACTTTAGTTTTATTCGTGCTATATACTTTTGTAGTCAAATGGAGAAAAAGGACTAATTAGGCGTATGCTTCTCTTATGAAGATTCTAATAAAGACAAAGAAGAGTGGTGTCTTCTGTCCAAAAGGGTAAACCAACTCTGAAAGAGAAAATGAGCAACAAACAATTTTCCATAAAAGTTATTTAATAGCACTTTCTTTTGTTTTTGATAGCGCTGAAAAGCGCTATTAACTGTGCCTCTAATGTACACGATTTTGTTTCATTGAACTTTAAAAGAGCTATTAAAGTACTAGTTTTTAATATAAAAATAATAATTAATTTAAACAATAAGTTTAAAGGATCCAAACGAAATTCGTGGGGGAAAATGAAAGTTTTAGCACAAACAGTAGCGTCGGCCTGAACAGTCGCTATTATATGAAAATAATAATTAATTAAGACAATAACTAATAAGGAGGCAAACTAAATTTTTTATGGGAAATGATTATTTTTTTATAAACAATAGTGTCGGCCTGAACCTTCGCTAATATAAGAAAATAAATAATTATTTAGGACAATAAATAAAAAGGAGGCGAATGAAATTGGTGGGGGGAAATGAAATTTTCGAATAAACAGTAGTGTCGACCCCAATAACGGCTTGGTCAACACCAAGTATTTTTCTTGAAATCAAACCATTTTAAAAATATTTTCATAACAAATGCACTCGAAGGACACATGCACTAAGTAGGGAAACAGGAATGATAAAATGTATGTCCCTTTGTTCTTAGTCCTAGGACGCGTTCTGTATAGGTTATCGTTCGAATGCACTCCTTCACTCATGAACTTTAGTTTTATACGTGCTATATACTTTTGTAGTGAAATGGAGGAAAAGGACTTGTTAGGCGTATACTCCTCTTTTGAAGATTCTAATAAAGAGAAAGAAGAGTGATCTCTTCTGTCCAAAAGGGTAAACTAACTCTGAAACAGAAAATTAGGAAGAAACAATTTGCCATAAAATTTATTTAATAGAACTTTATTTTGTTTTTGATAGCGCTGAAAAGCACTATTAACCGTGCTGCTAATGTAAACGATTTTATTTCATAGACCTTTAAAAGAGCTATTAAAGTATTATTTTTTAATATAAAAATAATGATTAATTAAAAAAATAAGTTTAAAGGATCCAAATGAAATTCGTGGGGGAAAATGAAAGTATTAGCACAAACAGTAGCGTCGGCCTGAACCGTCGCAATTATATCAAAATAATAATTAATTAAGACAATAACTAATAAGGAGGTAAACGAAATTTGTTATGGGAAATGAATATTTTTTCAAAAACAATAGCGTCGGCCTGAACCGTCGCTAATATGAGAAAATAAAAAATTATTTAAGACAATAAATAAAAAGGAGACGAATGAAATTGGTGGGGGGAAATGAAATTTTCGCACCGACAATAGTGTCGGTCTAAATAAACGCTTGGTCAACACCAAGTATTTTCCTCGAAATCAAACCATTTTCAAAATATTTTCATAACAAATGCACTCGAAGGCCACATGCACTAAGTAATGAAAAATGAATGATTAAATGTATGTCCCTTTGTTCTTAGTCCTAGGACGCATTTTGTATAGGTCATCATTCGAAAGCTCGTCTTCACACATGAACGTTAGTTTTATTCGTGCTATATACTTTTGTAGTGAAATGGAGAAAAAGGACTAGTTAGGCGTATGCTTCTCTTATGAAGATTCTAATAAAGACAGAGAAGAGTGGTCTCTTATGTCCAAAAGGGTAAACCAACTCAGAAAGAGAAAATGAGCAACAAATAATTTTCCATAAAAGTTATTTAATAGCACTTTCTTTTCTTTTTGATAGCGCTGAAAAGCGCTATTAACCGTGCCTCTAATGTAAAAGATTTTGTTTCATAGAACTTTAAAAGAGATATTAAAGTACTAGTTTTTGATATCAAAATAATAATTAATTTAAACAATAAGTCTAAAGGATCCAAACGAAATTGGTGGGGGAAAATGAAAGTTTTAGAACAAACAGTAGCGTCTGCCTGATCCGTCGCTATTATATGAAAATGATAATTAATTAAGACAATAACTAATAAGGAGGCAAACTAAATTTGTTATGGGAAATGAATATTTTTTCATAAACAATAGCGTCGGCCTGAACCTTCGCTAATATAAGAAATAAATAATTATTTAGGACAATAAATAAAAAGGAGGCGAATGAAATTGGTGGGGGGAAATGAAATTTTCGCATAAACAGTAGTGTCGATCCCAATAAATGCTTGGTCAACACCAAGTATTTTTCTCGAAATAAAACCATTTTCAAAATATTTTCATAACAAATGCACTCGAAGGCCACATGCACTAAGTAGTGAAACAGGAATGATAAAATGTATGTCCCTTTGTTCTTAGTCCTAGGACGCATTATGTATAGGTTATCGTTCGAACGCACTCCTTCACTCATGAACTTATGTTTTATACGTGCTATATACTTTTGTAGTGAAATGGAGGAAAAGGACTTGTTAGGCGTATGCTCCTCTTTTGAAGATTCTAATAAAGAGAAAGAAGAGTGATATCTTCTGTCCAAAAGGGTAAACCAACTCTGAAAGAGAAAATGAGGAACAAACAATTTGCCATAAAAGTTATTTAATAGAAATTTATTTTGTTTTTGATAGAGCTGAAAAGCGCTATTAACCGGGCCGCTAATGTAAACGATTTTGTTTCATAGAACTTTAAAAGAGATAATAAAGTACTAGTTTTTAATATAAAAATAATAATTAATTTAAACAATAAGTCTAAAGGATCCAAACGAAATTCGTGGGGGGAATTTAAAGTTTTAGCACAAATAGTAGCGTCGGCCTGAACCATTGCTATTATATGAAAATGATAATTAATTAAGACAATAACTAATAAGGAGGCAAACTAAATTTGTTATGGGAAATGAATATTTTTTCATAAACAATAGCGTCGGCCTGAACCTTCGCTAATATAAGAAATAAATAATTATTTAGGACAATAAATAAAAAGGAGGCGAATGAAATTGGTGGGGGGAAATGAAATTTTCGCATAAACAGTAGTGTCGATCCCAATAAATGCTTGGTCAACACCAAGTATTTTTCTCGAAATAAAACCATTTTCAAAATATTTTCATAACAAATGCACTCGAAGGCCACATGCACTAAGTAGTGAAACAGGAATGATAAAATGTATGTCCCTTTGTTCTTAGTCCTAGGACGCATTATGTATAGGTTATCGTTCGAACGCACTCCTTCACTCATGAACTTTAGTTTTATACGTGCTATATACTTTTGTAGTGAAATGGAGGAAAAGGACTTGTTAGGCATATGCTCCTCTTTTGAAGATTCTAATAAAGAGAAAGAAGAGTGATATCTTCTGTCCAAAAGGGTAAACCAACTCTGAAAGAGAAAATGAGGAACAAACAATTTGCCATAAAAGTTATTTAATAGAAATTTATTTTGTTTTTGATAGAGCTGAGAAGCGCTATTAACCGGGCCGCTAATGTAAACGATTTTGTTTCATAGAACTTTAAAAGAGATAATAAAGTACTAGTTTTTAATATAAAAATAATAATTAATTTAAACAATAAGTCTAAAGGATCCAAACGAAATTCGTGGGGGAATTTAAAGTTTTAGCACAAATAGTAGCGTCGGCCTGAACCATTGCTATTATATGAACATGATAATTAATTAAGACAATAACTAATAAGGAGGCAAACTAAATTTGTTATGGGAAATGAATATTTTTTCATAAACAATAGCGTCGGCCTGAACCTTCGCTAATATAAGAAATAAATAATTATTTAGGACAATAAATAAAAAGGAGGCGAATGAAATTGGTGGGGGGAAATGAAATTTTCGCATAAACAGTAGTGTCGATCCCAATAAATGCTTGGTCAACACCAAGTATTTTTCTCGAAATAAAACCATTTTCAAAATATTTTCATAACAAATGCACTCGAAGGCCACATGCACTAAGTAGTGAAACAGGAATGATAAAATGTATGTCCCTTTGTTCTTAGTCCTAGGACGCATTATGTATAGGTTATCGTTCGAACGCACTCCTTCACTCATGAACTTTAGTTTTATACGTGCTATATACTTTTGTAGTGAAATGGAGGAAAAGGACTTGTTAGGCGTATGCTCCTCTTTTGAAGATTCTAATAAAGAGAAAGAAGAGTGATATCTTCTGTCCAAAAGGGTAAACCAACTCTGAAAGAGAAAATGAGGAACAAACAATTTGCCATAAAAGTTATTTAATAGAAATTTATTTTGTTTTTGATAGAGCTGAAAAGCGCTATTAACCGGGCCGCTAATGTAAACGATTTTGTTTCATAGAACTTTAAAAGAGATAATAAAGTGCTAGTTTTTAATATAAAAATAATAATTAATTTAAACAATAAGTCTAAAGGATCCAAACGAAATTCGTGGGGGGAATTGAAAGTTTTAGCACAAATAGTAGCGTCGGCCTGAACCATTGCTATTATATGAAAATGATAATTAATTAAGACAATAACTAATAAGGAGGCAAACTAAATTTGTTATGGGAAATGAATATTTTTTCATAAACAATAGCGTCGGCCTGAACCTTCGCTAATCTAAGAAATAAATAATTATTTAGGACAATAAATAAAAAGGAGGCGAATGAAATTGGTGGGGGGAAATGAAATTTTCGCATAAACAGTAGTGTCGATCCCAATAAATGCTTGGTCAACACCAAGTATTTTTCTCGAAATAAAACCATTTTCAAAATATTTTCATAACAAATGCACTCGAAGGCCACATGCACTAAGTAGTGAAACAGGAATGATAAAATGTATGTCCCTTTGTTCTTAGTCCTAGGACGCATTATGTATAGGTTATCGTTCGAACGCACTCCTTCACTCATGAACTTTAGTTTTATACGTGCTATATACTTTTGTAGTGAAATGGAGGAAAAGGACTTGTTAGGCGTATGCTCCTCTTTTGAAGATTCTAATAAAGAGAAAGAAGAGTGATATCTTCTGTCCAAAAGGGTAAACCAACTCTGAAAGAGAAAATGAGGAACAAACAATTTGCCATAAAAGTTATTTAATAGAAATTTATTTTGTTTTTGATAGAGCTGAAAAGCGCTATTAACCGGGCCGCTAATGTAAACGATTTTGTTTCATAGAACTTTAAAAGAGATAATAAAGTACTAGTTTTTAATATAAAAATAATAATTAATTTAAACAATAAGTCTAAAGGATCCAAACGAAATTCGTGGGGGGAATTGAAAGTTTTAGCACAAATAGTAGCGTTGGCCTGAACCATTGCTATTATATGAAAATGATAATTAATTAAGACAATAACTAATAAGGAGGCAAACTAAATTTGTTATGGGAAATGAATATTTTTTTCAAAAATAATAGCGTCGGCCTGAACCTTCGCTAATATAAGAAAATAAATAATTATTTAGGACAATAAATAAAAAGGAGGCGAATGAAATTGGTGGGGGGAAATGAAATTTTCACATAAAAAGTAGTGTCGATCCCAATAAACGCTTGGTCAACACCAAGTATTTTACTCGAAATCAAACCATTTTCAAAATATTTTCATAACAAATGCACTCGAAGGCCACATGCACTAAGTAGTGAAATAGGAATGATAAAATGTATGTCCCTATGTTCTTAGTCCTAGGACGCATTATGTATAGGTTATCGTTCGAACGCACTCCTTCACTCATGAACTTTAGTTTTATACGTGTTATATACTTTTGTAGTGAAATGGAGGAAAATGACTTGTTAGGCGTATGCTCCTCTTTTGAAGATTCTAATAAAGAGAAAGAAGAGTGATCTCTTTTGTCCAAAAGGGTAAACCAACTCTGAAAGAGAAAATGAGCAACAAACAATTTTCCATAAAAGTTATTTAATAGCACTTTCTTTTGTTTTTGATAGCGCTGAAAAGCACTATTAACCGTGCCGCTAATATAAAAGATTTTATTTCGTAGACCTTTAAAAGAGCTATTAAAGTACTATTTTTTAATATAAAAATAATAATTAATTAAAAAATAAGTTTAAAGGATCCAAATGAAAATCATGGGGGAAAATGAAAGTATTAGCACAAACAGTAGCGTCGGCCTGAACCGTCGCAATTATATCAAAATAATAATTAATTAAGAGAATAACTAATAAGGAGGCAAACGAAATTTGTTATTGGAAATGAATATTTTTTCATAAACAATAGCGTCAGCCTGAACCATCGGTAATATGAGAAAATAAATAATTATTTAAGACAATAAATAAAAAGGAGGCGAATGAAATTGGTGGGGGGAAATGAAATTTTTGCACAAACAGTAGTGTCGGTCTAAATAAATGCTTGGTCAACACCAAGTATTTTCCTCGAAATCAAACCATTTTCAAAATATTTTCATAACAAATGCACTCGAAGGCCACATGCACTAAGTAGTGAAAAATGAATGATTAAATGTATGTCCCTTTATTCTTAGTCCTAGGACGCATGCTGTATAGGTCAACATTTGAATTATCGTCTTCACACATGAACTTTAGTTTTATTCGTGCTATATACTTTTGTAGTCAAATGGAGAAAAAGGACTAATTAGGCGTATGCTTCTCTTATGAAGATTCTAATAAAGACAAAGAAGAGTGGTGTCTTCTGTCCAAAAGGGTAAACCAACTCTGAAAGAGAAAATGAGCAACAAACAATTTTCCATAAAAGTTATTTAATAGCACTTTCTTTTGTTTTTGATAGCGCTGAAAAGCGCTATTAACTGTGCCTCTAATGTACACGATTTTGTTTCATTGAACTTTAAAAGAGCTATTAAAGTACTAGTTTTTAATATAAAAATAATAATTAATTTAAACAATAAGTTTAAAGGATCCAAACGAAATTCGTGGGGGAAAATGAAAGTTTTAGCACAAACAGTAGCGTCGGCCTGAACAGTCGCTATTATATGAAAATAATAATTAATTAAGACAATAACTAATAAGGAGGAAAACTAAATTTTTTATGGGAAATGATTATTTTTTTATAAACAATAGTGTCGGCCTGAACCTTCGCTAATATAAGAAAATAAATAATTATTTAGGACAATAAATAAAAAGGAGGCGAATGAAATTGGTGGGGGGAAATGAAATTTTCGAATAAACAGTAGTGTCGACCCCAATAACGGCTTGGTCAACACCAAGTATTTTTCTTGAAATCAAACCATTTTAAAAATATTTTCATAACAAATGCACTCGAAGGACACATGCACTAAGTAGGGAAACAGGAATGATAAAATGTATGTCCCTTTGTTCTTAGTCCTAGGACGCGTTCTGTATAGGTTATCGTTCGAATGCACTCCTTCACTCATGAACTTTAGTTTTATACGTGTTATATACTTTTGTAGTGAAATGGAGGAAAATGACTTGTTAGGCGTATGCTCCTCTTTTGAAGATTCTAATAAAGAGAAAGAAGAGTGATCTCTTTTGTCCAAAAGGGTAAACCAACTCTGAAAGAGAAAACGAGGAACAAACAATTTGCCATAAAAGTTATTTAATAGAACTTTATTTTGTTTTTGATAGCGCTGAAAAGCACTATTAACCGTGCCACTAATGTAAACGATTTTATTTCATAGAACTTTAAAAGAGCTATTAAAGTACTATTTTTTTAAAATAAAAATAATAATTAATTAAAAAAATAAGTTTAAAGGATCCAAATGAAATTCGTAGGGGAAAATGAATTTTTTAGCACAAACAGTAGCGTCGGCCTGAACCGTCGCAATTATATCAAAATAATAATTAATTAAGACAATAACTAATAAGGAGGTAAACGAAATTTGTTATGGGAAATGAATATTTTTTCATAAACAATAGCGTCGGCCTGAACGTCGCTAATATAAGAAAATAAAAAATTATTTAAGACAATAAATAAAAAGGAGACGGACGAAATTGGTGAGGGGAAATGAAATTTTCGCAAAAACAGTAGTGTCGGTCTAAATAAACGCTTGGTTAACACCAAGTATTTTCCTCGAAATCAAACCATTTTCAAAATATTTTCATAACAAATGCACTCGAAGGCCACATGCACTAAGTAGTGAAAAATGAATGATTAAATGTATGTCCCTTTGTTCTTAGTCCTAGGACGTATGCTGTATAGGTCATCGTTTGAATTATCGTCTTCACACATGAACTTTAGTTTTATTCGTGCTATATACTTTTGTAGTGAAATGGAGAAAAAGGACTAGTTAGGCGTATGCTTCTCTTATGAAGATTCTAATAAAGACAAAGAAGAGTGGTGTCTTCTGTCCAAAAGGGTAAACCAACTCTGAAAGAGAAAATGAGCAACAAACAATTTTCCATAAAAGTTATTTAATAGCACTTTCTTTTGTTTTTGATAGCGCTGAAAAGCGCTATTAACTGTGTCGCTAATGTAAACGATTTTGTTTCATTGAACTTTAAAAGAGCTATTAAAGTATTAGTTTTTAATATAAAAATAATAATTAATTTAAACAATAAGTTTAAAGGATCCAAAAGAAATTCGTGGGGGAAAATGAAAGTTTTAGCACAAACAGTAGCGTCGGCCTGAACCGTCGCTATTATATGAAAATGATAATTAATTAAGACAATAACTAATAAGGAGGCAAACTAAATTTTTTATGGGAAATGAATATTTTTTCATAAACCATAGCGTCAGCCTGAACCTTCGCTAATATAAGAAAATAAATAATTATTTAGGACAATAAATAAAAAGGAGGCGAATGAAATTGGTGGGGGGAAATGAAATTTTCGCATAAACAGTAGTGTCGATCCCAATAAACACTTGGTCAACACCAAGTATTTTTCTCGAAATCAAACCATTTTCACAATATTTTCATAACAAATGCACTCGAAGGCCACATGCACTAAGTAGTGAAACAGGAATGATAAAATGTATGTCCCTTTGTTCTTAGTCCTAGAACGCATTCTGAATAGTTTATCGTTAGAACGCTCTCCTTCACTTATGAACTTTAGTTTTATTCGTGCAATATACTTTTGTAGTGAAATGGAGGAAAAGGACTTGTTAGGCATATGCTCCTCTTTTGAAGATTCTAATAAAGAGAAGGAAGAGTGATCTCTTCTGTCCAAAAGGGTAAACCAACTCTGAAAGAGAAAATGAGGAACAAACAATTTGCCATAAAAGTTATTTAATAGCACTTTATTTTGTTTTTGATAGCGCTGAAAAGCACTATTAACCGTGCCGCTAATGTAAACGATTTTGTTTCATTGAACTTTAAAAGAGCTATTAAAGTATTAGTTTTTAATATAAAAATAATAATTAATTAAAAAAATAAGTTTAAAGGGTCCAAATGAAATTCGTGGGGGAAAATGAAAGTTTTAGCACAAACAGTAGCGTCGGCCTGAACCGTCGCTATTATATGAAAATAATAATTAATTAAGACAATAACTAATAAGGAGGCAAACTAATTTTTTTATGGGAAATGAATATTTTTTCATAAACCATAGCGTCGACCTGAACCTTCGCTAATATAAGAAAATAAATAATTATTTAGGACAATAAATAAAAAGGAGGCGAATGAAATTGGTGGGGGGAAATGAAATTTTCGCATAAACAGTAGTGTCGATCCCAATAAACACTTGGTCAACACCAAGTATTTTTCTCGAAATCAAACCATTTTCAAAATATTTTCATAACAAATGCACTCGAAGGCCACATGCACTAAGTAGTGAAACAGGAATGATAAAATGTATATCCCTTTGTTCTTAGTCCTAGAACGCATTCTGAATAGTTTATCGTTAGAACGCTCTCCTTCACTTATGAACTTTTGTTTTATTCGTGCTATATACTTTTGTAGTGAAATGGAGGAAAAGGACTTGTTAGGCGTATGCTCCTCTTTTGAAGATTCTAATTAAGAGAAGGAAGAGTGATCTCTTCTGTCCAAAAGGGTAAACCAACTCTGAAAGAGAAAATGAGGCACAAACAATTTGCCATAAAAGTTATTTAATAGCACTTTATTTTGTTTTTGATAGCGCTGAAAAGCACTATTAACCGTGCCGCTAATGTAAATGATTTTGTTCCATAGAACTTTAAAAGAGCTATTAAAGTACAAGTTTTTAATATAAAAATAATAATTAATTAAAAAAATAAGTTTAAAGGGTCCAAATGAAATTCGTGGGGGAAAATGAAAGTTTTAGCACAAACAGTAGCGTCGACCTGAACCGTCGCAATTATATCAAAATAATAATTAATTAAGACAATAACTAATAAGGAGGGTAACGAAATTTGTTATGGTGAATGAATATTTTTTCATAAACAATAGCGTCGGCCTGAACCGTCGCTAATATAAGAAAATAAATAATTATTTAAGACAATAAATAAAAAGAAGACGAATGAAATTGGTGGGGGGAAATGAAATTTTCGCAGAAACAGTGGTGTCGGTCCAAATAAACGCTTGGTCAACACCAAGTATTTTTCTTGAAATCAAACCATTTTCAAAATATTTTCATAACAAATGCACTCGAAGGCCACATGCACTAAGTAGTGAAAAATCAATGGTAAAATGTATGCCCCTTTGTTCTTAGTCCTAGGACGCATGCTGTATAGGTTATCGTTCAGACGCTCTCCTTCACTCATGAACTTTAGTTTTATTCGTGCTATATACGTTTGTAGTGAAATGGAGGAAAAGGAATTGTTAGGCGTATGCTTCTCTTTTGAAGATTCTAATAAAGAGAAAGAAGAGTGATCTCTTCTGTCCAAAAGGGTAAACCAACTCTGAAAGAGAAAATGAGGAACAAACAATTTTCCATTAAAGTTATTTAATGGCACTTTCTTTTGTTTTTGATAGCGCTGAAAAGAGCTATTAACCGTGCCGCTAATGTAAACGATTTTGTTTCATAGAACTTTAAAAGAGCTATTAAAGTACTAGTTTTTAATATAAAAATAATAATTAATTAAAAAAATAAGTCTAAAGGATCCAAATGAAATTCATGGGGGAAAATGAAAGTTTTAGCACAAACAGTAGCGTCGGCCTGAACCATCGCAATTATATAAAAATAATAATTAATTAAGACAATAACTAATAAGGAGGGTAACGAAATTTGTTATGGTGAATGAATATTTTTTCATAAACAATAGCGTCGGCCTGAACCGTCGCTAATATAAGAAAATAAATAATTATTTAAGACAATAAATAAAAAGGAGACGAATGAAATTGGTGGGGGGAAATGAAATTTTCGCAGAAACAGTGGTGTCGGTCCAATTAAACGCTTGGTCAACACCAAGTATTTTTCTTGAAATCAAACCATTTTCAAAATATTTTCATAACAAATGCACTCGAAGGCCACATGCACTAAGTAGTGAAAAATCAATGGTAAAATGTATGCCCCTTTGTTCTTAGTCCTAGGACGCATGCTGTATAGGTTATCGTTCAGACGCTCTCCTTCACTCATGAACTTTAGTTTTATTCGTGCTATATACCTTTGTAGTGAAATGGAGGAAAAGGAATTGTTAGGCGTATGCTTCTCTTTTGAAGATTCTAATAAAGAGAAAGAAGAGTGATCTCTTCTGTCCAAAAGGGTAAACCAACTCTGAAAGAGAAAATGAGGAACAAACAATTTTCCATAAAAGTTATTTAATGGCACTTTCTTTTGTTTTTGATAGCGCTGAAAAGAGCTATTAACCGTGCCGCTAATGTAAACGATTTTGTTTCATAGAACTTTAAAAGAGCTATTAAAGTACTAGTTTTTAATATAAAAATAATAATTAATTAAAAAAATAAGTCTAAAGGATCCAAACGAAATTCATGGGGGAAAATGAAAGTTTTAGCACAAACAGTAGCGTCGGCCTGAACCATCGCAATTATATCAAAATAATAATTAATTAAGACAATAACTAATAAGGAGGGTAACGAAATTTGTTATGGTGAATGAATATTTTTTCATAAACAATAGCGTCGGCCTGAACCGTCGCTAATATAAGAAAATAAATAATTATTTAAGACAATAAATAAAAAGGAGACGAATGAAATTGGTGGGGGGAAATGAAATTTTGGCAGAAACAGTGGTGTCGGTCCAAATAAACGCTTGGTCAACACCAAGTATTTTTCTTGAAATCAAACCATTTTCAAAATATTTTCATAACAAATGCACTCGAAGGCCCAATGCACTAAGTAGTGAAAAATCAATGGTAAAATGTATGCCCCTTTGTTCTTAGTCCTAGGACGCATGTTGTATAGGTTATCATTCAGACGCTCTCCTTCACTCATGAACTTTAGTTTTATTCGTGCTATATACCTTTGTAGTGAAATGGAGGAAAAGGAATTGTTAGGCGTATGCTTCTCTTTTGAAGATTCTAATAAAGAGAAAGAAGAGTGATCTCTTCTGTCCAAAAGGGTAAACCAACTCTGAAAGAGAAAATGAGGAACAAACAATTTTCAATAAAAGTTATTTAATGGCACTTTCTTTTGTTTTTTATAGCGCTGAAAAGAGCTATTAACCGTGCCGCTAATGTAAACGATTTTGTTTCATAGAACTTTAAAAGAGCTATTAAAGTACTAGTTTTTAATATAAAAATAATAATTAATTAAAAAAATAAGTCTAAAGGATCCAAACGAAATTCATTGGGGAAAATGAAAGTTTTAGCACAAACAGTAGCGTCGGCCTGAACCATCGCAATTATATCAAAATAATAATTAATTAAGACAATAACTAATAAGGAGGCAAACGAAATTTGTTATGGGAAATGAATATTTTTTCATAAACAATAGCGTCGGACTGAACCGTCCCTAATATAAGAAAATAAATAATTATTTAAGACAATAAATAAAAAGGAGGCGAATGAAATTAGTGGGGGGAAATGAAATTTTCGCACAAACAGTGGTGTCGGTCCCAATAAACGCTTGGTCAACACCAAGTATTTTCCTCGAAATCAAACCATTTTCAAAATATTTTCATAACAAATGCACTTGAAGGCCACATGCACTAAGTAGTGAAAAAGGAATGATTAAATGTATGCCCATTTGTTCTTAGTCCTAGGACGCATGTTGTATAGGTTATCGTTCGAATACTCGCCTTCACTCATAACTTTAGTTTTATTCGTGTTATATACTTTTGTAGTGAAATGGAGGAAAAGGACTAGTTAGGCGTATGCTCCTCTTATGTAGATTATAATAAAGACGAAGAAGAGTGATATCTTCTGTCCAAAAGGGTAAACCAACTCTGAAAGAGAAAATTAGGAATAAACAATTTTCCATAAAAGTTATTTAATAGCACTTTATTTTGTTTTTGATAGCGTTGAAAAGCGCTATTAACCGTGCCACTAATGTAAATGATTTTGTTCCATAGAACTTTAAAAGAGCTATTAAAGTACAAGTTTTTAATATAAAAATAATAATTAATTAAAAAAATAAGTTTAAAGGATCCAAATGAAATTCGTTGGGGAAAATGAAAGTTTTAGCAGAAACAGTAGCGTCGACCTGAACCGTCGCAATTATATCAAAATAATAATTAATTAAGACAATAACTAATAAGGAGGCTAACGAAATTTGTTATGGTAAATGAATATTTTTTCATAAACAATAGCGTCGGCCTGAACCGTCGCTAATATAAGAAAATAAATAATTATTTAAGACAATAAATAAAAAGGAGGCGAATGAAATTGGTGGGGGGAAATGAAATTTTCGCAGAAACAGTGGTGTCGGTCCAAATAAACGCTTGGTCGACACCAAGTATTTTTCTTGAAATCAAACCATTTTCAAAATATTTTCATAACAAATGCACTCGAAGGCCACATGCACTAAGTAGTGAAAAAGCAATGGTAAAATGTATGCCCCTTTGTTCTTAGTCCTAGGACACATGCTGTATAGGTTATCGTTTGGACGCACTCCTTCACTCATGAACTTTAGTTTTATTCGTGCTTTATACTTTTGTAGTGAAATGGAGGAAAAGGACTAGTTAGGCGTATGCTTCTCTTTTGAAGATTCTAATAAAGAGAAAGAAGAGTGATCTCTTCTGTCCAAAAGGGTAAACCAACTCTGAAAGAGAAAATGAGGAACAAAAAATTTTCCATAAAAGTTATTTAATGGAACTTTCTTTTGTTTTTGATAGCGCTGAAAAGAGTTATTAACCGTGCTGCTAATGTAAACGATTTTGTTTCATAGAACTTTAAAAGAGCTATTAAAGTACTAGTTTTTAATATAAAAATAATAATTAATTAAAAAAATAAGTCTAAAGGATCCAAACGAAATTCGTTGGGGAAAATGAAAGTTTTAGCACAAACAGTATCGTCGGCCTGAACCATCACAATTATATCAAAATAATAATTAATTAAGTCAATAACTAATAAGGAGGCAAATGAAATTTGTTATGGGAAATGAATATTTTTTCATAAACAATAGCGTCGGCCTGAACCGTCCCTAATATAAGAAAATAAATAATTATTTAAGACAATAAATAAAAAGGAGGCAAATGAAATTGGTGGGGGGAAATGAAATTTTCGCAGAAACAGTGGTGTCGGTCCAAATAAACGCTTGGTCAACACCAAGTATTTTTCTTGAAATCAAACCATTTTAAAAATATTTTCATAACAAATGCACTCGAAGGACACATGCACTAAGTAGTGAAAAAGCAATGGTAAAATGTATGCCCCTTTGTTCTTAGTCCTAGGACGCATGTTGTATAGGTTATCGTTCAGACGCTCTCCTTCACTCATGAACTTTAGTTTTATTTGTGTTATATACTTTTGTAGTGAAATGGAGGAAAAGGACTTGTTAGGCGTATGCTTCTCTTTTGAAGATTCTAATAAAGAGAAAGAAGAGTGATCTCTTCTGTCCAAAAGGGTAAACCAACTCTGAAAGAGAAAATGAGGAACAAACAATTTTCCATAAAAGTTATTTAATGGCACTTTTTTTTGTTTTGATAGCGCTGAAAAGAGCTATTAACCGTGTCGCTAATGTAAACGATTTTGTTTCATAGAACTTTAAAAGAGCTATTAAAGTACTAGTTTTTAATATAAAAATAATAATTAATTAAAAAAATAAGTCTAAAGGATCCAAACGAAATTCATGGGGGAAAATGACAGTTTTAGCACAAACAGTAGCGTCGGCCTGAACCATCGCAATTATATCAAAATAATAATTAATTAAGACAATAACTAATAAGGAGGCAAACGAAATTTGTTATGGGAAATGAATATTTTTTCATAAACAATAGCGTCGGACTGAACCGTCCCTAATATAAGAAAATAAATAATTATTTAAGACAATAAATAAAAAGGAGGCGAATGAAATTAGTGGGGGGAAATGAAATTTTCGCACAAACAGTGGTGTCGGTCCCAATAAACGCTTGGTCAACACCAAGTATTTTCCTCGAAATCAAACCATTTTCAAAATATTTTCATAACAAATGCACTTGAAGGCCACATGCACTAAGTAGTGAAAAAGGAATGATTAAATGTATGCCCATTTGTTCTTAGTCCTAGGACGCATAATGTATAGGTTATCGTTCGAATACTCGCCTTCACTCATAACTTTAGTTTTATTCGTGTTATATACTTTTGTAGTGAAATGGAGGAAAAGGACTAGTTAGGCGTATGCTCCTCTTATGTAGATTATAATAAAGACGAAGAAGAGTGATATCTTCTGTCCAAAAGGGTAAACCAACTCTGAAAGAGAAAATTAGGAACAAACAATTTTCCATAAAAGTTATTTAATAGCACTTTATTTTGTTTTTGATAGCGTTGAAAAGCGCTATTAACCGTGCCACTAATGTAAATGATTTTGTTCCATAGAACTTTAAAAGAGCTATTAAAGTACAAGTTTTTAATATAAAAATAATATTTAATTAAAAAAATAAGTTTAAAGGATCCAAATGAAATTCGTTGGGGAAAATGAAAGTTTTAGCAGAAACAATAGCGTCGACCTGAACCGTCGCAATTATATCAAAATAATAATTAATTAAGACAATAACTAATAAGGAGGCTAACGAAATTTGTTATGGTAAATGAATATTTTTTCATAAACAATAGCGTCGGCCTGAACCGTCGCTAATATAAGAAAATAAATAATTATTTAAGACAATAAATAAAAAGGAGGCGAATGAAATTGGTGGGGGGAAATGAAATTTTCGCAGAAACAGTGGTGTCGGTCCAAATAAACGCTTGGTCGACACCAAGTATTTTTCTTGAAATCAAACCATTTTCAAAATATTTTCATAACAAATGCACTCGAAGGCCACATGCACTAAGTAGTGAAAAAGCAATGGTAAAATGTATGCCCCTTTGTTCTTAGTCCTAGGACACATGTTGTATAGGTTATCGTTCAGACGCACTCCTTCACTCATGAACTTTAGTTTTAATCGTGCTATATACTTTTGTAGTGAAATGGAGGAAAAGGAATTGTTAGGCGTATGCTTCTCTTTTGAAGATTCTAATAAAGAGAAAGAAGAGTGATCTCTTCTGTCCAAAAGGGTAAACCAACTCTGAAAGAGAAAATGAGGAACAAACAATTTTCCATAAAAGTTATTTAATGGCACTTTCTTTTGTTTTTGATAGCGTTGAAAAGAGCTATTAACCGTGCCGCTAATGTAAACGATTTTGTTTCATAGAACTTTAAAAGAGCTATTAAAGTACTAGTTTTTAATATAAAAATAATAATTAATTAAAAAAATAAGTCTAAAGGATCCAAACGAAATTCATGGGGGAAAATGAAAGTTTTAGCACAAACAGTAGCGTCGGCCTGAACCATCGCAATTATATCAAAATAATAATTGATTAAGGCAATAACTAATAAGGAGGCAAACGAAATTTGTTATGGGAAATGAATATTTTTTCATAAACAATAGCGTCGGCCTGAACCGTCCCTAATATAAGAAAATAAATAATTATTTAAGACAATAAATAAAAAGGAGGCGAATGAAATTAGTGGGGGGAAATGAAATTTTCGCACAAACAGTGGTGTCGGTCCCAATAAACGCTTGGTCAACACCAAATATTTTCCTCGAAATCAAACCATTTTTAAAATATTTTCATAACAAATGCACTTGAAGGCCACATGCACTAAGTAGTGAAAAAGGAATGATTAAATGTATGTCCATTTGTTCTTAGTCCTAGGACGCATGTTGTATAGGTTATCGTTCGAATACTCGCCTTCACTCACAACTTTAGTTTTATTCGTGTTATATACTTTTGTAGTGAAATGGAGGAAAAGGACTAGTTAGGCGTATGCTCCTCTTATGTAGATTATAATAAAGACGAAGAAGAGTGATATCTTCTGTCCAAAAGGGTAAAACAACTCTGAAAGAGAAAATTAGGAACAAACAATTTTCCATAAAATTTATTTAATAGCACATTATTTTGTTTTTGATAGCGTTGAAAAGCGCTATTAACCGTGCCACTAATGTAAATGATTTTGTTTCATAGAACTTTAAAAGAGCTATTAAAGTACTAGTTTTTAATATAAAAATAATAATTAATTAAAAAAATAAGTCTAAAGGATCCAAACGAAATTCGTTGGGGAAAATGAAAGTTTTAGCACAAACAGTAGCGTCGACCTGAACCGTCGCAATTATATCAAAATAATAATTAATTAAGACAATAACTAATAAGGAGGCAAATGAAATTCGTTATGGGAAATGAATATTTTTTCATAAACAATAGCGTCGGCCTGAACCATCCCTAATATAAGAAAATAAATAATTATTTAAGACAATAGATAAAAAGGAGGCAAATGAAATTGGTGGGGGGAAATGAAATTTTCGCACAAATAGTAGTGTCGGTCTAAATAAACGCTTGGTCAACACCAAGTATTTTCCTCGAAATCAAACCATTTTAAAAATATTTTCATAACAAATGCACTCGAAGGCCACATGCACTAAGTAGTGAAAAAGCAATGGTAAAATGTATGCCCCTTTGTTCTTAGTCCTTCACTCATGAACTTTAGTTTTATTCGTGCTATATACTTTTGTAGTGAAATGGAGGAAAAGGACTTGTTAGGTGTATGCTTCTCTTTTGAAGATTCTAATAAAGAGAAAGAAGAGTGATCTCTTCTGTCCAAAAGGGTAAACCAACTCTGAAAGAGAAAATGAGGAACAAACAATTTTCCATAAAAGTTATTTAATGGCACTTTCTTTTGTTTTTGATAGCGCTGAAAAGAGCTATTAACCGTGCTGCGAATGTAAACGATTTTGTTTCATAGAACTTTAAAAGAGCTATTAAAGTACTAGTTTTTAATATAAAAATAATAATTAATTAAAAAAATAAGTCTAAAGGATCCAAACGAAATTCGTGGGGGAAAATGAAAGTTTTAGCACAAACAGTAGCGTCGGCCTGAACCATCGCAATTATATCAAAATAATAATTAATTAAGACAATAACTAATAAGGAGGCAAATGAAATTTGTTATGGGAAATGAATATTTTTTCATAAACAATAGCGTCGGCCTGAACCGTCCCTAATATAAGAAAATAAATAATTATTTAAGACAATAAATAAAAAGGAAGCGAATGAAATTAGTGGGGCGAAATGAAATTTTCGCACAAACAGTGGTGTCGGTCCAAATAAACGCTTGGTCAACACCAAGTATTTTCCTCGAAATCAAACTATTTTCAAAATATTTTCATAACAAATGCACTAAGTAGTGAAAAAGGAATGATTAAATGTATGTCCATTTGTTCTTAGTCCTAGGACGCATTCTGTACAGGATATCGTTCGAATGCTCGCCTTCACTCATAACTTTAGTTTTATTCGTGTTATATACTTTTGTAGTGAAACGGAGGAAAAGGACTAGTTAGGCGTATGCTCCTCTTATGAAGATTATAATAAAGACGAAGAAGAGTGGTATCTTCTGTCCAAAAGGGTAAACCAACTCTGAAAGAGAAAATGAGGAACAAACAAGTTGCTATAAAAGTTATTTAATAGCACTTTATTTTATTTTTGATAGCGCTGAAAAGCGCTATTAACAGTGTCGCTAATGTAAATGATTTTGTTTCATAGAACTTTAAAAGAGCTATTAACGTACTAGTTTTTAATATAAAAATAATAATTAATTAAAAAAATAAGTTTAAAGGATCCAAACGAAATTCGTGGGGGAAAATGAAAGTTTTAGCACAAACAGTAGCGTCGACCTGAACCGTCGCAATTATATCAAAATAATAATTAATTAAGACAATAACTAATAAGGAGGCTAACGAAATTTGTTATGGTAAATGAATATTTTTCAATAAACAATAGCGTCGGCCTGAACCGTCGCTAATATAAGAAAATAAATAATTATTTAAGACAATAAATAAAAAGGAGGCGAACGAAATTGGTGGGGGGAAATGAAATTTTCGCACAAACAGTGTTGTCGGTCCAAATAAACGCTTGGCCAACACAAAGTATTTTTCTCGAAATCAAACCATTTTCAAAATATTTTCATAACAAATGCACTCGAAGGCCACATGCACTAAGTAGTGAATAAGAAATGGTAAAATGTATGTCCCTTTGTTCTTAGTCCTAGGACGCATGTTGTATAGGTTATCATTCGGACGCTCTCCTTCACTCATGAACTTTAATTTTATTCGTGCTATATACTTTTGTAGTGAAATGGAGGAAAAGGACTTGTTAGGCGTATGCTCCTCTTTTGAAGATTCTAATAAAGAGGAAGAAGAGTGATCTCTTCTGTCCAAAAGGGTAAACAAACTCTGAAAGAGAAAACGAGGAACAAACAATTTTCCATAAAAGTTATTTAATGGCACTTTCTTTTGTTTTTGATAGCGCTGAAAAGCGCTATTAACCGGGCCGCTAATGTAAACGATTTTGTTTCATAGAACTTTAAAAGAGCTATTAAAGTACTAGTTTTTAATATAAAAATAATAATTAATTAAAAAATAAGTCTAAAGGATCCAAACGAAATTCGTGGGGGAAAATGAAAGTTTTAGCACAAACAGTAGCGTCGCCCTGAACCATCGCAATTATATCAAAATAATAATTAGTTAAGACAATAACTAATAAGGAGGAAAACGAAATTTGTTATGGGAAATGAATATTTTTTCATAAACAATAGCGTCAGCCTGAACCGTCCCTAATATAAGAAAATAAATAATTATTTAAGACAATAAATAAAAAGGAAGCGAATGAAATTAGTGGGGGGAAATGAAATTTTCGCACAAACAGTGGTGTCGGTCCAAATAAACGCTTGGTCAACACCAAGTATTTTCCTCGAAATCAAACTATTTTCAAAATATTTTCATAACAAATGCACTAAGTAGTGAAAAAGGAATGATTAAATGAATGTCCATTTGTTCTTAGTCCTAGGACGCATTCTGTATAGGATATCGTTCGAATGCTCGCCTTCACTCATAACTTTAGTTTTATTCGTGTTATATACTTTTGTAGTGAAACGGAGGAAAAGGACTAGTTAGGCGTATGCTCCTCTTATGAAGATTATAATAAAGACGAAGAAGAGTGGTATCTTCTGTCCAAAAGGGTAAACCAACTCTGAAAGAGAAAATGAGGAACAAACAAGTTGCTATAAAAGTTATTTAATAACACTTTATTTTGTTTTTGATAGCGCTGAAAAGCGCTATTAACCGCGTCGCTAATGTAAATGATTTTGTTTCATAGAACTTTAAAAGAGCTATTAAAGTACTAGTTTTTAATATAAAAATAATAATTAATTAAAAAAATAAGTTTAAAGGATCCAAACGAAATTCGTGGGGGAAAATGAAAGTTTTAGCACAAACAGTAGCGTCGACCTGAACCGTCGCAATTATATCAAAATAATAATTAATTAAGACAATAACTAATAAGGAGGCTAACGAAATTTGTTATGGTAAATGAATATTTTTCCATAAACAATAGCGTCGGCCTAAACCGTCGCTAATATAAGAAAATAAATAATTATTTAAGACAATAAATAAAAAGGAGGCGAACGAAATTGGTGGGGGGAAATGAAATTTTCGCACAAACAGTGTTGTCGGTCCAAATAAACGCTTGGTCAACACAAAGTATTTTTCTCGAAATCAAACCATTTTCAAAATATTTTCATAACAAATGCACTCGAAGGCCACATGCACTAAGTAGTGAATAAGCAATGGTAAAATGTATTTTCCTTTGTTCTTAGTCCTAGGACGCATGCTGTATAGGTTATCTTTCGGACGCTCTCCTTCACTCATGAACTTTAATTTTATTCGTGCTATATACTTTTGTAGTGAAATGGAGGAAAAGGACTTGTTAGGCGTATGCTCCTCTTTTGAAGATTCTAATAAAGAGGAAGAAGAGTGATCTCTTCTGTCCAAAAGGGTAAACAAACTCTGAAAGAGAAAACGAGGAACAAACAATTTTCCATAAAAGTTATTTAATGGCACTTTCTTTTGTTTTTGATAGCGCTGAAAAGCGCTATTAACCGGGCCGCTAATGTAAACGATTTTGTTTCATAGAACTTTAAAAGAGCTATTAAAGTACTAGTTTTTAATATAAAAATAATAATTAATTAAAAAATAAGTCTAAAGGATCCAAACGAAATTCGTGGGGGAAAATGAAAGTTTTAGCACAAACAGTAGCGTCGCCCTGAACCATCGCAATTATATCAAAATAATAATTAATTAAGACAATAACTAATAAGGAGGCAAACGAGATTTGTTATGGGAAATGAATATTTTTTCATAAACAATAGCGTCGGCCTAAACCGTCCCTAATATAAGAAAATAAATAATTATTTAAGACAATAAATAAAAAGGAGGCGAATGAAATTAGTGAGGGGAAATGAAATTTTCGCACAAACAGTGGTGTCGGTCCAAATAAACGCTTGGTCAACACCAAGTATTTTCCTCGAAATCAAACCATTTTAAAAATATTTTCATAACAAATGCACTCGAAGGCCACATGCACTAAGTAGTGAAAAAGGAATTATTAAATGTATGTCCATTTGTTCTTAGTCCTAGGACGCATGCTGTATAGGTTATCGTTCGAATGCTCGCCTTCACTCATAACTTTAGTTTTATTTGTGTTATATACTTTTGTAGTGAAATGGAGGAAAAGGACTAGTTAGGCGTATGCTCCTCTTATGAAGATTATAATAAAGACGAAGAAGAGTGATATATTCTGTCCAAAAGGGTAAACCAACTCTGAAAGAGAAAATGAGCAACAAACAATTTGCCATAAAAATTATTTAATAACACTTTCTTTTGTTTTTGATAGCGCTGAAAAGCGCTATTAACCGTGCCGCTAATGTAAACGATTTTGTTTCGTAGCACTTTAAAAGAGCTATTAAAGTACTAGTTTTTAATATGAAAAATAATAATTATTTAAAACAATAAGTTTAAAGGATCCAAACGAAATTCGTGGGGGGAAATGAAAGTTTTAGCACAAACAGTAGCGTCGGCCTGAACCGTCGCTATTTTATCAAAATAATAATTAATTAAGACAATAACAAATAAGGAGGCAAACGAAATTTGTTATGGTAAATGAAAATTTTTCATAAACAATAGCGTCGGCCTGAACCGTCGCTAATATAAGAAAATAAATAATTATTTAAGACAATAAATAAAAAGGAGGCGAATGAAATTGGTGGGGGGAAATGAAATTTTCGCACAAACAGTGGTGTCGGTCCAAATAAACTCTTGGTCAACACCAAGTATTTTTCTCGAAATCAAACCATTTTCAAAATATTTTCATAACAAATGCACTCGAAGGCCACATGCACTAAGTAGTGAAAAATGAATGATTAAATGTATGTCCCTTTGTTCTTAGTCCTAGGACGCATGCTGTATAGGTCATCGTTCAAATGCTCGTCTTCACACATGAACTTTAGTTTTATTCGTGCTATATACTTTTGTAGTGAAATGGAGGAAAAGGACTAGTTAGGTGTATGCTTCTCTTATGAAGATTCTAATAAAGACAAAGAAGAGTGATCTCTTCAGTCCAAAAGGGTAAACCTACTCTGAAAGAGAAAATGAGCAACAAACAATTTGCCATAAAAGTTATTTAATAGCACTTTCTTTTGTTCTTGATAGCATTGAAAAGCGCTATTAACCGTGCCGTTAATGTAAATGATTTTGTTTCATAGCACTTTAAAAGATCTGTTAAAATACTAATTTTTAATATAAAAATAATAATTAATTAAAACAATAAGTGTAAAGGATCCAAACGAAATTTGTGGGGGGAAATGAAAGTTTTAGCACAAACAGTAGCGTCGGCCTGAACCGTCACAATTATATCAAAATAATAATTATTTAAGACAATAACTAATAAGGAAGCAAACGAAATTTGTTATGGGAAATGAATATTTTTTCATAAACAATAGCGTTGGCCTGAACCGTCGCTAATATAAGAAAATAAATAATTATTTAAAACAATAAATAAAAAGGAGGAGAATGAAATTGGTGTGGGGAAATGAAATTTTCGCACAAATAGTAGTGTCGGTCTAAATAAACGCTTGGTCAACACCAAGTGTTTTCCTCGAAATAAAACCATTTTCAAAATATTTTCATAACAAATGCACTCGAAGGCCACATGCACTAAGTAGTGAAAAATGAATGATTAAATGTATGTCCATTTGTTCTTAGTCCTAGGACGCATGCTGTATAGGTTATTGTTCGAATGCTCGCCTTCACTCATAACATTAGTTTTATTCGTGTTATATACTTTTGTAGTGAAATGGAGGAAAAGGACTAGTTAGGCGTATGCTCCTCTTATGAAGATTATAATAAAGAAGATTATAATAAAGACGAAGAAGAGTGATATCTTCTGTCCAAAAGGGTAAACCAACTCTGAAAGAGAAAATGAGCAACAAACAATTTGCCATAAAAATTATTTAATAACACTTTCTTTTGTTTTTGATAGCGGTGAAAAGCGCTATTAAATGTGCCGCTAATGTAAACGATTTTCTTTCGTAGCACTTTAAAAGAGCTATTAAATTACTAGTTTTTAATATGAAAAATAATAATTAATTAAAACAATAAGTTTAAAGGATCCAAACGAAATCCGTGGAGGAAGATGAAAGTTTTAGCACAAACAGTAGCGTCGGCGTGAACCGTCGCTATTTTATCAAAATAATAATTAATTAAGACAATAACTAATAAGGAGGCAAATGAAATTTGTTATGGTAAATGAATATTTTTTCATGAACAATAGCGTCGGCCTGAACCGTCGCTAATATAAGAAAATAAATAATTATTTAAGACAATAAATAAAAAGGAGGCAAATGAAATTGGTGTGGGGAAATGAAATTTTCGCACAAACATTAGTGTCGGTCTAAATAAACTCTTGGTCAACACCAAGTATTTTCCTCAAAATCAAACCATTTTCAAAATATTTTCATAACAAATGCACTCGAAGGCCACATGCACTAAGTAGTGAAAAATGAATGATTAAATGTATGTCCCTTTGTTCTTAGTCCTAGGACGCATGCTATATAGGTTATCGTTCGAATGCTCGCCTTCACTCATAACTTTAGTTTTATTTGTGTTATATACTTTTGTAGTGAAATGGAGGAAAAGGACTAGTTAGGCGTATGCTCCTCTTATGAAGATTATAATAAAGACGAAGAAGAGTGATATCTTCTGTCCAAAAGGGTAAACCAACTCTGAAAGAGAAAATGAGCAACAAACAATTTGCCATAAAAATTATTTAATAACACTTTCTTTTGTTTTTGATAGCGCTGAAAAGCGCTATTAACCGTGCCACTAATGTAAACGATTTTGTTTCGTAGCACTTTAAAAGAGCTATTAAAGTACTAGTTTTTAATATGAAAAATAATAATTAATTAAAACAATAAGTTTAAAGGATCCAAACGAAATTCGTGGGGGAAAATGAAAGTTTTAGCATAAACAGTAGCGTCGGCGTGAACCGTCGTTATTTTATCAAAATAATAATTAATTAAGACAATAACTAATAAGGAGGCAAACGAAATTTGTTATGGTAAATGAATATTTTTTCATAAACAATAGCGTCGGCCTGAACCGTCCCTAATATAAGAAAATAAATAATTATTTAAGACAATAAATAAAAAGGAGGCGAATGAAATTGGTGGGGGGAAATGAAATTTTCGCACAAACAGTGGTGTCGGTCCAAATAAACCCTTGGTCAACACCAAGTATTTTTCTCGAAATCAAACCATTTTCAAAATATTTTCATAACAAATGCACTCGAAGGACACATGCACTAAGTAGTGAAAAAGCAATGGTAAAATGTATGTCCCTTTGTTCTTAGTCCTAGGACGCATGCTGTATAGGTTATCGTTCGGACGCTCTCCTTCACTCATGAACTTTAGTTTTATTCGTGCTATATACTTTTGTAGTGAAATGGAGTCAAAGGACTTGTTAGGCGTATGCTCCTCTTTTGAAGATTCTAATAAAGAGAAAGAAGAGTGATCTCTTCTGTCCAAAGGGGTAAACCAACTCTGAAAGAGAAAATGAGGAACAAACAATTTTCCATAAAAGTTATTTAATGGCACTTTCTTTTGTTTTTGATAGCGCTGAAAAGCGCTATTAACCGTGCCGCTAATGTAAACGATTTTGTTTCATAGCACTTTAAAAGAGCTATTAAAGTACTAGTTTTTAATATAAAAATAATAATCAATTAAAACAATAAGTTTAAAGGATCCAAACGAAATTCGTGGGGGAAAATGAAAGTTTTAGCACAAACAGTAGCGTCGGCCTGAACCGTCGCAATTATATCAAAATAATAAGTAATTAAGACAATAACTAATAAGGAGGCAAACGAAATTTATTATGGGAAATGAATATTTTTTCATAAACAATAGCGTCGGCCTAAACCGTCACTAATATAATAAAATAAATAATTATTTAAAACATTAAATAAAAAGGAGGCCAATGAAATTGGTGGGGGGAAATGAAATTTTCGCACAAACAGTAGTGTCGGTCTAAATAAACGCTTGGTCAACACCAAGTATTTTCCTCGAAATCAAACCATTTTCAAAATATTTTCATAACAAATGCACTCGAAGGCCACATGCACTAAGTAGTGAAAAATGAATGATTAAATGTATGTCCCTTTGTTCTTAGTCCTAGGACGCATGCTGTATTGGTCAACGTTCAAATGCTCGTCTTCACACGTGAACTTTAGTTTTATTCATGCTATATACTTTTGTAGTGAAATGGAGGAAAATGGCTAGTTAGGCGTATGCTCCCTTTATGAAGATTCTAATAAAGACAAAGAAGAGTGATCTCTTCTGTCCAAAAGGGTAAACAAACTCTGAAAGAGAAAATGAGCAACAGACAATTTACCATTAAAGTTATTTAATAGCACTTTCTTTTGTTTTTGATAGTGCTGAAAAGCGCTATTAACCGTGCCGCTAATGTAGACAATTTTGTTTCATAACACTTTAAAAGATCTATTAAAGTACTAATTTTTAGAATAAAAATAATAATTAATTAAAACAATGAGTTTAAAGGATCCAAACGAAATTCGTGGGTGAAAAAATAAAGTTTTAGCACAAACAGTAGAGTCGGCATGAACCGTCGTTATTATATGAAAATAATAATTAATTAAGACAATAACTAATAAGGAGGCAAACGGAATTTGTTATGGGAAATGAATATTTTTTCATAAACAATAGCGTCGTCTTGAACCGTCACTAATATAAGAAAATAAATAATTATTTAAGACATTAAATAAAAAGGAGGCGAATGAAATTGGTGGGGGGAAATGAAATTTTCGCACAAACAGTGGTGTCGGTCCAAATAAACGCTTGTTAAACACCAAGTATTTTTCACGAAATCAAACAATTTTCAAAATATTTTCATAACAAATGCACTCGAAGGCCACATGCACTAAGTAGTGAAAAGGGAATGATTAAATGTATGTCCGTTTGTTCTTAGTCCTAGGACGCATGTTGTATAGGTTATCGTTCGAATGCTCGCCTTCACTCATAACTTTAGTTTTATTCGTGTTATATACTTTTGTAGTGAAATAGAGGAAAAAGACTAGTTAGGCGTATGCTCCTCTTATGAAGATTATAATAAAGACAAAGAAGAGTGATCTCTTCTGTCATAAAGGGTAAACAAATTATGAAAGAGAAAATGAGCAACAAATAATTTGTCATTAAAGTTATTTAATAACACTTTCTTTTATTTTTGATAGCACTAAAAAGTGCTATTAAACGTGCCGCTAATGTAAATGATTTTGTTACGTAGCACTTTAAAAGAGCTATTAAAGTACTAGTTTTTCATATAAAAATAATAATATTTAATTAAAACAATAAGTTTAAAGGATCCAGACGAAATTCGTGGGGGAAAATGAAATTTTTAACACAAACAGTAGCGTCGGCCTGAACCGTCGCAATTATATCCAAATAATAATTAATTCAGACAATAACTAATAAGGAGGCAAACGAAATTTGTTATGGTAAATGAATATTTTTTCATAAACAATAGCGTCGGCCTGAACCGTCGCTAATATAAGAAAATAAATAATTATTTAAGACAATAAATAAAAAGGAGGCGAATGAAATTGGTGGGGGGAAATGAAATTTTCGCACAAACAGTGGTGTCGGTCAAAATAAACGCTTGGTCAACACCAAGTATTTTTCTCGAAATCAAACCATTTTCATAACAAATGCACTCGAAAGACACATGCACTAAGTAGTGAAAAAGGAATGATTAAATGTATGTCCCTTTGTTCTTAGTCCTAGGACGCATGCTGTATAGGTTATTGTTTGAATGCTCGCCTTCACTCATGAACTTTAGTTTTATTCGTGTTTTATACTTTTGTAGTGAAATGGAGGAAAAGGACTAGTTAGGCGTATGCTCCTCTTATGAAGATTATAATAATGAAAAAGAAGAGTGATATCTTTTGTTCAAAAGGGTAAACTAACTCTGAAAGAGAAAATGAGCAACAAACAATTTGCCATAAAAATTATTTAATAACACTTTCTTTTGTTTTTGATAGTGCTAAAAAGCGCTATTAACCGTGCCGCTAATGTAAACGATTTTGTTTCGTAGCACTTTAAAAGAGCTATTAAATAACTAGTTTTTAATATAAAAATTAATAATTAATTAAAACAATAAGTTTAAAGGATTCAAACAAAATTTGTGGGGGGAAATGAAAGTTTTAGCGTAAACAGTAGCGTCGTCCTGAATCGTCACTATTATATGAAAATAATAATTAATTAAGACAATAACTAATAAGGAGGCCAACAAAATTTGTTATTGTAAATGAATATTTTTTCATAAACAATAGCGTCGGCCTGAACCGTCGCTAATATAAGAAAATAAATAATTATTTAAGACGATAAATAAAAAGGAGGCGAATGAAATTGGTGGGGGGAAAATGAAATTTTCGCACAAACAGTGGTGTCGGTCCAAATAAACGCTTGGTCAACACCAAGTATTTTTCTCGAAATCAAACCATTTTCAAAATATTTTCATAACAAATGCACTCGAAGGCCACATTCACTAAGTAGTGAAAAAGGAATGATAAAATGTATGTCCCTTTGTTCTTAGTCCTAGGACGCATGCTGTATAGGTTATCGTTTGAACGCTCTCCTTCACTCATGAACTTTAGTTTTATTCGTGCTATATACTTTTGTAGTGAAATGGAGGAAAAGGAATAGTTAGGCGTATGTTCCTCTTATGAAGATTCTAATAAAGACAAAGAAGAGTGATCTCTTCTGTCCAAAAGGGTAAACCAACTCTGAAAGAGAAAATGAGCAACAAACAATTTGCCATAAAAGTTATTTAATAGAACTTTCTTTTGTTTTTCATAGCGCTGAAAAACGCTATTAACCATGCCTCTAATGTAAACGATTTAGTTTCGTAGCACTTTAAAAGAGCTATTAAAGTACTAGTTTTAAATATAAAAATAATTATTAATTAAAACAATAAGTTTAAAGGATCCAAACGAAATTCGTGGGGGAAAATGAAAGTTTTAGCACAAACAGTAGTATTGTCCTGAACCGTCGCTATTATATGAAAAAAATAATTAATTAAGACGATAACTAATAAGGAGGCAAACGAAATTTGTTAAGGTAAATGAATATTTTTTCATAAACAATAGCGTCGGCATGAACCGTCGCTAATATAAGAAAATAAATAATTATTTAAAACAATAAATAAAAAGGAGGCGAATGAAATTGGTGGGGGGAAATGAAATTTTCGCACAAACAATAGTGTCGGTCAAAATAAACGCTTGGTCAACACCACTGATTTTTCTAGAAATCAAACTATTTTTAAAATATTTTCATAACAAATTTTTTTCTAATGTAAACGATTTTGTTTCGTAGCACTTTAAAAGAGCTATTAAAGTACTAGTTTTTAATATGAAAAATAATAATTAATTAAAACAATAAGTTGAAAAGATCCAAACAAAATTCGTGGGAGAAAATGAAAGTTTTAGCCCAAACAATAGTGTCGTCCTGAACCGTCGCTATTATATGAAAATAATAATTAATTAAGACGATAACAAATAAGGAGGCAAACGAAATTTGTTAGGGTAAATGAATATTTTTTCATAAACAATAGCGTCGGCCTGAACCGTCGCTAATATAAGAAAACAAATAATTATTTAAGACAATAAATAAAAAGGAGGCGAATGAAATTGATGGGGGGAAATGAAATTTTCGCACAAACAGTGGTGTCGGTTCAAATAAACGCTTGGTCAACACTAAGTATTTTTCTCGAAATCAAACCATTTTCTAAACATTTTCATAACAAATGCACTCGAAGGCCACATGCACTAAGTAGTGAAAAAGGAATGATAAAATGCATGTCCCTTTGTTCTTAGTCCTAGGACGCATGCTGTATATGTTATCGTTCGAACGCTCGCGTTCACGCATGAACTTTAGTTTTATTCATGATATATACTTTTGTAGTGAAATGGAGGAAAAGAACTTGTTAGGCGTATGCTCCTCTTTTGAAGAATCTAATAAAGACAAAGAAGACTGATCTCTTCTGTCCAAAAGGGTAAACTAAATCTGAAAGAGAAAATGAGCAACAAACAATTTTCCATAAAAGTTATTTAATAGCACTTTCTTTTGTGTTTGATAGCGCTGAAAAGCGCTATTAACTGTTCCTCTAATGTAAACGATTTTGTTTCATAGCACTTTAAAAGAGCTATTAAAGTACTAGTTTTTAATATAAAAATAATAATTAATTAAAACAATAAGTTTAAAGGATCCAAAAAAAATTCGTGGGGGAAAATGAAAGTTTTAGCATAAACAGTAGCATCGTCCTGAACTGTCGCAATTATATCAAAATAATAATTAATTAAGACAATAACTAATAAGGAGGCCAACGAAATTTGTTATTGTAAATGAATATTTTTTCATAAACAATAGTGTCGGCCTGAACCGTCGCTAATATAAGAAAATAAATAATTATTTAAGATGATAAATAAAAAGGAGGCGAATGAAATTAGTGGGGGGAAATGAAATTTCTGCACAAACAGTGGTGTCGGTCCAAATAAACGCTTGTACAACACCAAGTATTTTACTCGAAATCAAACCATTTTCAAAATATTTTCATAACAAATGCACTCGAAGGCCACATGCACTAAGTAGTGAAAAAGGAATGATAAAATGTATGTCCCTTTGTTCTTAGTCCTAGGACGCATGATGTATAGGTTATCGTTCGAACGCTCTCCTTCACTCATGAACTTTAGTTTTATTCGTGCTATATACTTTTGTAGTGAAATGGAGGAAAAGGAATAGTTAGGCGTATGCTCCTCTTATGAAGATTCTAATAAAGACAAAGAAGAGTGATCTCTTATGTCCAAAAGGGTAAACCAACTCTGAAAGAGAAAATGAGCAACAAACAATTTGCCATAAAAGTTATTTAATAGAACTTTCTTTTGTTTTTGATAGCGCTAAAAAGCGCTATTATCCGTGCCGCTAAAGTAAACGATTTTGTTTCGTAGCACTTTAAAAGAGCTATTAAAGTACTAGTTTTTAATATAAAAATAATAATTAATTAAAACAATAAGTTTAAAGGATCCAAACAAAATTCGTGGGGGAAAATGAAAGTTTTAGCACAAACAGTAGTGTCGGCCTGAACCATTGCAATTATATCAAATTAATAATTAATGAAGACAATAACTAATAAGGAGGCAAACAAAATTTGTTATGGTAAATGAATATTTTTTCATAAACAATAGCGTCGGCCTGAATCGTCGCTAATATAGGAAAATAAATAATTATTTAAGACAATTTATAAAAAGGAGGCGAATGAAATTGGTGGGGGGAAATGAAATTTTCGCATAAACAGTGGTGTCGGTCCAAATAAACACTTGGTCAACACCAAGTATTTTTCTCGAAATCAAACCATTTTCAAAATATTTTCATACCAAATGCACTCGAAGGTCACATGTACTAAGTAGTGAAAAAGAATTGATTAAATGTATGTCCCTTTGTTCTTAGTCCTAGGATGCATGCTGTATAGAATATCGTTCGAACGCTCGCCTTCACTCATGAACTTTTGTTTTATTCGTGCTATATACTTTTGTAGTGAAATGGAGAAAAAGGACTTGTTAGGTGTATGCTCCTCTTATCAAGATTCTATTAAAGACAAAGAAGAGTGATCTCTTCTGTTTAAAAGGGTAAACGAACTCTGAAAGAGAAAATGAGGAACAAACAATTTTCCATAAAAGTTATTCGTCTTAATTTTCATAACAAATGAACTCGAAGGCCACCTGCACTATGTGGTGAAAAAGGAATGATAAAATGTATGTCCCTTTGTTCTTAGTCCTAGGACGCATGATGTATAAGTTATCATTCGAATGCTCGCCTTCACTCATGAACTTTAGTTTTATTCGTGTTATATACTTTTGTAGTGAAATGGAGGAAAAGGAATAGTTAGGTGTATGCTCCTCTTATGAAGATTATAATAAAGACAAAGAAGAGTTATCTCTTCTGTCCAAAAGGGTAAACCAACTCTGAAAGAGAAAATGAGCAACAAACAATTTTCCATAAAAGTTATTTAATAAGTCTTTCTTTTGTTTTTGATAGCGCTGAAAAGCGCTATTAACCGTGCCGCTAATGTAAACAATTTTGTTTCGTAGCACTTTAAAAGATCTATTAAAGTACTAGTTTTTTATATGAAAAATAATAATTAATTAAAACAATAAGTTTAAAGGATCCAAACAAAATTCGTGGGGGAAAATGAAACTTTTAGGATAAACAGTAGTGTCGTCCTGAACCGTCGCAATTATATGCAAATAATAATTAATTAAGACAATAACTAATAAGGAGGCAAACGAAATTTGTTATTGTAAATGAATATTTTTTCATAAACAATAGCGTCGGCCTGAACCGTCGCTAATATAAGAAAATAAATAATTATTTAAGACAATTTATAAAAAGGAGGCGAATGAAATTGGTGGGGGGAAATGAAATTTTTGCATAAACAGTGGTGTCGGTCCAAATAAACGATTGGTCAACACTAATTATTTTTCTCGAAATCAAACCATTTTCAAAATATTTTCATAACAAATGCACTCGAAGGCCTCATGGACTAAGTAGTGAAAAAGAATTGATTAAATATATGTCCCTTTGTTCTTATTCCTAGGACGCATGCTGTATAGGTTATCATTCGAATGCTCGCCTTCACTAATGAACTTTAGTTTTATTCGTGCTATATACTTTTGTAGTGAAATGGAGGAAAAGGAATAATTAGGCGTATGCTCCTCTTATGAAGATTATAATAAAGACAAAGAAGAGTGATCTCTTCTGTCCAAAAGGGTAAACCAACTCTGAAAGAAAAAATGAGCAACAAACAATTTGCCATAAAAGTTATTTAATAGCACTCTCTTTTGTTTTTGATAGCGCTGAAAAGCACTTTTAACCGTGCCGCTAATGTAAATGATTTCGTTCCGTATCACTTTAAAAGAGCTATTAAATTACTAGTTTTAAATATAAAAATAATAATTAATTAAAACAATAAGTTTAAAGGATCCAAACGAAATTCATGGGGGAAAATGAAAGTTTTAGCACAAACAGTAGCGTCAGCCTGAACCGTCGCTATTATATCAAAATAATAATTAATTAAGACAATAACTAATAAGTAGGCAAGCGAAATTTGTTATGGTAAATGAAAATTTTTTCATAAACAATAGCGTCAGCCTGAGTCGTCGCTAATATAAGTTAATAAATAATTATTTAAGACAACAAATAAAAATGAGGCGAATGAAATTGGTGGGGGAAAATGAAATTTTCGCACAAACAGTGGTGTCGGTCCAAATAAACACTTTGTCAACACCAAGTATTTTTCTCGAAATCAAACCATTTTCAAAATATTTTCTTAACAAATGTACTAGAAGGCCACATGCACTAAGTAGTGAATAAGGAATGACTAAATGTATATCCCTTTGTTCTTATTCCTAGGACGCATGTTGTATAGGTTATCATTCGAATGCTCGCCTTCACTCATGAACTTTAGTTTAATGGGGGCTATATACTTTTGTAGTGAAATGGAGGAAAAGGACTAGTTAGGCGTATGCTCCTCTTATGAAGATTCTAATAAAGATAAAGAAGAGTGATCTCTTCTGTTCAAAAGGGAAAACCAACTATGAAAGAGAAAATGAGCAACAATCAATTTTGCATAAAAGTTATTTAATAGCACTTTCTTTTGATTTTGATAGCGCTGAAAAGCGCTATTAACCGTGCGGCTAATGTACATGATTTTGTTTCGTAATACTTTAAAAGAGCTATTAAATTACTAGTTTTTAATAAAAAAATAATAATTAATTAAAACAATAAAGTTAAAGGATCCAAACGAAATTCGTGGGGGAAAATGAATGTTTTAGCACAAAGAGTAGCGTCGGCCTGAACCGTCGCTATTATATGAAAATAATAATTAATTAAGACAATAACTAATAAGGAGGCAAACAAAATTTGTTATGGTAAATGAATATTTTTTCATAAACAATAATGTCGGCCTGAGTCGTCGCTAATATAAGAAAATAAATAATTATTTAAGATAATAAATAAAAAGGAGGCAAATGAACTTGGTGGGGGGAAATAAAATTTCCGCACAAACAGTAGTGTCGGTCCAAATAAACGCTTGGTCAACACCAAGTATTTTTCTCTAAATCAAACCATTTTCAAAATATTTTCATAACAAATGCACTCGAAGGCCACATGCACTAAGTAGTGAAAAAGGAATGATAAAATGTATGTCCCTTTCTTCTTAGTCCTAGGACGCATGATGTATAGGTTATCATTGGAATGCTCGCCTTCACTCATGAACTTTAGTTTTATTCGTGTTATATACTTTTGTAGTGAAATGGTGGAAAAGGAATAGTTAGGTGTATGCTCCTCTTATGAAGATTATAATAAAGACAAACAAGAGTGATCTCTTTTGTCCAAAAGGGTAAACCAACTCTGAAAGAGAAAATGAGCAACAAACGATTTGCCATAAAATTTATTTAATAAGACTTTCTTTTATTTTTGATAGCGCTGAAAAGCGCTATTAACCGTGCCGCTAATGTAAACGATTTTGTTTCGTAGAACTTTAAAAGATCTATTAAATTACTAGTTTTTTAAATGAAAAATAATAATTAATTAAAACAATAAGTTTAAAGGATCCAAACGAAATTCGTGGGGGAAAATGAAACTTTTAGGATAAACAGTGGTGTCGTCCTGAATCGTCACTATTATATGAAAATAATAATTAATTAAGACAATAACTAATAAGGAGGCCAACGAAATTTGTTATGGGAAATGAATATTTTTTCATAAACAATAGCGTCGGCCTGAACCTTCGCTAATATAAGAAAATAAATAATTATTTAAGACAATAAGTAAAAAGGAGGCGAATGAAATTGGTGGGGGGAAATGAAATTTTCGCACAAACAGTGGTGTCGGTCCAAATAAACGCTTAGTCAACACCAAGTATTTTTCTCGAAATCAAACCATTTTCAAAATATTTTCATAACAAATGCACTCGAAGGCCACATGCACTAAGTAGTCAAAAAGGAATGATAAAATGTATGTCCCTTTGTTCTTAGTCCTAGGACGCATGCTGTATAGGTTATCGTTCGAACGCTCGCCTTCACTCATGAACTTTATTTTTATTCGTGTTATATACTTTTGTTGTGAAATGGAGGAAAAGGACTTGTTAGGTGTGTGCTCCTCTTATGAAAATTCTAATAAAGACAAAGAAGAGTGATATATTCTGTCCAAAAGGGTAAACCAACTCTGAAAGAGAAAATGAGCAACAAACAATTTTCCATAAAAGTTATTTAATAGAACTTTCATTTGTTTTTGATAGCGCTGAAAAGCGCTATTAACCGTGCCGCAAATGTAAACGGTTTTGTTTCGTAGCACTTTAAAAGAGCTATTAAAGTACTAGTTTTTAATATGAAAAATAATAATTAATTAAAACAATAATCTTAAGGATCCAAACGAAATTCGTGGGGGAAAATGAAAGTTTTAGCACAAACAGTAGTGTCGTCCTGAACCGTCGCTATTATATGGAAAAAATAATTAATTAAGACGATAACTAATAAGGAGGAAAACGAAATTTGTTAACGTAAATGAATATTTTTTCATAAACAATAGCGTCGGCCTGAACCGTCGCTAATATAAGAAAATAAATAATTATTTAGGACAATAAATAAAAAGGAGGCGAATTAAATTGGTGGGGGGAAATGAAATTTTCGCACAAACAGTAGTGTCGGTCCAAATAAACGCTTGGTCAACACCATGTATTTTTCTAGAAATCAAACCATTTTCAAAATATTTTCATAACAAATGCACTCGAAGGCCACATGCACTAAGTAGTGAAAAAGGAATGATTAAATGTATGTCCCTTTGTTCTTAGTCCTAGAACGCATGCTGTATAGGTTATCTTTCGAATGCTCGCCTTCACTCATGAACATTAGTTTTATTCGTGCTATAGACTTTTGTTGTGAAATGGAGGAAAAGGACTAGTTAGGCGTATGCTCCTCTTATGAAAATTCTAATAAAGACAAAGAAGAGTGATCTCTTCTATCCAAAAGGGTAAACCAACTCTGAAAGAGAAAACGAGCAACAAACAATTTTCCATAAAAGTTATTTAATAGCAATTTCTTTTGTTTTTGATAGCGCTGAAAAGCGCTATTAACCGTGCCGCAAATGTAAACGATTTTGTTTCGTAGCACTTTAAAAGAGCTATTAAAGTACTAGTTTTTAATATGAAAAATAATAATTAATTAAAACAATAACTTTAAGGATCCAAACGAAATTCGTGGGGGGAAATGAAAGTTTTAGCACAAACAGTAGCTATCGGCCTAAACCGTCGCAATTATATGAAAATAATAATTAATTAAGACAATAACTAATAAGGAAGCAAACTAAATTTGTTATGGTAAATGAATATTTTTTTCATAAACAATAGCGTCGGCCTGAACCGTCGCTAATATAAGACAATAAGTAATTATTTAAGACAACAAATAAAAATGAGGCGAATGAAATTGGTGGGGGAAAATGAAATTTTCGCACAAACAGTGGTGTCGGTCCAAATAAACACTTGGTCAACACCAAGTATTTTTCTCGAAATCAAACCATTTTCAAAATATTTTCTTAACAAATGCACTCGAAGGCCACATGCACTAGGTAGTGAATAAGGAATGACTAAATGTATGTCCCTTTGTTCTTAGTCCTAGGACGCATGCTGTATAGGTTATCATTCGAATGCTCGCCTTCACTCATGAACTTTAGTTTTATGAGTGATATATACTTTTGTAGTGAAATGGAGGAAAAAGACTAGTTAGGCGTATGCTCCTCTTATGAAGATTCTAATAAAGACAAAGAAGAGTGATATCTTCTGTTCAAAAGGGTAAACCAATTCTGAAAGAGAAAATGAGCAACAAACAATTTTGCATAAAAGTTATTTAATAGCACTTTCTTTTGTTTTTGATAACGCTGAAAAGCGCTATTAACCGTGTCGCTAATGTAAACGATTTTGTTTCATAACACTTTAAAAGAGCTATTAAAGTACTAGTTTTTAATATAAAAATAATAATTAATTAAAACAATACGTTTAAAGGATCCAAATGAAATTCGTGGGGGAAAATGAAAGTTTTAGCACAAACAGTTGCGTCGGCCTGAACCGTCACTTATATCAAAATAATAATTAATTAAGACAGTAACTAATAAGGAGGCAAGCGAAATTTGTTATGGGAAATGAAAAAAATTTCATAAAAATTGCGTTGGCCTGAACCGTCGCTAATATAAGTAAATAAATAATTATTTAAGACAATAAATAAAAATGAGGCGAATGAAATTTGTGGGGGAAAATGAAATTTTTGCATAAACATTGGTGTCGGTCCAAATAAATGCTTGGTCAACACCAAGTATTTTTCTCGAAATCAAACCATTTTCAAAATATTTTCTTAACAAATGCACTCGAAGGCCACATGCACTAAGTAGTGATAATGGAATGACTAAATGTATGTCCCTTTGTTCTTAGTCCTAGGACGCATGTTGTATAGGTTATCATTCGAATGCTCGCCTTCACTCATGAACTTTAGTTTTATGCGTGCTATATACTTTTGTAGTGAAATGGAGGAAAAGGACTAGTTAGGCGTATGCTCCTCTTATGAAGATTCTAATAAAGACAAAGAAGAGTGATCTCTTCTGTCCAAAAGGGTAAACCAACTCTAAAAGAGAAAATGAGCAACAAACAATTTACCATAAAAGTTATTTAATAGTCCTTTCTTTTGTTTTTGATAGCGCTATTAACGGTGACGCTAATGTAAACGAATTTGTTTCATAACACTTTAAAAGGGCTATTAAAGTACTAGTTTTTAATATAAAACTAATAATTAATTAAAACAATAAAGTTAAATGATCCAAACGAAATTCGTGGGGGAAAATGAAAGTTTTAGCACAAAGAGTAGCGTCGGCCTGAACCGTCGCTATTATATGAAAATAATAATTAATTAAGAAAATAACTAATAAGGAGGCAAACAAAATTTGTTATGGTAAATGAATATTTTTTCAGAAACAATAGCGTCGGCCTGAGTCGTCGCTAATATAAGAAAATAAATAATTATTTAAGACAATTTATAAAAAGGAGGCGAATGAAATTGGTGGGGGGAAATGATATTTTCGCACAAACAGTAGTGGCGGTCCAAATAAACTCTTGGTCAACACCAAGTATTTTTCTAGAAATCAAACCATTTTCAAAATATTTTCATAACAAATGCACTTGAAGGCCACATGCACTAAGTAGTGAAAAAGGAATGATTAAATGTATGTCCCTTTGTTCTTAGTCCTAGGACGCATGCTGTATAGGTTATCATTCAAATGCTCGCCTTCACTCGTGAACTTTAGTTTTATGTGTGCCATATACTTTTTTAGTGAAATGGAGGAAAAGGACTAGTTAGGCGTTTGCTCCTCTTATGAAGATTCTAATAAAGACAAATTAGAGTGGTCTCTTCTGTCCGAAAGGGTAAACCAACTCTGAAAGAGAAAATGAGCAACAAACAATTTTCCATAAAAGTTATTTAATGGCACTTTCTTTTGTTTTTGATAGCGCTGAAAAGCGCTATTAGACTTGTCGCTAATATAACTGATTTTGTTTCGTAACACTTTAAAAGAGGTATTAAAGTACCAGTTTTTAATATAAAAATAATAATTAATTAAAACAATAAGTTTAAAGGATCCAAATGAAATTCGTGGGGGAAAATGAATGTTTTAGCACAAACAGTAGCGTCGGCCTGAACCGTCGCTATTATATGAAAATAATAATTAATTAAGACAATAACTAATAAGGAGGCAAACAAAATTTGTTATGGTAAATGAATATTTTTTCATAAACAATAGCGTCGGCCTGAGTCGTCGCTAATATAAGAAAATAAATAATTATTTAAGATAATAAATAAAAAGCAGGCGAATGAAATTGGTGGGGGAAATGAAATTTCCGCACAAACAGTAGTGGCGGTCCAAATAAACGCTTGGTCAACACCAAGTATTTTTCTCGAAATCAAACAATTTTCAAAATATTTTCATAACAAATGCACTCGAAGGCCACATGCACTAAGTAATGAAAAAGGAATGATTAAATGTATGTCCCTTTGTTATTAGTCCTAGGACGCATGTTGTATAGGTTATCATTCGAATGATCGCCTTCACTCATGAACTTATGTTTTATTCGTGCTATATACTTTTGTAGTGAAATGGAGGAAAAGGACTAGTTAAGCGTATGCTCCTCTTATAAATATTCTAATAAAGATAAAGAAGAGTGATATCTTCTGTCCAAAAAGGTAAACCAATTCTGAAAGAGAAAATGAGCAACAAACAATTTTCCATAAAAGTTATTTAATAACACTTTCTTTTGTTTTTGAAAGTGCTGAAAAGCGCTATTAACCGTGCCGCTAATGTAAACGATTTTGTTTCGTAACACTTTAAAAGAGCTTTTAAAGTACTATATTTTAATATAAAAATAATAATTAATTAAAACAATACGTTTAAAGGATCCAAATGAAATTCGTGGGGGAAAATGAAAGTTTTAGCACAAACAGTTGCGTCGGCCTGAACCGTCGCTATTATATCAAAATAATAATTAATTAAGACAATAACTAATAAGGAGGCAAGCGAAATTTGTTATGGGAAATGAAATTTTTTTCATAGACAATAGCGTCGGCCTGAACCGTCGCTAATATAAGTAAATAAGTAATTATTTAAGACAATAAATAAAAAGAAGGTGAATGAAATTGATGGGGGAAATGAAATTTTCACACAAACAGTGGTGTACGTCCAGATAAACGCTTGGTCAACATCAAGTATTTTTCTCGAAATCAAACCATTTTCAAAATGTTTTCATAACAAATGCACTCGAAGGCCACATGCACTAAGTAGTGAAAAAGTAATGATTAAATTTATGTCCCTTTTTTCTTAGTCCTAGGACGCATGATGTATAGGTTATCGTTCAAATGCTCACCTTCACTCATGAACTTTAGTTTTATCCATGCTATATACTTTTGTAGTGAAATAGGGGAAAAGAAATAGTTAGGTGTATGCTCCTCTTATGAAGATTCTAATAAAGATAAAGAAGAGTAATATCTTCTGTCCAAAAGGGTAAACCAATTCTGAAAGAGAAAATGAGCAACAAACAATTTTCCATAAAAGTTATTTAATAGCACTTTCTTTTGTTTTTTATAGTGCTGAAAAGCACTATTAACCGTGCCGCTAATGTAAACGATTTTGTTTCATAGCACTTTTAAAGAGCTCTTAAAGTACTAGTTTTTAATATAAAAATAATAATTAATTAAAACAATAAGTTTAAAGGATCCAAAAAAATTCGTGGGGGAAAATGAAAGTTTTAGCACAAACAGTTGCGTTGGCCTGAACCGTCGCTATTATATGAAAATAATAATTAATTAAGACAATAACTAATAAGGAGGCAAGCGAAATTTGTTATGGGAAATGAAAATTTTTTCATAAACAATAGCGTCGGCCTGAACCGTTGCTAATATAAGTAAATAAGTAATTATTTAAGACAATAAATAAAAAGAAGACGAATGAAATTGGTGGGGGGAAATGAAATTTTCACACAAACAGTGGTGTACGTCCAAATAAATGCTTGGTCAACATCAAGTATTTTTCTCGAAATCAAACAAATTTTCAAAACATTTTCATAACAAATGCACTCACGGCCACATTCACTAAGTAGTGAAAAAGGAATGATTAAATGTATGTCCCTTTGTTCTTAGTCTTAGGACTCATGTTGTATAGGTTATCATTTGAATGCTCGCCTTCACTCATGAACTTTAGTTTAATTGGTGCTATATACTTTTGTAGTTAAATGGAGGAAAAGGACTAGTTAGGTGTATGCTCCTCTTATGAAGATTCTAATAAAGACAAAGAAGAGTGATCTCTTCTGTCCGAAAGGGTAAACCAACTCTGAAAGAGAAAATGAGCAACAAACAATTTTCCATAAAAGTTATTTATTAGCACTTTCTTTTGTTTTGGATAGCGCTGAAAAGCGCTATTAACTGTGTTGCTAATGTAAACGATTTTGTTTCGTAACACTTTAAAAGAGCTATTAAAGTACTAGTTTTTAATATAAAAATAATAATTAATTAAAACAATAAGTTTAAAGGATCCAAACGAAATTCGTGGGGGAAAATGAAAGGTTTAGCACAAACAGTAGCGTCGGTCTGAATCATCGTTATTATATGAAAATAATAATTAATTAAGACAATAACTAATAAGCAGGCAAACGAATTTTGTTATGGGAAATGAATATTTTTTCATAAACAATAGCGTCGGCCTGAACCGTCGCTAATATAAGAAAATAAATAATTATTTAAGACAATAAATAAAAAGGAGGCGAATAAAATTAGTGGGGGAGTGGGAAATGAAATTTTCGCACAAACAGTAGTGTCGGTCAAAATAAATGCTTGGTCAACACCAAGTATTATTCTCGAAATCAAACCATTTTCAAAATATTTTCATAACAAATGCACTCGAAGGCCACATACACTAAGTAGTGAAAAAGTAATGATTAAATGTATGTCCCTTTGTTCTTAGTCCAAGGACGCATGATGTATAGGTTATCATTCGAATGCTCGCCTTCACTCATGAACTTTAGTTTTATCCGTGCTATATACTTTTGTAGGGAAATAGAGGAAAAGAAATAGTTAGGCGTATGCTCCTCTTATGAAGATTCTAATAAAGATAAAGAAGAGTAATATCTTCTGTCCAAAAGGGTAAACCAATTCTGAAAGAGGAAATGAGCAACAAACAATTTGCCATAAAAGTTATTTAATAGCACTTTCTTTTGTTTTTTATAGTGCTGAAAAGCGCTATTAACCGAGCCGCTAATGTAAACGATTTTGTTTCATAGCACTTTTAAAGAGCTCTTATAGTACTAGTTTTTAATATAAAAATAATAATTAATTAAAACAATAAGTTTAAAGGATCCAAACGAAATTCGTGGGGGAAAATGAAAGTTTTAGCACAAACAATTGCGTTGGCCTGAACCGTCGCTATTATATGAAAATAATAATTAATTAAGACAATAACTAATAGGGAGGCAAGCGAAATTTGTTACGGGAAATGAAAATTTTTTCATGAACAATAGCGTCGGCCTGAACCGTCGCTAATATAAGTAAATAAGTAATTATTTAAGACAATAAATAAAAAGAAGACGAATGAAATTGGTGGGGGGAAATGAAATTTTCACACAAACAGTGGTGTACGTCCAAATAATCGCTTGGTCAACATCAAGTATTTTTCTCGAAATCAAACCATTTTCAAAACATTTTCATAACAAATGCACTCACGGCCACATGCACTAAGTAGTGAAAAAGGAATGATTAAATGTATGTCCCTTTGTTCTTAGTCCTAGGACGCATGTTGTATAGGTTATCATTTGAATGCTCGCCTTCACTCACGAATTTTAGTTTAATTCGTGCTATATACTTTTGTAGTGAAATGGAGGAAAAAGACTAGTTAGGTGTATGCTCCTCTTATGAAGATTCTAATAAAGACAAAGAAGAGTGATCTCTTCTGTCCGAAAGGGTAAACCAACTCTGAAAGAGAAAATGAGCAACAAACAATTTTCCATAAAAGTTATTTAATAGCACTTTCTTTTGTTTTTGATAGCACTGAAAAGCGCTATTAACCGTGTCGCTAATGTAAACAATTTTGTTTCGTAACACTTTAAAAGAGCTATTAAAGTACTAGTTATTAATATAAAAATAATAATTAATTAAAACGATAAGTTTAAAGAATCCAAACGAAATTCGTGGGGGGAAATGAAAGTTTTAGCACAAACATGAGCGTCGGCCTGAACCGTCGTTATTATATGAAAATAATAATTAATTAAGACAATAACTAATAAGTAGGCAAACGAATTTTGTTATGGGAAATGAATATTTTTTCATAAACAATAGCGTCAGCCTGAATCGTTGCTAATATAAGAAAATAAATAATTATTTAAGACAATAAATAGAAAGGAGGCGAATGAAATTAGTGGGGGGGGGGAATGAAATTTTCGCATAAACAGTGGTGTCGGTCCAAATAAACGCTTGGTCAACACCAAGTATTATTCTCGAAATTAAACCATTTTCAAAATATTTTCATAACAAATGCACTCGAAGGCCACGTGCACTAAGTAGGGAAAAAGTAATGATTAAATGTATGTCCCTTTGTTCTTAGTCCTAGGACGCATGATGTATAGGTTATCATTTGAATGCTCTCCTTCACTCATGAACTTTAGTTTTATCCGTGCTATATACTTTTGTAGTGAAATAGAGGAAAAGAAATAGTTAGGCGTATGCTCCTCTTATGAAGATTCTAATAAAGATAAAGAATAATAATATCTTCTGTCCAAAAGGGTAAACCAATTCTGAAAGAGAAAATGAGCAACAAACAATTTGCCATAAAAGTTATTTAATAGAACTTTCTTTTGTTTTTTATAGTGCTGAAAAGCGCTATTAACCGTGCCGCTAATGTAAACGATATTGTTTCGTAACACTTTAAAAGAGCTTTTAAAGTACTAGATTTTAATATAAAAATAATAATTAATTAAAATAATACGTTTAAAGGATCCAAATGAAATTCGTAGGGGAAAATGAAAGTTTTAGCACAAACAGTTGCGTCGGCCTGAACCGTCGCTATTATATCAAAATAATAATTAATTAAGACAATAACTAATAAGGAGGCAAGCAAAATTTGTTATGGGAAATGAAATTTTTTTCATAAACAATAGCGTCGGCCTGAACCGTCGCTAATATAAGTAAATAAGTAATTATTTAAGACAATAAATAAAAAGAAGGCGAATGAAATTGGTGGGGGGAAATGAAATTTTCACACAAACAGTGGTGTACGTCCAAATAAACGCTTGGTCAACATCAAGTATTTTTCTCGAAATCAAACCATTTTCGAAACATTTTCATAACAAATGCACTCACGGCCACATGCACTAAGTAGTGAAAAAGGAATGATTAAATGTATGTCCCTTTGTTCTTAGTCCTAGGACGCGTGTTGTATAGGTTATCATTTGAATGCTCGCCTTCACTCATGAACTTTAGTTTAATTCGTGCTATATACTTTTGTAGTGAAATGGAGGAAAAGGACTAGTTAGGTGTATGCTCCTCTTATGAAGATTCTAATAAATACAAAGAAGAGTGATCTCTTCTGTCCGAAAGGGTAAACCAACTCTGAAAGAGAAAATGAGCAACAAACAATTTTCCATAAAAGTTATTTAATAGCACTTTCTTTTGTTTTTGATAGCGCTGAAAAGTGCTATTAACCGTGTCGCTAATGTAAACGATTTTGTTTCGTAACACTTTAAAAGAGCTATGTAAGTACTAGTTTTTAATATAAAAATAATAATTAATTAAAACAATAAGTTTAAAGGATCCAAACGAAATTCGTGGGGGAAAATGAAAGTTTTAGCACAAACATGAGCGTCAGCCTGAACCGTCGTTATTATATGAAAATAATAATTAATTAAGACAATAACTAATAAGGAGGCAAACAAATTTTGTTATGGGAAATGAATATTTTTTCATAAACAATAGCGTCGGCCTGAACCGTCGCTAATATAAGAAAATAAATAATTCTTTAAGACAATAAATAAAAAGGAGGCGAATGAAATTAGTGGGGGGGGGGGGAATGAAATTTTCGCAGAAACAGTAGTGTCGGTCCAAATAAACGCTTGGTCAACACCAAGTATTATTCTCGAAATCAAACCATTTTCAAAATATTTTCATAACAAATGCACTCGAAGGCCACATGCACTAAGTAGTGAAAAAGTAATGATTAAATGTATGTCCCTTTGTTCTTAGTCCTAGGACGCATGATGTATAGGTTATCGTTCAAATGCTCGCCATCACTCATGAACTTTAGTTTTATCCGTGCTATATACTTTTGTAGTGAAATAGAGGAAAAGAAATAGTTAGGCGTATGCTCCTCTTATGAAGATTCTAATAAAGATAAAGAAGAGTAATATCTTCTGTCCAAAAGGGTAAACCAATTCTGAAAGAGAAAATGAGCAACAAACAATTTGCCATAAAAGTTATTTAATAGAACTTTCTTTTGTTTTTTATAGTGCTGAAAAGCACTATTAACCGTGCCGCTAATGTAAACGATTTTGTTTCATAGCACTTTAAAAGAGCCCTTAAAGTACTAGTTTTTAATATAAAAATAATAATTATTTAAAACAATAAGTTTAAAGGATCCAAACGAAATTCGTGGGGGAAAATGAAAGTTTTAGCACAAACATGAGCGTCGGCCTGAACCGTCGTTATTATATGAAAATAATAATTAATTAAGACAATAACTAATAAGGAGGCAAACGAATTTTGTTATAGGAGATGAAAATTTTTTCATAAACAATAGCGTCGTCCTGAACCGTCGCTAATATAAGTAAATAAGTAATTATTTAAGACAATAAATAAAAAGAAGGCGAATGAAATTGGTGGGGGGAAATGAAATTTTCACACAAACAGTGGTTTACGACCAAATAACCGCTTGGTCAACATCAAGTATTTTTCTCGAAATCAAACCATTTTCAAAACATTTTCATAACAAATGCACTCACGGCTACATGCACTAAGTAGTGAAAAAGGAATGATTAAATGTGTGTCCCTTTGTTCTTAGTCCTAGGACGCGTGTTGTATAGGTTATCATTCGAATGCTCGCCTTCACTCATGAACTTTAGTTTAATTCGTGCTATATACTTTTGTAGTGAAATGGAGGAAAAGGACTAGTTAGGTGTATGCTCCTCTTATGAAGATTCTAATAAAGACAAAGAAGAGTGATCTCTTCTGTCCGAAAGGGTAAACCAACTCTGAAAGAGAAAATGAGCAACAAACAATTTTCCATAAAAGTTATTTAATAGCACTTTCTTTTGTTTTTGATAGCGCTGAAAAGCGCTATTAACCGTGTTGCTAATGTAAACGATTTTATTTTGTAACACTTTAAAAGAGCTATTAAAGTACTAGTTTTTAATATAAAAATAATAATTAATTAAAACAATAAGTTTAAAGGATCCAAATGAAATTCGTGGGGGAAAATGAAAGTTTTAGCATAAACAGTAGCGTCGGCCTGAACTGTCGTTATTATATGAAAATAATAATTAATTAAGACAATAACTAATAAGGAGGCAAACGAATTTTGTTATGGGAAATGAATATTTTTTCATAAACAATAGCGTCGGCCTGAATCGTTGCTAATATAAGAAAATAAATAATTATTTAAGACAATAAATAGAAAGGAGGCGAATGAAATTAGTGGGGGGGGGGGAATGAAATTTTCGCACAAACAGTGGTGTCGGTCCAAATAAACGCTTGGTCAACACCAAGTATTATTCTCGAAATTAAACCATTTTCAAAATATTTTCATAACAAATGCACTCTAAGGCCACGTGCACTAAGTAGGGAAAAAGTAATGATTAAATGTATGTCCCTTTGTTCTTAGTCCTAGGACGCATGATGTATAGGTTATCATTTGAATGCTCTCCTTCACTCATGAACTTTAGTTTTATCCGTGCTATATACTTTTGTAGTGAAATAGAGGAAAAGAAATAGTTAGGCGTATGCTCCTCTTATGAAGATTCTAATAAAGATAAAGAATAGTAATATCTTCTGTCCAAAAGGGTAAACCAATTTGGAAAGAGAAAATGAGCAACAAACAATTTGCCATAAAAGTTATTTAATAGAACTTTCTTTTGTTTTTTATAGTGCTGAAAAGCGCTATTAACCGTGCCGCTAATGTAAACGATATTGTTTCGTAACACTTTAAAAGAGCTTTTAAAGTACTAGATTTTAATATAAAAATAATAATTAATTAAAACAATACGTTTAAAGGATCCAAATGAAATTCGTGGGGGAAAATGAAAGTTTTAGCACAAACAGTTGCGTCGGCCTGAACCGTCGCTATTATATCAAAATAATAATTAATTAAGACAATAACTAATAAGGAGGCAAGCAAAATTTGTTATGGGAAATGAAATTTTTTTCATAAACAATAGCGTCGGCCTGAACCGTCGCTAATATAAGTAAATAAGTAATTATTTAAGACAATAAATAAAAAGAAGGCGAATGAAATTGGTGGGGGGAAATGAAATTTTCACACAAACAGTGGTGTACGTCCAAATAAACGCTTGGTCAACATCAAGTATTTTTCTCGAAATCAAACCATTTTCAAAACATTTTCATAACAAATGCACTCACGGCCACATGCACTAAGTAGTGAAAAAGGAATGATTAAATGTATGTCCCTTTGTTCTTAGTCCTAGGACGCGTGTTGTATAGGTTATCATTTGAATGCTCGCCTTCACTCATGAACTTTAGTTTAATTCGTGCTATATACTTTTGTAGTGAAATGGAGGAAAAGGACTAGTTAGGTGTATGCTCCTCTTATGAAGATTCTAATAAATACAAAGAAGAGTGATCTCTTCTGTCCGAAAGGGTAAACCAACTCTGAAAGAGAAAATGAGCAACAAACAATTTTCCATAAAAGTTATTTAATAGCACTTTCTTTTGTTTTTGATAGCGCTGAAAAGTGCTATTAACCGTGTCGCTAATGTAAACGATTTTGTTTCGTAACACTTTAAAAGAGCTATGTAAGTACTAGTTTTTAATATAAAAACAATAATTAATTAAAACAATAAGTTTAAAGGATCCAAACGAAATTCGTGGGGGAAAATGAAAGTTTTAGCACAAACATGAGCGTCAGCCTGAACCGTCGTTATTATATGAAAATAATAATTAATTAAGACAATAACTAATAAGGAGGCAAACGAATTTTGTTATGGGAAATGAATATTTTTTCATAAACAATAGCGTCGGCCTGAACCGTCGCTAATATAAGAAAATAAATAATTATTTAAGAAAATAAATAAAAAGGAGGCAAATGAAATTGGTGGGGGGAAATAAAATTTTCGCACAAACAGTAGTGTCGGTCCAAATAAACGCCTGGTCAACACCAAGTATTTTTCTAAAAATCAAACCATTTTCAAAATATTTTCATAACAAATGCACTCGAAAGCCACATGCACTAAGTAGTGAAAAAGGAATGATTAAATGTATGTCCCTTTGTTCTTAGTCCTAGGATGCATGCTGTATAGGTTATCATTCGAATGCTCGCCTTCACTCATGAACTTATGTTTTATTCGTGCTATATACTTTTGTAGTGAAATGGAGGAAAAGGACTAGTTAGGCGTATGCTCCTCTTATGATGATTCTAATAAAGATATAGAAGAGTGATATCTTCTGTCCAAAAGGGTAAACCAATTCTGAAAAAGAAAATGAGCAACAAATAATTTGCCATAAAATTTATTTAATAACACTTTCTTTTGTTTTTGATAGTGCTGAAAAGCGCTATTAACCGTGTCGCTAATGTAAACGATTTTGTTTCATAACACTTTAAAAGAGCTATTAAAGTACTAGTTTTTAATATAAAAATAATAATTAATTAAAACAATACGTTTAAAGGATCCAAATGAAATTCGTGGGGGAAAATGAAAGTTTTAGCACAAACAGTTGCGTCGGCCTGAACCGTCACTTATATCAAAATAATAATTAATTAAGACAGTAACTAATAAGGAGGCAAGCGAAATTTGTTATGGGAAATGAAAAAAATTTCATAAAAATTGCGTTGGCCTGAACCGTCGCTAATATAAGTAAATAAATAATTATTTAAGACAATAAATAAAAATGAGGCGAATGAAATTTGTGGGGGAAAATGAAATTTTTGCATAAACATTGGTGTCGGTCCAAATAAATGCTTGGTCAACACCAAGTATTTTTCTCGAAATCAAACCATTTTCAAAATATTTTCTTAACAAATGCACTCGAAGGCCACATGCACTAAGTAGTGAAAATTGAATGACTAAATGTATGTCCCTTTGTTCTTAGTCCTAGGACGCATGTTGTATAGGTTATCATTCGAATGCTCGCCTTCACTCATGAACTTTAGTTTTATGCGTGCTATATACTTTTGTAGTGAAATGGAGGAAAAGGACTAGTTAGGCGTATGCTCCTCTTATGAAGATTTTAATAAAGACAAAGAAGAGTGATCTCTTCTGTCCAAAAGGGTAAACCAACTCTAAAAGAGAAAATGAGCAACAAACAATTTACCATAAAAGTTATTTAATAGTCCTTTCTTTTGTTTTTGATAGCGCTATTAACGGTGACGCTAATGTAAACGAATTTGTTTCATAACACTTTAAAAGGGCTATTAAAGTACTAGTTTTTAATATAAAAATAATAATTAATTAAAACAATACGTTTAAAGGATCCAAATGAAATTCGTGGGGGAAAATGAAAGTTTTAGCACAAACAGTTGCGTCGGCCTGAACCGTCGCTATTATATGAAAATAATAATTAATTAAGAAAAAAACTAATAAGGAGGCAAACAAAATTTGTTATGGTAAATGAATATTTTTTCATAAACAATAGCGTCGGCCTGAGTCGTCGCTAATATAAGAAAATAAATAATTATTTAAGACAATTTATAAAAAGGAGGCGAATGAAATTGGTGGGGGGAAATGATATTTTCGCACAAAGAGTAATGGCGGTCCAAATAAACTCTTGGTCAACACCAAGTATTTTTCTAGAAATCAAACCATTTTCAAAATATTTTCATAACAAATGCACTTGAAGGCCACATGCACTAAGTAGTGAAAAAGGAATGATTAAATGTATGTCCCTTTGTTCTTAGTCCTAGGACGCATGCTGTATAGGTTATCATTCAAATGCTCGCCTTCACTCGTGAACTTTAGTTTTATGTGTGCCATATACTTTTTTAGTGAAATGGAGGAAAAGGACTAGTTAGGCGTTTTCTCCTCTTATGAAGATTCTAATAAAGACAAATTAGAGTGGTCTCTTCTGTCCGAAAGGGTAAACCAACTCTGAAAGAGAAAATGAGCAACAAACAATTTTCCATAAAAGTTATTTAATGGCACTTTCTTTTGTTTTTGATAGCGCTGAAAAGCGCTATTAGACTTGTCGCTAATATAACTGATTTTGTTTCGTAACACTTTAAAAGAGGTATTAAAGTACCAGTTTTTAATATAAAAATAATAATTAATTAAAACAATAAGTTTAAAGGATCCAAATGAAATTCGTGGGGGAAAATGAATGTTTTAGCACAAACAGTAGCGTCGGCCTGAACCGTCGCTATTATATGAAAATAATAATTAATTAAGACAATAACTAATAAGGAGGCAAACAAAATTTGTTATGGTAAATGAATATTTTTTCATAAACAATAGCGTCGGCCTGAGTCGTCGCTAATATAAGAAAATAAATAATTATTTAAGATAATAAATAAAAAGCAGGCGAATGAAATTGGTGGGGGAAATGAAATTTCCGCACAAACAGTAGTGGCGGTCCAAATAAACGCTTGGTCAACACCAAGTATTTTTCTCGAAATGAAACAATTTTCAAAATATTTTCATAAGAAATGCACTCGAAGGCCACATGCACTAAGTAATGAAAAAGGAATGATTAAATGTATGTCCCTTTGTTATTAGTCCTAGGACGCATGTTGTATAGGTTATCATTCGAATGATCGCCTTCACTCATGAACTTATGTTTTATTCGTGCTATATACTTTTGTAGTGAAATGGAGGAAAAGGACTAGTTAAGCGTATGCTCCTCTTATAAATATTCTAATAAAGATAAAGAAGAGTGATATCTTCTGTCCAAAAAGGTAAACCAATTCTGAAAGAGAAAATGAGCAACAAACAATTTTCCATAAAAGTTATTTAATAACACTTTCTTTTGTTTTTGAAAGTGCTGAAAAGCGCTATTAACCGTGCCGCTAATGTAAACGATTTTGTTTCGTAACACTTTAAAAGAGCTTTTAAAGTACTAGATTTTAATATAAAAATAATAATTAATTAAAACAATACGTTTAAAGGATCCAAATGAAATTCGTGGGGGAAAATGAAAGTTTTAGCACAAACAGTTGCGTCGGCCTGAACCGTCGCTATTATATCAAAATAATAATTAATTAAGACAATAACTAATAAGGAGGCAAGCGAAATTTGTTATGGGAAATGAAATTTTTTTCATAGACAATAGCGTCGACCTGAACCGTCGCTAATATAAGTAAATAAGTAATTATTTAAGACAATAAATAAAAAGAAGGCGAATGAAATTGGTGGGGGAAATGAAATTTTCACACAAACAGTGGTGTACGTCCAGATAAACGCTTGGTCAACATCAAGTATTTTTCTCGAAATCAAACCATTTTCAAAATGTTTTCATAACAAATGCACTCGAAGGCCACATGCACTAAGTAGTGAAAAAGTAATGATTAAATTTATGTCCCTTTGTTCTTAGTCCTAGGACGCATGATGTATAGGTTATCGTTCAAATGCTCACCTTCACTCATGAACTTTAGTTTTATCCGTGCTATATACTTTTGTAGTGAAATAGAGGAAAAGAAATAGTTAGGTGTATGCTCCTCTTATGAAGATTCTAATAAAGATAAAGAAGAGTAATATCTTCTATCCAAAAGGGTAAACCAATTCTGAAAGAGAAAATGAGCAACAAACAATTTTCCATAAAAGTTATTTAATAGCACTTTCTTTTGTTTTTTATAGTGCTAAAAAGCGCTATTAACCGTGCCGCTAATGTAAACGATTTTGTTTCATAGCACTTTTAAAGAGCTCTTAAAGTACTAGTTTTTAATATAAAAATAATAATTAATTAAAACAATAAGTTTAAAGGATCCAAAAAAATTCGTGGGGGAAAATGAAAGTTTTAGCACAAACAGTTGCGTTGGCCTGAGCCGTCGCTATTATATGAAAATAATAATTAATTAAGACAATAACTAATAAGGAGGCAAGCGAAATTTGTTATGGGAAATGAAAATTTTTTCATAAACAATAGCGTCGGCCTGAACCGTTGCTAATATAAGTAAATAAGTAATTATTTAAGACAATAAACAAAAAGAAGACGAATGAAATTGGTGGGGGGAAATGAAATTTTCACACAAACAGTGGTGTACGTCCAAATAAATGCTTGGTCAACATCAAGTATTTTTCTCGAAATCAAACAAATTTTCAAAACATTTTCATAACAAATGCACTCACGGCCACATTCATTAAGTAGTGAAAAAGGAATGATTAAATGTATGTCCCTTTGTTCTTAGTCTTAGGACTCATGTTGTATAGGTTATCATTTGAATGCTCGCCTTCACTCATGAACTTTAGTTTAATTGGTGCTATATACTTTTGTAGTTAAATGGAGGAAAAGGACTAGTTAGGTGTATGCTCCTCTTATGAAGATTCTAATAAATACAAAGAAGAGTGATCTCTTCTGTCCGAAAGGGTAAACCAACTCTGAAAGAGAAAATGAGCAACAAACAATTTTCCATAAAAGTTATTTAATAGCACTTTCTTTTGTTTTTGATAGCGCTGAAAAGCGCTATTAACCGTGTCGCTAATGTAAACGATTTTGTTTCGTAACACTTTAAAAGAGCTATGTAAGTACTAGTTTTTAATATAAAAATAATAATTAATTAAAACAATAAGTTTAAAGGATCCAAACGAAATTCGTGGGGGAAAATGAAAGTTTTAGCACAAACATGAGCGTCAGCCTGAACCGTCGTTATTATATGAAAATAATAATTAATTAAGACAATAACTAATAAGGAGGCAAACAAATTTTGTTATGGGAAATGAATATTTTTTAATAAACAATAGCGTCGGCCTGAACCGACGCTAATATAAGAAAATAAATAATTATTTAAGACAATAAATAAAAAGGAGGCGAATAAAATTAGTGGGGGAGTGGGAAATGAAATTTTCGCACAAACAGTAGTGTCGGTCAAAATAAATGCTTGGTCAACACCAAGTATTATTTCGAAATCAAACCATTTTGAAAATATTTTCATAACAAATGCACTCGAAGGCCACATACACTAAGTAGTGCAAAAGTAATGATTAAATGTATGTCCCTTTGTTCTTAGTCCTAGGACGCATGATGTATAGGTTATCATTCGAATGCTCGCCTTCACTCATGAACTTTAGTTTTATCCGTGCTATATACTTTTGTAGGGAAATAGAGGAAAAGAAATAGTTAGGCGTATGCTCCTCTTATGAAGATTCTAATAAAGATAAAGAAGAGTAATATCTTCTGTCCAAAAGGGTAAACCAATTCTGAAAGAGGAAATGAGCAACAAACAATTTGCCATAAAAGTTATTTAATAGCACTTTCTTTTGTTTTTTATAGTGCTGAAAAGCGCTATTAACCGTGCCGCTAATGTAAACGATTTTGTTTCATAGCACTTTTAAAGAGCTCTTATAGTACTAGTTTTTAATATAAAAATAATAATTAATTAAAACAATAAGTTTAAAGGATCCAAACGAAATTCGTGGGGGAAAATGAAAGTTTTAGCACAAAAAATTGCGTTGGCCTGAACCGTCGCTATTATATGAAAATAATAATTAATTAAGACAATAACTAATAGGGAGGCAAGCGAAATTTGTTACGGGAAATGAAAATTTTTTCATGAACAATAGCGTCGGCCTGAACCGTCGCTAATATAAGTAAATAAGTAATTATTTAAGACAATAAATAAAAAGAAGACGAATGAAATTGGTGGGGGGAAATGAAATTTTCACACAAACAGTGGTGTACGTCCAAATAATCGCTTGGTCAACATCAAGTATTTTTCTCGAAATCAAACCATTTTCAAAACATTTTCATAACAAATGCACTCACGGCCACATGCACTAAGTAGTGAAAAAGGAATGATTAAATGTGTGTCCCTTTGTTCTTAGTCCTAGGACGCATGTTGTATAGGTTATCATTTGAATGCTCGCCTTCACTCACGAATTTTAGTTTAATTCGTGCTATATACTTTTGTAGTGAAATGGAGGAAAAAGACTAGTTAGGTGTATGCTCCTCTTATGAAGATTCTAATAAAGACAAAGAAGAGTGATCTCTTCTGTCCGAAAGGGTAAACCAACTCTGAAAGAGAAAATGAGCAACAAACAATTTTCCATAAAAGTTATTTAATAGCACTTTCTTTTGTTTTTGATAGCACTGAAAAGCGCTATTAACCGTGTCGCTAATGTAAACGATTTTGTTTCGTAACACTTTAAAAGAGCTATTAAAGTACTAGTTATTAATATAAAAATAATAATTAATTAAAACGATAAGTTTAAAGAATCCAAACGAAATTCGTGGGGGGAAATGAAAGTTTTAGCACAAACATGAGCGTCGGCCTGAACCGTCGTTATTATATGAAAATAATAATTAATTAAGACAATAACTAATAAGTAGGCAAACGGATTTTGTTATGGGAAATGAATATTTTTTCATAAACAATAGCGTCAGCCTGAATCGTTGCTAATATAAGAAAATAAATAATTATTTAAGACAATAAATAGAAAGGAGGCGAATGAAATTAGTGGGGGGGGGGGGGAATGAAATTTTCGCATAAACAGTGGTGTCGGTCCAAATAAACGCTTGGTCAACACCAAGTATTATTCTCGAAATTAAACCATTTTCAAAATATTTTCATAACAAATGCACTCGAAGGCCACGTGCACTAAGTAGGGAAAAAGTAATGATTAAATGTATGTCCCTTTGTTCTTAGTCCTAGGACGCATGATGTATAGGTTATCATTTGAATGCTCTCCTTCACTCATGAACTTTAGTTTTATCCGTGCTATATACTTTTGTAGTGAAATAGAGGAAAAGAAATAGTTAGGCGTATGCTCCTCTTATGAAGATTCTAATAAAGATAAAGAATAGTAATATCTTCTGTCCAAAAGGGTAAACCAATTCTGAAAGAGAAAATGAGCAACAAACAATTTGCCATAAAAGTTATTTAATAGAACTTTCTTTTGTTTTTTATAGTGCTGAAAAGCGCTATTAACCGTGCCGCTAATGTAAACGATATTGTTTCGTAACACTTTAAAAGAGCTTTTAAAGTACTAGATTTTAATATAAAAATAATAATTAATTAAAACAATACGTTTAAAGGATCCAAATGAAATTCGTGGGGGAAAATGAAAGTTTTAGCACAAACAGTTGCGTCGGCCTGAACCGTCGCTATTATATCAAAATAATAATTAATTAAGACAATAACTAATAAGGAGGCAAGCAAAATTTGTTATGGGAAATGAAATTTTTTTCATAAACAATAGCGTCGGCCTGAACCGTCGCTAATATAAGTAAATAAGTAATTATTTAAGACAATAAATAAAAAGAAGGCGAATGAAATTGGTGGGGGGAAATGAAATTTTCACACAAACAGTGGTGTACGTCCAAATAAACGCTTGGTCAACATCAAGTATTTTTCTCGAAATCAAACCATTTTCAAAACATTTTCATAACAAATGCACTCACGGCCACATGCACTAAGTAGTGAAAAAGGAACGATTAAATGTATGTCCCTTTGTTCTTAGTCCTAGGACGCGTGTTGTATAGGTTATCATTTGAATGCTCGCCTTCACTCATGAACTTTAGTTTAATTCGTGCTATATACTTTTGTAGTGAAATGGAGGAAAAGGACTAGTTAGGTGTATGCTCCTCTTATGAAGATTCTAATAAATACAAAGAAGAGTGATCTCTTCTGTCCGAAAGGGTAAACCAACTCTGAAAGAGAAAATTAGCAACAAACAATTTTCCATAAAAGTTATTTAATAGCACTTTCTTTTGTTTTTGATAGCGCTGAAAAGTGCTATTAACCGTGTCGCTAATGTAAACGATTTTGTTTCGTAACACTTTAAAAGAGCTATGTAAGTACTAGTTTTTAATATAAAAATAATAATTAATTAAAACAATAAGTTTAAAGGATCCAAACGAAATTCGTGGGGGAAAATGAAAGTTTTAGCACAAACATGAGCGTCAGCCTGAACCGTCGTTATTATATGAAAATAATAATTAATTAAGACAATAACTAATAAGGAGGCAAACGAATTTTGTTATGGGAAATGAATATTTTTTCATAAACAATAGCGTCGGCCTGAACCGTCGCTAATATAAGAAAATAAATAATTATTTAAGACAATAAATAAAAAGGAGGCGAATGAAATTAGTGGGGGGGGGAATGAAATTTTCGCAGAAACAGTAGTGTCGGTCCAAATAAACGCTTGGTCAACACCAAGTATTATTCTCGAAATCAAACCATTTTCAAAATATTTTCATAACAAATACACTCGAAGGCCACATGCACTAAGTAGTGAAAAAGTAATGATTAAATGTATGTCCCTTTGTTCTTAGTCCTAGGACGCATGATGTATAGGTTATCGTTCAAATGCTCGCCATCACTCATGAACTTTAGTTTTATCCGTGCTATATACTTTTGTAGTGAAATAGAGGAAAAGAAATAGTTAGGCGTATGCTCCTCTTATGAAGATTCTAATAAAGATAAAGAAGAGTAATATCTTCTGTCCAAAAGGGTAAACCAATTCTGAAAGAGAAAATGAGCAACAAACAATTTGCCATAAAAGTTATTTAATAGAACTTTCTTTTGTTTTTTATAGTGCTGAAAAGAACTATTAACCATGCCGCTAATGTAAACGATTTTGTTTCATAGCACTTTAAAAGAACCCTTAAAGTACTAGTTTTTAATATAAAAATAATAATTATTTAAAACAATAAGTTTAAAGGATCCAAACGAAATTCGTGGGGGAAAATGAAAGTTTTAGCACAAACATGAGCGTCGGCCTGAACCGTCGTTATTATATGAAAATAATAATTAATTAAGACAATAACTAATAAGGAGGCAAACGAATTTTGTTATAGGAAATGAAAATTTTTTCATAAACAATAGCGTCGTCCTGAACCGTCGCTAATATAAGTAAATAAGTAATTATTTAAGACAATAAATAAAAAGAAGGCGAATGAAATTGGTGGGGGGAAATGAAATTTTCACACAAACAGTGGTTTACGACCAAATAAACGCTTGGTCAACATCAAGTATTTTTCTCGAAATCAAACCATTTTCAAAACATTTTCATAACAAATGCACTCACGGCTACATGCACTAAGTAGTGAAAAAGGAATGATTAAATGTGTGTCCCTTTGTTCTTAGTCCTAGGACGCGTGTTGTATAGGTTATCATTCGAATGCTCGCCTTCACTCATGAACTTTAGTTTAATTCGTGCTATATACTTTTGTAGTGAAATGGAGGAAAAGGACTAGTTAGGTGTATGCTCCTCTTATGAAGATTCTAATAAAGACAAAGAAGAGTGATCTCTTCTGTCCGAAAGGGTAAACCAACTCTGAAAGAGAAAATGAGCAACAAACAATTTTCCATAAAAGTTATTTAATAGCACTTTCTTTTGTTTTTGATAGCGCTGAAAAGCGCTATTAACCGTGTTGCTAATGTAAACGATTTTATTTTGTAACACTTTAAAAGAGCTATTAAAGTACTAGTTTTTAATATAAAAATAATAATTAATTAAAACAATAAGTTTAAAGGATCCAAATGAAATTCGTGGGGGAAAATGAAAGTTTTAGCATAAACAGTAGCGTCGGCTTGAACCGTCGTTATTATATGAAAATAATAATTAATTAAGACAATAACTAATAAGGAGGCAAACAAATTTTGTTATGGGAAATGAATATTTTTTCATAAACAATAGCGTCGGCCTGAATCGTTGCTAATATAAGAAAATAAATAATTATTTAAGACAATAAATAGAAAGGAGGCGAATGAAATTAGTGGGGGGGGGGGAATGAAATTTTCGCACAAACAGTGGTGTCGGTCCAAATAAACGCTTGGTCAACACCAAGTATTATTCTCGAAATTAAACCATTTTCAAAATATTTTCATAACAAATGCACTCTAAGGCCACGTTCACTAAGTAGGGAAAAAGTAATGATTAAATGAATGTCCCTTTGTTCTTAGTCCTAGGACGCATGATGTATAGGTTATCATTTGAATGCTCTCCTTCACTCATGAACTTTAGTTTTATCCGTGCTATATACTTTTGTAGTGAAATAGAGGAAAAGAAATAGTTAGGCGTATGCTCCTCTTATGAAGATTCTAATAAAGATAAAGAATAGTAATATCTTCTGTCCAAAAGGGTAAACCAATTCTGAAAGAGAAAATGAGCAACAAACAATTTGCCATAAAAGTTATTTAATAGAACTTTCTTTTGTTTTTTATAGTGCTGAAAAGCGCTATTAACCGTGCCGCTAATGTAAACGATATTGTTTCGTAACACTTTAAAAGAGCTTTTAAAGTACTAGATTTTAATATAAAAATAATAATTAATTAAAACAATACGTTTAAAGGATCCAAATGAAATTCGTGGGGGAAAATGAAAGTTTTAGCACAAACAGTTGCGTCGGCCTGAACCGTCGCTATTATATCAAAATAATAATTAATTAAGACAATAACTAATAAGGAGGCAAGCAAAATTTGTTATGGGAAATGAAATTTTTTTCATAAACAATAGCGTCGGCATGAACCGTCGCTAATATAAGTAAATAAGTAATTATTTAAGACAATAAATAAAAAGAAGGCGAATGAAATTGGTGGGGGGAAATGAAATTTTTACACAAACAGTGGTGTACGTCCAAATAAACGCTTGGTCAACATCAAGTATTTTTCTCGAAATCAAACCATTTTCAAAACATTTTCATAACAAATGCACTCACGGCCACATGCACTAAGTAGTGAAAAAGGAATGATTAAATGTATGTCCCTTTGTTCTTAGTCCTAGGACGCGTGTTGTATAGGTTATCATTTGAATGCTCGCCTTCACTCATGAACTTTAGTTTAATTCGTGCTATATACTTTTGTAGTGAAATGGAGGAAAAGGACTAGTTAGGTGTATGCTCCTCTTATGAAGATTCTAATAAATACAAAGAAGAGTGATCTCTTCTGTCCGAAAGGGTAAACCAACTCTGAAAGAGAAAATTAGCAACAAACAATTTTCCATAAAAGTTATTTAATAGCACTTTCTTTTGTTTTTGATAGCGCTGAAAAATGCTATTAACCGTGTCGCTAATGTAAACGATTTTGTTTCGTAACACTTTAAAAGAGCTATGTAAGTACTAGTTTTTAATATAAAAATAATAATTAATTAAAACAATAAGTTTAAAGGATCCAAACGAAATTCGTGGGGGAAAATGAAAGTTTTAGCACAAACATGAGCGTCAGCCTGAACCGTCGTTATTATATGAAAATAATAATTAATTAAGACAATAACTAATAAGGAGGCAAACGAATTTTGTTATGGGAAATGAATATTTTTTCATAAACAATAGCGTCGGCCTGAACCGTCGCTAATATAAGAAAATAAATAATTATTTAAGACAATAAATAAAAAGGAGGCGAATGAAATTAGTGGGGGGGGGGGGAATGAAATTTTCGCAGAAACAGTAGTGTCGGTCCAAATAAACGCTTGGTCAACACCAAGTATTATTCTCGAAATCAAACCATTTTCAAAATATTTTCATAACAAACTCACTCGAAGGCCACATGCACTAAGTAGTGAAAAAGTAATGATTAAATGTATGTCCCTTTGTTCTTAGTCCTAGGACGCATGATGTATAGGTTATCGTTCAAATGCTCGCCATCACTCATGAACTTTAGTTTTATCCGTGCTATATACTTTTGTAGTGAAATAGAGGAAAAGAAATAGTTAGGCGTATGCTCCTCTTATGAAGATTCTAATAAAGATAAAGAAGAGTAATATCTTCTGTCCAAAAGGGTAAACCAATTCTGAAAGAGAAAATGAGCAACAAACAATTTGCCATAAAAGTTATTTAATAGAACTTTCTTTTGTTTTTTATAGTGCTGAAAAGCACTATTAACCGTGCCGCTAATGTAAACGATTTTGTTTCATAGCACTTTAAAAGAGCCCTTAAAGTACTAGTTCTTAATATAAAAATAATAATTATTTAAAACAATAAGTTTAAAGGATCCAAACGAAATTCGTGGGGGAAAATGAAAGTTTTAGCACAAACATGAGCGTCGGCCTGAACCGTCGTTATTATATGAAAATAATAATTAATTAAGACAATAACTAATAAGGAGGCAAACGAATTTTGTTATAGGAAATGAAAATTTTTTCATAAACAATAGCGTCGTCCTGAACCGTCGCTAATATAAGTAAATAAGTAATTATTTAAGACAATAAATAAAAAGAAGGCGAATGAAATTGGTGGGGGGAAATGAAATTTTCACACAAACAGTGGTTTACGACCAAATAAACGCTTGGTCAACATCAAGTATTTTTCTCGAAATCAAACCATTTTCAAAACATTTTCATAACAAATGCACTCACGGCTACATGCACTATGTAGTGAAAAAGGAATGATTAAATGTGTGTCCCTTTGTTCTTAGTCCTAGGACGCGTGTTGTATAGGTTATCATTCGAATGCTCGCCTTCACTCATGAACTTTAGTTTAATTCGTGCTATATACTTTTGTAGTGAAATGGAGGAAAAGGACTAGTTAGGTGTATGCTCCTCTTATGAAGATTCTAATAAAGACAAAGAAGAGTGATCTCTTCTGTCCGAAAGGGTAAACCAACACTGAAAGAGAAAATGAGCAACAAACAATTTTCCATAAAAGTTATTTAATAGCACTTTCTTTTGTTTTTGGTAGCGCTGAAAAACGCTATTAACCGTGTTGCTAATGTAAACGATTTTATTTTGTAACACTTTAAAAGAGCTATTAAAGTACTAGTTTTTAATATAAAAATAATAATTAATTAAAACAATAAGTTTAAAGGATCCAAATGAAATTCGTGGGGGAAAATGAAAGTTTTAGCATAAACAGTAGCGTCGGCCTGAACCGTCGTTATTATATGAAAATAATAATTAATTAAGACAATAACTAATAAGGAGGCAAACGAATTTTGTTATGGGAAATGAATATTTTTTCATAAACAATAGCGTCGGCCTGAATCGTTGCTAATATAAGAAAATAAATAATTATTTAAGACAATAAATAGAAAGGAGGCGAATGAAATTAGTGGGGGGGGAATGAAATTTTCGCACAAACAGTGGTGTCGGTCCAAATAAACGCTTGGTCAACACCAAGTATTATTCTCGAAATTAAACCATTTTCAAAATATTTTCATAACAAATGCACTCTAAGGCCACGTGCACTAAGTAGGGAAAAAGTAATGATTAAATGTATGTCCCTTTGTTCTTAATCCTAGGACGCATGATGTATAGGTTATCATTTGAATGCTCTCCTTCACTCATGAACTTTAGTTTTATCCGTGCTATATACTTTTGTAGTGAAATAGAGGAAAAGAAATAGTTAGGCGTATGCTCCTCTTATGAAGATTCTAATAAAGATAAAGAAGAGTAATATCTTCTGTCCAAAAGGGTAAACCAATTCTGAAAAAGAAAATGAGCAACAAACAATTTGCCATAAAAGTTATTTAATAGAACTTTCTTTTGTTTTTTATAGTGCTGAAAAGCACTATTAACCGTGCCGCTAATGTAAACGATTTTGTTTCATAGCACTTTAAAAGAGCCCTTAAAGTAATAGTTTTTAATATAAAAATAATAATTATTTAAAACAATAAGTTTAAAGGATCCAAACGAAATTCGTGGGGGAAAATGAAAGTTTTAGCACAAACATGAGCGTCGGCCTGAACCGTCGTTATTATATGAAAATAATAATAAATTAAGACAATAACTAATAAGGAGGCAAACGAATTTTGTTATAGGAAATGAAAATTTTTTCATAAACAATAGCGTCGGCCTGAACCGTCGCTAATATAAGTAAATAAGTAATTATTTAAGACAATAAATAAAAAGAAGGCGAATGAAATTGGTGGGGGGAAATGAAATTTTCACACAAACAGTGGTTTACGACCAAATAAACGCTTGGTCAACATCAAGTATTTTTCTCGAAATCAAACCATTTTCAAAACATTTTCATAACAAATGCACTCACGGCTACATGCACTAAGTAGTGAAAAAGGAATGATTAAATGTGTGTCCCTTTGTTCTTAGTCCTAGGACGCGTGTTTTATAGGTTATCACTTGAATTCTCGCCTTCACTCATGAACTTTAGTTTAATTCGTGCTATATACTTTTGTAGTGAAATGGAGGAAAAGGACTAGTTAGGTGTATGCTCCTCTTATGAAGATTCTAATAAAGACAAAGAAGAGTGATCTCTTCTGTCCGAAAGGGTAAACCAACTCTGAAAGAGAAAATGAGCAACAAACAATTTTCCATAAAAGTTATTTAATAGTACTTTCTTTTGTTTTTGATAGCGCTGAAAAGTGCTATTAAACGTGTCGCTAATGTAAACGATTTTGTTTCGTAACACCTTAAAAGAGCTATTAAAGTACTAGTTTTTAATATAAAAAAAATAATTAATTAAAACAATAAGTTTAAAGGATCCAAACAAAATTCGTGGGGGAAAATGAAAGTTTTAGCACAAACATGAGCGTCGGCCTGAACCGTCGTTATTATATGAAGATAATAATTAATTAAGACAATAACTAATAAGGAGGCAAACGAATTTTGTTATGGGAAATGAATATTTTTTCATAAACAATAGCGTCGGCCTGAACCGTCGCTAATATAAGAAAATAAATAATTATTTAAGACAATAAATAAAAAGGAGGCGAATGAAATTAGTGGGGGGGGGGGGGGGGGGGAATGAAATTTTCGCACAAACAGTAGTGTCGGTCCAAATAAACGCTTGGTCAACACCAAGTATTATTCTCGAAATCAAACCATTTTCAAAATATTTTCATAACAAATGCACTCGAAGGCCACATGCACTAAGTAGTGAAAAAGTAATGATTAAATGTATGTCCCTTTGTTCTTAGTCCTAGGACGCATGATGTATAGGTTATCGTTCAAATGCTCGCCTTCACTCATGAACTTTAGTTTTATCCGTGCTATATACTTTTGTAGTGAAATAGAGGAAAAGAAATAGTTAGGCGTATGCTCCTCTTATGAAGATTCTAATAAAGATAAAGAATAGTAATATCTTCTGTCCAAAAGGGTAAACCAATTCTGAAAGAGAAAATGAGCAACAAACAATTTGCCATAAAAGTTATTTAATAGAACTTTCTTTTGTTTTTTATAGTGCTGAAAAGCGCTATTAACCGTGCCGCTAATGTAAACGATTTTTTTTCATAGCACTTTAAAAGAGCCCTTAAAGTACTAGTTTTTAATATAAAAATAATAATTAATTAAAACAATAAGTTTAAAGGATCCAAACGAAATTCGTGGGGGAAAATGAAAGTTTTAGCACAAACATGAGCGTCGGCCTGAACCGTCGTTATTATATGAAAATAATAATTAATTAAGACAATAACTAATAAGGAGGCAAACGAATTTTGTTATGGGAAATGAAATTTTTTCATAAACAATAGCGTCGGCCTGAACCGTCGCTAATATAAGTAAATAAGTAATTATTTAAGACAATAAATAAAAAAGAAGGCGAATGAAATTGGTGGGGGGAAATGAAATTTTCACACAAACAGTGGTTTACGACCAAATAAACGCTTGGTCAACATCAAGTATTTTTCTCGAAATCAAACCATTTTCAAAACATTTTCATAACAAATGCACTCACGGCTACATGCACTAAGTAGTGAGAAAGGAATGATTAAATGTGTGTCCCTTTGTTCTTAGTCCTAGGACGCGTGTTGTATAGGTTATCATTCGAATGCTCGCCTTCACTCATGAACTTTAGTTTAATTCGTGCTATATACTTTTGTAGTGAAATGGAGGAAAAGGACTAGTTAGGTGTACGCTCCTCTTATGAAGATTCTAATAAAGACAAAGAAGAGTGATCTCTTCTGTCCGAAAGGGTAAACCAACTCTGAAAGAGAAAATGAGCAACAAACAATTTTCCATAAAAGTTATTTAATAGCACTTTCTTTTGTTTTTGATAGCGCTGAAAAGCGCTATTAACCGTGTTGCTAATGTAAACGATTTTATTTCGTAACACTTTAAAAGAGCTATTAAAGTACTAGTTTTTAATATAAAAATAATAATTAATTAAAACAATAAGTTTAAAGGATCCAAATGAAATTCGTGGGGGAAAATGAAAGTTTTAGCATAAACAGTAGCGTCGGCCTGAACCGTCGTTATTATATGAAAATAATAATTAATTAAGACAATAACTAATAAGGAGGCAAACGAATTTTTTTTATGGGAAATGAATATTTTTTCATAAACAATAGTGTCGGCCTGAATCGTTGTTAATATAAGAAAATAAATAATTATTTAAGACAATAAATAGAAAGGAGGCGAATGAAATTAGTGGGGGGGGGAATGAAATTTTCGCACAAACTGTGGTGTCGGTCCAAATAAACGCTTGGTCAACACCAAGTATTATTCTCGAAATTAAACCATTTTCAAAATATTTTCATAACAAATGCACTCTAAGGCCACGTGCACTAAGTAGGGAAAAAGTAATGATTAAATGTATGTCCCTTTGTTCTTAATCCTAGGACGCATGATGTATAGGTTATCATTTGAATGCTCTCCTTCACTCATGAACTTTAGTTTTATCCGTGCTATATACTTTTGTAGTGAAATAGAGGAAAAGAAATAGTTAGGCGTATGCTCCTCTTATGAAGATTCTAATAAAGATAAAGAAGAGTAATATCTTCTGTCCAAAAGGGTAAACCAATTCTGAAAAAGAAAATGAGCAACAAACAATTTGCCATAAAAGTTATTTAATAGAACTTTCTTTTGTTTTTTATAGTGCTGAAAAGCACTATTAACCGTGCCGCTAATGTAAACGATTTTGTTTCATAGCACTTTAAAAGAGCCCTTAAAGTAATAGTTTTTAATATAAAAATAATAATTATTTAAAACAATAAGTTTAAAGGATCCAAACGAAATTCGTGGGGGAAAATGAAAGTTTTAGCACAAACATGAGCGTCGGCCTGAACCGTCGTTATTATATGAAAATAATAATAAATTAAGACAATAACTAATAAGGAGGCAAACGAATTTTGTTATAGGAAATGAAAATTTTTTCATAAACAATAGCGTCGGCCTGAACCGTCGCTAATATAAGTAAATAAGTAATTATTTAAGACAATAAATAAAAAGAAGGCGAATGAAATTGGTGGGGGGAAATGAAATTTTCACACAAACAGTGGTTTACGACCAAATAAACGCTTGGTCAACATCAAGTATTTTTCTCGAAATCAAACCATTTTCAAAACATTTTCATAACAAATGCACTCACGGCTACATGCACTAAGTAGTGAAAAAGGAATGATTAAATGTGTGTCCCTTTGTTCTTAGTCCAAGGACGCGTGTTTTATAGGTTATCACTTGAATTCTCGCCTTCACTCATGAACTTTAGTTTAATTCGTGCTATATACTTTTGTAGTGAAATGGAGGAAAAGGACTAGTTAGGTGTATGCTCCTCTTATGAAGATTCTAATAAAGACAAAGAAGAGTGATCTCTTCTGTCCGAAAGGGTAAACCAACTCTGAAAGAGAAAATGAGCAACAAACAATTTTCCATAAAAGTTATTTAATAGTACTTTCTTTTGTTTTTGATAGCGCTGAAAAGTGCTATTAAACGTGTCGCTAATGTAAACGATTTTGTTTCGTAACACTTTAAAAGAGCTATTAAAGTACTAGTTTTTAATATAAAAAAAATAATTAATTAAAACAATAAGTTTAAAGGATCCAAACAAAATTCGTGGGGGAAAATGAAAGTTTTAGCACAAACATGAGCGTCGGCCTGAACCGTCGTTATTATATGAAAATAATAATTAATTAAGACAATAACTAATAAGGAGGCAAACGAATTTTGTTATGGGAAATGAATATTTTTTCATAAACAATAGCGTCGGCCTGAACCGTCGCTAATATAAGAAAATAAATAATTATTTAAGACAATAAATAAAAAGGAGGCGATTGAAATTAGTGGGGGGGGGGGGGGGGGAATGAAATTTTCGCACAAACAGTAGTGTCGGTCCAAATAAACGCTTGGTCAACACCAAGTATTATTCTCGAAATCAAACCATTTTCAAAATATTTTCATAACAAATGCACTCGAAGGCCACATGCACTAAGTAGTGAAAAAGTAATGATTAAATGTATGTCCCTTTGTTCTTAGTCCTAGGACGCATGATGTATAGGTTATCGTTCAAATGCTCGCCTTCACTCATGAACTTTAGTTTTATCCGTGCTATATACTTTTGTAGTGAAATAGAGGAAAAGAAATAGTTAGGCGTATGCTCCTCTTATGAAGATTCTAATAAAGATAAAGAATAGTAATATCTTCTGTCCAAAAGGGTAAACCAATTCTGAAAGAGAAAATGAGCAACAAACAATTTGCCATAAAAGTTATTTAATAGAACTTTCTTTTGTTTTTTATAGTGCTGAAAAGTGCTATTAACCGTGCTGCTAATGTAAACGATTTTTTTTCATAGCACTTTAAAAGAGCCCTTAAAGTACTAGTTTTTAATATAAAAATAATAATTAATTAAAACAATAAGTTTAAAGGATCCAAACGAAATTCGTGGGGGAAAATGAAAGTTTTAGCACAAACATGAGCGTCGGCCTGAACCGTCGTTATTATATGAAAATAATAATTAATTAAGACAATAACTAATAAGGAGGCAAACGAATTTTGTTATGGGAAATGAAATTTTTTCATAAACAATAGCGTCGGCCTGAACCGTCGCTAATATAAGTAAATAAGTAATTATTTAAGACAATAAATAAAAAAGAAGGCGAATGAAATTGGTGGGGGGAAATGAAATTTTCACACAAACAGTGGTTTACGACCAAATAAACGCTTGGTCAACATCAAGTATTTTTCTCGAAATCAAACCATTTTCAAAACATTTTCATAACAAATGCACTCACGGCTACATGCACTAAGTAGTGAAAAAGGAATGATTAAATGTGTGTCCCTTTGTTCTTAGTCCTAGGACGCGTGTTGTATAGGTTATCATTCGAATGCTCGCCTTCACTCATGAACTTTAGTTTAATTCGTGCTATATACTTTTGTAGTGAAATGGAGGAAAAGGACTAGTTAGGTGTACGCTCCTCTTATGAAGATTCTAATAAAGACAAAGAAGAGTGATCTCTTCTGTCCGAAAGGGTAAACCAACTCTGAAAGAGAAAATGAGCAACAAACAATTTTCCATAAAAGTTATTTAATAGCACTTTCTTTTGTTTTTGATAGCGCTGAAAAGCGCTATTAACCGTGTTGCTAATGTAAACGATTTTATTTCGTAACACTTTAAAAGAGCTATTAAAGTACTAGTTTTTAATATAAAAATAATAATTAATTAAAACAATAAGTTTAAAGGATCCAAATGAAATTCGTGGGGGAAAATGAAAGTTTTAGCATAAACAGTAGCGTCGGCCTGAACCGTCGTTATTATATGAAAATAATAATTAATTAAGACAATAACTAATAAGGAGGCAAACGAATTTTTTTTATGGGAAATGAATATTTTTTCATAAACAATAGCGTCGGCCTGAATCGTTGTTAATATAAGAAAATAAATAATTATTTAAGACAATAAATAGAAAGGAGGCGAATGAAATTAGTGGGGGGGGGGGGGGGATGAAATTTTCGCACAAACAGTGGTGTCGGTCCAAATAAACGCTTGGTCAACACCAAGTATTATTCTCGAAATTAAACCATTTTCAAAATATTTTCATAACAAATGCACTCTAAGGCCACGTGCACTAAGTAGGGAAAAAGTAATGATTAAATGTATGTCCCTTTGTTCTTAATCCTAGGACGCATGATGTATAGGTTATCATTTGAATGCTCTCCTTCACTCATGAACTTTAGTTTTATCCGTGCTATATACTTTTGTAGTGAAATAGAGGAAAAGAAATAGTTAGGCGTATGCTCCTCTTATGAAGATTCTAATAAAGATAAAGAAGAGTAATATCTTCTGTCCAAAAGGGTAAACCAATTCTGAAAGAGAAAATGAGCAACAAACAATTTGCCATAAAAGTTATTTAATAGAACTTTCTTTTGTTTTTTATAGTGCTGAAAAGCGCTATTAACCGTGCCGCTAATGTAAACGATTTTGTTTCATAGCACTTTAAAAGAGCTCTTAAAGTACTAGTTTTTAATATAAAAATAATAATTAATTAAAACAATAAGTTTAAAGGATCCAAACGAAATTTGTGGGGGAAAATGAAAGTTTTAGCACAAACAGTTGCGTTGGCCTGAACCGTCGCTATTATAAGAAAATAATAATTAATTAAGACAATAACTAATAAGGAGGCAAGCGAAATTTGTTATGGGAAATGAAATTTTTTTCATAAATAATAGCGTCGGCCTGAACCGTCGCTAATATAAGTAAATAAGTAATTATTTAAGACAATAAATAAAAAGAAGGCGAATGAAATTGGTGGGGGGAAATGAAATTTTCACACAAACAGTGGTGTACGTCCAAATAAACGCTTGGTCAACATCAAGTATTTTTCTCGAAATCAAACCATTTTCAAAACATTTTCATAACAAATGCACTCACGGCCACATGCACTAAGTAGTGAAAAAGGAATGATTAAATGTATGTCCCTTTGTTCTTAGTCCTAGGACGCGTGTTTTATAGGTTATCATTTGAATTCTCGCCTTCACTCATGAACTTTAGTTTAATTCGTGCTATATACTTTTGTAGTGAAATGGAGGAAAAGGACTAGTTAGGTGTATGCTCCTCTTATGAAGATTCTAATAAAGACAAAGAAGAGTGATCTCTTCTGTCCGAAAGGGTAAACCAACTCTGAAAGAGAAAATGAGCAACAAACAATTTTCCATAAAAGTTATTTAATAGTACTTTCTTTTGTTTTTGATAGCGCTGAAAAGTGCTATTAAACGTGTCGCTAATGTAAACGATTTTGTTTCGTAACACTTTAAAAGAGCTATTAAAGTACTAGTTTTTAATATAAAAATAATAATTTATTAAAACAATAAGTTTAAAGGATCCAAACAAAATTCGTGGGGGAAAATGAAAGTTTTAGCACAAACATGAGCGTCGGCCTGAACCGTCGTTATTATATGAAAATAATAATTAATTAAGACAATAACTAATAAGGAGGCAAACGAATTTTGTTATGGGAAATGAATATTTTTTCATAAACAATAGCGTCGGCCTGAACCGTCGCTAATATAAGAAAATAAATAATTATTTAAGACAATAAATAAAAAGGAGGCGAATGAAATTAGTGGGGGGGGGGAATGAAATTTTCGCACAAACAGTAGTGTCGGTACAAATAAACGCTAGGTCAACACCAAGTATTATTCTCGAAATCAAACCATTTTCAAAATATTTTCATAACAAATGCACTCGAAGGCCACATGCACTAAGTAGTGAAAAAGTAATGATTAAATGTATGTCCCTTTGTTCTTAGTCCTAGGACGCATGATGTATAGGTTATCGTTCAAATGCTCGCCTTCACTCATGAACTTTAGTTTTATCCGTGCTATATACTTTTGTAGTGAAATAGAGGAAAAGAAATAGTTAGGCGTATGCCTCTCTTATGAAGATTCTAATAAAGATAAAGAAGAGTAATATCTTCTGTCCAAAAGGGTAAACCAATTCTGAAAGAGAAAATGAGCAACAAACAATTTGCCATAAAAGTTATTTAATAGAACTTTCTTTTGTTTTTTATAGTGCTGAAAAGCGCTATTAACCGTGCCGCTAATGTAAACGATTTTTTTTCATAGCACTTTAAAAGAGCCCTTAAAGTACTAGTTTTTAATATAAAAATAATAATTAATTAAAACAATAAGTTTAAAGGATCCAAACGAAATTCGTGGGGGGAAATGAAAGTTTTAGCACAAACATGAGCGTCGGCCTGAACCGTCGTTATTATATGAAAATAATAATTAATTAAGACAATAACTAATAAGGAGGCAAACGAATTTTGTTATGGGAAATGAAAATTTTTTCATAAACAATAGCGTCGGCCTGAACCGTCGCTAATATAAGTAAATAAGTAATTATTTAATACAATAAATAAAAAAGAAGGCGAATGAAATTGGTGGGGGGAAATGAAATTTTCACACAAACAGTGGTTTACGACCAAATAAACGCTTGGTCAACATCAAGTATTTTTCTCGAAATCAAACCATTTTCAAAACATTTTCATAACAAATGCACTCACGGCTACATGCACTAAGTAGTGAAAAAGGAATGATTAAATGTGTGTCCCTTTGTTCTTAGTCCTAGGACGCGTGTTGTATAGGTTATCATTCGAATGCTCGCCTTCACTCATGAACTTTAGTTTAATTCGTGCTATATACTTTTGTAGTGAAATGTTGGAAAAGGACTAGTTAGGCGTATGCTCCTCTTATGAAGATTCTAATAAAGACAAAGAAGAGTGATCTCTTCTGTCCAAAAGGGTAAACCAACTCAGAAAGAGAAAATGAGCAACAAACAATTTGCCATAAAAGTTATTTAATAGCACTTTCTTTTGTTTTTGATAGCGCTGAAAAGCGTTATTAACCGTGCCGCTAATGTAAACGATTTTGTCTCGTAGCACTTTAAAAGAGCTATTAAAGTACTAGTTTTTAATATGAAAAATAATAATTAAATAAAAATATAATTTTAAAGGATCCATACGAAATTCGTGGGGGAAAATGAAAGTTTTAGAACAAACAATAGCGTCGTCGTGAACCGTCGTTATTATATGAAAATAATAATTAATTAAGACAATAACTAATAAGGAGTTAAACGAATTTTGTTATGGTAAATGAATATTTTTTCATAAACAATAGCGTCGGCCTGAACCGTCGCTAATATAAGAAAATTAATAATTATTTAAGACAATAAATAAAAAGCAGGCGAATGAAATAAGTGGGGGGAAATGAAATTTTCGCACAAACAGTGGTGTCCGTCCAAATAAACGCGTCCGTCCAAATAAACGCTTGGTCAAGACCAAGTATTTTTCTCAAAATCAAACCATTTTCAAAATATTTTCATAACAAATGCACTCGAAGGCCACATGTACTAAGTAGTGAAAAAGGAATGATTAAATCTATGTCCCTTTGTTCTTGGTCCTAGGACGCATGTTGTATAGGTTATCGTTCGAATGCTCGCCTTCACTCATGAACTTTAGTTTTATTCGTGCTATATACTTTTGTAGTGAAATGGAGGAAAAGGACTAGTTAGGCGTATGCTTCACTTATGAAGATTCTAATAAAGACAAAGAAGAGTGATCTCTTCTGTCCAAAAGGGTAAACCAACTCTGAAAGAGAAAATGAGCAACAAACAATTTACCATAAAAGTTATTTAATAGCACTTTCTTTTGTTTTTGATAGCAATGAAAAGCTCTATTAACCGTGTCGCTATTGTAAACGATTTTGTTTCATAGCACTCTAAAAGAGCTATTAAAGTACTAGTGTTTAATATAAAAATTATAATTAATTAAAACAATAAGCTTAAAGGATCCAAATTAAATTCGTGGTGGAAAATTAAAATTTTAGCACAAATAGTAGCGTCGTCCTGAACCGTCGCTATTATATCAAAATAATAATTAATTAATACAATAACTAATTAGTAGGCAAGCAAAATTTGTTATGGGAAATGAAATTTTTTTCATAAACAATAGCGTCGACCTGAACCGTCACTAATATAAGAAAATAATTAATTATTTAAGACAATAAATAAAAATGAGGTGAATGAAATTGGTGGGGGGAAATGAAATTTTCACACAAACAGTGGTGTCGGTCCAAATAAACACTTGGTCCATACACAGTGAAGAAATCCTTTTCAAGAGGTGGTCTAATCTTGACCGGTATGGATGGGGAAGACATTTTTCTCCCAGTTAATTTAGACTCAGTCAAAAAGTATTATGCCTAAAGAGACCCGCTAAGTCAAAAACCCGAAAGGGCGAATTTGGCAAAAGTTAGGGCATCCCGGTGGATAGAGAAAAAGAAACAAATCCATGCAAAATTTAGGGATAAAAATGAAAAAAAAATAATAACCCACTAAGTCGAAAACCCGAAAGGGTGACTTAGGAAAAAGTGGGTATACCGCTGGATTGAAAACCCGAAAGAGCGGTCTAGGAAAAATTTAGGGATCATGAGCGATAGGTTGTAGTCTAAATACTCTCCACGAATAACTATGTGCACCAAAAGCTTTCTCTATTTTATTTTCCGTTTCTCGTATGCAAAATTTTGATTTAATTATTTATTAATCACCGTGTTGGAAACATTAGGGAATCATAATAAGCTTAAGCTAAAACTGAAACATGATTTTGCACGAATTTTTAATTAACTAATAGGAAAGTTGTGGTATCTAAGTGTTGTCTTTCTACGAGGGGAGCAATTCATGTTGGTCGCTCTCCCAGTCAGAATCAACTAACCATGTCTACCATTTCAAATGTCATTGACTCTACATGAGTCACCATGCACCAAATTCCCAGCAGCGAAGAACTTGGGGCATTGTTCAGCACAAAATTCCCAGTGATGTAACTTGGGGCATATGAAGTTCATTTTTAAGCAAAACAAACCCATAGATGTTTGACATCCAAATTTCAACAGAAAAAGAAATTCGGGGTGTTCTAGATGTTGTTCAAAACATGGTTCCCGTGAATGATCATTGGTCCCCAGTGGAGCAGACTTTGGGCATTCAAGAAAGTATCAGATGATTTCATGGAGAGTAAGTTTCCTCAAGGGATGTCCAAAATCCCCGGTGTTGGAGGAGATTTAGGGTATTTTAAGAGATCCATGTTATCTTTTTGCCATGAAATCAAATCGAGCTTTTCTTCCATATAGAAATTAGAACGAGTCATTTCTTCCCCAGCGAGTCTTCACCACATATCACCTTTAGTAGTTTAGTTCTCCCCGAACGAGACAACAACTCATCCCCAAAGAGCCTTTCATTATCCCTAGTGGAGTTACCAATAATCTTCGGTATTCAATCCTCAACAGCACCAATCTGTATTGGTATCTCGAGACAGCAAGTCATAGTTCCTGATGAACTTTTCCGCTTCTCTTGTATTTACTTTTCATATAGTTATCACTGCATACCATTTCATCCTCAAAATTCCTAGCATATCCATTTATATGGTCCATTACGCATTGAAAAGAAAATTCAAACATGCATACAAAGCATAAACCAGATTTGCAAACTTGCGCGGAAGCATGAATCATTCATCATTCAAGAGAGTGTCACAAAACCTCCAGCCGATATTTCCCACAAATTCCTGAAACAATTTCTTCAAATAAAAATATGCCTTTCTACAACCATCTCTGTCATACATGATAACACACCACCTCCCAAATACACTCGCCTGTGTTAACTCAGTTTGATACCCGTCCGTATCCGCTTTCAATACTCGTCCATGTTAACTCAGTTTGATACCCATCCGTATCTGCTTTCAACACTCGTCTGTGTTAATTGAGTTTGATACCCGTCTGTATCCGCTTTCAACAGTCGTCCATGTTAACTCAGTTTGATACTCGTCCATATCCGCTTTTAACCATCGTCTGTGTTAACTCAGTTTAACACCCGTCCATATCCTATTTCAATACTCGTATGTAACTATGTATTGATTTCAACACTCATCTGTGTTAACTCAGTTTGATACTTGTCCGTATCCGCTTTCAACACTCGTTTGTGTTAACTCAGTTTGATACCCGTCCGTATCTACTTTCAACACTCGTCTGTGTTAACTCAGTTTGGTACCTATCCATATCCTCTTTCAATACTCGTCAGTATTGATTTTAACACTCGTCCATTTTAACTCAGTTTGATACCTATCTATATCCTCTTTCAACACTCGTCCATGTTAACTCATTTTGATACCCATCTGTATCCTCTTTCAATACTCGTATGTATTGATTCTAACACTCTTCGGTGTTAACTCTGATTGATACCCATCCATATCTTATTTCAAAACTCATTCGTGTTAACTCAATTGGATACCCATTTGTATCCTCTTTTAATACTTGTCTGTATTGATTTCAACACTTATTTGTGTTAACTCAGTTTGATACTCGTCTATATCCTTTTTCTATACTCGTCCAAATCACCGTTCAATACCCGTCAATATTAATTCTAACTCTTGTTTGTGTCAATTCATTTTGATACTCGTTCATATCTCCTTACAATACCCGTCCGTATTGATTTCAACACTTATCCATGTCGATTCATTCTGATACTTGTCTGTATCCCCATTCAATACCCGTCAGTATTAATTTCAACCCTCGTCCGTGTTGATTCATTCTGATACTTGTCTGTATCTCCTTACAATACCTGTCGTATTGATTTCAACACTCGTCTGTGTTGATTCATGCTGATACTCATCTGTATCTCCTTGTAATACCAGTCTATATTGATTTCAGCACTCGTCTATGTCGAGTCACTCTGATACTTGTCTGTATCCCCACTCAATACTCGTCTGTATTAATTTCCACACTCATCCGTGTTAATTCATTTTGATACTCGTTCGTATCCCCTTCAATACTCGTCCTTATTGATTTCAGCATGTGTCCATGTTAATTCATTTTGATACTCGTTTGTATCCCCTTTCACACTCGCCCGTGTTGATTATTTCTTACTTACTTACAGAAATTACCTTGTATTTGTAAAGAAGCTACGTTAAAAGATACTTCACCCATATTTCTTTCCCCGGTAGATATCACGAAATAAAACAAAACAACACTCTTTCCTTTTCAGACAAATTTCAGGTATTTTGTATTTAATCTTCTTCTACCTCAAATGTTTGAAAGGCTCGCGCCAATCTCACTTTCAGGTTTAAGACGATTAAATAGGGGAAACTCTCATACCCCAAATTTGTCCCACCCTTATATCTTTCATCTGGATTATTGCATTGCATTGCATACTTACCATTAGGTCATATTCATTGTTACATTCATGGGATCAAGGTTTTTAGGGTTTCTCTTGGCTCAAGATTATCCATCAGTTAAGAGATTAAGCTTCTCAAGGCAGGTTGTGTGGGTCCTCATGTTCATGGGCTTCTTATTGATACAATTTAACTGGCTCCTTGGATTTCTCAAGAATCTCTGGGAAATTAGGGTTTTATCTTCAATCATCATCTCCTAACTTGTTTAGTCAAAAATTAGGGTTCTGGCCCCTGTTGTACCCCAAAGTTTGTCCTCCCATTTTCTTTAAGACATCTCCTCATGCTCCTAGGGTTCTCAATTGCTCAATAATTGATCAGACAAATTCTCCTCCTAAGTAGTTGACCTACAACTAGGGTTTCACTTTTCTCAAGGAAGATTAGGCTTATAAGGCCTCAAGTGGACTTCATGGTTTCCCATATGTCTCCAAGAATGCTCATGACAAGTTTCAAGCATTGCATCATAAGTTTTCTCAGTCAATTGCTCAGATGTTTGAAAATTAACTATATTGGGTAAAAAGTCAACTATGGTCAACATACAGTCAAACCTCAAGATTTTTGGTCAACATCAAGATTTTGAAGTTATATTCATCATTTGAACAAAGGTTGGTCATGATTCACCAAGAAAACTCAAGATTCATCAAAGGTCACCAAATTAGGGTTTTCCTTAGGAGAAGTTAACTGAACTTTGACCAAGCATAACTTCCACATGCTTCATCAGATTTTCCTCAACCAAATCTCATTTTGAAGGAAATTCAATTCTCTACAACTTTGTCTCTGTAAGCACAAGTCCAAAAAATGCTTCATTTGAGAGATATGGGCCAAAACATTATATGTCATTTCAAAAGTCAACAAAAAATACACTTCTTGTCATGGCAACTTACATCAAAATAAAGTCTTCAAATGGAAAAATGACCAAAATAGAGATTGTAGAGGACATATTGAGCTTTCCAAAAAGTCCAAGATCCTTCAAATTATAAAAATTGTGAGAGTTATGATTGATGCAAGTTGGGAAATTTTGAGCAAATGCATCAAACCTAAAGTGACAAAACTTGAATTTTTGGGCTAATGGGCCATTGTTTCAAAGTCCATGCGTGTTATATACTTCTGTTTGAACCTCATCACTTATTCATACACCCCATGGATCTTTATTTTATTTACTTTGATTTTTATTAATTTAAGTTCAAAAATTAAATAAGATAAAATCAAGGCTTCTTACAAAGGTCCAAGCCCACTCTTTGGTGGACCTAATTCTCCTCTATATATCCTTATTATTTCAGGCATCAATCCAGACGAAACCCTTGCACAAGAAACCTCTCCAAAATCTAAATTTTTTTCAAGAACTAGGGCAACTCAAAACCCTATCTTACAGCCACCTTCAAAGCAAACCATCCTTTCCATTCACTCCCAGAATAACTATAGGGAAAGAATGGACCATCCTTGGTGATCCAAAGGGCCTGAAACCCTCGTACTAAGCATCATTGATTTCCATCATTGCATGAATTTTATATTTCTATTTTCTTTGAGTTTTAATGCATGCTAACTTTACTAATGTGTTCCTGAGGTATCTATGTGTAGGATAGACCCATCGTGTGAGCCACATGACGATTGAACCATGAACCACCATGTTTATACTATTTCAAGATGTCTTTGCCATATCTCATAATACATCCTGAATCAGCCACAAATAATACTTTCATTGAGTTTGCAAGGCCTGATTTAGGAGGGTAGGGTACCATTGAGGCGCTGACTTCTTTTATTTTGCAAGAACATGAAACATATTCACCAGAGAAAATGACCAGAGCTAGGGCTCTGGCGCCTCTCCGGTCGATTCCATAATGTTTAATATATAATTGTTTTGTTTCATTTATGTTACCGGATGTATAGCCACCCCAGTGGTAAGGAAGCGCACGTTAAGGTCTTACTATACTAGGGCATGGGTTCGATCCATGCCTTTTGATGTTTTGGGAATTTTTTCACATTTTTTCATATTTTGTAGGTTTTGTTACATAGTGTGTTAATTCCATTCTCTTAACACATGTGTGCGCCTGACGCAGTGGCAAGGCAGACAGTGGAAAAGGCTAAGGGAATGGGTTCAACACCCACCCTTGACATTTTGTTTAATTTTGCTTCCAACTTATTTTCTCCTTCCTTAATTTGTTTCCAATCCTAATTTCTTTTAGCAAACTTAACCCTAATTTCACTTAATCATAAAACAACAAAACATTTTTTTTTCATAAACCCTAAAAATATTAGGTTTTAGTTTTTTATTAATATTTTAATTTCATCAATTAAGCTTTTTTTTTATTAAAATCAACTAGGTTTTTAGGTTTAATTAATTAATTATCATCAAAATTTCTTTTCATAAAAAACATTAAAAAAACATTTCTTTTTCCTTCAATTTTAATCTTATGTTTTTAGATCGACTGTATAGGTTTCGTGAATATAATCGTTGTTTATCGCTTTCCTTTTTTTCATTATTATGTAACTGCTCCTAGTATGTAATAACTTAGGATTTCTTTTCCGCTTTCACTATTATGTATCTGCCGAAAGCGATGTAATAGTTTAGGTTTTTATTTTTTGCCTTTAATTTCCGTACCTTTACTGTTTTCAATATCTGCCACTACTGCTTAGTATTTAGGTTTATATGGAAAGACTAATTCAAATCGATAGAAAACCCTAATGGTAAAGATAAAATAACTGAGCTGAACACACTCGCACCTCTAGGGTAACCTCCCTTGTTGCCTTCGGAACAAAACAGTCATGTCCCTTGAAAGTAAGGACGCTTTAGCAAAGTCCCTCGAATAAAAGATCATAGTCCCTCGATGACCCTTCAATGTTGCCTTTCGATAAATGATCTAGTCCCTTATGAAAATTGCTAAAGCCTCCTTACTAGTTGCCTTCAATGACTGTACGATGACCCTACGCATGTCCCTTCACATCTAGCGATAAGGCTTCCTACTAACTAATGGTATTGATAGCACTATTTAAAGGAGGAGGAAAAGTACAAGAACAACCTTGAGTGGGTAGATACTTTTAATCACTTGCTCACAAAAACAAAAACATTTCACACAAACACTTTCAAAACACTTTGTACGCATTCTTGAGGACCGATACAAGAATCATTACAAAGTCAACCTTACATTGGCATTTTCAAAATATTTTCAAAATACACACACAGTAAAATTTCAAAACTGAGCTAAGCAATTAAGAGCCCGTAGACAACTGCAGATGAAAAGGGTGCTAACACCTTCCCTTTTCATAACCTACCCCCCTGAACTCAAAATTTATCAAGTTCTTTCCTGTTCTTTTCACCCTTTCCTTATTAGATAAAAGAAAAGTCAGTGGCGACTCTTGCTATCTGCACATTTGTGATAAAACGCAAAACCAAGTCAGTTCTCCCACCGTATTATAGAACTGGAGACTCTGTTAGGGAATATACTTACAAAGAGGGGTTACCTTAGAGTCTTAGATCACTTTTTATCTGCTTTATTTTGTCTGCTTTGCTTACTTTATCTTTAAGGGTTGCTCGGGTTTAAATTCTTGCAAAGATCCTACACCCGAATCTAGGGATACCTTAGGTAAGTAACAATAGATCATGGAAATTGTATGTTGTTGACCGATATGGTTGAAGTGATGGCTACGTTAGTGTGACACTTTGGTTTGACTGGTGTTCCTTGAGTCAGTCGAGGATAACACTAGGCTGTCGTGTGGTGTCATAAGCACTAACTGTTTTTTAGAACCTTAATTGACCTATCTTGGCCATTATAAGGTAGTGACATAGTCGACTTTGGTGCAGTCCAGAGTTGGTTGATGCTCGATGCTACACTCATTGAGATTCGACTTTCGGGATATTTTGATGGCAAGTCAGTTGCTTTGCTAAAATAAAACCTACGATAAAGATCGATGATATGAGACTCCTAGAACCCGGTTACTATTCTTAGGATAGGTTAAGCCAACTGAACTTCAAAAGGGTACTTACATATGGACCTCATGCAAGCCTTTAAACCTAAGGCTCTTATGTGCTTTGTTTATGTTTGCTACCTGTTCAAACATGACATCATAACATCATAACATCATAACATCACATTTCCACTGACCATTTCGAGGATCTCAGAGACCTCTGATGCAGGTTTATCATGAACCAGACGTCTAAGCAAGGGGCAAGAAGATTTTTTTTCCTCTAACCAGATGCCACCAAAGACCGAAGTATGTTCCCTTGAGTCAAAGGATAGGACCCACTTGACATGGTAAGCTTGATTCTCGTAGAAGGACGTTCAAAGATGCAAAGCTTTTCATACAAATCTACAGTCAGACTCGACTTCTAACATTACATAACATGTATTTCCCAAGACATGTTTTCTCATCTTCCTACTGTTTATTTCAGTAAAAGATGGCTCTCGAACAAACCATGAAAGAACTTCAAGCTCAGAATGCTCAGTTTCAACAAATGTTCATGGACTTAGCCAAAGGACAAGACAAGATGAAGACCCTCATCACAAAAGGGAAGAAGAAGAAGACCATAAGATCGATCGGCATCTTCAATATGGGAAGAAGGTTCGAAGGTCCTCCCAAACAAGTTCAAAACTGTGATATTCCCTCTGATTAAGATGACAATTAGGGTGAATAAGATAAGAGAATTAAGGAGGAGAGAGGAAGTAACCTTTGTTCTAGCCAATATTCTGATGAAGAAGACTATTCTGCTGAACAATATTCTCCCACTGATGACAAATACAAACAGCTGGAAGATCGTCTCAATGCTATGGAGATCCAGAGAGTTCCAGGGTTGGATTTTGAAGACCTGGGCCTTATTTGGGTAGTTTTTATCCCTCACAAAGTCAAGGTCCCTACTTTTACAAAATATGATGGCGTTTGTTGTCCAAAGCTTCATCTAAGGTCTTATGTCCGAAAGATCCAACCCCACATTGCTGACAGAAAGTTGTGGGTTCATTTATTTCAAGAGAGCCTATCGGGAACACAACTAGAATGGTTCTATCAGTTGGAAGGGACCAATATCCGTACTTGGGAAGACTTGGCTGCCGCTTTTTACAAACAATACCAGTACAATTATGATTTTGCACCAACCCGTGTGCAATTACAAAGCATGACTATGGGCTCTCGCGAAGGTTTCAAAGAATATGCCCAGAAGTAGAGAAATCTAAGTAGAAGAGTGAAACCTCCTTTGTCTGATAGGGAGCTGGTTGATATGTTCATGGGAACTCTGACAGGTCCTTTCTTCAATCATCTGATTGGGAGCTCTTCATCTGGTTTCACCGAGTTGATATTAACAGGGGAACATGTTGAAGATGGAATCAAAAGTGGAAAGACTTAAGTGTTTGCGTTTTCAAGTACTGGGAAGAAGACGTTCAACAATAAAAAAGAATCTAATTATGTATATGGCCAGAAGGGTCATGTTAGAAGTGACCGCAACCAATCTGTGGGGGCGGTGCTAATTTCTAATCCAGCGCTAGTGCAACAACATCAACAAAGCAATCAGCGTAGATTAGACGCACCCAGGAGACAGTTTACCAAGATCAACATTCCATTATCTCAGGCATTACAACACTTATTGAAAGCAGAGATGATTACTCTGAGAGATCCTCCTCAGAATCCCAACACCTCCTCTCTTCGGTACAATCCCAATGTAAGATGTGCTTATCATTCCAACAATCCTGGACATGACAGAAATAGTTGCTGGGCTTTGAAAAATAAAATTCAAGATATGATTGACAGTAAAGAAATTGAATTTGATCCACCCGGTACTCCCAACGTGATTACTACACCAATGCCTAAGCACGATAAAGACATAAGTGTTATTGATGATGTTTTGTATGTTTCTGATGCAACTGAATTGGCTACTCCCCTCTTGACTATTAAGAAGAATCCGTTGTAAGCCGGTTTATTTCCGGGTTGTATTGAAAGGTGCTACTGCTGCATAGCCCAAACCAATGGTTGCAACTGCTGAAAGAAGGTATTCAGCGTCTAATGGATAACCATATAATTCTAGTTGAGAAGATTCATTCTATTGATAATTTGTTTCAAAACTTGAAGCTAGAAGAGGTATCTGTAATTTCCAGTACTCTTGTGAGAATCACTTCCAAGGGTCCTGTAAAGATTATTGCCAAACCTAGGGTTGCTCCTCTGATCATCACCGCACTCAGACCTATTCCGTATTCCTCGGACAAAGCTATCCCTTGGAACTATGGAGCCGATGTCTACTACCACAGCGGCAAGCAAGAACCATTGAATACTAAGAGTGAAGGTATTGAAGTTATTGATTCCAACATTAACAATATTACCGGGACTAGTAAAGTTACTAGAAGTGGAAGGATTTTTCTCCCGAAATATCTCAGAAGGATGTTGCCACACCAGTTCGTGTTACTTCCACCAAGTCAACTAATAAGACTCGGGGAAAAGAAAAAATGATGGAGCCTGCCCAAATAGAGGAACCTAAGGAAGTTACCGCTGAAGATACCTCCAGGCAAGAGTTGGAGGAGGTGTTAAAAATCATCTGGAAAAGTGATTACAAGATCGTTGAACAGCTGGGACAGGCTCCCACCAGGATCTCCATGTTATCCCTGTTGTTGTGTTCAGAATCCCATGATCAAGCTTTAGTGAAGTTCTTAAAATCTCCACATGTACCACAAGAAATTTCTGCTGATCAATTTGAAAATTACGTTTCTATCCTGACTACTGATAATAGGCTAGGATTTTCTGATGCTGATTTGAATCCTGAAGGAAAGAACCATAACAAGGCCCTGTATGTCTCTATTGAATGTAGGGGCACTACCTTAGCTTGTGTGTTGATTAATAAGGGTTCCTCGTTGAATTTTTTACTGAAGGGTGCTCTAGACAGGCTTGACTATGAAGGGGTTGTGCTAAAACCCAATGATATTATGGTCAGAACCTTTGATGGATCAAAAAGGATGGTGCATGGAGAGGTGGATCTTCTAATCAAAGTAGGTACTAGGGTCTTTGACTCAACTTTCTATGGGATGGACATTCGTCTGGCCTATTCTTGTTTACTTGGACGCCCCTGGATTCATGGGGCAGGCGGTGTTACCTCTACGTTGCACCAAAAGCTGAAATATCCCGTGAAAGGAAAGTTCTTTACGGTTTGTGGTAAAGAAGAGTATATGGTGAGTCACCTGAACTCGTTCAAATATGTTGAAATGGACGACGAATTCATCGAGACTCCCTACCAGACTTTTAAGGTCATCCCTAGGACAACTACCGTTGCTGAAGACTTTTATGATATTCCTAAGATTACCAAGGCCCCGCCCAGAATGGCTTCTTTGAAGGATGCCAAAGCTGTAGTAGAAAAAGGTGGTTGCACTACTTGGGGTCAGCTTCCCGACATCTCGTAAAAGTCTGACAAATTTGGTTTGGGTTTAACTGCAGAGGCTCAGAGGGTTGTTCGTCGTGCTTGTGCTGGAAGACCACTATTATGCGTCAACAACAATGGATTCAACGTGGTAGAAGATGCTGACAATGACTACGACCTAGACATCTGGATTTTTCCCACCACCGGCAACGGGCTCAACAATTGGAAGACTGAAGATGTTATCTCAATCTCCTTTAGTCAGGAGTAAATTCTATTTCCCGTTTCTCTTTGCTTTCAAAGTTTTGTCTATGTAATTTTTAAAACAATAACTTTAAGCCTTGTGCCTTACCCAGGGCACAACAGTCCATTTGTTAAGGTTGTCATCTTTCATTAACATATTGTCATTCAATAAATCATTGGATGTTTTGTACTCAAATTTTTCTCTCTTTGCCTTTCTTTTATTTTATCACTTTCAAAATAGCTACGTGTTCTTACACACACCCACACAACAAATTGCAGACCCATATCCACTTTGGATTCCATTGATAACAATTTTGTTATTGCCACTTATGACTTTGAAAATCCGATCCACCAAGCCGAGGACGAAGGTGAGGAAGATTGTGAAGTACCTGGAGAGCTTGCCAGGCTGTTAATGTAAGAGGAAAAGGCTATACAACCGCATGAAGATCCAATTGAGGTTGTGAACTTGGATACTGAAGAAGACAAGAAAGAAGTCAAGATAGGTGCCAATCTAGAAGACAATGTCAAGAGCAGATTGATCCAGATGTTGCATGATTATGTTGAGATCTTTGCTTGATCGTACAAAGACATGCCAGGGCTTGATATTGATATTGTGGTTCACTGTCTACTGATGAAAGAAGGTTGCTCTCTAATAAAGTAGAAGGTTCGTCGTATGCATCCCAAAATGTCTGAAAAGATCAAGGTTGAGGTTATGAATCAATTCAATGCAGGTTTCTTAGCTGTTACCTCCTATCCTTAATGGGTTGAAAATGTGGTTCCAATACCTAAGAAGGATGGAAAAGTGCATATGTGTGTAGATTATAGGGATATGAATAGGGCAAGCCCCAAAGATGACTTTCCGCTGCCACATATTGATGTTCTGGTTGACAACATCGTTCAGCACAAAGTATTCTCCTTCATGGACAGTTTCTCAGGGCATAATCAAATCAAGATGGCACCTCAAGACATGGAGAATACTACTTTAATCACACCGTGGGGGACTTTCTGTTACAAGGTTATGCCTTTTGGTTTGAAGATTGTCGGCGCAACTTATCAGTGTGCTATGGTAGCTTTGTTCCATGACATGATACACCATGAGATAGAGGTCTACGTCGATGACATGATAGCCAGATCCTAGACTGAAGAAGAACATATTGACCACCTACACAAGTTGTTTAAAAGAATGAAGAAATACAAGTTGAGGCTGAATCCAAACAAATGCACATTTGGGGTGAGATCCGGCAAACACCTGGGTTTTGTCGTTAGTGGTAAAGGTATTAAAGTTGATCCTGCCAAGGTCAAGTCCATTCAAGAAATTCTAGCTCCCCGTAATGAGAAGGAACTTAGAGGTTTCTTGGGACAACTAAACTACATTTCCATATTTATTTCCCATCTGACTACTACTTATGATCCAATCTTCAAGTTACTGAAGAAAGATCAGGTAGTGAAGTGGAACGATGATTGCCAGATAGCCTTTGACAAAATCAAGGAGTACCTTCAGAAACCTCCAATTCTGATGCCATCGGTGTAAGGAAGACCTCTGATCATGTACCTAACAGTGTTAGAGAACTCAATGGGGTGTGTACTGGGCCAACATGATGAGTCTGATCGAAAAGAGCGTGCAATATACTACCTTAGCAAAAAGTTTTCCGACCATGAAACAAGATACTCACTGCTAGAGAAAACTTGCTGCTCTTTCGCATGTGCTGCTCGCCGACTAAGACAATATATGTTGACCCATACTAATTTGTTGATCTTTAAAATGGATCCCATGAAATACATATTCGAGAAACCCTCTCTCTCCGGAAGGATAGCCAGGTGGAAAATGGTCTTAACAAAATGCAACATTCAGTACACCACTCAGAAAGCAATCAAAGGAAGTGTACTGGCAGATCATTTGACTCATCAAGCTATAAACGACTATTAAACTATGAATTTCGAGTTCCTGGATGAGAATATCATGCCAGTTACATATTATGAGAACCTGGACCGTATGAAGGACCTGATCCAGGATCCCGATGGACTACGGTTTTTGATGGAGCTTCCAACGCTCTTGGCAATGGAATTGGTGTTGTGCTTATTTCTCCCAAGGGTTACCATACGCCTTTCACCGCCATATTATGCTTTAAATACACCAACTACATGGCCGAATATGAAGCGTGCATCATGGGCATCAAAGCTGCTATTGATATGAGAATCAAGTTCTTGAAGGTATACGGGGACTCAGCCCTAGTGATTAGTCAGATTAAGGGAGAATGGGATATGAAGCACCAAAATCTCATTCCTTATCAAGAGAATATGCTGACATTATTTTTGTACTTCGAGGAAATCACTTTTAAACATATTCCACAAGAAGATAATCAATTGGCAGACGCATTAGCTACCATGTCATCTATGTTCAAAGTCAGATGGGACAATGAAGCTCCTCGAATTACCATCGAGAGACTAGATGAACCAGCACATTTCTACGAAGTTGACACTGACGGAGTAGTGTAAAATCCTTGGTTTCATGAAGTAAAACGATATATTGAGACTCAGGAGTATCCTGAAGGAACATCTATCAATGACAAGAAATTCCTACGGAGGTTCTCTGCCAAGTTCTTTCTGAGCAACAAAATTTTGTACAAACACAACCACGATTCGACTTTGCTTTATTGTGTAGATAAGAAGGAAGCTGAGAAGCTTATGGAAGATATTCACAAAGGAATCTTTGCTACTCACTCCGCCAGACATACAATGGCTAAAAAGATTCTAAGAGCGGGTTATTATTAGTCGACTATGGAAGCTGATTGCCATCATCACTCCAAGACTTGTCACAAATGCCAAATCTACGCCGATAAAGTACACGTGACTCCAGTCACTCTAAATGTCTTGACTGCTCCTTGGCCGTTTGTAATGTGAGGCATTGATATGATTGGAGATATTAAGCCTACTACTTCTAATGGGAATCACTTCATCCTCGTCACTATTGATTACTTCATGAAGTGGGTTGAAGCAGCCTCATTTGCCTCTGTTGCCAAGAATGTTATGGCTCAATTCATTAAGCATAATCTTATTTATCGGTATGGCATCCTCGAAAGTATTATAATAGACAATGGTACCAATCTTAACAACACTGTGATCACAGAACTATGTACACAGTTCAAGATCAAGCACCACAATTCTTCTTCGTATCGAGCGAAGATGAATGTCGTCGTGGAAGCCGCCAATAAGAACATCAAGAAGATTATACAGAAGATGATCGTGACATACAAGGATTTGCATGAGATACTACCATTTTATCTTCATCGTTACCACACTTCATTATGTATATTAACTGGGGCAACCCCCATTCTCTATAGTCTACGGTATGGAAGTTGTCCTACCTGTCGAAGTCCAGATTCCTTCTCTAAGGATTATGAAAGACACAAATTTAGGCGAAGATGGGTGGATTCAGACTAGACTGGACCAGATAAATTTGATTGATAAGAAAAGGCTTACAGCGGTGTGTCATGGTCAGATGTATCAGAAGTGTATGAATAAATCCTTCAACAAGAAAGCCAAACATCGGGTATATTAGGCTGGTGACTTGGTAATAAAGTGAATCATCCTACCACAAGGCGATCCCAGGGGAAAATGGACTCCCACATACGAAGGGCCATTTGTGATCAAAAATATATTTTCTGATGATGCTATGATACTTACCACCTTGGACGGTGAAGATTTTACGCACCCTGTGAACGCGGACATACTCAAAAAATACTATGCATGAAAGAGACCCGCTAGGTTGATTGGCCTAGGAAAAAATAAGGGCATCCCAATGAACCAAAAGGGTTCGGGAAAAAGTTAGGGATATATATATATATATATATATATATATATATATATATATATATATATATATATATATATATATATATATATATATATATATATATATATATATATATATATATATATATATATATATATATATATATATATATATATATATATATATATATATATATATATATATATATATATATATATATATATATATATATATATATATATATATATATATATATATATATATATATATAAAGATTGTACACCCGGTAATTTGAAAACCTGAAAAGATGGCTTGGACAAAAAAGGGTATCCCCATGGACTGAAAACCCGAAAGGGAAGTCCAGGTAAAAGTTATGGATTAAAGCGTACAGATATGTCCCATTGGATCACCTACATACAACAAGATTTGTTACCAACGTCAAGTTCAAATGGTATAGATCAATTCAGTCAACTTCTTCCGACAGTAAGAGATGATATGCTTGAAGACATAGGGGCAATGGCAGAGTTGAAACTCGATGGGATTGTTTCTACATAGCTGTTTTCTTTTATTCCTTTGTACTTTTCTTCATTTTTATGATGATTTCCTCTTACTAGGATATGTGTCTCTTTGTACAAAACTGCATGTTTATAGGAAAACTTTCAATATAAATATAATTTCAAAATTCAAAATTGCTTTATTTTCTCAATTTTGTTCGCAAAAATGTCCAATGACTAAATTGAATGAACATATGCATTTGAATATGATTACAGTTGACAAATATATGCATAAAAACATGAATAAGCATTTACTAAAGACTCTAGGAGTTGGGATAACGTTCAAGTCGTCTATAAAGACCCACAAGAAATCCCCGTAGAGATACCTTCACAAGCTCATCCCCGACGAAGATACATTCCCCAACAAGTCTAATATGCCTTCAGACAGCAATTGGGGCATCTTCCAGCAGTTCACACGATAATCTCCCTAGCAAATAAGGAAGTTTGATCATTTTCCCAGCATACGGTGGAAATTTCCTTCGCACGACCTATAAAATTTCGACTCCCATCAGAAATCATTCCTTCAGTACAATTTACAGGAATTTAATTCTCCAGTGAAGTTTATTTCTCCAACACTGTAAAATCCTCGATAGAATTCTCTCTTCTAGCAGAATTCTCTTCACCGACAGGGTTATTTCTCCAGCAGGGTTTATTTCTATAGCAGGGTTTATTTCCCCAACTAGTTATTTCTCTGATTATCGCAATTCCCCGACGGGATTCTTTGTCCTCCCCAGAAGAGTTTACATCCATATCTAAAACTTGGCCAGACAGTACCACAGAAGGTTATCCATCTCTTTATCCCCAGTCAGGGTACATAAAAATCAAATTCCCCAGTAAGAGAATAATGAACGACCAACGTTCTTAAACTCTTCTATCCCTAAGCGGAAGCCGAAACATTCCCAGCGGAATATCCTCAAACACAAAGTAGGAATCCCCAGCAAAGGAATTCTAAACAAGATTGAAGATTACTATTCTTCATCCCTAGCGATAGTCAGAGATTTGTTTTCCCCAGCCAAAGATGTTACACAAAGCTACCATTACCGTCAAGCAACATCTTGCACTCATACATCATTTACAAAACATCATAACATATGCATACGAAACACATATAACACTCTAATTTACTTTGAGAACATCATTACGCAAATGAATCACATACATCATGACATTGCATAAAGCTAATTTTATCTTTTCAGGTAAAATTCACAAATAGACGAATAGCATCAGCAACTTTCAAACAGGTCGTAGATTAATTCCCGAAATAGGACGGGGAAACTATTGATATAACCAGGCGGAATGAATTCCAGAAATAGGACGAGTTTACTAATAAAAAGCAGGTCCCAGATTAATTCCCGAAGCAGGACGAGACAACTATCTGCATGACCAGGCCCAGACTAATTCTCGAAATAGGATGAGGCAACTATCTATATGACCAGGCAAAGATTAATTCCTGAAGTAGGACGAGGAAAATATCTATATGACCAGGCGGTATGAATTCCCGAAACAGGACGGGTTTACCAAAAAAAGTAGATTGTAGATCAATTCCCGAAGAAGGATGGGGCAATTACCTACATGACTAAGCATTCCCCTCAAAGACTAAATCTGATAAGCATTTTCCTCAGAGACTAAATCTGATGAGCATTTTCCTCAGAGACTAAATCTGACAAGCATTTTCCTTAGAGACTAAATCTGATAAGCATTTTCCTTAGAGACTAAATTTGATAAGCATTTTCCTCAAAGATTTATTCTAAAAAGCATTCTTCAGATACAGTCAAGCGTAGACTTATTCTGATACTCTTATCAACAGTTACCCTAGATGGCATCTATAAGCCCATATCCGGAAACACTCTATTATCTCCCTGAATGGCATCTTCAAGCTCATTCAAGCAATATAATTAACCAACAATGTTACTTCGTGCACATGCGAGTGCAAATTTCTGGGCACTTAAGTGTTCAATCCTCTTTCACCTTCAGATCACTAATGACGGACATGACAATCTAACTCTTAAGGTTTAAGAAGATTGAACAAGGGAAGTTGTTGTACCCCAAAATTTTCCCTCCCATTTTCTTCAAGACATCTTCTCATGCTCCTAGGGTTCTCAATTGATCAAGAATTGATCAGACAAATTCTCCTCCTAAGCAGTCGACCTACAACTAGGGTTTCACTTTTCTCAAGGATGATTGGGCTTCTAAGGCCTCAAGTGGACTTCATGGTTTCCCATATGTCTCCAAGAATTCTCATGACAAGTTTCAAGCTTTGCATCACAAGTTTACTCACTCAATTTTTCAGATGTCTGAAAATCAATTGCATTGGGTAAAAAGTCAATTATGGTCAACATATAGTCAAACCTCAAGATTTTTGGTCAACATCAAGATTTTGAAGTTATATTCATCATTTGAACAAAGTTTGATCATGATTCACCAAGAAAACTCAATATTCATCAAAAGTCAAAAGTCACCAAATTAGGGTTTTCCTTAGGAGAAGTTAACTAAACTTTGACCAAGCATAACTTTCACATGCTTCATCAGATTTTCCTTAACCAAATCTCATTTTGAAGGAAATTCAATTCTCTACAACTTTGTCTCATTAAGCTCAAGTCCAAAAAATGCTTCATTTGAGAGATATGGGCCAAAACATTATAGGTCATTTCCAAAGTCAACAAAAAAGACACTTTTTGTCAAGGCAACTTACATCAAGATAAAATCTTCAAATGGAAAAATGACCAAAGTAGAAATTGTAGAGGGCATCTTAAGCTTTCCAAAAAGTCCAAGATTACCTTCAAATGATAAAAGTTGGGAAATTTTAAGCAAATGCATGAAACCTAAAGTGACCAAACTTGAATTTTTGGGCTGATGGGCCATTATTTCAAAGTACATGTGTGTTATATACTTCAATTTGAACCTCAACACTTATTCATACACCTCATGGATCTGTACTTTATTTATTTTGATTTTTATTAATTCAAATTCAAAAAATAAATAAGATAAAATCAAGGCTTCTTACAAAGGTCCAAGCCGACTCTTTGGTTGACCGAATTCTCTCTATATATCCTTTTCAAGCCAGACAAAACCATTGCACAAGAAACCTCTCCAAAATCTAAAATTTTTTCAAGAACTAGGGAAACTCGAAACCTTATCTAGCAGCCACCTTCAAAGCAAACTAGCCTTTCCATTCACTCCCTGAATCACTGTAGGGTAAGAATAGACCATCCTTGGTGATCCAAAGGGCCTGAAACCCTCGTACTAAGCATCACCAATTTCCATCATTGCATGAATTTTATATTTATGTTTTATTTGTGTTTTAATGAATGCTAACTTTACTAATGTGTTCCTGAGGTATCTAATGTGTACCTGTTACCTTAAAAATATTTAAGGTATACAATTGTGTAAATAATAAGGGTAGTCTCAGGAGTTAAGAAGGAGGTACCCTATAAATAAAGGTTGTAAAAGGTTGTAGGGAAATCAAACTCAAGAATGGGAAATACCGGGAAAGTCGACAGTGGAAACAGAGGGTCGACACAAGTGACAAACGAGCTAGTCAAAGATTGGCTTTTTCGACCAAATTAGAGTCCGGGACTTAAAGAAATTTGGATCATGTATCTATACTAAGGAATAGCGTCGAACTAAAGCATTGTAGCAAGATGAATTTGAAATTTGAAAATACCAGCAGTTGCAAGGCATTTTTCTAAATCAAGCGCCAAGTACGTGGTGAAAGCATAGATAAGCAGTTACCTTAGGCCAAATACGTGTCAAGTGTATAACGTGTTCTAGTGCATAGGCAGTTAGATTTGTAACTACTATAAATAAAATGGTCTAGTGTTGGATTCAGGGTGTTCACTTTGTACTAGAATCACTTAACAAACTCCACATTCCAAGCGTAAGGAAGCAGAGGGTTTCAAAGGTGGGAATGTACGTGAATCACCATCTTTATATCAATGCAAATTCCTTTCTTTTCAGTTGTTCCTTTTGAATATTTTTCCTTGATTTTATTTACTTTTAAAGAATCCTTTTATATTATCTTCTACACTTGTGAAACCCATTCTATCTCTATACTAGAATTTACTAAAGATTCACTCAACATTTATTTCATTTGAACAAGTCGTATCCTACTGTCAGTCACGAGTTACCTTCAGTCGGTCAAGACATCACATTGTGGAAACTCATACTTGTTCTTTCCTTCAGAGAAAACCGTTTCTCAAAAGGCAAAGTTTTACGTTGAGCAAGCTATACTTGGATACATTAGCACATGTCTTAGGATCAACTAGAGATCCTGCAAGTAACCCTTAGTTTTAGGCTTTGGGAAGACTAGCGGTTGTTTACCATTTTCCACAGTAAACAAATTGGCACGCCCAATAGGACAAGTGCTACTGTAGTGTTTTTTTTAGTTCCATTCTTGGGTGTTAGTAAATGTATGAAACTTAGAAGTGGGAATCTAACCAAAAGTACGATAGACTACAAAGGATGGCTAATCCTACCAACCCTAATATGGATGTAGTGCCACAAAGAACAATAACTACCACAGACACAGTAGTGTCTCAAGCCGTGTCTTTTCCCTCAGTAGCAAACACAACTACAATAATATCGACTGTAGGTACAATTCCGGTGCCAATATCTCAGGCTCCACCGGTGAGTCTAAGACCAGTGATGGCCACGACCGTTAGTAATATGCCTCGCTTTGATACTGTAGATCCTCTTTATGGAATGTCGTATTCCTTAATGCCAGGATATCAGTCGACATCAAATCCAGCGTTATTGGACGATAACGCACAAAATATAAATTCCCCATTGCAAGGGTCTGCACCGGGAAGAAACACCTTAAATTGGAATAACCAAAATAGAGTGGGGCCTCCTCCAATGCCATCTTTAACTAATACATTGGTGTCAGTTTTGAGGCAGAAAATGGATGATAGTAACCATGAGTTGGTAAATTTATTAACCAATCAAATGGGTTATGTGTTTAACCCTGTAATGCAAGAGTCATTTGAGACAAATAGACATTCCGTCGAAACAAATAGGCAGGTAGTCACTCAATTGACACGCTTGTGTAATTTCCTAGGGGAACCCCAAGTGCCTATTTGACAGGTACTACCTGCTGTTAGACCAGTAGTCCCCGCCCAAGTGGAAATGAGGGCAGTATAAGGTGAAACAGTCTATCAGGGGCAAATGCCTAGACCTCAAGTGTAGCAAAATCAAGTTGTTGAACCAAGAGTGGTAGAATGCCATCCAATGATATTGGTTAATCGACAACAAGATGTTGATCAAATTGTTGATCAATATCGACAAGAGAAATTAGCAGTAGAAAATAACCTAACAAATATTGTTGAAAGAATTATGGCTAGGAATGGTATGAATACGACACCGCAGAGACCAACATATTCTCCTCCTTTGTCTGAATACATTTTGCAGACTGAATTACCTAGAGGACGGAAAATCACTAAATACACAAAGTTTGCGGGTGAACCAAGTGAGTCGACAGTGGAACACATTTCTAGATATCTAATTGAATCAGGAGATATAGCAAACAATAAAAACATAAGGGTAAATAATTTTCCTTCATCCCTTACGAAGGCAGCATTCACATTGTTTAATACCTTACCCCCAAATTCAATTGAGTCATGGACTAAATTGTAAAAAGTTTTTCATGAAAAATTTTATGAGGCGTATTAAAAAATTAGTTTGGTAGAATTATCAAACATAAAAAGAAGTTTTGCAGAAAGTATTGACGACTATTTAAATAGGTTTCGCGCGTTAAAGGAAAGGTGCTTTACGCAGGTGCCTGAACATGAACTTGTTCAAATGGTAGTTGGGGGTTTGGACTATTCCATTAGAAAGAAAATAGGCCCAACCTTTGTGAAAATTATGTCGCAGTTAGCTGATAGAGTTCGACATCTTAAACGTATGAGATTAGAAAAAGTCAGACATACCAAGGCTAAAAAAGAAAAAGTGGCCTTTATAAACTTTGATGATACAGATCCTATTTGTGAAGCTGATTATACCTCACTGACTGAAGTAGAGGTCGATGTGGATGAGATGAAGCCAAGGCCTTCTTATGAACGTAAATTATTATTCCCCTCTAAAGGAAAAAATCCTGTCAAGAATAATCTAAAATTTCCAGCAAAAACATATACTCTTGACGTCACTAAATGTGAAGAAATTTTTGATTTGCTGGTTAAAGATGGTCAGATTTTAGTACCTCCAAGTGCTAAGTTACCACCATTAGAACAACAACAAAAAAGAGGTTTTTGCGAATATCATAATTATCTGGGTCATACAATCTCTCAATGTTTTCTTTTCAGGGATCTTGTGCAGAAATCACTACATGAGGGAAGATTGAGGTTTGCTGGAAGAAAAATGAAAATTGATGCTGATCCTCTCCAACAAGAAGAGGCCTTATTTGTGGATCTTGTCGACATTCATATGTTAGAAATCGTTGAATTCGCGGATGCAAATATGGTCGAAGGAACTGATGAAAGTCCTGACTTGGCTGAAGTGTACCCCAAGCCTGAAGAAGATTTGCTGGATTTTTGTACCGTTGCAAGAACAAGGGTTCACAAGCTTTCTTGTGCCCTAGATGCAGTGCTCTTACATACAAAATTGCAGTTGAAAACTTCCAGAGGCTACAACTAGAAAAAACCAAAAACAAATTATCCAATGAGAGGTTTCATCAGAAGAAAGAGGGAACTTCAAGAAGTGTTGTGAGAAACTTCGAATCTAAACCAAGGATTTTCATTCCATTTGTTAGTGCCCCTAGAGGCACATGGATTAATCCTCAAGGAAAAATGGAGGCACAGAGAAGTGCTACTACTGCTAGAGATAAAGGAGAATCGGCTCTCCATTATAGGTGCAAATTCAGGGTAGAGAAAAAGAATCATGTCTCTGAGAACTACATGGGTAAGAATCTGATGACTAGAACTCAATGGAGACATTTTCAGCATCGAAGGCAGGCTGAAAGACAAGCTATGAAGGAAGTTGTTGGGCAGGGTGTTGTAAACGAAGCAGGTGCTGGAAAGAAATACGTGGTGAAAGTAGATACCACTGCAAAGGAGCGAGTAATGGATTTTATCAGCCGACCAAACTTAAAATGCTCTGAGGAAGTCACTGATGACTTCAAGTCAGATTCTGAGGAAAGTATGAACATTTTGGTCAATGTGGTAATCTTGCCAACTGAATATGATTGTCTCATGGAAGTAGAAGATTCGGTAGACAGCAACGTTGAGGAAATGGCTTTACACAAGCCTACATGTTATTTTGTGATGAATAATGGTTCTATGGAAAACCAAGATGCGTTTTTTGAAAAACCAAGTATGGCTGTGAAAAGTCATCTATAACCTCTTTTAATCCGAGATAAGGTTGAAGGGGTAGCTATCAACAAGGTGTTGATAGATTGTGGTGCTACGGTAAATATTATGCGACACCACATGCTGAAGAAAAACGGAAAGTATGACACTGATATGAGATCCCACAACATGGTTTTATCAGACTATGGGGGCAAAATTTGAAGCACCATGGGTGTCATCCAAGTGGACATAACTGTTGGCACCATTACTAGGCTGACTATATTCATGGTAATCAACGCCAAACCTAGCTACAACCTTCTGGTGGGAAGAGAATGGTTGCATGGAGTAGGGGCTGTGACATCTTCTATGCACCAGCGTCTGGTGATCTGGAGGGAAGATGGGATAATAGAAAATATCGAAGCGAATCAAGGGTATTTCAATGCTGATGTAAATAATGTTGGCGAAAGGCAATTTGATAGGAAGTTAGCTAACATCTCTCCTTGCAATACAGTTGAAGATCTCTATTCAAATTTGGATGATGCGTTTGTTTCTTTAAAGTTACATGAAACTCACGGTTTCATTTGGGATGTAGAGCCCTTAGAAGAAACATACTATGGAGCAATCCGACCGACAGGATGGGAAGACATCACATATGAGGATGTCTGAGCTAGAAGCTCTAAATAAGATTTCGGCATATATTGCCAAAAACAAGTCAAAATCGTCTTTATAAGATGAAGAAGATATGGCCATTAAAGCCAATAAATCTCAGATACCAAGAGAAGGAATCATTTTGGCTATTGAGCCAAAGCCACTAGACAAGCCAAAAATGGCCGAAGATAGCATTGACAAGCAACGTCTGGAATGCATTTATGACGACGGACCCCTGGGTTCGAGAAGGATCCAATGGCGCCAAAAAAGATGCAGCCACAAGAACCTTTAGAAGAAGTGAATCTTGGCGAAGAGGGTGATAAAAGACCAACATATATCACCGCCAATATAAAAGAGCTGGAATTTGAGGTAATATCTTTACTTAAATATATTAAAGATTGTTTTTCCTGGGACTATAATGAAATTCCTGGTTTGAGCAGGGACTTGGTAGAGTTGAAACTGCCAATAAAAACTGGAAAAAAAGCCAGTAAAGCAAACTCCTAGGCATTTCTCCCCGACCATAATGTCAAAAATCAAAGAGGAGATAGAAAGACTCCTCAAAATCAAGTTCATAAGAACTGCAAGGTACGTCGACTAGTTAGCAAATATAGTGGCCGTAATTAAGAAAAATGGAACTTTAAGAGTATGCATTGGTTTTAGAGATTTAAATGCTGCTACTCCTAAAGATGAATATGCCATGCCTGTAGCAGAAATGTTAGTCGACTTTGCTGTTGGTTTTGAATATTTAAGTATGCTTGATGGTTATTTTGGGTATAACCAAATTTTTATTGCAAACGAAGATGTGCTAAAAATGGCGTTTCGCTATCTAGTAGCCTTGGGTACCTATGAATGGGTTGTCATGCCATTCGGCCTGAAGAATCTCGGGGCAACGTACCAAAGGGTAATGAATTCAATGTTTCATGATTTTATTGAAGATTGTATGCAAGTATACATTGATGACATTGTAATAAAATCCAATAGTAAGCCTAGTCATGTAAACCATCTTCGAAAGTCCTTTGAGAGAGTGAGGAAATATGGGTTAAAAATGAATCCATTAAAATGTTCTTTTTGTGTGCAAGCAGGTGACTTCCTTGGCTTTGTGATGCATAAAAAGGGAATTGAAGTAAATCAAAGTAAATCCAAAGCCATTATGGACGTAAAGCCTCCATCGACCAAAAAGGAGCTCTAGTCGTTGTTGGGAAAAATAAATTTCCTCATATCCAACTTAAGTGGTAAAATTAAAGGGTTTTAGCCACTGCTTCGACTGAAGAATGAGGAGTTTGTTTGGAAGAAAGAACATCAAGATGCTTTCGACAAAATCAAAGAGAACTTGATGAAGCCTCCAGTATTAGCACCTCTTAATAGAGATGGGCCAATGAGGCTATACATATCAGCGTCAGAATCGACTATTGGAAGCATGTTAGTCCAAGAGGATGAAGAAAGTGTCGAAAGACCTATATAGTATCTTAGTCGAGTGCTTAATGACCCTGAAACTAGGTATAGTGATATAGAAAAACTATTCTTATTGTAATACGGTGGGAGAACTGACTTGGGTGTTTTATGTTTTATCGTAATTGTTGCGGATAGCAAGAGTCACCATCAACTTTTCTTTTATCCAATAAAGGAAAGGGTGAAAAGAACAGGAAAGACCTTTTGAGAATTTTCTTGAGTTCGGGGGGTAGGTTATGAAAAGGGAAGGTGTTAGCACCCTTTTCATCTTTAGTTATCTACGGGCTCTTAGTTGCTAGCTCACTTTGAAAATGCTTTATTTAAAATATGTTTGTGATTGGTTTTGAAAGTATTTTTGAAAAGTACCTTTGATTAGGCGAACTTTGTAATGATTCTCGTCTCTATAAGAATGTATACAAAGTGTTGACTTTTGAAAATATTTCGTTGAAAATGTTGGTGTGTTTTGAAGGATGTTTTGAAATGTTTGTGAGCAAGCAACTATGAATGTTCTACCTACTCAAAAAGTCTTAGTTCTTTTCCTCTTCCTTTAGATGTTGTTATCTTACAATTGATTGATAAGAAGCCCTATCATTGGATGTGAAGTGACGGGCGCGGGTCGTCGTATAGTCATAGAAAGCAACCTATGAGACGCTTTAGCAATTTCCTTGAGGTACTAAGATTGTTTTACCGGAGACAACGTTGAAGGGTCATCGAGGGACTACAATCTTTTTTTATCGAGGGTCTTTGCTAAAGCGTCCCACATTCGTGGGACATGACTATTTATTAGTAGGCAACAAGCGAGATTACCCTAGAGGTGCGCATGTGAAAAGTGTTTGATTGCATGCATTTTTGTCTTTGAGATTAGGGTTTTCTAACGGTTGATTTTATCTTGCCATACACACCCTAATTACTAACAATTACACTAAAGTGATAAATTGCAGAAATTAAAATCCCACGCTATTAAATTACTTGGGGGATGGGGTACAATTTACAAATGGGGATGAGGTAGAAGCCTAATTAAATTATTACAACCATATTGAATAAATGAATAGTATAAAAAAATATAAAAATAGTGTAAAAAGAAAGGAAAATCTTTTTTTAACTTTTATGTATCGACACATGCATTTATGCATCGATACATAACACTTGTTTCTGGAAAATCAAAATCAACTCAATATAAGTCGATACATATTGGTATGTGTCGACTTATTTCTTATTTGTGTAAACACATTCGTATTTTGTGTTGACTCATACACCTTTTGTCCCTTTTTAATTGTGCCTGGATAACAGTATGCATCGATGCATAAGGCCTTGCATAGTCTCATACCCTGTTTTATAACTAAAATGAGTCGACTCATGTGAGTATGCATCGACTCATGCTATAGTTTTTTACCTCTAATATTGTTCTATTGCATGTACAAGTCAGTTATCAACATATAATTGGTAAAAATGAAGAGCTAGCATATGGTTAGCTTCAAGGGTAATGATTACTACATTTTATCTTCACAAGTAAACCAATAATAATGCGTGTATGAAAAATTCAAGGTCAAGAAGACTTACCTTGTGTTGTACCCCAAAATTTGCCCTCCCATATTCTTCAAGAATTGCAAAGTCAAGCTTCAAAATTCTCCAAGGGTTGCACAGTGTAAGGGTCTCCTAAACAGTCAAGATTAGGGTTTTGGTTCTAATCAAGGAAATGAAGTTTCCAAGGGTCCAATCAAGTCCCACATGCCTATAAATGTGGTCAAGCATCCTCATATCAAGTTTCAAGACTTTCAGCACAAAATTGCACAGTCAAAACCCTAATTGCACTACAGTCAACTATAGGGGCAAAATGGTCATTTGACAGTCAAAAGTTCAAATTTTTGGTCAACATCTCATTTTGAAGCCACAAACATCATTTGATCAATTCTTGATCATGATTCTCAAAGCTTGGCTCAAAAATCATCAAAATGCAAAAGTTTCCTTATTTGGACAGCTGAAAAAGTCAACTGTAAATTGACCAGGGCATAACTTTCTCATGGATTATCATAAAAATTCCATCCAAAGATCATTTTGAACATAAAGACATTTCCTACAACTCCTCTTCATACTTCAAGTCCAAGAAATGCTCTCACAAAAAGTTATCAATTTCAACATTATAGGTCATTTTCAAAAGTCAACAAAAAGGGACTTTAAGTCAAAGGCCATAACTTGAGATTGGTAAATCAAAATGACATGGGACCAAAGACATTGGTTAGAGGACTCAAAGACCTTTCCAAAATGTCCAAGAACATGAGCAAAGCTTAAAACTTGAGCAAGTTATGCCTTGTAGAAGTTGGGAAATGTTTGGATATTTTGAAAAGTCAACATTGATTCAAATGACCTAAAATTGCTAATGGGCCTATTTTTCTTCCACAATCCATTATCCAAGGCATGTGCACGACCACTTGGCCCAAAGGGAAGTTTTTCTTCATTTTTTATTTATTTATTTGAATTTTTATTAATAATAATTCATTTAAATCAATTAAATACATGAAAAATACTTAACCTACTATTTCAAATCTTTTTGTGCATATAATATCTTCAAAAATTCGTGCATAATCAAATATGGAAAGAATTGAAGAGAATTGGTCATGATTGATACAAAATAGCATGGAAAATATTGAAAAAAAGATCTTAAAAAATCAAATCTTCCAAACCATGAATGGCAAGGATTTGGAGTGTTTTCTTTGACCTAATTCACTCTTATATAAGTATAGAACACAACCCTAATGAAAAGAACCAAGAAGCTGCCCAGAAAACACCATTGGCAAACTTGAAAATTATCAAAAAATCTCAAAACTGAAAACAGGGTTAGAGGTCGTTTCAAGCCACAAAACTCTTTCCATTGCATTCCTAGGACATCAAGCAATCTTCCTGGATCAAAAGCATCAATCCTAACCCTTTGAATCACTGTACAGAAGCCAAGCTTTCTTCACTTTTTCTCATAATCGTATTTTACATTCTATGCACATTCATGGCATTTTGTTTATAGAATCATGATCAGTGATGTGTTTTAAAGCTAACCATATGATTTGGTTGGATTTTTATGCGCTATACAAGAAATTGCCATGGTCGTATTTTAGGGTTTTCAGAACCTCAAATTGGGGGTTTTAAAATAAGGAAAAATTGGAGCACAAGACTTGGACCACTGAAACCAACACGATGAGACGATCATGAATCCATCCTCGCGCCTAATTTATGATGCTCCAAGAGCTGTTCGCTATTTTCTCTAAGGGTGCCTAAGGGAACACTTGAAAAACCGTGGCTTATTGTCCTTGTATTTTAGAAGAAAAAAAATAAACAACGAGGAAGATGACCTCGTGGCATCAGTGGACTGGTTAGTTCAAATTTCGCGCCTAAAGCGCCCCACTAACCATTATTTATTTTATATTTATTGTTTGATATTTAAGGTACAACACGCGCGTTTGGCTTGATTGGTAAAGCATGAGACTGGTAAACTATAGGACATGGGTTCGATCCCAGGTCCCCACCCCCTTTCATATTTTTCTTCAATTAATAATTACATGCAGATTCAGCCTAAAGGAGCACCATGCGTCCATCACATCTGGCCATCCACGTGCCCAATGAGATTAATCAGAAGGCCACAATCTGAAGCGTACCATAAGCCTGAGTCAAAGGTCCCACACGTTGCATGGAAAGGTCAACAAGGCCTCCAGTAATGGGCCAGAATTATTGGGCTTTCACCTCCACTTTGGGGACAGATACCCCCCTAGGTTTGCCAATTTTTTACTTTCTTTATTTTTCATTATTTTTGCTTTCTTTCAAATATTGTTTTTATTAATTAATTCAATTATTTTCATAATATATAAAAAATACACAAAAAAATTAGAAAAGATGAAAAATTAAATATATTTATTTAATAGTATTTTTTTGTAAATAAAGTCCATTAATTAATTAGTTTTAAATTAGGTTTTAATCTTAACTTTTTTAATAAAAATCTAAAACTTATAGGATTAGGGTTTAATTAGTTTTTATCCTCTTTTTATTTTCCTCCATAATAATTAATAATTAATAATTAAATATTATTTGTATTTTTATAAATTAAAATTGCATGTAAATTAATTAGGGTTAATTTTAGGTCAGAATTTAATCTTTTCTTAACAAATAAAAATTGTAGAATTAGGTTTAATTTTAGTTAATTCTTTTTCTCATTAAAATCATAAAATACCAAAAAAAGGTACCAAAAACAATTTCTTTTCTTAATTAATCAATTCCATCATTTAATTTAATTTTTCAAAAAGGGTCCAACACCCTCGTTTAATTCTTATTAAATTCACATGTTTATTTTTATTCTTTATAATTTTGATGTATCTCTCCCAAAGCCGTGTAACTAATTGCCCGCACTTTATTTTCATTAATTCTTTATTTTTCTGTCAAATCGGGTTCGAGAAATTTTGGCGATGTGGACCCGCGCCTTTTGTAATAGCTTAGAATCTTTTACTTTTCGCAATTTTTAACTGTTAATCAAAGCATGAAAGAATGAATGGACAAAAATAAAAACAAACGCTAGATCACCAATAACATGACAAAAGACAAAAATACTTGAAAACGACACACAAATCACACACCACCCCTAGGGTACGCCTCACTGTTGCCTTGCCTCGAAAGGTGATCGTCGAGTAGAGGATGTCTTAGTAAGTCCTCATGATCCGGGAACCTAGCATGAGGGTAGCTTCTAAGGTGTCTTCCCATTGCTCTGGTGATCACCATGTCCCGAACCTCGAATTGACCCGAACACCTCCAACGGTGGTGCTACCTACCTCTCAATGGTGGGATGGCACTACTTTAAAGGACATTTACACAGACGAATTCCTTAGGGTAGGTAGACGACTCGTGGATACTTGCTCTAATTCAAAACAAAACAAATCAAAAATACTTTTCACACCAACACATTTTCAAAAAGCTTTCGAAAGCATTTTTCAAACACTCTTGAGGACCGATACAAGAGTCGAACTGAAATTTTCAAAGAAACTTTTTAAAACCCACAGTTGAAAAGCAAACAAACCATTTTTGAAAACACAAGTGAGCAAGTATCTAAGAGCCCATGGATAACCATGGATAGAAAGGGTGCTAACACCTTCCCTTTCTATAATCTACCTCCCGAACCGAGAGCAATCTCTTTAAGGAATTTTTCTGTGCTTTTGTCCTTTCCATTTGGAGAAAATAAAAGACGGTGGCGACTCTTGCTTCCGCGACATTTCGCGAACCAGCATTAAACAGTCAGTTCCAGATCCACCGATCACAGAACTGGCGACTCTGCTGGGGAATATCTTTTTAAAGTGAGGTGTACCTTAGGGCTAGTTCATAACTGTGTTTTCAATTGTTTTCCTTGTGTGCTTTAAATTGTGGGTTGCTTGGGAGTTCTATAGATCCTAACCCGGATCTGGGGGATACCTTCTTAGAAAGTAGCAACAAGGCTGTGAGGGAACTGTGCGGGGTATACCGACATGGTTGAAACAGTCTGCTACGTTGATGTGGCACTTTGGTGTGTACCGGTAACCCTTGAGTTCAGTCAAGGAGAGTACGGGGCCTCCGCGTGGTGTCATGAAGCATCAACAGACCTTAGGAACCTTAATGGAACTATCTTGGCCTCTTTAGGGTAGTGAGATAACTGACTTTGGTGCAGTCTGAGGTTGGTTGATACTCGATACTACACTCAATTGAGGGTTGCTTTCCTGGAATATTTCGGTCGCCAGTTCAGTGGCTAAATCGAAACGATGAACAATGAAAGCAATCCCGTGATATTGGGACCCTTAGAACCCGGTTACTTCTAATAGGACAGGTTGAACCCACCAACTTCAAGAGGGTACTACCCAGACCCCATGCTGGCCTTAAACCCTAAGGGCTCGTCTTGTGTGCCTTGTGTGCCTTCGTACTTGACTATTTGCATGCTTGTTATCTAACACAGGAATTACTTGCAGGGTTTGCTTATAGTCCTTAATGGGGACTCATAGCAGGGTTTGCTAAGTTTCTGCAGGTTTTGTCCATAGTCCTTAATTAGGACTCATAGCAGGTTTATTGAGTTTGCTTGCAGGTGTTGTTTATAGTCCTTAACTAGGACTCATAACATGGTCTACTGAATTTCCTACAGGTTTTTGTTTTAGTCCTTAACCAGGACTTATAACAAGGTGTACCAAGTTTCTTGCAGGGTTTGTTTTAGTCCTTAATTGGGACTTCTGACAGGTTTACTAAGTGTCTTGCAGGTTTTGGTTTGCAGTCCTTAATAGGGACTCATAACAGGGTTACCTACATTACCCCATGCATCATGACATCATACCATTGCATACATCCTAACCCATTTCAAGGATCTCAAGGGCTTGTGATGCAGGTCACGGTGAATCAACTATCCCAGCAAGGGGCAAAGAGGATTTATTTTCCTATAGCCAAGGTTGTCAGAGGCTATGACCCACTTGATATGGTGAGCTTTGACTCCTGAAGAAGGTTCCCCTAGCCAAGGTTGTTTGGAAAGCAAAATAAGGTTGATGACTTGAGTCAGGGGCTATGACCCATTAGATATGGTGAGCCTTTGACCCTTGAAATAAAGACTCTCAACAAATATGAAGTTCTTTCAATCAAGCTACAAATTCAAATGCTAACAAATTTCTTGTTTACCCCGCGAGGTCCTTGAAAACATTGCATGCATATCATACATATCATTGCATTACAGGTATCCCTTTTGACAGGTCACTTACCATCCGTGCTGTTTATTTCAGCAATGGCTTCCCAACAAGATAACCAGGACCTTCTTGCTCAAGAGACTCGGTTCGGGGAAACCCTCCTGAATTTATCCAAGGGGCAGGAGGAGTTGAGGACACTTCTCACAGGGACTCTGGTCAGGAACAATGCTGAGAACGACAAGGAAGAGCAGCTGAAACGTCTACAAGCTGAGGTAGACACGTTGAAAACCCAGATGCTGGGGCAAAGGGCCCTCATTCAAGGTTTAGCTCAGGAGCAAGGAGAGCTGAGGGCCATGATCAGTCAGCTTCATCAAGACATGAAGCAACCAACCCAAGTCAGGGACCCAGTCATTAATCAACCTCCGAGAAGTCAAAGGTTTGGGCCTCTCCAAGCTGCTATTACTTCACAGGTCCAACCACAACCTCGCCCGGAGCAAAGGGTTGATCAGAGTGAGCCAAACAAGCCCAGGAGGCAATTTACCCAGCTCAACACGTCGCTGTCTCAAGCCCTACAACACTTGTTGAGACTAAATCTGACTACATTAAGGGACCCTCCTAAGAATCAGAATACAGCGTCACCAAAGTATAATCCCAACGCCCGTTGCGCTTATCATTCCGACAGCCCGGGGCATGATACAAACGACTGTTGGTCTCTCAAGAACAAGATTCAGGACCTGATTGACGAAGGAGCAGTGAAATTCACCCAAGATGGTCAGGCCGAGTTCTTCTACTACACCTGCAAGACTCACCATTTGAAGTGACAAATCCTAGGATTGAGAAATTTTTGTTCATTCGAATGTTCAAGTTGCAATTTTCTTTTGTTCAAACATTTACTCATGTTAAACATTGTTATTTCATTAATGCATCGCATATGTCTGTTCTGAAACAATATATTCGTATTCACTAAATGCAAATTGTTTTCATATTTTTTCTGATGTCAGCTCTTGATCTAAAATTCTAAGCCTCTTGAGGGAGGATGACGAAAACGATACCACGATCTTTACAGTATGCTTTTGAATAGACCCCGCTGATGAGGTGCAGGCATTGTTTCAATCCCTAAACACTAGAGTTATAAGGAAGTTAATCCCTCGTCAACCCCTCTGAGCCAAAGAAGTAGGAGTTTTTCTTTTCGAAAATTAAAACCCTTAATCATAACCTGGGGCAGGGTAGTCTCTCAGTTGATCCAAGTGCATGACGAATGGCACCGAAGAGATCCTTACAAAAAAAAGAAAGACAGTGATGGTTCCGAACAATCGTAAAGACAGGCAGTCATTATCAAAAAAGTTCATAAATGAAAAGCCCAAAAAGTCAAAACCTATAAAGGGGACTTACGAAACTGGGGCATCCCGCTGACTGTAATTCCAAAAAAGGAAATAGTTCAGGCAAAAAAAGAAAGGGATAACAAAAATCAAGAAAGAGGTCTTACAAACCCTCAACAAAAAAGGAATGACTGCCTATTCAAAATAAGTGATCAACATCCGAATCATCACCGGAAAATCAGAGCAAAGACTCAAACAAGGTCTGACGCATGATCAACTGAGCTTAGGTTTGGAGAACATCACGAAGAGCGGGCGGGTACAAATAATTTGAGCCTTTATCCTTTGTTTCTTAAACTGTGAACCAGGCCACGCTATAACCCTTAAAAGTCCTAGCTGAAGCACGGGTTAGTTCGAAAGCATACTGTACGAAAGGTATCCTGACTCCTTAAAGCTTACTATAAAGAAGGAGTTGACATCACGTTTTACAAACATTTATTTGTTTTATTGAAAAAGAATGCATTTTTCAAAATCTTCAAGACAGACATAGGCTTTGCATTTTTGACATAACTTCGTTTGCATATGACTTTTTGTTTGAACAGCAGGGAAATTCGCACGATGAATACCTAGTGAATAAAAGCAATTCCAATCAAGGGGCATGACATGACCATGGTCCATTATCTGGGGCAGTCCAATCAAGATTCGTAGAATCTCTCAAAGGCAAAATAGCCTGGGGCAAATCTCCGCCTGAGTCACTTGGGGCACTCCAGCAACGAATCTTGCCTGATCAAAAACTTTCTGGTGGCATGACAAAACACTTCTGACAGGGGCAACTCCCTACATTCTGAAAGCACGGACATAGTCGAAAAGATACTACGCAAAATCAAAGACCCGCTAGGTTGACGTACCTAGGCAAAAATAAGGGCTTCCCGGCGAACCAAAAGGGTTCGGGCAAAATGAAGGGATGAAATGAAAATAATTTGTACACCCAGCAAGTCGAAAACCTGAAAAGGCGGCTTGGGCAAAAATGGGTATCCCGCTGGCTGTAATCACAAAAAGGAACAGTCCAGGCAAAAGTTAGGGATCAAAGCATACGACTATGTCCCGGCATCTTGTCACCTACCTACCAGAAGAAGGTTTGTCCATCAACAACTATCAGCACCTCCACAAGTCTTCCTCTCCCACCTCAGAAACAGGGGCAATAAAGAGTGGTCTAAGCAATCTAATTGTTCTGTCCTCCAAGGTATCAAGGTGAGTTCAGCTGAAGAACATAACCAGTACATCCCAATTCCCCAGAGAGTGAGCCAGCAAGCAGTATACTCTCCCCAAGCAAAGCAATTATCAATCTTTAAGAAGTTTAGTATCCTCCAGCAAATCTCAACATTTCCCAGCAGTATACATATTCTTAACAAGCATCCCCGGCAGTCTCGGTCTAAAGATTGTTCCCCGGCGGCATACCAACATTCAAAGGAATCACTTCCCCCGCAGTTCAAAACTTCCCCAGGAGAGTCCAATCCAGTTTCCCCAAGAAAGTTGGAATTTATCTCCCCAAGCAATAAGCTTATCCCCAGTAGATTCTGGAAGCTTATCCTCGCAAAGCGCGAACGCATCGCCCGGCTTTATTTAAAGAGTTATTTCCTTAACAGGATATAACTGGGTTATCCTCAGCTAAAAGCCACGGAAAGATCATCGTCAACGCAGTCTTCTTATTCCCAGCGAAGTCTATTAACACTTCCAGCACAACAAGGGTATCCCCAACTACTCAACAAAGTATCTCTCTCCCCACAGAGTATTGCTTCCCAGCAGGATCGTTAGAGTACTTTCCTCCCCGCAGAGTTATTCCATTCGCCAAGTTTATTCCCCAACGGAGTTATCTTCTCCTACCGGTATTCTTGCAAACAACATCCCCAGCGGAAGCAAAATCTATTCTCCAACATCAGCCTAGGAGTGACTTCCCGGCACCCGTCAAGGATTTACTTTCCTAGACGAAAACACATTCATAAAACATCCCATACATCATTATAGCATGCATATACACATCATATCGTACAAATCTCATTTATGTTGAGAACATCATCGCTTGATCCATATCATGCATTGCATATGACTAACCTTTACCTTTCAGGAAAGATTCAGTTAAATTCTCAATCATATTTCAAGACCTAGACCGGTTCAGTTAATCGACTCCAAAGATTTCTTATCCAGTCCAAGGCCTTCTCTAGTCCAGTTAAGTCGACCCCAAACAGATTTTTCTGATGAAGACTCAGTAGAAGTTATCAAAGGTTTTTCTCAAACGTCTGCTTTTGAGATTATAATTTCCTATGGTTCTCTCCCCAATGTTGCGGAGATTATAATTCCATCCCAGGTTTTTCTCAAACGTCCGCTTTTGAGATTATAATTTCCTATGGTTCTCTCCCCAATGTTGCGGAGACGATAATTCCATCCCAGGTTTTTCTCAAACGTTCGCTTTTGAGATTATAATTTCCTATGGTTCTCTCCCCAATGTTGCGGAGACGATAATTCCATCCCAGGTTTTTCTCAAACGTCCGCTTTTGAGATTATAATTTCCTATGGTTCTCTCCCCAATGTTGCGGAGATGATAATTCCATTCCAGGTTTTTCTCAAACGTCCGCTTTTGAGATTATAATTTCCTATGGTTCTCTCCCTAATGTTGCGGAGACGATAATTCCATCCCAGGTTTTTCTCAAACGTCCGCTTTTGAGATTATAATTTCCTATGGTTCTCTCCCCAATGCTGCGGAGATGATAATTCCATTCCAGGTTTTCCTCAATGTTTGCTTTTGAGATTATAATTTCCTATGGTTCTATCCCCAATGCTGCGGAGACGATAATTCCACTCCAGGTTTTTCTCAAACGTCCGCTTTTGAGATTATAATTTCCTATGGCTCTCTCCCCAATGCTGTGGAGATGATAATTCCCACCAAGATTTTCTCAACATTTGCTGTTGAGGTTAAAGTCATCCAAGGTTCTCTCACTGTTCATGCTGAGGTAGCAACCACCCCTGGTTCATTCATCATCTTTTGAAGCTCCAGACTCAGCTCCTGTAACCAGTCAGGACATATCTATACAAAGCATCTGAAAACCAGCTCCTGCAACATGTCAGGTACTCATTTTTTCTTTTGCAGGTATGCAGGTTCTCGCTAAGGAATCTCTTACGCGATCAACATCCAAATGGCATCTATAAGCCCATCATCCTATTCATCAATCTCCAAATGGCATCTATAAGCCCATTTCCATCACACTGCTACTATGTGAGCGCAAATTTCTAGGCACTCTAGTGTTCAATCATCTTCTACCCTCGGATTACGAAAGGCACGTCAGCCAATCTGCATCCTCAGGTCTAACAAGATTGAACAGGGGCAACTGTTGTACCCCAAAATTTGCCCTCCCATATTCTTCAACAATTGCAAAGTCAACCTTCAAAATTCTCCAAGGGTTGCACAGTGTAAGGGTCTCCTAAACAGTCAAGATTAGGGTTTTGGTTCTAATCAAGGAAATGAAGTTTCCAAGGGTCCAATCAAGTCCCACATGCCTATAAATGTGGTCAAGCATCCTCATATCAAGTTTCAAGACTTTCAGCACAAAATTGCACAGTCAAAACCCTAATTGCACTACAGTCAACTGTAGGGGCAAAATGGTCATTTGACAGTCAAAAGTTCAAATTTTTGGTCAACATCTCATTTTGAAGCCACAAACATCATTTGATCAATGCTTGATCATGATTCTCAAAGCTTGGCTCAAAAATCATCAAAATGCAAAAGTTTCCTTATTTGGACAGCTGAAAAAGTCAACTGTAAATTGACCAGGGCATAACGTTCTCATGGATTATCAGAAAAATTCCATCCAAAGCTCATTTTGAAGATAAAGACATTTCCTACAACTCCTCTTCATACTTCAAGTCCAAGAAATGCTCTCACAAAAAGTTATCAATTTCAACATTATAGGTCATTTTCAAAAGTCAACAAAAAGGGACTTTAAGTCAAAGGCCATAACTTGAGATTGGTAAATCAAAATGACATGGGACCAAAGACATTGGTTAGAGGACTCAAAGACCTTTCCAAAATGTCCAAGAACATGAGCAAAGCTTAAGAATTGAGCAAGTTATGCCTTGTAGAAGTTGGGAAAGTTTTGGATATTTTGAAAAGTCAACATTGATTCAAATGACCTAAAATTGCTAATGGGCCTATTTTTCTTCCACAATCCATTATCCAAGGCATGTGCACGATCACTTGGCCCAAAGGGAAGTTTTTCTTCATTTTTTATTTATTTATTTGAATTTTTATTAATAATAATTCATTTAAATCAATTAAGTACATGAAAAATACTTAACCTACTATTTCAAATCTTTTTGTGCATATAATATCTTCAAAAATTCGTGCATAATCAAATATGGAAAGAATTGAAGAGAATTGGTCATGATTGATATAAAATAGCATGGAAAATATTGAAAAAAAGATCTTAAAAAATCAAATCTTCCAAACCATGAATGCCAAGGATTTGGAGTGTTTTCTTTGACCTAATTCACTCTTACATAAGTATAGAACACAAACCTAATGAAAAGAACCAAGAAGCTGCGCAGAAAACACCATTGGCAAACTTGAAAATTATCAAAAAATCTCAAAACTGAAAACAGGGTTAGAGGTCGTTTCAAGCCACAAAACTCTTTCCATTGCATTCCTAGGACATCAAGCAATCTTCCTGGATCAAAAGCATCAATCCTAACCCTTTGAATCACTGTACAGAAGCCAAGCTTTCTTCACTTTTTCTCATAATCGTATTTTACATTCTATGCACATTCATGGCATTTTGTTTATAGATTCATGATCAGTGATGTGTTTTAAAGCTAACCATATGATTTGATTGGATTTTTATGCGCTATACAAGAAATTGCCATGGTCGTATTTTAGGGTTTTCAGAACCTCAAATTGGGGGTTTTAAAATAAGGAAAAATTGGAGCACAAGACTTGGACCACTGAAACCAACACGATGAGACGATCATGAATCCATCCTCGCGCCTAATTTATGATGCTCCAGGAGCTGTTCGCTATTTTCTCTAAGGGTGCCTAAGGGAACACTTGAAAAACCGTGGCTTATTGTCCTTGTATTTCAGAAGAAAAAAAATAAACAACGAGGAAGATGACCTCGTGGCATCAGTGGATTGGCTAGTGCAAATTTCGCGCGTAAAGCGCCCCACTAACCATTATTTATTTTATATTTATTGTTTGATATTTAAGGTACAACACGCGCGTTTGGCTTGATTGGTAAAGCATGAGACTGGTAAACTATAGGACCTGGGTTCGATCCCAGGTCCCCACCCCCTTTCATATTTTTCTTCAATTAATAATTACATGCAGATTCAGCCTAAAGGAGCACCATGCGTCCATCACATCTGGCCATCCACGTGCCCAATGAGATTAATCAGAAGGCCACAATCTGAAGCTTACCATAAGCCTGAGTCAAAGGTCCCACACGTTGCATGGAAAGGTCAACAAGGCCTCCAGTAATGGGCCAGAATTATTGGGCTTTCACCTCCACTTTGGGGACAGATACCCCCCTAGGTTTGCCAATTTTTTACTTTCTTTATTTTTCATTATTTTTGCTTTCTTTCAAATATTGTTTTTATTAATTAATTCAATTATTTTCATAATATATAAAAAATACACAAAAAAATCAGAAAAGATGAAAAATTAAATATATTTATTTAATAGTATTTTTTTGTAAATAAAGTCCATTAATTAATTAGTTTTAAATTAGGTTTTAATCTTAACTTTTTTAATAAAAATCTAAAACTTATAGGATTAGGGTTTAATTAGTTTTTATCCTCTTTTTCTTTTCCTCCATAATAATTAATAATTAATAATTAAATATTATTTGTATTTTTATAAATTAAAATTGCATGTAAATTAATTAGGGTTAATTTTAGGTCAGAATTTAATCTTTTCTTAACAAATAAAAATTGTAGAATTAGGTTTAATTTTAGTTAATTCTTTTTCTCATTAAAATCATAAAATACCAAAAAAAGGTACCAAAAACAATTTCTTTTCTTAATTAATCAATTCCATTATTTAATTTAATTTTGCAAAAAGGGTCCAACACCCTCGTTTAATTCTTATTAAATTCGCATGTTTATTTTTATTCTTTATAATTTTGATGTATCTCTCCCAAAGCCGTGTAACTAATTGCCCGCACTTTATTTTCATTAATTCTTTATTTTTCTGTCAAATCGGGTTCGAGAAATTTTGGCGATGTGGACCTGCGCCTTTTGTAATAGCTTAGAATCTTTTACTTTTCGCAATTTTTAACTGTTAATCAAAGCATGAAAGAATGAATGGACAAAAATAAAAACAAACGCTAGATCACCAATAACATGACAAAAGACAAAAATACTTGAAAACGACACACAAATCACACACCACCCCTAGGGTACGCCTCACTGTTGCCTTGCCTCGAAAGGTGATCGTCGAGTAGAGGATGTCTTAGTAAGTCCTCATGATCCGGGAACCTGGCATGAGGGTAGCTTCTAAGGTGTCTTCCCATTTCTCTGGTGATCACCATGTCCCGAACCTCGAATTGACCCGAACACCTCCAACGGTGGTGCTACCTACCTCTCAATGGTGGGATGGCACTACTTTAAAGGACATTTACACAGACGAATTCCTTAGGGTAGGTAGACGACTCGTGGATACTTGCTCTAATTCAAAACAAAACAAATCAAAAATACTTTTCACACCAACACATTTTCAAAAAGCTTTCGAAAGCATTTTTCAAACACTCTTGAGGACCGATACAAGAGTCGAACTGAAATTTTCAAAGAAACTTTTTAAAACCCACAGTTGAAAAGCAAACAAACCATTTTTGAAAACACAAGTGAGCAAGTATCTAAGAGCCCATGGATAACCATGGATAGAAAGGGTGCTAACACCTTCCCTTTCTATAATCTACCTCCCGAACCGAGAGCAATCTCTTTAAGGAATTTTTATGTGCTTTTGTCCTTTCCATTTGGAGAAAATAAAAGACGGTGGCGACTCTTGTTTCCGCGACATTTCGCGAACCAGCATTAAACAGTCAGTTCCAGATCCACCGATCACACCTTGAGACTGCAATTTTTGTTTTGAGTCCGAACATCTTTCAAGATGCCGTGATGATCATAATGGCTTCAGTGAACCTCCAGGAAGTTGCTCCAACCCTTAATTTGTGTTGAAAGCTGCTGAATCACTCCAACCCAGTCAAGTTGTACAATACTGTTTTTTGTTTGTGTTTGGAAGGTGATGATAATGGCACTACAGAAACTATTCTTGTGTTTGAACAATCTATATATGATGTGAAGTGTTTGGATATTTGGTTTATGGGAAAGCTTTCAAGGTGGAACAATGGGTTGAGGTTTTGTTTTTATGAATGAAGATAGAGTTGAATATGAGCAGAAGTTATAAAAAGTTCTGTTAGATTTTTCAGATTTCTTTCTCTTTCTCTTTCAACAAAAACCTTTCTTTTCCTTCAAAAAACTCTCCCTTTGTATGTTATGAAACAACTTATTTATAAATGAAATTGGCTGAAATTTAGGAGGGAAATAGATAAGTTTTTGAACTGTTTGGGCACACTATTTCATTGCTTTTTTAGATGCAGCTCTTATGTGCTAATTTTGTGCAAATATGGGACTGATATAGTGTAGGTTTGGACAGGGTCAGAGGCAGCTTAGCATGACTATTTTGTAGCAGTTTTGGAGTGGAGTGGCAACTTGGTGCATGGCTGGCTTTGTAGAGGACAACAACCTATTTTTTAACATGGTTTTGAGCTAGTAGCAGCAGGCTTGGACTTGGAAGCATATATATTTTTGGGGCTTTTTTGGGCAGAAACATTTGTAGCATGATACAAGTCTGGTTTCATGGATATATTTATGCAGCTTGTAACAAAGACAAGGCATGTTTGTGGATATCATAGTGGCAAAGTTTGAAGATTGAGTCAAAGGGAAAAGTTCAAACAAGACAAAGTTTAGGATTTGTGACTTGCAATTTTAACTTAAAAATGCAGCTTTATGGTTTACTTGAAAATTTGTAACAACTTAAATTATCTTGAATTGTGGTGAAAAGATGTCATGAAGTAATGAAATTAACATGTATAAAAAACACTTAGAAAATTTTCTAAGTCTTGCAAAGTTTGAATTTTGAAAATGACTTTTGACCTTCTTCATTTCTTAATGATCAAATTTCATATTTTTTGAATGTCTTGGTGAAACGTGATCTTTGAAACTAAAAATTTGATCAAAAAGTCAAAGTTTGACTTTTCAGTGTACAATTGACTTTTTTTAATGCAGCTGATTTCAAACCATCTGATCAATTGATTGGGCAATTTTATGATCCAAGACTTGAAACTTGACAAGAGCAATCTTGAGGGTCCATAATGATCCATGAAAGACATTTGAAATATTAGAAGTCTAATTATCCTTGTGCAAACTCAATCCCTAATTCGAGGCATCAGTCTTGAGGAGATGACTTGACCTAGTCGATACTTGTGTAAGCTTGAATCATTGAAGATATTTGTGAGAAGTATCTTGAGAAAAAGGAGGAAAATTTTTGGGGTACAACAACTTCCCCTGTTCAATCTTCTTAAACCTGGAGAGTTAGAATGTCGGGTCTGCCATTCGTGACTTGAAGGTGGAAGATGATTGAACAGTAGAGTGCCCAGAAATTTTCACTTGATGATGTGTTTGTTGATCATGTCGGGAATGGGTTTAAAGATTCCATTTGGAGAGGTGATAAAGAATTCGTCGGAGATGGGCTTAAAGATGCCATCCAGAGTGACATAAGAGGTTTGTTGTTTGGCGACTTCATTGGGGAAATAATCTTAACCAGAAGAGGTCTGTTGATTTCCAGAAGAGGTTTTGTCTGTTCGCCTATCATTAATTGGAAGAAGTAAATCCAACTAGAGGAGGTCTTTTGTTCACCTTTCTTTAACTGGAAGAAGTAAATCTAACTAGAAGAGGTCTTTTATTCGTCTGTCTTTAATTGGAAGAAGTAAATCTAACCAGAAGAGGTCTTTGTTTGATTGGTTAACTTTTCTTGCAAGGAAGATGGTTAGTCGCATGCAGATGTATGCATGTCATAATGATGTTCTCAAAATAAATGAGATTGTGCTATATGCATTTTTTATGTATGTAATATGATGTATGAATGTGAAATATTGTTGAAGTGTATCTTTGTCTTGGAAAATAGCTTGACAAATGTTGGGGAGCTTTGAGAAGTTAAATCCTGGACTGCTGTTGGGGATGAAGAGTATGTACATCTTCAGACCTTGTTTAGAATGTTTCCGCTGGGTATTCCTATTTTGTTGTTTGAGGAGAACTCCGCTGGGGAATATTAACTTTGGCTCTTTGCTTGAGGAAACTCTGCAGGGAGTGTTGATTTCTGCTTGGGGAATAGAGTTCAGGAGTTGTCCATTACTCTATTGGGGGAATTATATTTGACTGGGGAGAGTGAAATTTAGATGTTATCTGGTGGAAATACATGCTTCATAGCAACTTTCGACTTGCTCGGGGTAATAAATTTAACTGTAATTTGGTCGTATTCCAGACTTTGTAGCAACTTACTGGGGAAGATGAAATTAACTGTTATCCGGTCGGGTTCCAGGCTTTGCAGAAAATTACTTGGAAGAATGAAGTTTAACTGTTATCTGGTCGGATTCCAGGCTTCGCGGCAACTTAAATGAAATTAACTATTATTTGGTCGGATTTCAGGCTTCATAGAAAATTACTTAGAAGAATGAAGTTTAACTGTTATCTGGTCAGATTCCAGGCTTCGCAATAACTTGCTCGGGAGTATGAAGTTAACTGTTATCTGGTCGGATTCTAGGATTCGTAGTAACTTAGATGAAATTAACTGTTACCTGGTCGGATTCCAAGCTTCGTAGAAAATTACTTGGAATAATGAAGTTTAACTGTTATCTGGTCGAATTCCAGGCTTCACAGTAACTGATGAAAGGATGAAATTAACTGTTATTTGGTCAGATTCCAGGCTTCACAGTAACATGCTTGAAAGGATGAAATTAACTGTTATCTGGTTGAATTCGAGGCTTCACGGTAATTTTCTTGAAAGGATGAAGTTTAATTGTTATTTGGTCAGATTCCAGGCTTCGCGGTAACTTAGATGAAATTAACTATTATCTGGTCGAATTCTAGGCTTCACAGTGTGATACGGTGGTAGAACTGACTTGAAGGTTTTGCGTTTGATCAAAAATGTTGCGGTTAGCAAGAGTTGCCACCGACTTTTCTTTTATCCAAAAGGAAAGGTAAAAAAGCACAGAAAAGACCTTTGAGATTGTTTCTTGAGTTCGGGGGGTAGATTATGAAAAGGGAAGGTATTAGCACCCTTTTCATGCATGGTTTTCCATGGGCTCTTAGTTACATGTCAGACCACTTGCTTTTGTTTGAAATTTTGCTTTGTATGGTTTTTAAAAGTATTTTATAAAGAGGAAATTGTTTAGGAAAACTTTGTAATGATTCTCGTTCGTAAGAATGTATACAAAGTGTTGATCTTTTGAAAATGTTTTCAAGTTGAAAAGATGTTTTGAAAGTGTATGTGGTTGTTTTGAAAATAGCAACGATGTTTGTTTTGAAATGGAGCAAGTAACTAGGAGCAAACTACCTACTCAAATGTCTTTCTTGTTCATTTTCTTTTCCTTTGATATTGTTGTCTTACCATTGACTTGGTAAGCAACCCTATCTTTGGATGTAAACGGGACGGGCGTGGGTCATCGTATAACCATGATTAGCAATGTTGCAAGGTATCTTAGAATTTTTGAGGGACTAAGATCATTTTGTAAGGAAACTTTGAATAGCGTCATCGAGGGACTATGATCTTGTATTTGTTTGTTTTTGCTAAGACACCTTACATGCGTAATATGACCATTTTGTACAAGGCAACGAAGTGGAATAACCCTAGGGGTGTTTATGTTCAAGTGTGTTGTTTTCATGCTTGATTTTGTCTTGAATTAGGGTTTTCTATTTGATTGATTTTTATCTTCTCATACAAACCCTAATTACTAGCATATTATATAAAAGCGATAAATTGCGAAATTTAAAGTTACTACGCTATTACAACCTAATTAACCTATTATGGATGGGGATTGCAATAATATAAATCTAATTAATCTATTACAACCAAATTAAATATGTATAAATAATTGGAATAAATAGTATACAAGATGAATTAAATATGCAAAGATATGCAAATGCAAAGAAGATTTTGTTTGATTTTTTTATATGAAAAAGGCTTTAACCTAAAACCTAATTAGAAAATAAATAAATAAAGATTACCTTAAATCAATTAAGAAAAGGAATTATTTAGGAAATTTTTTTTGAATAAACCCTAATTCTATTTGATTAAAAGAAAATAAGTTTCTTTAATAAAAAAGTATTTTTTGTATTTTTTGTCTTGAAAATAATATATGGCATTATGAGATATTTTTGGTCTTTTTTATATTAAAATAATATATTTAATGGGTATAAATAAAAAATAAATATTAACCTAGTTCTAATTTAATTTACAAGTTTATTTAATAAAAAAATGGATAATATATAACTAAATAAAAATATTTTTTTGTGATAAAAATAAAATAAAATAAGCCAAAATATAAATCTATCATTTTCATATTTTTTATGATTTTTAATATTAAGAAAAATATATTTAAGAAAATAAAATGAGAATAAAATAAATAAATAAAATGATATTGGGCCAGGGGTATCAGAAGTAAACAGGGTGTAAATGTTAGAAAAAATCCAAGGGCCCATGAAACAGAAGCCCAACACTGCAAAGGGACAAAAAAATGGAAAAAATGTGAGAAAATGCAAAAGACAGCACGCTGAGGCTCGAACCCGTGACCTCTAGCAATTACGCGCGATGCCTTACCACTGGGGTGGCTGTACATCCGTTTATATAAACAAAATCACAAATATATATTAGAAACTGCTTCCTGAAGGCAACTTCATCTTCAACCTTGAGCCATGGCCGGACCACCTGTATCTTCCTCATTTCTCCATAAAAATGGAAAGTTCAAACATGAAATTTGTGGTGTTTCTTCCCACGAATTCAAACATATAACTTATGTAAACTAAAAGTCAAAGATAAAATCTAATTTTACTGGCCCTAATTTGAAACCTAATTTTTGAAAAAATTTCAAATCCAAAATTCTCTATACACAGTTAATATAAATGAAAACTATGAACATGGTTAGCTTTAGAGCAAGGATATCTACATTTTTCTTTCACAAATCAGGACCAAATGATGCTTGTATGAAGAGATAGAAGTTTGATTTTTTACCTCTTGCAGCTGGGATCGTGAATGGAGTTTGAGCAATTTTTGAGAAGGCTTGAGGATCTGTTTAGCTTGCCTGGACCTCCTTGAGTGTATTCCAATCCTTACTTTTTCCTGAAAGTCCCTGAATCTCTCTACTCAAGTCAACCTGCAAGCTTGATGTTTGAAAATGGTGGATGGTGATGGAGGAGTTACAGTGAGGGAACATAGGTCTAGATCACTTAGATATGATGTATATTAAGTGTTTGGGTGGTTAAAACTCAATACGCACGAGTGGATTTGGAGATGGCTGTGTAAGGTTCAAAACTGTCAAGCTATGGCATATTCTGAGTTACAAAGTGTTTTGGAGTATTTTTAAGAGTCTTAGCATTCGTGTGTTATGTTGCAACATACTTGTGTATATGTATGGAAAAGGTTAGAGATCAAAATCACTCCAGGTTTCTGAGTTCTAGCCGTTTGGCTCTATAACTTGCTTTTGAAGAAAAGTGAGAAAACAAGTCTCAAAGTGTTGTACAAGCATGATTTGAGTTGGTAGAGGCCTTAGACATGTTGATTTTGGTTTTTACTTTGCTTGTGTGCATAGAAAACAATTGAGAGGCTCAAGAAGTTGACAATTGCAAAAGTAATGCTTTATCAAAATGGAAATGGCAACTTTGTGCCATAAATGGAAATGTAACTTGGATAAAGGCTCAAGTGTTTGGATTAAAGCTCTAACAGTTGTGTAAACATTTAATTATGGAGTGAAAAACAAGTTTGAGGCCCGCAAAACAAAGATTATGCAGCCTAGGCTTGGATTTGAATTTTTGTTCATCATGAAATGGCTTGTAATCCAAGTGACAAACCACCAACTTCATCTCTTCGATTCTCCCTACTCAAGAATGATCTCAAGGAGTTCTTGGACATTTTGGAAAGCTTGCAATGTTCTCTACAAATCATCTTTGAATTGATTTTGAATATTTCTCTTGGAACCATGTGAAAAGTTGCCATGAATTTAGGTCAAAAATCTTCCTAACTAGGGCAAAATTTCACTAAGTTATTTTAGTTCAAGAGCATGTATTCACAAAATTATATCTTGAGATCCAAGCATTTTTATGAGAAATTGTGTGAAGCAAAGTTGTAGATTTCATGGAGATCTACAACTTTCATGTTAGAAGTTTCCTTTGAATCATCTTACATCATGGTGAAAATTTGGCTCAAAGTTGAGAAAAATTAAGAAATTTTCTATACTTAGAAAAAATTCTAAGTTAAGAAATTTCGACTTTTCAAAACAAAATCTTAAATCCTTGATTTCTTGATGAACAAGTTTCACATTTTGACACATTTTGATGAATTTTGATCTTTGGCACTTGTCTTTGACCAAAAAGTCAAAGTTTGACTTTTCAATATACAGTTGACTTTTGATCAGTTGACTGAAAAATTCAGTTGTCAATCCAATGGATTTGTAATGTTTTGAATCATGTTATTAGGTAAAAATGATGTAATTGAACTCTTTAAATCATGATTCAAACCAATTGATCATTTTCTAGGTCAAAAATCAGAAATTGCCCCTTCCTAGTCAAAACCCTAATTTTGACCATTTTGCCCTTTTGATGATTTGATCAAATTTCTTGAGGAATTATGGTCCAAACTTGATCAAATGACACACATGAGTCTAAGATGTTATTGTGGATCAAAAATTATGAAGTTTGACTGTAAATTGGCCATGGTTTACTTTTTCTCTAATATAGTTGATTTTTAGGTCAACTGTTCAATTGACTGATCAAAAGTGTGATTCAAGGCTTGAAACTTGACATGAGTAATCTTAGGGGTCCATAATGGTCCATGAAAGTCATATGAAGAATTGATAGTCCAAAAATTCTTGTACAAACTCAAACCCTAATTTTGGTCATTAGTGCATGAGGAGGTGTCTTGAGCTGGTCAAACCCTAATGCAGTCTTGAGTCAAAGAGATCTTGTGAGAAAATTCTTGATAAGTGAGAGGGCAAATTTTGGGGTACAACACACAGCAATTTAGGTGAAGTTAAACTGTTATCTAGTCGGATTCCAGGCTTCACAAAAAATTGAAGTTAAACTGTTATCTGGTCGGATTCCAGGCTTCACAGCAACTTAGATGAAATTAACTATTATCTGGTCGGATTCCAGGCTTCACAGAAAATTTAAGTTAAACTATTATCTGGTCGGATTCTAGGCTTCACAATAACTTTGATGAAATTAACTGTTATCTGGTCGGATTCCAGGCTTCGCAAAAAATGGAAGTTAAACTGTTATCTGGTCGGATCACAGGTTTCACAGCAACTTAAATGAAATTAAACTATTATCTGGTCGGATTAGCTTTGCAAAAACTTACTTGAAAGGATGAAGTTAACTGTTATCTGGTCGGATTCCAGGCTTTGCAGTAACTTTCTGTGATAGATAAAGTTAATTGCTATCTGGTCGGATTTCAGGCTTCGTAACCACTTACTGAAGTTAACTGTTATCTGTTCGGATTTCAGGCTTCGCAATAACTTAGATGAAATTAATTGTTATCTGGTCAGATTCCAGGCTTCATAGTAACTTAGATGAAGTTAAACTGTTATCTGGTCTAATTCCAGGCTTCACAGTAACTTGCTTGAAAGGATGAAGTTAATTGTTATTTGGTCGAATTCTAGGCTTCACAACAACTTACTGAAGTTAGTATCAACTCCATTGGGGACAAAGGGGTTTTGTTTGTTGATTTGTAACAGTCTGAGAAAGGACTTGCGTTGGGGAATCAGTAGTTTGTTGGGGAAATAAACCTTGTTGAGGAGAATATTTTGAAGACCTTATTGGGGAGATAAACTCTTTTGGGGAGAACTCCGCAAGGTTTATTTTTTCCGTTAAGACCAACTCAGCTGGGGAATGTCATAATGAATTCGAGCCTTGATTGTACCTGAGGAGATATTGAACGAGTATCAGAATGACATCCATATCTAGATCGTATATGAATTGTATCTGTAGGAGAGTCTGGAATGAATGTCAAAATAAATCTGTATTTATATTGTATCTGCATTGTATCTAGAAGATGATAAACTACCGGCCATTTCCATCTTTTTGGGAACCGGCATGATGTGTGCGTTCATTGGGAGAAGATATAACTCCTCTATCCGCTGGTGAGTTTGACTATGTCATCAGTTGGAGGATGCCCCACTTTTTTTGAAGACGCTTATGCGCTTATCAGGGATAGCCTTGTAGAGGTGGCTTTGGAGACTTCACCGGGGATCACCTTATGAAAGGGACTTTGTGGGGATTTGTCACTATCCATAGAAGTAAGTGTTGTAGTGCTTCCAAAAAATGTTTGTTTGGTCGTACATGCCCCTTTACTGGAATTCATGTTCAATGCCATAAGTAATTCCAATGGAGACCTGCCCCTGGCTATTCAGGATTTTATGAGAGATTTCTTAGAATCTTGACTTGACTGCCACAGGTGAGTCAGACAATACCATGTCATGCCCCTTGACTATGGAGGGTTTGTCATTGGATTTGAAGTGATTCAGTTTATTGAGAAAATTTTCGTTCATTTGATATTCGCCGTGCGAATTTCTCTGTTGTTAAACAATTAGCTATATGCAAACAACGATATTCAAACAATGTAAATTTTATGTTTGTCTTGAAGTTTTGAAAAATTAATTTTTAGCAGATAAAAGAATTTTGTAAGAATATGAATTCGACTTAGGATTTACAGTAAGCTTTACAGGAGTCAGGATACCTTTTGTAACAGTATGCTTTCGAACTAACCCATGCTTCAATTAGGACTTTTAAGGGGTTGTAACATGGCCTGGTTCACGGTTTAAGAAACAAAGGGTAAGGCTCAAAGTTTATTTTTACCCACCCGTTCTTCATGATATTCTCCAGTCCTAAACTCAGTTAATTATACATTTGAATTCCTATTGAATCTGAAATGATATTTTGGTGATGGCTCTGTAGCGGTAAAAATCAGAGATCAAGCTATTAATTAACTTGACTCGCAAATAAGCAAGAGTCGCCACCACGCTTTATTATTTCCAAGGGAAAGGGAAAAAAGTGAAATAAAACCCTTAAATATGCAATGTAAAGTAATACTTAAAAGTAATGAAAGTACAATGCGCTTTTGAAAGAGATCGAGAGTTTGGGGGTTGGTTATGCAATGGGAAGGTATTAGAACCCAATGCATCTGCGGTACTCGCAGAAACCTATTGAAATATCAGTTTTTTGGTTTAAAATTGTTTGTTTGATTAGAATGGTTTGTTTGGTCAAAATGGTTGTGAATGAGATTCTGAAGATACGACGACCTAGTGTCGAGGTTTTGACTTAAAGGGGGTGTGAGTTTTAAAATTTACTTTTTTAGGAAAATTAAATTAAGTTTAACAAAATAGTAAAACAAAAATGAATGAAGGGATTCGCACTATCCTATAATATGTATTTGATGACATGAAGTCAACGAAGATAAAACATTTCCCTTGGAATTGACGCAAACAAAGCGAAAATAAGATAAACATCAAATTATAAACATTCGAAAATCCACGAGGAAATAAGACAAATAAATGTAACTAATTATCTAAAGAAGTTATTTGAACTAAATTGAAAAAATTAAGATTACTTGTTAAAATAATTCTACAAATTCTAAGGTTAAAAAGAATTCTAAAATTACTAAATTAGATCTAAACCAAAATAAAACTTTAAAATTAGTAAATTAAATCTAAACTAAATTAAATTTTTAAGGTTACTAAATTAAATCTAAAACAAATAAAAATTCTAAAGTTATTAAACTAAATCTAAATCAAATAAAAATTCTAAATTTATTAAATTAAATCTAAATCAAATAAGAATTCTAAATTTATTAAATTAAATCTAAATCAAATAAAAATTCTACAGTTATTAAATTAAATCTAAATCAAATAAAAATTCTAAAGTTATTAAATAAAATCTAAATCAAATGAAAATTATAAATCAAATTAAAATTATAAAGTTATTGAATTAAATCTAAATCAAAAAAAAAATCCAAAGTTATTAAATTAAATCTAAATCAAATGAAAATTATAAATCAAAATAAAATTCTAAAGTTATTAAAATAATTCTACATTAACTTGAAATTACTAGAATAATTCCAAACTAAAGTAATTATCAAAAGTTGTCTAATCAAAACTGATCTTACCTGATCAGACTTGGACCGTCACGACTAGCTCCGAGCAGAAGTTGCGTGAGATGGGGGGGGGGGTTACCTGCAAGGCACTCCGATGCTAAAGTGAGTGACAGAATGAGCAGGCAAAAAAGCGTATGTATGGGTAAGAGTTGAATACCTGACCCTCTAGGAACAAAGGGTATTTATAGCCCCCAGCGCGGGGCCAAGGTCCCCTCATTGGGCCGACCAGGACTGGCCCAATAAAGGAACTGCCAGGTTCTACGTGTGTAGTGGGGACCCGCACGTGGTCTCCTTCCTGGTGATGCTCTGCGAGAAATGAGGAGGGACAGAGACGCGGTCTTTCCGGAGTTCAGGTGATTTGGTAACGGTCAGAATCTACCCAATGAGGAGGGTGCTCGAGCTGGGCTCGAGCTGGAGTTCCCGTGGTCGGGGACACCATGTGTCGCGGGCGATGGCGGGCACGACTGCAGTATGTGGTCGGGCGCGCTAGCGGGAATCCCCGGGCGCGCCCCCCTCGAGGAGTTGCTTGGATTGGGCCTTTGTTCCTGCTTTTAAGCCAGGGCGGGCCCAGTCCAGAACAAGAGCCCCCCAAGTCGTGGCTCCTGGAGCAAGAGTTATGACTTGACCTCAGCTCGCCTTTGTTATGGGGTCTGATGCCCGGCCCAGGATATTTGCTTCCCCGTGATTGCTCGAGAAGTTTCTCATGAGTTGCGTTCGCGGCATAATCCTTTTCGATGCGTGCTCGGGGGATTCCTCGCGGGTTGTGTTCGTTGGGTACACGAGGCAACCCTTGGGAACTATGACGCCACCCTAGCGAAAGTAGGGCCATCATTGCCTAGGGGAGTAGACGTCGAGGAGGGGAAGTTCGTGGTTCCCCGGGGCGACGTTTCGTATTCCACGTCATCCTTATAAATAGGATCCTTGGGTACCATAATTTGTTTTTCCTCTTCATGCTTCTCCTTATTCCTCTGCCTTTGTCGTCGCTGTTTTTCTGCAACTTCGCAAGATTACTGTACCTTCCTCCATCAATTTTCTTCACCGCTGTCGTACATTCTTCTTAACTTCCAAGTAAGTGTTTATCCCTCATATTTTTCTTCGTTGTAGGTAATTTTTCCGTTATTTGGATGTTAGAAACCCACATCTGGGATTAGCGCCCGATACATTCATGTTTGTGCCCGGTACATTCATGTTTGTGCCCGGTAAACGCATAGCTTTAGGTATGTGACTCGCGATGTTGTCCAGGACCTTCATGGTTTTGGGTGCATAATCTATGTTACTTCCCAGTAAACCCATAGTTCTAGGTTCAGGATTCATGATATTTCTCGTCACCTTCCTAGTTTAGGTCGGCGCACCCATGGCTGGCCGGGATGTTGGCCCATTAGGAAGTATGTAGGACGACTCGTCGTGGCACCGTAGTGTCGGGGAGGCGAAACCAGGATCTTGTTCGAGTCCTCAACGTTTTAACGCGCGCGGAGTGTGTCTTGGCTTGTCGTGCACTACTTCCCATCAGTTATGGTGAGCATATGGATTTGCTCTCGAATTTCATCGGTTTCCTGTGCTTTGCAGGTAAATGACTGACAAAGCGGAGTCTTCGGGGCGTAATGAGGTCGAGGACCAGAGTGCCGTGGAGAATGTAACTCTAGTTGATACCGTTGATGATCCTTCGCTAGATTGGGTGGGCGCCGAGCCCCGAGGGATTGCCTCGGCATATAGTCGGCGTAGTCGGAGTGCATACACTATCGTCGAACATGGCGGTAGTCAGCCGGGCTTCCAAAATAACTTTGTTGTCACAAGGCCATCCCTCGACGTGCGGATCTGTTCGAAGTTCTCTGAGTATGGTTTTCCCATGTATGAAATTGCGTTCAAGGACCTCGGCCTTAAGCTCCCTTTTAGTGATTTCCAAGTCGGGGTATTTTGCCATCTGGACTTGGCCCCCTCACAGCTTCACCCCAATTCGATCGCCTTTATTCGGGCGTTCGAGCTGACATGTCGCTTCTTAAGGATTGGGGCGACCATTCCACTCTTCTTCAGAGTTTTTCACTTGCAATGCCAGTCTCGAGGAGGCAGGCATAGCTGGGTTTCCCTGAAACAGTCGAAGAGGCTGTTCAGGATGTACATGGATTCAGTCCGGGGTTTCAAGGACAAATGGTATGTCTTGCGGCCGGTCACCCAGACTGCTTTGGATTCTATGTATGAGGAGGAAACCGCAGTGGCCGACGAGAACGGGGAGCCTCTTATGGACGATGAGGGTTTCCCGGTGGTGGGGCGTGTCTCCAAGTTCCCGTTGCATTGGTGCTCGCGCCATTACGAGCACGATACTAGGCACTACCATACGCCCGCGGGAGGGATGAGTGTCGAGGATGAGGAAGCCTATGGTACCCTTTGCAAGTATGTCGACAACTTCTTCCCTGCCCGGTGGGGCACGAGGGAGGGGAAAGACATTCTTGACGAGGAAGGTTACCCGACCTTCGAGGCACGTCCTATAGATACCAAGGCGCTTGTCGAGTGCCAGTCCTACGGGCAGGCCGTGGACCTACTAGGTTGCTTTTTGTCATATAGTTTTGTTCTAGTTTCTTTGTTTGTTACTTGCTCGTAACTAACCCGGGTTTTCTTCTTTGCAGGCAATATGGCCGGACGAAGGGAGAGGCTTTTAAAACTGACTCAGGAAAAGAAATTCAACAAAAGGTTGGTGCGAGCTCCATAGGCAACGAGGATGGGCCCGCCGACCAATTCAGGTGATACTTCTAGCGGGTCCCCGGACTCACCTGACGTCGAGCAGCCCACTGAGCTGATAACGAGAAAGAGAAATCGGGTAGAGAACCAATCGGAAGTCGGCGACGAGTCTGTCGCGGTGAGGGTTTTTGGCTTGCCCCCTACTTTAAATAGGAAGGTTTCTTCGAGGGGTTTCCCTTGACATTGAGTGCCGAGGAGGCTGAGACTATCAGGCAGCTAAATAAAGAAAGTCGTAGAAAACATCTGGCCGCCAGTATGGTCGGGATGGTTAAGATGGCCGAGATGGCCGTTGTCCTCGCTGAGGAGGGGTCGGACTCCTCTGACCGCGTCAGGGAACTGGAGCTGGAGAAAGTTGCCCTCGCTGCCGGCTCTCGTAAGTTGAAGGCTTCTCTGGAGCGATCTGAGGAGATGTTCTGCGAGCAAGCCGAGCTGCTGGCCGTGGAGAAGGAAAACTCGGGGAAGATTTCCGAGGAGAGGGACTGTTTTCGACTGGACCTGGAACGCTTGGAGGCTGACAACGAGCGTCTGTCTAAAGAAGTCGAGGATCTGAAGGCCGCTATGCTTCCCGCTGAAGATGAGTCAGAGGAGACAGCCCCCTTGCGGAGTCACTCGGATCTGGTCGCGCGCATCCATCTCCTCGAAACAGACTGTGTTGGTACTTTAGCAGATGGTTTTGAGGCCGCAGTTAGCTAGCTTTCCTTATTGAATCCGGGCATGAATATCGAGGGAGTGGGTTTCATGTCCCAGATCATCGACGGCCAGGTCGTGCCTCCTCTCGAGCCTCCTGTCGTGGATGCTGGTAGCCCCGGGGAAGTCTAGCCGTGGAATTCTGGTCGGGCCTGCGCGCCCATTTATTGGTAGTTGTTTTTGGGGCCTGCGTGCCCGTGCATATTTTTGGGGCTTGCGTTCCCGTACAAATTTCTTTCGGTCGTCGTGCCATAGCCTGTAATTTCTGAACATCGCCGGCCTTCTTGGTCGGTTTATTTTTATTTGTTTTTTTCTTACGAGCTTTTAAATGGATGTTTATTTCGACCTTTAATCTTTCCCGTGTCTAGGTTTTTATATTTTGATGAAATTTGCCTAAGTTATATCCCTGAGTCACGCCTGTGCTCGGTTGTTACTTTGTGGCGAAATTTGCCTAAGTTATTTCCTCGGGGCATGCGTGTGCTCGGCTTGTTATTTTGTGGCGAAATTTGCCTAAGTTACGTCCTTGAGTCACGCTTGTGCTCGACTGTTATTTTGTGGCAAAATTTGCCTAAGTTATGTCCTCGAGTGGAGATTCTTTCGACCCATTTGGTGATTCGACTCACTTCGAAATGCGTTGGTCGTGCGGAGTAGAGCCTGCTTGCTCGGGCGTATGACCCAGACCGAGGTCGTTTGCCCGTGGCGTGAACTTCCCATCGCGAGCTGGGTGTTCTTCCATGTGGGTACTTCGACAGTGGAGCTCGATTGAGGTATCCCTGTCGGGCATCATCGTTCGTCCTCGTTTTGGCTGAACGGCGTCATATCGTTTGGGCATAGATTGGGCCCGTACCTTGGCCTATTCACGTGGTCGAGACATTTCTCTTCGTTGACTGGATGGGGATGTTCGTCGACGAGAGTCCTTAGTGTTTAAGGGTTTTTTAACTATAGTACTGCTTTAGTTTAGCAGTGTTCCAGGGTCATGGCAATGGTTCTCCGTCTAGTTGCTCGAGGTAATATGCTCTGGTACCTGTGGTGCCGTGGACTCGGTAAGACCCTTCCCAGTTTGCGGCCAATTTCCCTTCGCGGGAGTCTTTCTGGTTTCTTCGTAATACCAGGCTGCCGATATCGAACTCTCGTTTAATGACCTTGTCGTTGTGATGAAGGGCCACTCGTTGTTTTAGAGTGGCCTCGCGCAGGGCTTCCCCCGATCGAATTTCCTCGACTAAGTCGAGTTCGTCCTTGAGTGCTTCATCGTTCATTTCTTCGTTGAGGGGAGTTTCTGTCCGCCTGGAGGGTTCCCTGATTTCTACTGGGATGATGGCTTTAGTTCCGTATGTTAGTCAAAAGGGGGTCTCGCCCGTCGTTGAATGGGGTGTGGTGCGATATGCCCACAAGACGCTGTGCAGCTCCTCGACCCAACCTTTTTTAGCTTCGCCAAGCCGACGTTTGAGTCCTCGAAGGATGATTCTGTTAGCGGCCTCGGCTTGCCCGTTGGTTTGAGGGTGCTCGACCGAGGTGAAGTGTTGTTTGGTTCCTAGTTTGGTGACGAAGTTCTGGAATCCGTGATCGGTGAACTGGGTGCCGTTGTCGGTGACCAGTGCTCTTGGGATCCCGAATCTGGAGAGGATGTTTCTTTTGTAGAAACGGAGGATGTTGTGCGAGGTGATCTTCGCAAGAGCCTCAGCCTCTATCCATTTTGTGAAGTAATCCACGACCACAATGAGGAACTTGTTTTAATAAGTTCCTTGCACGAAAGGTCCAAGGATATCCATCCCCCACCATGCAAACGGCCAGGGGGATGACAATATGCTCAGCTCGTGAGGGGGAGCGAGGTGCATGTCGCCGTGCCTCTGGCACTTGTCATACATCTTAACGTGTTCCTTGGCGTCCTGCTGCATCGTTGGCCAATAGTACCCCACCCGAAGGGCTTTCCTCGCCAGGGACTTACCGCCCATGTGCTGGGCGTTGATCCCTTCGTGTATCTCCCGTAATACCTCGGGGACTGTGGATTCGTCGATGCATTTCATGAGGGGAATGGAGAATCCCTTGCGGTATAGTTTGTGCTCGAGCACCACGTATGAGCATGCACGTCGTTTCGTGATGGTCACTTCTGTCTGGTCCGAGGGGAGTTCTCCCTTTGTCAGAAAATTGTACACCGGGGTCATCCAGGACGAGGCGTCTCCTATGGCGTGTACCTCGACTGGTGTCGATGACCTTTCGATGCTCGGGCGTGATAGGGATTCTTGTATGACGGATTTGTTTCCGCCCTTCTTTCTCGTGCTTGCGAGTTTGGATAATATGTCTGCCCTTGTGTTTTGCTCGCGCGGGACGTGTGATATTTCTGCTCGATCAAACTTTGTCATGTGTTTTTTACTAAGTTTAAGTATTCGACGAGGCTGTCATTTTTAGCTTGGTAACTCCCTCGGACTTGGGAAGAGACGAGTTGCGAGTCCGTGAAGATTTGTATCTCGCGGGCTCCCAGGTCCTCGGCTAGCCTTAGTCCCGCGAGCAGGGCCTTGTACTCTGCTTGGTTGTTCGACGTCGGGAAGGAGAGGGTTAGCGAGTGTTTGATCAATGCGCCTTCCTCATTTTCCAGGAGGATCCCCGCGCCGCTTCCAGATGAGCTGGAGGCTCCATCGACGAAGATGGTCCATTTGTGCTCTTTCCCTGCGGGCGGGTCATGAGCGGTCATTTCCGCGACGAAGTCGGCCAGGGCTTGTGCTTTCAGAGCTTTCCTTCTCTCGTATTGAATGTCGAATTCGGAGAGCTCTAAGGACCATTTCAACATTCGGCCCTCCATGTCAGGTCGACCTAAGAGTTGTTTCACCGGTTGGTCGGTTTGTACGATGACCGTGTGGGCCAGAAAATAGTGTTTGAGTCTCCTCGCTGCGTTGAAGAGGGCTAGAGCTACTTTTTCTATCTGTTGGTATCTGCTGTCAGGTCCTTGTAGGGCTTTACTCGTGAAATAAACGGGTTTCTTCCCGTCGGAGGTCTCGCGGATGAGAGACGCGCTGATGGCTTCGTTCGAGACGGCCAAGTACAGGAATAGTGGCTCCCCGTCGACTGGTTGAGACAGCACGGGGGGTTGGGATAAACTTTTTTTTAGATGGCGCAATGCCCGTTCACATTCCTCGGTCCATTCGAAAGCTGCTTCTTTGCGAAGGATTCTGAAGAAGGGGAGGGCGTGCTGAGCGGATCTTGCGACGAAGCGGGACAATGACGTGAGCATACCGTTCATGACTTGTATTGATTTCTTTGATGTCGGTGTCGGGAGGTCGGAGAATGCTCGACATTTGTCGGGATTGGCTTCAATTCCTCGTTCTGTCAGGTAGAACCCGAGGAATTTCCCCGCCTTGACTCTGAACGCACATTTTTCGGGGTTAAATCTCATCTTACATTGTCTTGCTTGGGCGAAGACTGCCTTGAGGTGTGTTGCATGATCAGTGTCTTCTCGGGACTTGACGATCATGTCGTCCATGTAAACCTCGAGCATGTCTCCGATCTGCTTGTGGAACACCCTGTTCATCATACGTTGGTAAGTTGCCCTTGCGTTCTTTAGTCCAAAGGGCATTACGTTGTAGTAATAATTGCCCGAGCTGGTCATGAAGGCAGTGCAATGTTTGTCGCCCATGGCCATTGGGATTTGGTTATAGCCTGAATAGGCATCCATGAACGACAACGTCTTGTAGCCAGCCGAGTTGTCGACCAGCATATCTATGTTTGGTAAAGGGAAAGCATCCTTCGGGCATGCCCACTTGAGATCGGTATAGTCAACACATATCCGCCATTTTCCATTATTCTTTTTAACTAGTACAACATTTGACAACCAGGTTGAATACCGGGCTTCAGAAATAAAATTCGCCTCTAGGAGGTCTTTTACAGCTTTTTCAGCAGCCTCCGTTTTCTCCGGAGACTGCCTACGCCTACGTTGTACTACGGCCTTAGCGACAGGATCTATGGCGAGACGGTGACAGGCGACCTCAGGGTCGAGTCCGGGCATCTCCGCGGCGCTCCAGGCGAACAGGTCAGCATTCTCACGCAGGCAGGCTTTGATCTGCTTCCTTGCCATGTCGGGGAGGTCAGTGTCAATCTTCACTCCTTTGTTTGGGTCTGCGCCGAGGGGGACTAGCTCGAAGTCCCCGTCCGGGATTGGTCGGAGGGGGATTTTCTCGCCGTTGGGAGGTTCTTCCTGATCGAAACGAGCATCCAGAGCTATGGAGTCGACCATTTGGGGAGCTCTCTGGTCTTCCTCTTTGGCGGGCTGTAATTTGTCAGGATCTTGTCCTATCGTCGCCGAACTCTTGGCGGGCCTTGTCCTGGTGTCGATAGTGTCGCGTCCTTTAGATGCGGCGTTGAAACACCTTTGAGCAGCGGCTAGGTCCCCCTGGATGGTATCTACCTGTGCCCTCTTGGTGTAGAACTTCATCTTCAAGTGAACGGTGGAGGGTACCACAGTCAGTTCTGCCAGTGTTGGTCTCCCAAGGATGCAGTTGTAGAGGGACGGGCAGTCGATGATGAGGAAGCGTACTTTAACCTTCCTCGTTGTCGTGCCCTCTCCGAAGGTAACCATGAGCTCGACATATCCCCAAGGTTTGGAGGTAGAGTCATTGAAGCCCTGTAAGTCCGACCCCACGTACGGCGAGAGGTGCGAGTCGTCTAGCTGTAGAGTCCGGAATAATTGACTGTACATCACGTCGATGGAACTTCCTTCGTCGACGAGGATGCGGTGCACGTCAAAGTTAGCCATTCTTGCTCTTATCAGCAAGGGAATGACTGCGTTGGGGGCTCCTTCGTGGAGCTCTTCTAGGTAAAAGGTGATAGGCTCCGACCTACCTTTTACCCTTTCAAAGGTCACCATTTGCGGAGGTTCCGAGTCGACCAGTTCATCCATCTTTCTCTTGGCCGAATTGATAGTTAGGTCGTTGAATCCTCCATTGTTGATGACCATGGCGGAGGGGAAGTATTCTCACCTGCTGTGTGTCGTGAGCGGCTCCTGCAGGTGTTCGGGGACGTAGAAGTCCTCCGGTCTGGTGACGGAGAAGGCGGTCTGGACGGGGACCGACTTGTCAGATGGTCGGGCGTCTTCCTCTAGTTCTCTTGTCTCCCGGGCGTCACGACGGGGAGCATCGTTTCGCCGGTATTGGGCGAGCCTCCCTCCCTTGATGAGGGTTTCGATGGCGTCCTTGAGGTGGACGCAGTCTTAGTCAGATGACCATGGCTCCTATGGTACTGACAATATTTGCTCTTGTCTGCTCCGGGCTTGGCGGGGGCAGGTCGCGGGCGTTCGACGTTGCCGTCTTTAAAATCCGTGTTGGCACACTTCGCCAAAATGCGCTCGCAGGAAGCTGTGAGCGGAGTGTATTCGATAAAATGTCCCGAGGGTCCTCTTTGCTCTCGTACTTCTCGGGGTCTGTCCTCTTTTCTTTTCTCCCCGGCTCGTCGAGGAGGAGCGGCTTCCTGGCGCGGGTTACTGCTGGATCCGCGAGTTCTGAGGTCCCGGGCTCTGTTGGCCTCCTCCCTTTCCTCGTAATCCATATATGCCCGGGCTTTTTCGAGGAGGGCATCGAATGTTCGGGGCGGCTCGATGCCCACTTCCTTTCTGAATTCTATGCCGGGGAGGAGCCCCCTCTCCAGCAGGTACCTTTTCATGTGGTCCACGCAGGAGACCTGTACGGCTTCTCAATTGAAGCGATTAATAAATTCTCTCAAGGTCTCATCCTGTCTCTGGATGATGGCCTCGAGTGCTGCCTCGGTCTTTGGGTTTCGCCGAGACACAGTGAACGAACTTATGAATTGGTTCTTCAGGTTTCGCCACGATGTGATTGATCCCGGAGCGAGGCCTTTATACCAATCCATTGCTGCCTTTTTGAGGGTCGTGGGGAACAACTGGCATTTGATGGGTCCCCCGACATTGTGGTAGTGCAGCATAGCCTCGAACCCGTCTATGTGGTCGACCGAGTTCGCGACTCCGTCGTATTCCTTCAGATGTGGAGGCTTCTCCATGCCCGGGGGAATGGGCGCCTCCATGATGGCTTGTGACAGGGGACCGCGGGGGTCGTCCTCGTCACTTCGCTCCGGGGACAGGGATGGGGACCTGAAATATTGTCGTGCCCGACGGTCCTGGTCGTGCTGGGCATCTCTCGAGCGTATTGCTCGATGGTCAGTTCTTCCATGCCTATCTCCGGAGTGTCTTCTTTCTTGCCGTATGGGGCCTTGGTTGCGCCCCCCGGCCTCAGTGACGGGTTGCCTTTCCAAAGGGGGTCGTCTCCCCGAGGGTCGGGGAGACGGGCTTCGGGAGGCGTCTCTGTATTGTCTCTGCGGGGGAGACGAGAGATGTACCTCTGTTACTCGAGGAGGTGGAGTCTGGGGCCTCCTGTGTCTCCTCGCGGGTCTTCTATCGTCTTCTAGTGCCCTCAATCTTTCCCCCTGGGCAAAGATGAGGTAATTCATTTGATTAATCGCCGCGAATAGTGTGCAGGTTGTGGCATCTGCCCCAGCAGGGACAGGGACTTCCTAAAATTGGGCAGCTCGATAGTTTGTGGGAGCTGCGTTTTCTTCTTCGAGCGGCGGAGGGATTGAAGAAGATGAGGCAGTAGCTCCGTCGCGGTGGACTGAGGGCCCGGGGTTGGTGCCCCCGGGGAGTGTGTTATGATCGGGGTTACCGGTGCTGTCGGGGAATCCATTTTTATCTGCGAGGCTGTTGTTGGTGTCGACGATGCGGATGTTTTGGTCATCATGAACTTGGTCAGCCATGACGGTAGGGGGTGATTTTGAGCTTTGGTCTTCGAGGTTTTTCAAGACGGGAAAGCTAGTTTCCCACAGACGGCGCCACTGATCTTACCTGATCAGACTTGGACCGTCACGACTGGCTCCGAGCAGAAGTTGAGTGAGATGGGGGGGGGGGGGGGTACCTGCAAGGCAATCTGATGCTAAAGTGAGTGACGAAATGAGCAGGAAAAAAAGCGTATGTATGGGTAAGAGTTGAATACCTGACCCCCAAGGAACATAGGGTATTTATAGCCCTCAGCGCGGGGCCAAGGTCCCCTCATTGGGCCGACCAGGACTGGCCCAATAAAGGAACTGCCAGGTTCTACGTGTGTAGTGGGGACCCGCACGTGGTCTCTTTCCTAGTGATGCTCTGCGAGAAATGAGGAGGGAAGGAGACGCGGTCTTTCCAGAGTTCAGGTGATTTGGTAACGGTCAGAATCTTCTCTACGAGGAGGGTGCTCGAGTTGGGTTCGAGCTGGAGTTCCCGTGGTCAGGGACACCATGTGTCGCGGGCGATGGCGGACACGGCTGCAGTCTGTGGTTGGGCGCGCTGGCGGGAATCCCCGGGCGCGCACCCCTCGAGGAGTTGCTTGGATTGGGCCTTTGTTCCTGCTTTTGGGCCAGGGAGGGCCCAGTCCAGAACAAAAACTATATGTTTATTTCTAAGAAACTAACTAATTTAAATTAAATAAATTTAGCTAAGAAAATGAATAGAACTAAACTAAAGAGCACATAAAAAAGTGGGGTGTGAATTCAGGTCAGGGAGTATGATCAGAACCAGAGGCGCAAGGCCCAGTAAAATTGCAACTCAGACCCATCAAGTCTTTTGATATTATATTCCGATTATTAAAAAAAGAAAACAAGAAAATTAAAAGGAAGAAAATAATAATAATGATGAAACGACAACGTTTAGGGGTCTAGGGCTGAAAAGAAGTGACTATTGGCCTTTACTGGAAAACTCTCTTATTCTCGTGAGGCTCAGAAATATGGAGCTTTCTTCTCCGATATCTTTTCTATAGTGTCATCGCACAACCCTCAGGCCACCACAAGCGCAACCATGCTCGCTGTCCTTTCTACGATTCCACCTCACTTCGTCTCGCCACCATGTTCGTCTCAACTCCTTCGCTCACAACACTTTGCAGATTCTACCTTGTTCTCATTCAATCCTAGTCGCAAACTCCAAATCGGGTCCTAACACATCTAATAATCAAATTAAGTGATGACAATAACATTTATCGATCTGAAAACACACTATAATATGGATTATGAAGTGAGAAGATTGAAGAATGACAAGATTCGCTACTTACCGACGGGAGACACTCCGGTGGTTCTTCCTCGAAGGCTTAATCAAGCAAAGACTAGAGATCTTAAGGTAATGATTCATGTGTTCCTCGTTCTCTTCTACGAAATTACCTTTTCTTATACTTCATTCCTTCATCTTGTAATTCTTTCTACGCCCCTGTGTTGTTGTTTAGATTTCCGTGTGCGTTGTTGTTGTTGCTATTATTCACGTGATCCTGGGAGATAAACCGAACAATTTGCATTACAATAGGCCAGTTTGCTGCAAGTGTCTCAGAGGAAGAACAACCCTATTGACCTTCAAGTTTGGTGATAACTACTGGCTGTCCTTGCCTTTGTCCTGATAAGCTTCCCTCCCAGACCCTTATATATTTGGATTATGCAGAAGCTGTCTGTTGAGTGCAATTGTTATTTTCTGTTTTCACTTGCAGGTAGATGAAGCATGGTAGTTTGATGCGAGATTGATGTGTTACTTATGAGGCTTTACTGTGCAGGTTTTGAGGAGTTAGCAGAAGAATCTGAGAAGTTGATAATAGAGTTTTGGAACAGAAATAGGACTTTGCAAAAGGTATTTTTTGTATAAGATTCTGGTTTATTTTTCTCTTCTACTGTGAATTGGAGGGGAAACATTTTTGTGTGTTATGTTAACAGAAGTTGATGGTAGGATGCTTTTTTTTAGAGTATGAAGAGGTTTGAGATGCAGGGTCCGGTTGTGAGTAGAGTGAAGCTGAAATTTATGAAGTTCTTGCTAGGTGTTTGTGAGATTGAAGAATAACAATAAAATGATATTTTTTCTCTCTGTTTTTTTTGTGTTTGTATGTTGTTATCTCTTGTATTATTGTCCCTTTTCTCTGTCTTGGAACTATTTTATAGCTGAAAACAATATGAAATTTAAGAGGGAAATTCGATAAGCTGAGACTGTTTTTGGTTCACTTCTCCTTGCTTTCTTGATGAATTTTGGTGGTTTTCTAAGTTTATGTAATTCTTTGATAGCAAGGATAGGTTTGGGTCAGCATTTGATAAAGACTGGTGCAGCAGTTTTGGGGCAACAACAGGGCTGATTTTGGTCAGTTTTGACAGGAGCTTTTGGCATTATTGTGCAGTTTTTGGAAGCATTGCAGCAGGGCTGATTTTTGGACAAGGAAAGGTCACAATTTTGACTTTCTTTTGGCATTTGTGCAGCTTGGACTCTTTGGTAGCTCCTTGTTTTGACACCTTTAAACGAAAATTTGTATGACTGATGTAAACATGAGTCGCACACCTTTTTCGTGATCTTTTATGACTGACAGTATATGACACTGAAGACAAGCCATTTTTCATATGTTCCTTGATTAAATGTTGTTTTTGGTTGTTATCCACATTTCTGACCGAGTCTAATTCGACATATGATTTTTTGTGTTGTTGTTTCTGTGATTGTTTGGACATATTTAATCCCATTGCTAAACATAACTCAGAGTCGTGCAATGAAACTTTGTCGCAATATTCATGCTTAACCATCTCAGTCTCAAGCATGCTTTGAAGATTTATTAATGGACTACTACAATGAGATGCCACCAATAAATGTGCCTTCTCAGAATGTTTTTTCCAAATGGTTTCATTTAAAGAAGTAATTTTTGAAGCTTCTTCAGGTAAACAACCTTCATGGTAAAGACTTGCACCCTGGCCGGATATTGGGGTTTCGAGAGCAGCATTAACATTCTCTTTCTTGTCCTGCAAAACTGAGGAGTTCTCTATCAAAGATTCTCCATATAATTTCTTACCAACATGATTGGATCCACTGTGAGGGAACATTTCAGCCAAAGCATATAGAGTCTCATTAGTGGTAGATTCCCACAAATCAAAAGTTAAAGCTATCCTATTCGGAACGATAACCAATTCATGTTTAAGCTTTTGTTTCTCTTTCATGTATAATTCTTAGACATAAGCCTTATTAACATTTCTAGGAGGCTGTTGTACCTCAAAATTTGCCCTCTCTTTTTCAAGATATTCCTCACAAAGGATCTCCAATGCTCAAGGATTCTCAAGAATTGATCAGACAAAATCACCTCTGAAACACTGAGACCACAAATTAGGGTTTTGACTAAGAACGACTGATCATTGACTTATTGACCTAATACAGAACCTAATGGCTTGAAGTATAATCTCAAAAACTCAAACATAACATGTTGACCCAATTCCATGGCTTAAATCATTTCTCAAGATCAGTGGATTGATAGTTGAAATTTGGTCAATTGTTAAAAAGTCAACTGATACACCAAAAGTCAAACTTTGACTTTTTGGTCAACATTAAATTTCAAAGATCACAATTCATCAAGACATTCAAAAATATGAAGCTTGATCATCAAGAAACCAAGAAGGTCAAAAGTCAATGTGAAAATTCAAACTTTTCAAGACTTATAAGTTTTTCTAAGTGTTTTTTATACATGATAATTTCACTACTTCATGCCACTCTTTTGCCAAGATGCAAGATGATTCAAAGAAAACTTTCAACATGAAAGTTTTAGATCTTGATGATATCTAAAACTTTGCTTTGCTTATCAAGTCCTATAAGTGCTTGGATTTGGAGTTATAAATTCATGAAGTCCGGGCATTTTCATTTAACACTTAGAGAAATTTTTAACAAATTTTGGTCAGGATTTTATTCCAACTTCTTGGCATTTTTTCACATAGTTCCAAGATGATTTTGTCAAAATGACCAACATTAATTTTTAGAGGATGTTTCAAGCTTTCCAAAACATCCAAGAGCATGAAGTTATCATACTTGAGCTAGGAGATTCAAGGGCCTGAAGTTGGGCATCCATTCTTGAATTGCAAGTCATTTTGTTGAAGAACAAATAATCCAATTTGCATGATGTGCTGCATAATATTACTTTGCAGGCCTTGTTACTTGCAAAATCTATCCATAATCAGATGTTTACATAATTGATTGAACCATTATCCAAGTGATTCAAGTATTGTCTATTGCATCATGCCATTTATGGCACAAAGGCACCATTGTCATTCACATAAAGCATGCTTTATACAAAGTCAGCTCTCCTTGAGCCTCTCAACTGTTTTTTCTGCACACACAATGTCAAAGCAAGAAGCAACATGCCTAGAAGCTCCTAGCAACTTTAGACCATGCTTGTACCATGCATTGGAACACCAATTTTCATAATAACTTGGTTGTTTCATCTAAACTAAACCAGAATTTAGACAACTTGTAAAACAAACTCTCTCATTCTCTCAAACCTCCTCTATAAATAGAGAGGCCATTTGCAAGCTAAATGGGCCAGAAGTTTTTGTTGTGTAGACAAACCCTCAAAATCTCATACTCTCAAAAAGCCATAACTGTCTACAAAACCTCCACTCTTGAGCTTTGAAGTCCAAGTCTTTGAACCTCTCACACCTTGCAAGTTCTTTCTAAACAAACCATCCAAACACTCCACATACATCATATAGAAGTTGTTAAAACTCAAGAGCAACTTCTGTAATATCACTATTTTCCAAACTCAAAAAACAGCCACCTCCAACTTGACTTATCCAAGATAATACAACAACTCAAACTCAAAGCACAAATTTCAGTTTCAAGGTAAGTTTTCTTAACTTTGGACTCTTCATACAAGCATCATTAGTGGTCCATTTGTGAAGATAAAATGTAAATATTATTGCCCTTGAAGCTAACCATATGCTTTCTTTTCATTTTCACTGACCATGTGTTAAGAATTGACTCATATATGCAGCAGAACAATGTTAGAGGCAAAAACAACAATATGAGTCGATACAAAACACTATGAGTCGACACATATTATGTCCGAAATAGGTTATGAGCCAATGAAAACCATTATACGTCAATACGAAATGCGAATGCGTAGACTCATACTGAGTTAATTTTCATTTTCTAGGAGCAAGAAATGATATGTGTCGATGCATAAGTGTATGTGTCGATACGAAACAGATATGAGCCGATACGAAACAAATATGAGCCAATACGAAACAAATATGTGCCAATAAGAAACAAATATGAGCCAATACAAAACATATATGAGCCAATACGAAACAGATATGAGCCAATGCGTAAAAAAAATTTGTATCAATGCATAAGCTCATGGGTCAATACATAAAAATAGTCATGTCCCTCGAACGTGGGATGCTTTAGAAAAGACCCTCAAATAAAAGATCGTAGTCCCTAGATGACCCTTCGATGTTGCCTTCGTAAATGATCTTAGTCCCTTACGACAAATTGCTAAGGTTTCCTACAATGTTGCCTTGTATGACTATACGATAACCCACACCCGTCCCTTCACATCCAATGATAGGGATTCTTATCAATCAATGGTAAGATAAAAATATCTAAAGGAGGAGGAAAAAAACTAAGACTTTTTGAGTAGATATAACGTTCATAGTTGCTTGCTCACAACCATTTTCAAAACATCTTTCAAATACACTAACACTTTCAAATGAAATATTTTCAAAAGTCAACACTTTGTATACATTCTTATAAAGACGAGAATCATTACAAAGTTCGCCTAAACGAAAGCACTTTTCAAAAATACTTTCAAAAATAAATCACAAACATATTTCAAACAAAGTATTTCAAAGTGAGCTAACAACTAAGAGCCCGTAGATAACTACGGATGAAAAGGGTGTTAACACCTTCCCTTTTCATAACCTACCCCCCGAACTCAAGAAAATTCTCAAAAGGTCTTTCTTGTTCTTTTCACCCTTTCCTTTATTGGATAAAAGAAAAGTCGATGGAAATTCTTGCTATCCGCAACAATTACAATAATACGCAAAACACCCAAGTCAGTTCTCCCACCGTATTACAAAGGCATAACAATATTTGGCTTCAAGTACTGGTAGAGATTCTTAAGTGCTTCTAACTCAAAATGATGAAAGGGAAAATCATGTGCAAGGATGACAGAAGAACATAAATGCACTAGCAGTAGGGGTGTGCAAAAAAACTGGTTTACACGAACCAATTTTAAAAATTCAGTGCACCAATTTTTATAATCCAATTTGTGTTGGATGTGAACCGCTCCAGATCCATTTTGATATCAAAACAAAAATCTGGTTTCCATTTTTGATAACCAGTTGTCATACATAAAACCAAATGTATATGATATTATTATTAATGAATAAGATATTATTAAGGCACAGGAAATTCAAATTCATGTAAACTAATTTATATAATATTCAAATTGAAAATGGAAAACTAGTTTATATATGTTATTTTATTTATTATTAATTAGTTAATTAGAGTGGTGATTAGTCAAGGGAAGAAGAACTTATTAAGTTAATTGTGATGAACGATTATTAATCTGTGTTTTTTTGTTTAACTGTTATAGTGTAGCAATTGTTTTGAAGCAGACTTTGTCTTGGTTTTAGGATGTTTTGTTTTAGTTTTTTTGGGTTCTAGTTTTAGTGTTCTGGTGCAACTTTATCATAGATTAAAGTGTAATGTTTTTACTCTTAAATTGAATTTTACTTTTTTTCTTTTCAAAAAAATTGTGAAAAACAATTTGTGCTGGTGTTTGAATATAATAGTATAAAAATGACACATCCCTTTGCATCTTGTTCCCTTCATTAACCTGAATTTTTTCGTCTCTTCAAATTAAGAAAGATACAATTTCCTTATAAATCAATTTTGATTGAAAACCGGTTTAAACCAGTTTTGAACCGAATTGAAACCATTTTTTAATTTTAAATTGGTTATTATAAAAAATGGTTTAATTTTAAAACTACAACCATTAAAATAGATTGGTTCTTAAAATTTGGTAACCATGCACACCCCTAACTAGTAGTGGTTCCATTTGATTTTCATCAACTACCTCACCAACAAATTCTGTATTTTCTTGTGACATTTCTTCAAACACCGTTGGGAAACGAGATGGCAGAGACCCAAACAAAGCGATGGATGAAATGAAGAAGAGAAAGTGAGAAGAAGCATTATCACCAATGAGTTTATTTCTCTGTCGTCGTTTGTTGGCTCCACGCCTTAGTTTTTGGGTTTTGTAATCCTTTAAAGGTCAATCTTGAAATATCAAGAGAAGACTCCTAATATTTAGAATTGATTCCAATTAAAATTTGTATCGAAAGTTGTCTTTGAATTCGAAACACATGAATGATGAATGAAGTTGAATTTTTTAGAAAGGTCTTGAATAATTCTTCTTTGTAATTTGGATGAAATTGAATCAAACTTGAATGGTGAATCATTGAATTAGAAATTTATCCTTGAATGAATTTGAGACTTCTTGAATGAATTTTGAATGATGAATGAACATCTTGTATTTGCTTCTAGAATTCCAAATAAATTACATGAATTGATCTTCAAAATTGAGCAAACTGGTATCACGAGAAATTAGTTCTTTTGTATATCTTGAATCCAAAAGAAATTCACATGGATGAATTGTGCCTTGCACACTTGAATCAATTTAAAATCAAACATAATTATTCAAATTTATCCTCAAATCTTCTTCTTTAAAACCCATGTCGTCAATTCATGGTAACTTGCAATACGAGCCAATAATATAAATCGTGCCTTTAAGAGATTTAATAAACAACCCATCTTAATCGAATGATCGTTAATGTTCAATTGCAAATAACTTGAAGCAGGAGACAAGCAATCAATGAATCATGGAACTAGAACTCTGGATTCATGAATTATCCTAATATAGGAATCAAACGCCCTTTGAGAAAACTTATTTGGCATAAATTGAACCAAACACAATTTGACCTCGATCTTTGAAGTAATCTCTATTTGTGATACTTCACAAAAAGAATCGTCTTAGGACGTTGAGAATTGAAGAAGTTATGATCGTTTAAAATTGACCTTGCAAAAAGTTGACTTTTGGTCGAAGTGCTTTAAATCATCTCACATAGCCTGATCTTTTCTTGCATTCTAAGACGCATTGAAGCACATGTGAACCAGTGATGATGAAATCTTGTTTGTGCTCTGAGGAAGTTGTGGAGAAGCTTGAGACCACTTGTCGAACAAGGCGTGAAAATAAACACATGATCCTCTAAAGTTCCAAAAGACATCTTTGATCAAAATGAGATTGAATGATGCTTGAGACTCTATGCTCTGAGATTAGAGGTTGTGCCTTGATGGATCAATTTCCGAGAATCCACAATCAATCATACTTCTGGCTTGGGAAACTCAAAACTCTAATTGAAGCGTGATGCCTGATGCTCTTGATTCAGACCTGTCTCTGCACATGAAACAAAAGAAAACACGAACATACACCTTTACATGCGATTAGAAGTTAGTGATACATATGCTAAAAATGTTCAAAACATTTGACAATCTCTGCATAGTCAATGCTCGAAGGTGAGAGGTTAAAACCGACTGTATTTATTGACCTTGACTCTTTGTATAAAATGCAAAATGAAAATGGGATCTTAGGTCAAAAATTGGGGTATGACAGGCTCAGATAAGTTAAGTTTATTTGAGAAGGCGGTCATTTTTTTGAGACATTTTTCAATTGTTGAGGATTTATAGTGACCTTTTTTTGATTTATTATCCCTAATTTTTTCCTGACTATTTTTTTTTTTGTTTCGAGACTACAATCAGCGAGATGCCCCTTTTTTTTTTAAAGTCTCCTTCGTAGGTTTTGACTCAGCGGGCTTTTCTTTTGAGAGATAATGACTTCCTATTTTATGGGGAACCATCACCGTCTTTTGATTCAGAAGGATGTTTTTGATGTCATTCGTTGTGTACGAAGTGAAAGCTTGCGACTGAACGCACATTTGAATTAACTAAGAAACTACCCTGCCCCAGGTTATGATTAAAGGTTTCAATTTATGCAAAAAACAAAACTCCTACTTATTTGGTTTAAAGGGGTTGACTAGGGATTATATTCCTTATAACTCCATTGTTTAGGGTTTGATAGAACACATGTACATCGTCAGCAAGGTCTATCCAAGAGCATACTGTATGAGATTATCGTATCGTTTTCATCATCCTCCCTTTAAAGGCTTACGACTTGTAGTCGAGAGTTGAATGTCATACAAAAAAGGAGTAAAAGCATAATTTCAGTATAGTGAAAACGAATGGATTAACTCAAGACAAACATATATAATGCATTAATGAGAACAACCAAAGTATGACATAAAGATAAGTGTTTAAACAAACAAAGAAATCACGACTGATAATTTGAATGAACGAAAGCTTCTCTACCTAAATTTCTTACTTCAGATGGTGTGTTTTGAGGGGTGACAGAAAAACTCCAGTTAACCATCTTATGTAAATTCCAACACTCCTTCGTAAATCGGGTCTTGAATCTTATTCTTCAATGCCCAACAGTGGTTATTGTCGTGTCCCTGGCTGCTGGAGTTATATGCACACATTTCATTGTGTTTGTAGCTGGGAGCAAAAGTATTAGGTTTTTGAGGAGGTTCCTTTAATGTAACTAGTTTGGCTTCCAACATATGACGCAATGCTTGAGCCAAGGACACGTTGATCTCGGTAAATTGTCTTTTGGGTGTATCTTGCTTACGCTGACCACCTTGTCGTGGTTGTCGAGGTTGTTGTCGGACTTGCGGTGTAGTAGCCATTTTGAAAGGTGTTCTCTCGACCAAAACAAATTCTTGTCTTATCGAGGGCTGATTAATGACTTGATCCCCAATCTTAACTATTTGTTTCATACAGTTGCATCCGTCTTGATGAAGCTTGTTGATGAGAATTCACAACTCTTCTTGTCCCCGAGCTAAGTTTTAGATAAGATCCATCTATCCCAACATCTGGATTCTCATCGTTGTTATCTCCGCTTGCAATTGTCTTAACTGGTCCTCCTTGTTGTATTCAGGTTTTTCATTGGTCATTCTCTCAATGAGAAGTGCTTTCACTTCTTCTTTCCCCTTGGACAGGTTTAGGAACAAATCATGAAGCTGGTCATTTTGGGTCTGAAGATCTTGGACAGTCTGCTCGAGAGCCATTTTTACTGACATAAACAGTAAGCGGATGAGAAAACTTGTATGGGGAAAACCTGTCATGATATGATGCATGGTATATGGATGCAATGTTTTCAAGGATCTCGCGGGGTAAACACAAGAAGATGTTAGAAGTTGAACTTTGATTACAACTTTCGCATTGTTGAATGTCCTTCTACGAGAATCAAGCTCACCATGTCGAGTGGGTCATAGCCCTTGACTCGAGTTATCCTGCTTTGTTTTTTGACAACATTTGACTAGAGGAAAATAAATCCTCTTGCCCATTGATAGACGTCTGGTTCAATATAACGCTGTATCACAAACCCTTGAGATCCTTGAAATGATTATTGAAAATGCTATGGTATGATGTCATGATGTTTTGTACAAATAATCATATACGCGCACACAAACAAGTCCTTAGGTTTAGGCTTGCGTGGAGTTCATAGGTAAGTACCCTCTTAAAGTTTAGTTGGTTTAACATGTCCTAGAAAGTAATCGTGTTCTAGGGAATCTCTGTATCACTGATCTTTCTTCATCAGGCATTATTTCTGCACAAGCCTCTTTATTAGCGACCGAAATATCCTGAAAGTGAAATCTCAATGAGCGTAGTATCGAGTATTAACCAACTTTGGATTGCAGCAAAGCCGGCTATCTCACTACTTCCTAATGGCCAAGTTGTTCAACTAGAGGTTCTACGATCAGTTAGTTCTTCATGACACCACACAGTGGCCCCGTATTCTCCTTGACTGAACTCAAAGGATACTGGTACCAACAAATGTGTCACACTAATGTAGCCATCACTTCAACCATGTCGGTATACGCCGCACAGTCCCCACAATCTATTGCTACTTACCTAATAATGTTCCCAGATTCGGGTAGAGGATCAATACAAACCCAAATAAGGACCAATAAAGGTAAATCAAACAAATCAAATAATGAAAGCATATTAAATGTGATCTAGCTATAAGGTAACCCCACTTTTAAGTCTTAATAGTACGTCCCCAGCAGAGTCTCCAGTTCTGTAATACGGTGGGAGAACTGACTTAGGTGTTATAGCAAGAGTCGTCACCGACTTTTCTTTTATCCAATAATGGAAAAGGTGAAAAGAATAGGAAATACCTTTTGAGAATTTTCTTGAGTTCGGGGGGTAGGTTATGAAAAGGGAAGGTGTTAGCACCATTTTCATCTGTAGTTATCTACGGGCTCTTAGTTGCTAGCTCACTTTTAAAATGCTTTGTTTGAAATGTGTTTGTGATTGGTTTTGAAAGTATTTTTGAAAAGGGCCTTCGTTTAGGCGAACTTTGTAATGATTATCGTCTCTATAAGAATGTATACAAAGTGTTGACTTTTGAAAATATTTCATTGAAATATTTGAATAGTAAAAAAAATAAAGACAATGTAAAAAGAAAGGAAAATCATTTTTTTTAACTTTGATGTATCGACACATGCATTTATGCATCGATACATAACACTTCTTGTTTCTGGAAAATAAAAATCAACTCATTATGAGTCGATACATAATGGTATGTGTCGACTCATTTCTTGTTTGTTTCGACACATTTATGTTTTGTGTCGACTCATACACCTTTTGTCTCTCTGTATTGTTCCTTGATAACAGTATGCATCGATGCATAAGGCCTGGTATCGACTCATACCCTATTCTGTAACTAAAATGAGTCGACTCATTTGAGTATGCATCGACTCATGCTACAGTTTTTTACCTATAACATTGTTCTATTGCATGTATGTTGTACCCCAAAATTTTCCCTCTCATTTATCAAGATTTTTTCTCACAAGACTTCTTGGACTCCAAACAGGATTAAGGTTTGCTCAGCTCTAGACCTCATCTTGCACTGATGACCTGAAATTAGGGTTTGAGTTTTCATAAGTATTTTTGGACCATCAATTCTTCATGTAAATTTCATACACCATCTTGGATCCCTAAGATTGCTTATGACAAGTTTCAAGCCTTGAATCACATTTTTGCGCAGTCAATTGGACAATTGACCTAAAAATCAGCTGTATTGGGGAAAAAGTCAACCATGGCCAATTTACAGTCAAACTTCATAATTTATTATCCACACCAACATTTTAGGCTCCTATGTACCATTTGATCAAGTTTGGATCACAACTCCTCAAGAAATTTGATCAAAACATCAAAAGGGCAAAATGGTCAAAATTAGGGTTTTGACTAAGAAAGGGAAATTTCTGATTTTTAACCTAGCCAATGGCCAATTGGGTTCAAACATGGTTTCAAGGATCCAATGGCATCATCTTGACCTAATTGTATAGTTCAAAAGACCTCAAATGCATAGGATTGAATGATGAATTTTGCAGTCAACTGATCAAAAGTCAACTGTACACTGAAAAGTCAAACTTTGACTTTTTGATCAAAATCAAGTGCCAAGGGTCATAATTCATCAAGATATGTCAAAATATGAAACTCGTTGATCAAGAAAACCAATTTTGAAAATTAGGGTTTTGAATTTGAAAATTTTCATAACTTAGAAAATTTCTAAGTATGGAAATTTTCTTATTTTTTCCCAACTTTTCACCACTTTTCACCATGATGCAATTGGATTAAAAGAAAACTTCCAACATGAAAGTTGTAGTCCTCCATGAAATCTACAACTTTTATTCACAAAGTTTTCCCAAAATATGCTTGGATCTCAAGTTATGAATTTGTGAATAAGGGTCCATGAACTAAAAGACTTAGTGAAAATTTGCCCTAATTTAGGCAGGTTTTTGACCCAACTTCATGGGAATTTTTCACCTAGTTCCAAGAGGTATCTCAAAATTCATTTCAAAGATGGATTGTATAGATTATTGCAAGCTTTCTAAAATGTCCAAGAACTCTCCAAGATCATTTGTGGTTAGGGAGAATCGAAGAAGAGAAAATGGCAATTTGTCACTTTTATTCAAGCCATTTTTACAATGCATCAAGTTGCAAATCAGATCCTAGCATTCTTGTACCTTGTATTACAGGTCCTAATCCCTTCTACACTCCATAATTAAATGCTAACTCAATGGATAATGGCTTTGTTTTGGCTTTTGAGGCATTACACAAAGAATAATTCCATAAATGGCCAAAAGTTCACAATGCCATTTTGATAAAGCAAGCTTTTCCAACTTTACAATTCTTGAGCCATGGACCTGATCTTTTGTTGCAAGAAATATCCACAAATATCAGGTAATGTTTACCAACTCTCATCAGCCCTAGAACTATCAAGTACAACACTTTGGCATAGTCACTTCAACCTTTCTTCAAAAGCAAGAAAATTGGCAAAAGGGATCAGAACTTACACATCTGTTAAAGGGAAGCCTTGGCATCATTCTAAACATCTTCACAAACTTGTTACAAGCAGAAAACACGAATACACAACATTCAAAACTCTCCTAAACAGAAAAACCACATTTCTGCCCAAAACAGGCAGCTTTGCAAAACACTTGCCAACTTAAAATTTGCTCGTGCATTTTGCTTTGTAACACTTCAAACATCTTACATACATCCTACCTAAACTATCCAAGCCCTTGTTCTGGTTCTGTAAACCCTATTTCAGACATTACCATTTTCATTTTGGAAGGTTGCAGGTTGACTTCTACAAGGAGTTTCAAGCATCCTCAAGGCAAGCTGATCATTGGAAAAGCTTGAGGGAACTTCAAGGAAGCTCACACGATCTTCAGGCCTCACTCAAAGTCCCCACATTGCCATATCCAAACTCAGTTGAACAAGGTATTTTTCAAAACTCTATCTCTCTATTTAGGAATCCTTAAGCTTTGATTTATGAAGCAAAAATGTAGTCCTTAACTTGCTAAAGCTGTACATATGCATAGGTGTCATTTATATTAACTGAGTAGGGAGAATTTGAAACTTGAAGTTCATAAAAAAACTAGGTCAAAAATTAGGGCCATTAAAATTCTCTCTGGCCTTTGAGAGTTAGGTCACAAAATGGATGAAATTCTGGCTACAGATACTCAATGTCACGTTCAATGTTATGACACCGTATCTGACTTACTATATGACAGTAAATACAAAAGCAATAAAGAACACAGTCAATTGTTTACCCAGTTCAGTGTGCAACAACACCTACTCTAGGGGCTACCAAGCCAGGGAGAGAATCCACTATAAGAGATGTTAATTCAGGAATAAACCAACCAGTTTATCTCCTTCACTTAAGACCTACCCAATGCAATTCTAATCTAAGTACAACTTAAACCTGAGTTCCTACTCACTCCCCCTCAATCACAGCAGTGATACATAAACCAATTTGACTTAAGAATTGATGAAGACACTCTTCAAAAACAAACACTTGATTAAGCTTCACAGCTTTTTAATCAAGCAACACAATCACTCGTGCTTCACAGCTTTGAGTGATGTACACAACTAACTTGGCTCTGCTTCACAGCTTTAGTCAAGGAACATTCAAACACTCTTGCTTCAAAGCTTTGAGTGCTACACAACCCTTACAAATAGAAACCTATTCCAAGGCACTTATCACAATGATAATTGCTTGGAGTACAAATAAACAAATCTATACAGATTACAAAATGATCTTCTAATCAATCAGCAGAGATCCTTGAAAAACAGCAGCTCTGTTGAATATATAGCAGCTGCAACTTCAGTTAGGGTTTCCAAAAACCTAGGGTTAATTCCGTTTGACCTAAAGACCAGGTCACAGGACTTTATTAACCAGGTTAGGGTTGAGCTAGGTTACCCCTCAGAAAACGCAGGATTCTGTTCAGAAAGGACTGAGTTATTTCCTGAAAAAACTCAGACTTATCCAATCCTGCAATCCTGTTAGTTCAGAACAAGATGTCATAACATCTGTTATGACATCTGAGAAAACCTGTCTACTGATTTAGCAAAATGTGATCATTTTGCAAAAATGCTCAGATACACACTTATAAACATCAGTATTTGAATTACAATATTTTTCTGCAAAGGTACCTAATGAGTCAGTACAAACTGAACTAGAATGTTGTGACATCAGTCATGACATTCACACATACACTTGGGATTTACCAAAAATGCAAGCCAATACCTAAACACCTACAAACTCCCCCTTTGGCAGATTTTGGCTAAAGACCCTAAACAATCAGAGATAGATAGCAGCAGAAATAAGTGACAGCAGAAAAATAGAATGTCAAGTACTAATTAAGCAAGTACCAAAATATTCTCCCCCTCTTTAGCCACAAATGGGCCAAAGATACAAAACAAAACAAAATAATAAGATCAGCAACAGACAACAACAGAACATACTTCCAAACTCCACCAGAAATCAGCAACCATCTTTCAAGCACTGTCATCAGATCCAGAGGATTCAGGCTTCTTTCTTTTCTTGTGAGCATTCTTCTCTTTGTTTGATGTCTCAACATTCTTAGAGACATCTGGATTTGTTTCAGCATTTGAGCTTTCTTGGTTCAGAGGAACAGAAATGCCAGGAACTGAGTGGTTCTCGTTCAGAATTCTTGAAACAATTTTTGCTATTGCTTGATTAACATAGGCTGTCCCTTCCCTATTTGCAATTTCAGGGGGAACTGAAGAGGAAGCATGAGATGGATTACCTGCATGTCTTGTTCTCAACTCTTTGACCTTGGTGGGGTTAGTTCCCACTTTTCTATGAGAAGAGATCTCCAGAACGTCAGAGTCCAGACAGGAAGAGATTGTCCCAGAATCTTGATCAGAGGAAGAGGTTGAGATGGTCGTATTGGATGATGATGGTGTTTGAGACATTTTGTCAGTTTTGAAGGACCAACAGCAAATGAGGAGAAATTTCTGATTGACAGACTGGGTTTTGATGAGGAGACGAGAGAGGAAGGAAGCAAAGGAGTGTCTATTCAACTTCTTAAAATAATTGTAGGAAATGAGAAAAATACAATTTTAAACCAATCAGAACAGGCATAAGTCCTTTGGTCCTTGTTTTAAGCAAAATTAATTGCTACAATTCCTCATGTTGGCAAATACCCAGCTTACCCCTTAGGTTTTCAAATTGACTTGCATCCAGAGCCTTGGTAAAGATGTCAGCCAGCTGTAGCTCAGTGGCAACATGTTCCAATTTGATTGTCTTCTCTTCTACAAGGTCTCTGATAAAGTGATGTCGTATGTCAATATGTTTGGTCCTGCTATGCTGAATGGGATTCTTGGATATGTTGATTGTACTCAGATTGTCACAGTACAATGTCATAACATCTTGTGTGACATTATACTCAGTGAGCATCTGTTTCATCCATATCATTTGAGAGCAGCTACTACCAGCTGCAATGTATTCAGCTTCAGCAGTGGAAAGAGACACACAATTCTGTTTCTTGCTGAACCAGGAAACCAGATTACTTCCCAAAAAGAAACATCCTCCAGAGGTGCTTTTTCTATCATCAACACTACCAGCCCAATCAGCATCACAGTAGCCAGTCAGGGCTGGTTCACAGCCATGAGTATACAACAATCCATAGTTGTAAGTACCACTTACATACTTCAAAATTCTCTTCACTTGATTGATATGACTGACTTTGGGATCAGCTTGGTATCTAGCACAAACTCCAACTGCAAAGGCAATATCAGGTCTGCTGGCAGTTAAGTACAACAAGCTTCCTATCATGCTTCTGTATAGACTTTGATCCACCTTAACCCCACTTGAATCTTTGGAAAGCTTTAGGTGAGTAGGAGCAGGAGTCCTGTTGTGACTTGCATTCTCCATACCAAACTTCTTTACAATATTCTTAGCATACTTGCTTTGAGACAAGAAGATTGAGTCCTCCATCTGTGAGACTTGTAGTCCAAGAAAATAAGTTAGTTCTCCCATGAGACTCATTTCAAATTCAGCCTGCATCTGGTCAGCAAAGTGTTTAACCATATGTTCTGACATTCCTCCAAACACTATGTCATCAACATATATTTGGGCAACCATCAACTTTCCTCCTTCAGTTTTGACAAAGAGAGTTTTGTCCAAGCCCCCTTTTCTGTATCCTTTGTCTGAGAGAAACTTTGTTAACCTGTCATACCATGCTCTAGGAGCTTGTTTCAGGCCATATAGAGCTTTTCTCAGTTTGTAGACATGATCAGGATAGGTTGGATCCACAAAACCTTTAGGTTGTTCCACATAAGCTTCCTCATTTAAGTACCCATTTAGAAAGGCACTTTTCACATCCATCTGAAATAACTTGAACTTCAGAAGACAAGCAATTGACAACAAGAGTCTGATTGATTCCAACCTGGCTACAGGTGCAAAGGTTTCATCAAAATCAACCCCTTCAACCTGGGTGTATCCTTGAGCAACAATTCTTGCCTTATTTCTGGTGACAACTCCTTCAGCATCTGACTTGTTCTTGAATATCCATTTTGTCCCAATGATGTTAGTTCCTTCAGGTCTAGGAACCAGTTCCCAAACTTCATGTTGCTTGAATTGGTTCAGTTCATCTTGCATTGCACCAATCCAATATTCATCAGTTAAGGCTTCCTTGACGTTTCTTGGTTCCATTTTGGATACAAAACAAGAGTTTGAGATAATTTCTCTAGATCTTGTCATGACTCCACTATTGAGATCTCCTATGATGAGCTCTTTTGGATGATCCTTCTGAATTCTGATGGAAGGAATCTTGCTAGCTTCCTTTGATTCAGATTCTGTTGTGGTGGAGTTGGGTATGTCATCCTGTTGGGTTGAAGTCTCAAAGAATGTCTCAACAGTACAAGGAACATCTATTTCTTCATGATAGTCATTAATTACAACATTTATTGATTCCATCATGGTTTTGGTTCTGGAGTTGAATACTCTATAAGCTCTGCTGTTTGAGGAGTATCCTAGAAATATGTCTTCATCACTTTTGGAGTCCAGTTTTCTTCTTTGTTCACGATCAGACAGGATATAGCATTTGCTGCCAAACACATGGAAGTACTTCACAGTTGGTTTTCTTCCTTTCCAAAGTTCATATATGGTGGATGAGGTTCCCTTTCTCAAGGTGACTCTGTTATGAACATAGCAAGCTGTATTCATAGCTTCAGCCCAAAAATACATAGGAAGTCTTTTGGCATGTAACATTGCTCTGGCAGATTCTTTTATGGTCCTGTTTTTTCTTTCCACAACTCCATTTTGCTGAGGTGTTATGGGAGAAGAAAACTCATGACTGATTCCTTCTGAAGCACAGAAGTCATCAAACTTGCTGTTTTCAAATTCCTTGCCATGATCACTTCTGATTCTGACAATACATCCTTCCTTCTCTCTTTGAATTCTCTTGCACAGTTCTCTAAAAACTTCAAATGCATCTGATTTTTCCCTAATGAAATTAATCCAGGTGAATCTGGAAAAATCATCCACAACCACATAGGCATATCTTTTACCACCAAGACTCTCTACTTGCATTGGTCCCATCAGATCCATATGGAGGAGTTCTAGAACCTTAGAGGTGGTCAGATGTTTTGACTTTGGATGTGACATCCTAGTCTGCTTACCAACCTGACATTCACCACAAACTCTTCCTTCATCAATTTGCAGTTTTGGAATCCCTCTGACTGCCTCCAAGGAGATAATCCTCTTCATACCCCTTAGATGAAGATGGCCAAGTTTTTGGTGCCACAGTTTCACCTCTTTTTCTTCTTTTGCAATGGAACACACAGATGAGAAATTAGTGTTCTCAACCTCCCACAAGTAACAGTTGTCTTTGGATCTGACTCCTTTCATTACTATCTCTTGTTTGTCATTGATTACAAGGCATTCAGATCTTGAGAAATTGACCTTGAATCCTAGATCACACAGTTGACTGATACTAATGAGATTAGCGGTCAGTCCTTTCACCAGCAGTACTTCATTCAGACTTGGAACTCCAGGGCAGTCCAAATCACCAACTCCTTTGATTTCACCTTTAGCCCCATCTCCAAAGGTCACAAAACTGGTGGTGTGAGGCTTAACATTATTGAGGAGGTTCTTGATTCCAATCATATGTCTGGAACATCCACTGTCAAAGTACCAGTCTTCCTTTGCAGAGACCCTCAGGGAAGTGTGAGCTATCAGTGCAGTAGTCTTTTTCTTCCATTGAGGAACATGTGGTACCTTTTTAGACTTAGGTTTGACACCTGAGTTCTGATTAGGGTATCCATGTAGTCTAAAGCAGAAGGGCTTTATGTGGCCATATCTACCACAATGATGACATTTCCATCTTTGGTACCTTTTCCTCATATGTTTCTGTTCCTGATGTCGAGAGTTATGTTGAGACATCTGTTTTAACATTTGCTTACCAGAACCAGATTTCGTTGCTTCCATAAATCCTAGTCCAGATTTATTTCCCACATTTTGTCCTACCTGAAGGATCTCTTCCAATTTGTCTGTTCCATTGGTCAACATCTTGACAGATTTGGTCATTTGATTCAGTTGTGAGTTCAGCAGTTGAACTTCTCCTTCTAGATGACTTATAGTTTCAAGATTTGCCCTTTTTTCAGCCTCCAGCTTTATAATGAGTTTTGATTGTTTCTCATTCTGCACACAGACTTCAGCACTTCTGATACACAATTTCTTGTAAGTATCAGCCAGTTCTTCAAAAGTCACCTCTTCATCACTGATGTCACTTTCAGAGGTACAAACACCAGTTAAAGCAGTAACTCGTTTGACAGTCTCTTCTTCAGAATTACTTTCTGAATCACAGTCAGACCAAGTAACAGTCATTCCTTTTTGTTTCTTAAGAAAGGTAGGACATTCAGCTCGAATATGCCCATATCCTTCACAGCCATGGCATTGAATTCCTCTGTCTTGAATTCCCTTCTCTTCTGACCTTGGTCTTCTGCTGGAACTGTCAATGTTAGAGGGAATGTTATGAACATTAGACCTTGACTTTGGATCTATTCTTTTGATGAGTTTGTTGAACTGTCTTCCAAGCATGGCTACAGCCTCTGAAATGTCTTCTTCAACATCAGTGTTGGACATAAGAGCTATGCTCTTGTTCTTTTTGACACCATTATCAGTGATTCCCATCTCAAACGTTTGAAGAGACCCAATAAGTTCATCCACTTTCAACTTGCTAATGTCCTGGGCTTCCTCTATGGCAGTTACCTTCATTGCAAATCTTTTAGGCAGGGATCTGAGAATCTTCCTCACCAGTTTTTCTTCTGACATCTTTTCTCCCAGTGCTCCTGAGGTGTTGGCAATCTCCAAGATGTTCATGTGAAACTCATGAATGGTTTCATCTTCCATCATTTTTAGATTCTCAAATTTGGTGGTCAACATCTGAAGCCTTGACATTTTTACTTTGGAAGTTCCCTCATGAGTAGTTTTGAGAGTGTCCCAAACTTCCTTGGCCAGTTCATATTGATGTACTAGTCTGAAAATGTTTCTATCAATTCCATTGAACAAGGCATTTAAAGCTTTTGAATTTCCCAGAGCTAACTCATCTTCTTCTTTACTCCAATCTTCCTCAGGCTTCAGACTGATTGTCCCATCTATCTCAGTTATGGTGGGATGAATCCATCCTTTGTCAGCAGCTCTCCAAGCTTTTTTGTCCAGAGATTTTAGGAAGGCAATCATACGAGGTTTCCAGTAATCATAATTAGTTCCATCCAGAATGGGTGGTCTATTTCCAAAAACTCCTTCTTTGTCCATAGTGCCAGAAAGTGATATCCCTAGATCTCACCCAGTAATACAGGCAGGGTGCCTGCTCTGATGCCAATTGAAATTCTGGCTACAGATACTCAATGTCACGTTCAATGTTATGACACCGTATCTGACTTACTATATGACAGTAAATACAAAAGCAATAAAGAACACAGTCAATTGTTTACCCAGTTCAGTGTGCAACAACACCTACTCTGGGGGCTACCAAGCCAGGGAGAGAATCCACTATAAGAGATGTTAATTCAGGAATAAACCAACCAGTTTATCTCCTTCACTTAAGACCTACCCAATGCAATTCTAATCTAAGTACAACTTAAACCTGAGTTCCTACTCACTCCCCCTCAATCACAGCAGTGATACATAAACCAATTTGACTTAAGAATTGATGAAGACACTCTTCAAAAACAAACACTTGATTAAGCTTCACAGCTTTTTAATCAAGCAACACAATCACTCGTGCTTCACAGCTTTGAGTGATGTACACAACTAACTTGACTCTGCTTCACAGCTTTAGTCAAGGAACATTTAAACACTCTTGCTTCAAAGCTTTGAGTGCTACACAACCCTTACAAATAGAAACCTATTCCAAGGCACTTATCACAATGATAATTGCTTGGAGTACAAATAAACAAATCTATACAGATTACAAAATGATCTTCTAATCAATCAGCAGAGATCCTTGAAAAACAGTAGCTCTGTTGAATATATAGCAGCTGCAACTTCAGTTAGGGTTTCCAAAAACCTAGGGTTAATTTCGTTTGACCTAAAGACCAGGTCACAGGACTTTATTAACCAGGTTAGGGTTGAGCTAGGTTACCCCTCAGAAAACGCAGGATTCTGTTCAGAAAGGACTGAGTTATTTCCTGAAAAAAACTCAGACTTATCCAATCCTGCAATCCTGTTAGTTCAGAACAGGATGTCATAACATCTGTTATGACATCTGAGAAAACCTGTCTACTGATTTAGCAAAATGTGATCATTTTGCAAAAATGCTCAGATACACACTTATAAACATCAGTATTTGAATTACAATATTTTTCTGCAAAGGTACCTAATGAGTCAGTACAAACTGAACTAGAATGTTGTGACATCAGTCATGACATTCACACATACACTTGGGATTTACCAAAAATGCAAGCCAATACCTAAACACCTACAATGGATATGGTTGGAATCGTGATAAAAAAATGCTATATGTTTCATGTTATAAGTTTTTGCTTTTGTGCAAATATGTGAGAGTTTGCAGATTTGAAAAAATGCGCGAAGAAGTGGAAGGTGCAGGACAGGTACGAAGTGTCCTGGGCCTGGCGCGCCTTGGGCCTGCTTGTTCTACTTTCCACACCCCCTGGCTACTATCCGCACCCCCTTTGCATATTTTTATATTTTGCATATTTTTTCATTTCTTTTATGTTTATTGACTTTAATATTTTTTTCTGAACATTAAAAAATAACAAAATTATTTTCTTGATTTTTTGCATTTTTTTTTTTTTTATATCTTATTTTTTTGCATAAAATATTGATTATTTAGAATAAATAGAATCTATTTTCTTAAAATAAATAGTAAACACATTTAAAAATATCATACATTTTTATTTTTATTATTCTTACACATAAAATATTATTTCCACACATATTTTATTTTTTAATATTTGTTAATAATATTATTTATTTATTTCTGGTACAAAAATAGACAAATAAATATTAGAAAAAACCTAATTTTCTCTTAAATCAAAAAAACTAGGGTTTTTCATCCTTTCAAAAATAATAATATTATTTTTCTTATTTTTGGGACTTAAATAATTTTATTTTTACATATATAAAATAAACACAAAAACATTTTGCATCCATACATTTTATTGCATATTTAAATAATTGTTTATTTATTTATTGTACAAAAATTCAATTGGGTTGTAATAATTTTTAGGGTTTTATTTTGAGCAATATCCCTCATTCAAAACTTGTATCCCCCCTCCCATAATATTGTTGTAATAGCTTAGATTTACCTTACGCAATTTATCGCATTATATGCATGTTTAGTAAAATTAGGGTTTGTATGATAAGACAAAAATCAAACAAATAGACATGACCTAATACAAAACAAAATGCATGAAAAATGACAAAACATTGCACACAAGCACCCCTAGGGTTTCACCCACTTGGTTGCCTAACAAAATGGCCATGGTATGCATGCAAAGTATCTTGGCAAAATCAAACAAAACAAAAGATCATAGTCCCTCGATGACGCTATCAAAAGGTTGCCTAAACAAATGATCTTAGTCCCTCAAACAAGCTAAGATACTTGACAACATTGCTATCATGGTCATACGATGACCCACGCCCGTCCCGTTTAACATCCAAAGATAGGGTTGTTTACCAAATCAATGGTAAATCAACAATATCAAAGGAATAAAAATGTACAAGAAAGACTTTTGAGTAGGTAGATAAGCTTCTAGTTACTTGATCAACTTCAAAACAATCCTTGCTATTTTAAAACAAACACACACATTTCAAAACAATTTCCAAACAACTTTCAAAACATTGAAACATTTTTCAAAAGACAAACATCTTTGTATACATTCTTACGAACGAGAACCATTACAAAGTTTGCCAAAACGATGGCCTCTTTTCAAAACCACACAAAGCACCATTTCAAACAATTTCAAAAGTAAAGCAAGTGATCTAAACAAGTAACTAAGAGCCCATGGAAAACCATGGATGAAAAGGGTGCTAGTACCTTCCCTTTTCATAATCTACCCCCCCGAACTCAAGAAAACATCTCAAAGGTCTTTCCTGTTCTTTTTTACCTTTATTTTTGGATAAAAGAAAAGTCAGTGGCGACTCTTGCTAACCGCAACATTTGCAAACACAAACACAAACCCTCAAGTCAGTTATCCCACCGCATCACAGAACTGGTGACTCTGCTGGGGAAAATTTCTAAAAGTGGGGTTACCTTATGGTTTTAGATCACCTTTACATGCTTATCTTGTTTGACTTGTATGCTTTACACTTTGGTCCTATTATTTGGGTTTGAATCCTCTACCCGGATTTGGGAAACATTCATAGGTAAATAACAATAAGTTGTGGAAACTGTGCGGGGTATACCGACATGGTCTAAGAAATAGCTATATTAGTGCGACATATTTGTGGGTACCGGTAGCCTTAGAGTCAATCAAAGAGAATACGAGGCCTCTGAGTGATGTCATGAAGCACTAATGAACTTTTAGAACCTTTACTTGACCAACTTGGCCTTTTAGGATGTAGTGAGATGACCGGCTTTGGTGCAGTCCGAAGTTGGTAGATACTCGATACTACAATCATTGAGGGTTGGTTCCTTGGAATATTTCGGTCGCCAGTAAAGAGGCTGAATTGAAACAATGAAGAAGGAAACAATCCAGTGATATTGAGCTCCTTAGAACCCGGTTACTATTTCTAGGACAGGTTGAGCCAACTAAACTTCAAGAGGGTATTTACCTATGAAACCCCATGCAAGCCTAAACTAGGAACTTGTGTAATTTGCTTGTACATATATACTTGTGCATAACATCATGGACATCATGAAGCATCATATGCATCCACTAACCATTTCAAGGATTTTTGGAGATTCATCTTTGTTCTTGTTTTGTAGGTTATGGATTCACTTCGCAGGAAAACTGTCCAAATCAACCTTGTAAGAATTCCTCCACAACTCAAGGAGCTAGCTTCAAGGATTCCTGAGAATTCTCCATTCACCAAGAGACATGGTCGTCTACTCAACTTGGTCACTGCCAACACTGAGGAGGATATGCTGAAAGTTCTCTTCCAGTTCTTTGACCCTTTGCATCATTGCTTCACATTCCCTGACTACCAACTTGTGCCTACTTTGAAGGAATTTTATCAACTCTTGAGGATTCCTATTCTCAATCAACTACCCTTCAACGGTACGGAAAGAGATCCAAAGCCAGAAGAGATTGCTCAAGCCCTGCACTTGCACTCATCTGATGTCACAACACATTGGGAAACTAGAAGTGGTGTCAAAGGCTTCTTGTCAAAGTTTCTGTTTGAGAAGGCCCAAAGTTGTTGGAATTCTCTAGACTTGCAGGATTTTGAGGAGATTGTAGCCCTTCTCATCTATGGGATGGTCTTGTTCCCTAACCCTGATAAACTCATAGATGTGAGTGTTGTCAAAATCTTCATGACTCGCAACCCGATGCCTACATTGCTTAGGGATATCCTCCACTCTTTTCACACTCGAACAATGAGGAAAAGAGGTGTTCTCATGTGTTGCATTCCTCTCCTGGCAAGATGGTTTATTTCTCATCTTCCCCAATCAGTCTTGAAGAATGAGCAAGGTTTGAGGTGGTCACAACGATTGATGACTCTTACACATTCAGACGTTCATTAGTGTTCTCGATCCAAAGAGAATGTTATCATCGTCGACCGTTATGGGGAGTTCCCTAATGTACCTCTACTAGGCATTATGGGAGGCATCACCTACAACCCCTGCTTGGCTCTGAGACAGTTTGGTTATGCCCGAAGGGATGGCCTACATGACATGCTGATTCAAGGATTGGTTTTCGACTTCGACAACGACAATCAAATACTACGACAAAGGTTCATCCGAGCTTGGAGAATGCCCAACAAGGTAGACAGTAAGACTCTGGGACAAAATAATTCCATCCCTCTTGAGCCTTACCTCAAGTGGGTACGAACCCGCGCCCAAAGTCTTATGATGCCTTACCCCTCCATTCTCCCTGTGATTATAGAGCCTGTTATGGAAGGAGAGGTTCCATACACCCTCCTACATCCTGACATTCCAACATCACTCGACGATCTACAAAGGAGTTGGATGCAGCTCAAGGGAGAGCGCGATGCTTTCGAAGCCCAATTCTACGCAAGCGAGAAGAAGGTTTTGGAACTCACTCGGCAACTTCACGAAGAGCAGACTCTCAACACCTACATTGCACCAAAGAGGATGCGCAACGTCTTTTTACCTTAGAATTTTGTATTATTTTGCCCAAGGGGCATTGATGTACTAACAATTCTATCTTATTAATATGACGTGTGTTTCTTTTTTTGTTTAAAACAAATTTGAATTTCTGAATCCTTGAAAGCATTACATGAATACATATCATTAATCATATGCATAAACAGGTCTTCACACCAAGTTTCCTCATCTCTCTGCTGTTTATTTCAGCAAGATGGATATTGAACAAACGGTCAAAGATTTGCAAGCTCAAAATTCACAATTTCAACAGCTACTCTTGACCTTGGCCAAGGGGCAGGAGGAGCTCAAGACTCTGCTAGAGAAAGAGAAAGAGAAAAAGAAGAAGAAGCGAGCCGGTGTGGTTATCATGGGCAGAAGGTTTGAAGGACAAGCCAGACGGACTTTGGAATTCCCATCAACATCTGAAGAGGGGGAAGGAAAAGGAAAAGGAACTGCAATGCCATCTGATTCTGAAGCAGAGGAAGAAGAAGATGAGGATTACTCTGAACAGCAGTACCCTCCGGCCGATGACAAATACAAAAACCTGGAAGAACGTCTAGCTGCTATGGAAGTGCAAAGAGTATCGGGGCTGGATTTTGAGGAGTTAGGGTTGGTTTCTGGAATTGTAATCCCTCATAAGTTTAAGGTGCCACTATTTTCTAAGTATGATGGGGTGTCTTGTCCCAAGATGCACCTCAGATCCTATGTCAGGAAAATTCAACCACATTCTTCTAACAAAGATTTGTGGGTCCACTTTTTCCAGGACAGTCTATCGGGAACACAGCTTGATTGGTTCTACCAGTTGGAGAGAGCAGATGTCCATAATTGGGAAGACTTGGCAGCCACATTCTATAAACAATATCAATACAACGTCAACTTGGCGCCAAACCGTACTCAGCTATAGAGTATGGCTATGGCTACCAATGAGGGCTTTAAAGACTACGCCCAAAAGTGGAGGGATTTAGCCGGAAGGGTGCAACCACCATTGTCGGAAAGAGAGTTAGTGGACATGTTCTTGGGGACTCTGTCAGGTCCTTTCTTTAATCACCTGATTGGAAGCTCCTCTGCATGTTTCACTGAATTGATTTTAACTGGCGAGAGGGTTGAAGCCGGTATTAGAAGCGGGAAAATTCATAAGGATGCGTCTGCCCCAACTGCTGCAAAAAAACCCTTAACTGGAAAAAAGGAAGTGTCTGCTGTCTATGCTCAGAGGAATCAGGGAAGAATTGAAAGACGACCAACTGTGGGGGGCGTTATGATTTAAAAGTCTGCATCAAACCAGCCAAGAAACAACCATCCGAGAAATGATCAGCCAAGAAATAACCAGCAAAGGGTGGAAAGGCCTGTAAGGCAATTCACCAAGATAAACATGACTCCTGCTCAAGTCCTACCACATCTCTTGAAGTTGAACCTGGCCATGCTAAAAGAGGCCCCTAAAAATCCTAATACTACTTCTCCGCACTACCATCCGAACGCCAGATGCGCGTACCTTTCAGAAAGTCCAGGGCACGAAACCAACAACTGTTGGGCTCTGAAGAACAAGATTCAAGATCTGATTGACGCTAAGGAAGTTGAATTTGAAGCTCCTGAAAAGCCAAATGTTATCTCCACTCCAATGCCTAGGCATGGACATAATGCCAGTGCTATTGAAGAATATCTGTTTGTTTCTACTGTGGATGAACTGTTAACTCCTCTCTTAACCATCAAGTTGAATTTGTTGAAAGCTGGAGTGTTCCTAGGTTATGACCAAGATTTCCATGCTTGCCTATACTCCCCATTTGACTGTCCTCTATTGAAGAAAGGAATCCAACAACTGATTGATAACAAGGAAATTTTGTTTGAGAAAGCTCCTATTTCACCCATTCCAGTTCCAGAAGTTTCAATAATAACCATATACGCCAATCCTTACAGGGTTCCTAAAAAACCCGTTAGGATTACATCTGCTCCTATGACTACTCCGTTGAAGATAATAATGCCCGGGCCAGCCCCTTACCAATCAGATAAAATGGTACCATGGAACTATGGTGGAGAAATCTACTACCATGGTGTCAAACAGATTGAACAGACTGCAGAAGAAGAAATCTCCGAAGAGGATACTCCCGACATCAGTAACATTGCCAGAACAAGCAAGGTTACCCGTAGTGGAAGAATCTTTTCTCTAGAGATTGCTCCTCCAACAGAAGTCTTTGGACCCGTGGCCATTTCGAAGATAACCTCTGCACCCATAATTGTACCTACAAGTGTACCCGCTGACAATAAAAATGCAATTCCCATCCCTGTTTCCGCTGCTGAGAAAAAAGGAAAGAATGTTCAAGAGGAGCCTGTCTTGACGAAGGCTCAGTCACTAGTCATTCCTGAGACATCCAAGAAGGAGTTGGAAGAAATCCTGAGGATCATTAAGAAAAGTGATTATGATGTTGTTGAAAAACTGGGGCAGACCCCCTCCAAAACCTCTATGTTAGCCTTGCTATTGTGCTCTGAGGCACATGCTAAAGCTTTGGTCATGTTTCTAAAGACAGCTCACGTGCCGCAAGAGACTTTGGCTGATCAATTCCAAGAGTGTGTGGCCAGTTTAACAGCTGACAATGGCCTGGGTTTCTGCGATGCAAACTTGACCTCCAAAGGGAGAAAACATAACGATGCACTACATGTCTCGATGGAGTGTAGGGGAACCACCCTAGCTCATGTTTTGGTCGATACTGGTGAAGGGGTAAGAAAACACTTAGAAAGGGGGGGGGGGGGGGGGGGTTGAATAAGTGACTCTTTTTGTTTTCAATACAAAGCTCAAACAATAATGGAATAACACAGTTATTTTTATCCTGGTTCGTTTGAACTCAAACTACTCCAGTCCACCCGCCAAGGTGATTTTGCCTTTCTCAACAAGGACTTAATCCACTATAATCAACTGATTACAATCACACAACAACTGTTGTGATAAACAATGCACAAGTAATCTTACAAGTGACTAACAACACTAAGACTTAAATCTAGTCCTAGTCTGCTTGAGAAATATGACCAAACTTGGTCTCTCAAGGAACAAATACAGAAGTATAATCTTTACAGATAATTGAAATAGAGTTTTCTTCTAATCAAGCTATATCACAACTGTGATTTTTCACTTAGAATATAATACACAAAATTGTATGAACTATGAGTTTTGAGCTTTTGAATCTTTCACGTAGTTTCTTGTTTGAACGTTGTTTTTTTTTTTTTGCTTGCAATAAATGTCCTTCTACTTATAGTAGGAACAACAAGATCGTTGCTGCCTTCAGAGGAAATGGAGAGCATTAAATGCTTTGCGTGTATCCTTGCAAAATTCCATTCTCCAAGAAACTAATTGTAGGCACTTAAGTGCTTTCAGCCGTTTTTGCATTAATTAGCAAACGTCAGAATGTAAGAACGTGTTTCCTTTGCTTTGACAAGAAACGTTGATTTAGATGTTGTTTTAGTATTTGCTTTAAGTCAGAACATGCTTCATTCAACTTCTGGTCAGAGCGTTGCTTGCTAAGAACTTTGAACAACGCTTGCTTTCAAGTTATCTTCAGAATCAAGAAGCCTGCTAGAAGTTAGAAGATACATTTAAAAAGTAAAGGTTCTTACCAGAGTCAGCAGATGCGTTTGAATAAAAGGTTCTTTTATCAAAGAACTTCTTCATAATCTTTGCTTAGTACTTTAGAATGTTTTTTGTCAGAACATTAACTAAGACATTCAAAACACATTCATTTAGAGCATAAATAATCTTAAATATAATTTAGTTATCATCAAAACTCTTGAGGTAGGTCAGAACTAATCTTGTTCTTTCAACTGGGTCATCTTTAAATGTCTTGCCGAAGAAAGCCTTGGATAGGTTGGATTGTGAAGGCCTAACCCTGAAACCCATCAATATAGTGGTGCGAGCTTTTGATGGTTCTAAGAGGATGGTCCATGGAGAGGTGGACATCCCGATCAAGGTGGGTACCCATACGTTCAATTCAACATTCTACGTGATGGACATCCGTCCTTCCTACTATTGCCTGTTGGGACGCCCCTGGATTCACAATGCCAGAGCTATCACTTCCACCTTGCATCAAATGCTCAAGTACCCTGTCCAGGGGAAAATCATAACTGTTCATGGCGAAGAGGAATACATGATCAGTCATCTGAATTCTTTCCGTTATGTAGAATTGGATGGCGAATTCATTGAAACGTCTTTCCAGCATTTTGAAGAGGTAGCTCAGGAGATAGCGACGACCAAGACAGTGTTTTCTGTACCCACGATTACCAGACCTCCACCTCGAATGTCATCTCTCAAGGATGCTAGGGAAGTGGTGGAAGAAGGCGGAAGCACAATCCGGGGGCAGCTTCCCGACTTTCCTTTCAAATCAGACAAATTCGGCTTGGGGTTTACTTCGATCGCTCAGAAGGCTGTGCGCCGCTCCCGTGGCGGAGGGCCACCTGTGAAGATCAGCCACCGAGGGGTTAATGCACTAGAGGACAGTGAAGAAGAGGGAAGATTGGAAGACTGGATTTTTCCTACTGTTGGCGGAGGACTGTGCAAATGGGAAGCAAAAGACTTTGTTTCGATTACTTTCATACCACAGTAATTTATCTTTTCCATTTCTGTTGGACTGTTATAATTCACAAAACAATTCGTGCTTTTTCAACCTTGTGTCTTACCCGAGGCACATAGGTCCATTTATAAGGGTTCTTATTTCATTTTCATATGTCATTTAATGAATCATGGACGCTTTTCATATTTAGACCTTTTATGCTCATTGTCTTTCTTTTACATTTTGTTGTTTTAAGATGGCTATCCTTTACACACACCCACACTCACAAATGCAGGTACCCTTCCATTCCGGATCCCATGGGTAATGATACTGCTATAGCCTTCAGTGACTCTGAAGATCTGATCTACCAAGCCGAATACGAAGATGAGGAAGATTGTGAGGTTCCAGGGGAATTGGCCAGATTACTACAGCAAGAGGAAAGAGCAATTCAACCTCATGAGGAGCAATTGGACACAATCAACTTGGGTACTGAGGATGATAAACAGGAAATCAAAATAGGTGTCAGTCTAGAGCCGAGTGTCAAAGAGCGCCTAATTCATCTACTGCATGATTATGTTGAGATCTTTGCCTGGTCATACGAAGACATGCCGGGACTCGATACAGACATTGTGGTACACCGTCTACCCACAAGAGAAGACTGCCCACCAGTGAAACAAAAGGTCCGCCGCATGAGGCCTGAGATGTCATAGAAGATCAAAGCAGAAGTTATGAAGCAGTTCAATGCTGGATTTCTGGCTGTTACTTCCTATCCACAATGGGTTGCTAACATTGTGCCCGTGCCCAAGAAGGACAGCAAAGTGAGAATGTGCGTGGATTATAGAGATTTAAACAGGGCCAACCCTAAAGATGACTTTCCAATTCCGCACATCGACATCCTGGTTGACAATACAGCTCAGCACAAAGTATTTCTTTCATGGACGGATTCTCAGGCTATAACCAGATCAAAATGGCACCTGAGGACATGGAGAAAACTACTTTTGTCACACAGTGGGGCACGTTCTGCTACAAAGTGATGCCATTCGGACTGAAGAATGCCGGGGCAACCTATCAACGCGCCATGGTAGCTTTGTTTCATGATATGATACATCATGAGATAGAGGTCTACGTAGATGACATGATAGCCCGATCACAAACTGAAGAAGAACACCTTGATCACTTACAAAAGATGTTTGTCAGGTTGAAGGAGTACAAGCTCAGATTGAACCCAAACAAGTGTACATTCGGAGTCTGGTCCAGTAAACTTTTAGGTTTCATTGTCAGCAACAAAGGCATCGAGGTTGATCCTGCCAAAGTCAAAGTTATACAAGAAATGCCTGCTCTTCGCACTGAGAAGGAGGTCAGAGGTTTCTTGGGACTCCTAAACTACATTCCTAGGTTCATTTCTCACCTAACATCTACTTGTGAACCAATCTTTAAGCTGTTGAAGAAAGAACAGGTAGTTAGATGGAACGATGACTATCAAAATGCTTTCGATAAAATCAAGGAGTATTTGCTAGAACTTCCTATCTTGATGCCACCCGTCGAAGGAAGACCGCTAATCATGTATCTGACCGTCCTAGAGAACTCAATGGGGTGCGTACTGGGTCAGCATGACGAGTTTGGTCGAAAAGAGCATGCCATTTATTACCTTAGCAAAAAGTTTACCGACTGTGAGACCCGATACTCACTGCTCGAGAAAACTTGATGCGCTTTGGTATGGGTTGCTCGCCGGCTAAGGCAGTATATGTTGACTCATACCACTTTGCTGATATCTAAGATGGATTGGATAAAGTACATCTTCGAGAAGCCTACTCTATCTGGAAGAATATCTAGATGGCAGATGATCCTAACGGAATATGATATACAGTACACGACCCAAAAAGCTATAAAGGGGAGTGTGCTAGCTGATCATCTGGCTCATCAAGCTGTTGAGGATTACCAATCCATGAAGTTCGACTTCCCTGACGAAGAGATCATGACATTGGACAACGTTGAAGATTTCAGACCATATGACAGACCTGAACAAGGATCCCGATGGACCCTGTACTTTGATGGGGCCTCCAATGCGCTTGGCAACGGTATCGGTGCGGTACTCATATCCCTAGAGGGTTTCCATACTCCTTTCACCTCCAGACTTTGCTTCAACTGTACGAACAACATGGCAGAGTATGAAGCTTGCATCTTTGGACTCAAGGCCGCCATAGACTTGGGAATCAAATCCTTAGATGTGTTTGGGGACTCAGCTTTGGTCATCAGTCAGATCAAAGGAGAGTGGGACACTGAGCATCCAAACCTCATCCCTTACAAAGAACATGTCTTGACATTGTTACCACATTTCGAGCAGATTACCTTCGAGCACTTCCCGCAAGAAGAAAATCAGCTAGCAGATGCTCTAGCTACAATGTCATCCATGTTTAAACTTAACTGGGATAATGAGGCTCCCCAAATCACCATTGAACGGATGGACGAACCGGCACACTGTCACGAGATTAATACCGAAGAAGTAGTGGACCAACCATGGTTTCATGAAGTCAAAAGGTATCTTGAGGCTCGGGAATACCCAAAAGGAGCTTCAGTCAATGACAAAAAGTTCTTAAGGAGATTCTCGGCGAAGTTCTTCCTAAGAAATGGAATCTTGTACAAGCGCAATCATGATTCTATTCTGCTCTGTTGTGTGGACAAAGCTGAAGCTGAAAAGATCATGGCTGAATTTCATGAAGGTACCTTCGGCACTCACTCTAGCGGCATACGATGGCTAAGAAGATTCTACGGGCAGGCTATTACTGGTCTACCATAGAAGCTGACTGCTATCAACACTCCCGCACCTGCCATAAATGTCAAATCTATGTAGACAAGGTACACGTGCCTTCGGTGCCTCTAAATGTCATAACAACACCTTGGTCGTTCTCTATGTGGGGAATCAACATGATTGGAGAGATCAAGCCTACAGCATCCAATAGACACCGCTTCATTCTGGTGGCCATTGACTATTTCACCAAGTGGGTCGAAGCAGCTTCCTTCGCATATGTTACTAAGAATGTTATTGCCCACTTCATCAAACATAATCTTATTTGCCGGTATAGTATCCCTGAAAGGATCATCACTAATAACGGTACAAACCTTAACAATACTATGATCACCGCTTTGTGCGAGCAGTTCAAAATTCAACATCACAATTCATCTCCCTACCGGCCAAAGATGAATGGTGCAGTCGAAGCTGCGAACAAAAATATCAAGAAGATCATACAAAAGATGACAGTCACCTACAAGGACTGGCATGAGATGCTACCGTTTGCTCTCCACGGGTACCGTACCACGGCTCGCACATCAACTGGGGCAACACCCTATTCCTTGGTATATGGCATGGAGGCTGTTTTACCTATCGAGGTTCAAATTCCCTCCTTGAGAATCATGAAAGATGCTGGTTTGAATAAAGACGATTGGATCCAGACCCGGCTTGATCAGTTAAACTTAATTGACAAAAAGAGGCTTACTGCTATTTGCCATGGTCAGACGTATCAAAAACGGATGATCAAAGCTTTCAACAAGAAAGTCAGACGCCAGACATATCAAGTCGGGGATCTAGTGATCAAGCGCATTATCTTGCCACAAAGTGATCCCAGGGGAAAATGGACTCCTACCTATGAAGGACCATTTGTAATCAAGAAAATATTTTCTGGTGGGGCAATGATCTTAACCACCATGGACGGCGACGACTTGCCGCACCCTGCGAACGTAGACATAGTCAAAAGATACTACGCATAAATGACCCGCTAGGTTGACACACCCAGGCAAAACAAGGGCATCCCGGTGAATCGAAAACCCGAAAGGGCGGTTCAGGAAAAAATTAGGGATAAAACAAAAAAATCTGTACACCCGGCAAGTCGAAAACCCGAAAGGGCGACTTGGGCAAAAAAGGGTTTCCCGGTGGACTGAAAACCCGAAAGGGCGGTTCAGGAAAAAATTAGGGATAAAACAAAAAAATCTGTACACCCGGCAAGTCGAAAACCCGAAAGGGCGACTTGGGCAAAAAAGGGTTTCCCGGTGGACTGAAAACTCGAAATGGCGGTCCAGGAAAAAGTTAGGGAATTAAAGCGTATGACTATGTCTCGTCGGATCACTTTAAGGACAATCTCTTCACTGACAAACTCTGAGCTTCTGATCAATTCAATCATCTTCGGACGAAGCAACAGATGGGCAAGATATTCGGAGACACGAAGGCTATAGTAGAATGGGAACCCCATGGGATTTTTACACATAGCTATCTTTCTTTGTATAAAATATTCTTACTTTTATGACACCATCCTCTTACTAGGATGTCTGTCTCCTTTGTACAAAACACTTATTCAAAGTAAATATAAAGATATCTCTTTCAAAGTATAAAAACTATTTGCCTTTTTCTTTTACAATTGTGTTTTTATTTGCAAAAACGTCCAATGATTCATTGATGAACATATGCATTTGAACATAATTATTGTTTACAAATAAACAGAATGGAAAAGAACAATTACTGACAGTTTGAAAGGATAGGAAAATGTCTTTAGGCTATTCCATAAAGCAATCCCTACATCATCTAGATCCCCGACGAAGCTAAAATTTCAAACCCTAAATCCCCATCAGAGTTAAAACTTCAAACTCCCAGATCCCCAACGGAGCCAAAGTTTCAAACTATTAATCCCCGACGGAAACCATTCAGTTTATCCAAATTCCCAACAAGTTATCTTGAAGCCTGTAAATCAATCGGATAACAGTTAACCTTTGTCTCTCCCCAACCTAGGATAATTCCCCAGTAGTGTGGAAGACAACCGAAAACTCCTAAACTTACTCTCCAGCAGTAAGCCTTCTTCCCCACAGAGTTTTTATTCCTCAACAGAATGAAGATTCTCATTTTTAATTCCCTGGTGAAGTCGCCAAAATTTTCATTGCTCCTCAACAGAATGAAGATTCTCATTCCCCGTAGAAATCATCAGAGTTTCCCCTATTCCCCAACAGAATAAGGATTCCCATTGTGTAACCCACAGTAGAAGTCATCAAAATTCTCTGGATTCCCCAAGCAGATTTCTCAAGCAGTTTGGCATTACTCTCACAACAGATTTTTTGTCAATACTCCAAGACAAGAAGGATCCTTATATCCCCACAGAAGTTGTCAAGGATTTTCTATCCCCAACAGTCGCCCATGATTTTATTATCCCCAGCTGTCAAGGATTTATTTTCCTCAGCAATACAGCAAATCAGCTTACATGCGCATATATTACATCCGTATATCATAAACATTGATAAAGCACATATGTTGCATCATACATTTCATACAACATAACTTTGTGTTTCAGCTAACATTTTACCCTTTTCAGGATAAGATTAACAAGCTACCATTAACAGTATACAATCATGATACAATATAGATACACTCGAGACACGGAAGTCATTCTGCTATTCATTCAGATTTCAAGTTCATATACGCTCCAGACACGAATGCCATTCTGCCCCTCATTCAAGATTCAACAATCATGATACAGCTCAGATACACTCCAGACACGAAAGTCATTCTGTTGCTCATTCAGATTCAGATATCAGATACAGTTCAGATACGCTCCAGATACAGATGCCATCCTGATACTTATTTCAGATTTCAACTATCAGATACAGTTCAGATACACTCCAGACACAAAAGTCATTCTTCTACCTATTCAGATTCCAGTCCAGATACGCTCCAGATGCGGTTTCCATTCTGTCACTTATTCTGATTTTCCCCAGTGCATAGACGCTCTAGACACGGATTCTATTTTGTCGCTCATACAGATTCAGTCTCAAGATACAGTACAGATACGTTCCAGACACGGACACTATTATGGATACTCATTCTTTTGACTTACAACTTACAACTCAGCAAACATTCTTGGATGGCATCCTTAAGCCCATCTCCAACAAGATTCTATCACATCCCCAAATGGCATATTTAAGCCAATTCCCTAAACTACATTTTTGACGAGTGCAAATTTACGGGCACTCTAGTGTCCAATCATCTTTTACCTTCGAGTCACGAACGGCTAACTCGCCAATCTAACTCTTCAGGTTCAAGAAGATTGAACAGGGGCAGCTGTTGTACCCCAAAATTTTCCCTCTCATTTATCAAGATTTTTTCTCACAAGACTTCTTGGACTCCAGACAGGATTAAGGTTTTCTTAGCTCAAGACCTCATCTTGCACTGATGACCTGAAATTAGGGTTTGAGTTTGCACAAGGATTTTTGGACCATCAATTCTTCATGTGACTTTTATACACCATCTTGGATCCCTAAGATTGCTTATGACAAGTTTCAAGCCTTGAATAACATTTTTGCCCAGTCAATTGGACAATTGACCTAAAAATCAACTATATTGGGGAAAAAGTCAACCATGGCCAATTTACAGTCAAACTTCATAATTTTTGACCCACAACAACATTTTAGGCTCCTATGTACCATTTTATCAAGTTTGGATCATAACTCCTCGAGAAATTTGATCAAATCATCGAAAGGGCAAAATGGTCAAAATTAGGGTTTTGACTGAGAAAGGGCAATTTCTTATTTTTAACCTAACCAATGGCCAATTGGGTTCAAACATTGTTTCAAGTATCCAATGCCATCATCTTGACCTAATTGTATAGTTCAAAAGACCTCAAATGCATAGGATTGACAGATGAATTTTGCAGTCAACTAATCAAAAGTCAACTATACACTGAAAAGTCAAACTTTGACTTTTTAATCAAAATCAAGTGCCAAGGGTCACAATTCATCAAGATATGTCAAAATATGAAACTTGTTGATCAAGAAAACCAATTTTGAAAATTAGGGTTTTGAATTTGAAAATTTTCATAACTTAGAAAATTTCTAAGTATGGAAATTTTCTTATTTTTTCCCAACTTTTCACCACTTTTTCACCATGATGCAATTGGATTAAAATAAAACTTCCAACATGAAAGTTGTAGTCCTCCATGAAATCTACAACTTTTATTCACAAAGTTTTCCCAAAATATGCTTGTATCTCAAGTTATGAATTTGTGAATAAGGGTCCATGAACTAAAAGACTTAGTGAAAATTTGCCCTAATTTAGGCAGGTTTTTGACCCAACTTCATGAGCATTTTTCACCTAGTTCCAAGAGGTATATCAAAATTAATTTCAAAGATGGATTGTAGAGAATGTTGCAAGCTTTCCAAAATGTCTAAGAACTATCCAAGATCATTTGTGGTTAGGGAGAATCGAAGAAGAGAAAATGGCAATTTGTCACTTTTGTTCAAGCCATTTTTACAATGCTTCAAGTTGCAAATCAGATCCTAGCATGCTTGTACCTTGTATTACAGGTCCTAATCCCTTTTAAAATCCATAATTAAATTCTAACTCAATGGATAATGGCTTTGTTTTGGCTTTTGAGGCATTGCACAAAGAATAATTCCATAAATGGCCAAAAGTTCACAATGCCATTTTGATAAAGCAAGATTTTCCAACTTTACAATTCTCGAGCCATGGACCTGATCTTTTGTTGCAAGCAATATCCACAAATATCAGGTAATGTTTACCAACTCTCATCATCCCTAGAACTAGCAAGTACAGCACTTTGGCATAGTCACTTCAACCTTTCTTCAAAAGCAAGAAAATTGGCAAAACAGATCAGAACTTGCACATCTGTTAAAGGGAAGCCTTGGCATCATTCTAAACATCTTCACAAACTTGTTACAAGAAGAAAACACGAATACACAATACTCAAAACTCTCCCAAACAGAAAAAACACATTTCTGCCCAAAATAGGGCAGCTTCTGCAAAACACTTGCCAACTTAAAATTTGCTCGTGTGTTTTGCTTTGTAACACTTCAAACGTCTTACATACATCCTACCTAAACTATCCAAGCCCTTGTTCTGGTTCTGTAAACCCTATTTCATACATTACCATTTTCATTTTGGAAGGTTGCAAGTTGACTTCTACAAGGAGTTTCAAGCATCCTCAAGGCAAGCTGAGCATTGGAAAAACTTGAGGGAACTTCAAGGAAGCTCACACGATCTTCAGGCCTCACTCAAAGTCCCCACATTGCCATATCCAAACTCAGCTGAATAAGGTATTTTTCAAAACTCTATCTCTCTATTTAGGAATCCTTAAGCTTTTATTTGTGAAGCAAAAATGTAGTCCTTAACTTGCTAAAGCTGTACATATGCATAATTATCATTTATATTAACTGAGTAGTGAGAATTTGAAACTTGAAGTTTATGAAAAAACTAGGTCAGAAATTAGGGCCATTAAAATTCCCTCTGACCTTTGAGAGTTAGGTCACAAAATGGATATGGTTGGAATCATGATAAAAAATGCTATATGTTTCATGTTATAAGTTTTTTCTTTTGTGCAAGTATGTGAGAGTTTACAGATTTGAAAAAACGCGCGCAGAAGTGTCCTGGGCCTGGCGCGCCTTGGGCCTGTTTGTTCTACTTTCCACACACCCCTGGCTACTATCCACACCCCTCTTTGCATATTTTTATATTTTGCATATTTTTTCATTTCTTTTATGTTTATTGACTTTAATATTTTTTCTGAACATTAAAAAATCACAAAAATATTTTCTTGATTTTTTGCATTTTATTTTATTTTATATCTTATTTTTTGCATAAAATATTGATTATTTATAATAAATAGAATCTATTTTCTTAAAATAAATAGTAAACACATTTAAAAATATCATACATTTTTAATTTTTATTATTCATACACATAAAATATTATTTCCACACATATTTTATTTTTTAATATTTGTTAATAATATTATTTATTTATTTCTAGTACAAAAATGGACAAATAAATATTAGAAAAAACCTAATTTTCTTTTAAATCAAAAAAACTAGGGTTTTTCACCCTTTCAAAAATAATAATATTATTTTTCTTATTTTTAGGACTTAAATAATTTTATTTTTACATATATAAAATAAACACAAAAACATTTTGCATCCATACATTTTATTGCATATTTAAATAATTGTTTATTTATTTATTGTACAAAAATTCAATTGGGTTGTAATAATTTTTAGGGATTTATTTTGAGCAATATCCCCCATTCAAAACTTGTATCCCCCCTCCCATAATATTGTTGTAATAACTTAGATTTACCTTACGGAATTTATCGCATTATATGCATGTTTAGTAAAATTATGGTTTGTATGATAAGACAAAAATCAAACAAATAGACATGACCTAATACAAGACAAAATGCATGAAAAATGACAACACATTGCACACAAGCACCCCTAGGGTTTCACCCACTTGGTTCCCTAACAAAATGGCCATGGTATGCATGCAAAGTATCTTGGCAAAATCAAACAAAACAAAAGATCATAGTCCCTCGATGACGCTATCAAAAGGTTGCCTAAACAAATGATCTTAGTCCCTCAAACAAGCTAAGATACTTGGCAACATTGCTATCATGGTCATACGATGACCCACGCCCGTCCCGTTTAACATCAAAAGATAGGGTTGTTTACCAAATCAATGGTAAATTAACAATATCAAAGGAATAAAAATGTACAAGAAAGACTTTTGAGTAGGTAGATAAGCTTCTAGTTACTTGATCAACTTCAAAACAATCCTTGCTATTTTCAAACAAACACACATATTTCAAAACAATTTCCAAACAACTTTCAAAACATTAAAACATTTTTCAAAAGACAAACATCTTTGTATACATTCTTACGAACGAGAATCATTACAAAGATTGCCAAAATGACGACCTCTTTTCAAAATACTTTCAAAACCACACAAAGCACCATTTCAAACAATTTCAAAAGCAAAGCAAGTGATCTAAACAAGTAACTAAGAGCCCATGGAAAACCATGGATGAAAACGGTGCTAGTACCTTCCCTTTTCATAATCTACCCCCCCCCCCCCCCCCGAACTCAAGAAAACATCTCAAAGGTATTTCGTGTGCTTTTTTACCTTTCCTTTTGGATAAAAGAAAAGTCGGTGGCGACTCTTGCTAACCGCAACATTTTCAAACAAAAACGCAAAACCTCAAGTCAGTTCTCCCACCGCATCACAATGTACAAGTCAGTTCTCAACATATAATTGATAAAAATAAAGAGATAGCATATTGTTAGCTTCAAGGGAAATGATTACTACATTCTATCTTCACAAGTGAACCAATAATGATGCGTGTATGAAAAATTCAAGGTCAAGAAGACATACCTTAAGACTGCAATTTATGTTTTGAGTCCAAACACCTTTCAAGGTGCTGTGATGATCAGAATGGCTTCAGTGAACCTCAAGGAAGTTGCTCCAACCCTTACTTTGTTTTGAAAGCTGCTGAATCACTCCAACTAAGTGAAGTTGTACAATACTGTTTTTTGTTTGTGTTTGGAAGGTGATGATAATGGCACTACATAAACTATTCTTGTGTTTGAACAATCTCTATGTGATGTGATGTGTTTGGATAGTTGGTTTATGGGAAAGCTTGCAAGGTGGGGCAATGGGTTAAGGTTTTGTTTTTATGAATGAAGATAGAGCTGAATATGAGAAGAGGTTACAAAAAGTTCTGTTAGATTTTTCAGATTTCTTTCTCTTTCTCTTTCAACAAAAACCTCTCTTTTCCTCCAAAAAACTCTCACTTTGTGTGTTATGAAACAACTTATTTATAGATGAAATTGGCTGAAATTTGGGAGGGAAATATATAAGTTTTTAAACTGTTTGGGCACACTATTTCATTGCTTTTTTAGATGCAGCGCTTATGTGCTAATTTTGTGCAAATATGAGACTGATATAGTGCAGGTTTGGATAGGGTCAGAGGCAGTATAGCAGAACTATTTTGTAGCAGTTTTGGAGTGAAGTGGCAGCTTGGTGTAGGGCTGGCATTGTACAGGATAACAAACTGTTTTTTAACATGGTTTTGGGCTAGTAGCAGCAGGCTTCGACTTGGTAGCATATATGTTTTTGGGGCTTTTCTGGACAACAACATTTGTAGTATGATAAAAGTCTGGTTTTGTGGACATATTTATGCAGCTTGTAACAAAGACAAGGCATATTTGTGGATAACATAGTGGCAAAGTTTGAAGATTGAGTCAAAGGGAAAGTTCAAACAAGACAAAGTTTAGGATTTGTGACTTATAATTTTAACTTAAAAATTCAGCTTTGTGGTTTACTTGAAAACTTGTAACAACTTGAATTATCTTGAATTGTGGTGAAAAGATGTCATGAAGTAATGAAATTAACATGTATAAAAAACACTTAAAAAAATTTCTAAGTCTTCCAAAGTTTGACTTTTCAAAATGACTTTTGACCTTCTTGATTTCTTGATGATCAAATTTCATATTTTTTTAATGTCTTGGTGAAATGTGATCTTTGAAACTAAAATTTGATCAAAAAGTCAAAGTTTGACTTTTTAGTGTACAATTGACTTTTTTTCAATACAGTTGATTTCAGACCATCTGATCAATTGACTAGGCAATTTTGTGATCCATGACTTGAAACTTGACAGGAGAAATCTTGAGGGTCCATAATGATCCATGAAAGTTATTTGAAATATTAGAAGTCTAATTGTCCTTGTGCAAACTCAATCCCTAATTCGAGGCATCAGTGTTGAGGAGATGACTTGACCTAGTCGATACTTGTGCAAGCTTGAATCATTGAAGATCTTTGTGAGAAGTATCTTGAGAAAAGGGAGGGAAAATTTTGGGGTACAACACCTATTCTTGTACTTCTCTTGTATTAAATTAAAGCAATATATCAAACCAGTAGATGTGTACGTGTCTTCTCATTTTGATATTATTAAACATATGCTATCGTAACCAATTATGCATAGTCGAATTGGTAAATGGGATCTAGCATTAACTGAATACTCTCTGACATATATTCCTTTGAAAGCAATGAAATGGAAAATAATGGTTGATTTCCTTGTCGACCATTCAATGGTTGGAATTCCCTAGAATTATTTAGAAGTAAGGCCATGGAAATTATATTTCGATGGTTCTAGCCATAAAAATGGAGTTGGCATAGAAGAGATTATAATTTCTCCAAGTGGAATTCTAGCAGAATTCAAGTATAGAATCGACGACATGTGTACAAATAATGAAGAAGAATATGAGTCTTTGATAACATGACTTGAACTTCTGCTAGAATTTGGGGCAACGAATGTCAAAATTATGGGAGATTTTGAACTGGTAATCAAACAAGTATTAAAAGAATATAGATATGTTAAGGAAAACTTAATCATGTATTTCGTGATCACCATCAGGCTGCTTAAACAATTTATACAAGTGAGTATTAAACACATACCCCGATGGGAGAATCAAGAAGCTAATGATCTAGCGCAATAAGCTTCAGGATATAAGGTTTTGAAAGAGCAAAATAAAGAACCAGTTCAAGTAAGGGAGAATGTGTGAGCAACTTTGTTGTCACCTTTGGATATGTCAATCATAAAATTAGGGGCCTTGGATGCCGAAAATTTTGAGATCCTGACTATCTACAATTTGTCAGGAAATAATTGGCGAAGGCCACTGGTCGACTATCTACGATCTCCTACGGGTTCGAAAGATCGTAAAATCAAATATCATGCCCTCAGTTACGTCTTGATAGAGAATAAGTTATGCAAAAAGACAGCTGAAGGAGTATTTCCTAAATGCCTTGGAGAAAGTGAGGCATATATAGCTGTGTCAAATGTGCATAGTGGAGCTTGTGGTGCGCATCAGGCTGGACAAAAAATGAAGTGGCTCTTAGTGCGTATGGGTTTCTATTGGCCATCAATTTTGAAATATTGCATTGAGTTTGCTAAAGGTTTCCAAGAATTCCAATTGCATGGGGGCATACAACATGTTCCTGCAAGTGAATTGCATGCAGTGATAAAACCTTGGCCTTTTAGAGGATGGACATTGGATGTAATTGGAGAAATAAGACCAGCTTCATCAAAACAACAAAAGTACATTCTATTTGGAATTGATTATTTTATGAAATGGGTCGAAGCCATAGCTTTAGTGAATGTTGACCAAGAAGCTATTATAGACTTCATCCAAAATCACATCATGTGTCGGTTTAGGATTCCAAAGACAATTACAACTGACCAAGGGTCAGTCTTTACTGGACAGAAAATGAAAGATTTCACAAAAGAAGTTGGGATTAAACTGCTAACATCTACTCCCTACTATGCCCAAGCAAACGGTCAGGTCGAAGCAGCTAATAAATTCATAATTAACCTGATCAAGAAGCATGTGGGGAAGGAACCAAAAAATTGGCACAAAACACTAGATCAAGCTTTATGGGCGTGTAGGACGTCGCCAAAGGAGGCAAAAGGGACTACGTCGTTTCGACTAACTTATGGACATGACGTAGTGCTACCAGTAGAGATCCATGTTCAGTAAGTCAGGATTCAAAGTCAACACGAAATACCATCTGAAGATTATTGGAGTATGATGGCAGATGAACTAGCTGATTTAGACGAAGAAAGAATGTTGGCCCTAGACTCGTTAAGAAAACATAAGGAAAGAGTTGCCAAAGCTTACAATAAAAAGGTAAAGGACAAGGTATTTTATGTCGATGATTTAGTTTGGAAAGTCATATTACGTATGGATAGAAATGATAAGGTTTTGGGAAAATGGTCTCCAAATTTGGAAGGACCTTTTAAGATAGTGCATGTTTTTTCCAACAATGCTTATGAAATTGAAGAATTGGCCTTAGATCGATGAGTCTTAAGGGTGAACAGGAAATACTTGAAGAAGTATAAGCCTATTCTTCAAGAGGTCAAAATTATGATAGAATAAACATATGCCAAGTAAATAAGTTAGAGAAAACTGTGTTTGAAACCAACTAAAAGGCATATATAATACTTGCAATAAAAAGGGAGTGTTGCAATAAAAGGTGGCTCAAGGACATTTTTCAAATATTACATAAAATCCTAAGACTGGTACAATGATTAGAAATGCCAAAATTTGGTCTGGAGTGCTTGCAGTTCAGCATTGAAGTGTACGGCTTGGGATTCAAAAGCCTCTGCTTGAGCTTTAAGACTCTTTATCTTTGTCTCGACAGAAGAGATATCCTCACCTATGGCCAAAACATCCAAGGTAGTCTTGTCGGCTTGCTCCTGAGTCGGGTTGATAATTTTTTCAATGATTTCTCCCTCCTGCTCAGCAATAGATTCCAATTCTTTATGTAAAGCAGCAATCTGAAGGCGTATTTCAGCATCCCTTTGCTGTTTAGGAATCAACTCTACTTTCTTCTCCTCAATCATTGCCAACATCTTGGTGACCTCTTTGTTGGCTTGTACCACCACCGCCTAACTCTTTTTTACAAAATTCTCATTCGACTCGACCAATTGCTTGTTTTTTCTGATATTCTCAATATTATGGAGCATAGGAACAAGCAATTTGTCAAATGCAGTCATCATGGTTCAATCAACTTCTAAAATGTGAAGCTCTTTTAACTTAGCAAGCGTGCCTAGAATCTCTAGACCAACAGTTGGCTCAATAAAAAGCAAGTGAGGCAAATATGGATTTAACGTATAAGTATGAATCTTATCCGTCAAGATCTTAGCTTTTTTTGCCTCGGGTCCCAGTTTGCCACAGTGAAGTTGAGATTGGTCGGAGTCAAAAGAAAGTTCACGAGAGCTTATTAAGCTAAGTAGTCTAGACATTGCCTCCAGAGTAGAATAGGGTTTTATCGCAACCTTTTTCAAAAATATAGGCGAGTCCACATTTTTTGGGACAACAGTTTCAGAGGTGGTGGCATCTTTTTTCTCCCCTGAATCCTGCAAGGAATCTGAAAGACTAGAATCAGAACTAGTCGAGCTAGAATCCTTATGCGTGACAGGACTAGTGATTGAGTCATAATCACTATGAGTATCCTGAATAGTCAGATCAACGAACTCACCAGCTTTGAAGATAGGAGTCCCTTGATTGTGAGGAGAAGAACCCATTGACAATGGACTGTATTCAGTCACACTTTAGGGCTGTCGATCAGAAATCTCAGCCTAAAAAGAGAAAGTATATTAGTAAGATGAATCCAACAATTTGAATAAGAGAAGAATAAGTAACTACCCCTGCCGACAAGTCAAGACCGGCGTTCAAATTTTCTTCAATAGGGACAACAACAGTGGTCCTAGTTTTCCCTGAAGCTTCAGCGATCTTGGAGGAAGGAAGTGGGTCGACAATTGTTGTGTCCACCACTATGGTATCAGTAGCTGGGTCAGGGCTAGCCTCAATGTCATTGGCCGAAAGCACCTTGGTTTTCTTTTTCTTTTTCACTTCTCCACCCTTGGAAGCATAATCTTTCTTCCTTTAGTGGCCTTTGGATTTGTGGGAATGATGAGGGGACTGAGTATCAAGAGAAGACTGAAGATAATGGAAGGAAATATAAGTTCCTTTTGAGAAAAATACATAGGTAGCTACACCGACAAAAATACCTCTGTCCCCGGAGTAAGATGATGCTTGTCGTTCTTAGAATTTTTGGATTTGGTGGAGGGAGCAGTCAAATCCGTTGAACGGTTTTGACTCTGCAGATAGACGAAGTGTTAGAAATTGTTCGTACCATAAGAAGAGTTGAAGGGATAGTATACAAATATACGTACTGAATAACTTGTTTTCTGAAGAGCAGTTGAATTAATGTCATCATCAGAGGGGGATTTATTAGGAATAACCTACAAGGTTTGAAAATTGGTTAAGTGTATGATGCTAAATGAAGAACAAGAAACCAGTAAATTTCAAACCTGAACCTTTTCTATTGAAGGATCGGTCTGGTTGACAAGAGCACCCCCTTGGTCTATTTGAATGGATGTAAGAAAGAAACCATCAAATTAGTAACAAGAGCCAAAAGAGTAAGGGGGAAAGCCTTCCAAAAAACTGTTACAAGCTTGCATGGTAAAATGTACTATAACATATTGATGATCAATATGAAGAGGCTTGCGTAGTTGGGCAGATAATGCTTCGTCGGTACCACTCTCTCAGCCTTTTTCTTATAAGCATTTTCAATATCTGACCAAGGGCTTTACCACCATGCAGGAATAGGTGAGCCAAAGGCCAAAGCCAAGGGGCTAGATGGCAAAGGAGGAAATTTAATTTTTCCAAAATAAAGGGCGTAAATATACTTGTCTTTCGCGTAACCAGGAATTTTAAGTTTTGGGATCCCGTCGGTTACCTTCTCCTTTAATTCTTTGGCTGCCTCAAAAATGGTTCGGCGAAGATCATTAGGTCGATACACAACTTGGAAATACTGTTGAAAAGCTTGAATTTGTTTGGCATGAATAGTCTTACATTTAGTTGCCTTCTCCTGCAAATTGGTAAAAGCTCCAGTTAGTTCAACTAGCTTTGCCTCAGGGGAACCAACATATGCAGTAAGATATAACTTCCACCAAGTTTCAATTTCCTTGGTATGGTAAAATGCAGGTTCAAAAGGGATAGAACCAAGCTTGGGCCTTTTTTCCCAAAAATTCTCGACGTCCGCTCTGAAAACATCATAAGGTTGATCGCTGGTGATGTTAAAGAGCAACTCAAAATAGGGAAATAAAGATTTTGGAATAAACTGACAGAGCCCAAATTGTCGATCCACCAAATTAAGTTGGTAAGAAACCAAGCCTAGAGTGGTGCCAACGATCACAATCGACAGAAACTGAGGAACTAAAAAGCGCCTACATATGGCTAAAGAGTTGCTCTTGTCTTCATTTCGTGGAGGAGGAAAAGCTCTAGTAAACCACTTAGCGCCATCAGGTCTATGACAGAAAGGAGCCATTGAAGGTTCAAAATTGACACGAGTCAACATGATGTTGAACAAGAGTCGAAATAACTCGACGCTAGGTGAAGTTTTTTCGCCAGGGGTCATAGGGATTAGGCGTTTCCAAACAATGTGACGTTCAGCTGGAGGACACGCCACTCTTCTCATCGCATATGGCTTAATATCTTTAGAGAAAGTGGCAATGAGCCACAATTGTAAGAACCAAAAAGGGCCATGGGCCAAAAAAAAATTATTCTTGGAGTTGGCTGGGTCGAAAGTTTTGATTTGAGCAACCACATCAGATAATGACTCATAAAGAGAAGCCAATATTAGCTAGCCCAAGGCAATGTCGTGACCTTGATGTAATTGAGTAGCCAAATATGAAAATTGTTTGGCTATCTGCATAGACCTTGAACAAAAAACAAAGCGAGACAACCATAAGGTTAGAAACGCTACATGCTCTTTAGGAGTCACAGGGCCTGAGGTCTTGTCATGATAGTCGATGAAGTTATTATACGTTGACCTTCCAGAATCACCTACATCAAACTTCAAAGATATGGGGTCTGCATCCCCATGTTAGACACTCGACCATTCGGTTTCAGCCCAGTAATAACAACAATATCTAAAAGTGTGGGAGTAATCATGCCACACTTTGTATGAAAGGTGTTAGTCGAACCCTCCCAAAACTAGATCGCAGCCAACAACATACAACCGAAATAAGGAGGACCATAACATGAGATTCGTAAAAGAGTGTAAATACATAAATCTTGCCATTGATCAAGTTTTTCCACCTCTAAACGTGTCATCCAGGCATGAAACTTAGGACAATTTTTGGGAGGAGGAGTCCTGAAGTTTCTATCTACGTAGTGTAGTGACAAAGGTTTTTCAATAGAAATAAGTGGTTTTGTGAGGTAGCTGGTTGGAAACCATGCATGTTCCTTCATGGAAATCTTCAGTTTATGCTCTTCAAGAAGAGGACCTAGAAATGCTAGAGGTTTGTCATCTATAGAGAAAGGGATTAATACATGTGATTGCCAAATCTTTGTTTTTTCTTCTGAAAAAGGTGGCTCAGGAACATAATCCTTCCCATCAATAAAGAGTGGATGTGGAAGTGTTGCGAAAGAAGGAATCTTTTTACTAGAGCTTGCCATTAGAGAAAACAGAGAAGCTTGAAGAAGAAGAGGACTGGAAAGTTTTTGTTTTTGGAAGACAAAAGAGGTAGGTTGAAAAGAAGCGTCAAAAAGATAGGAAATAGGTTTTATAGAAATAAAAACCCTACGAAAAAAGGAAAAGAAATAATCAAGAAAAAACAATTAAAATTTCCATTCCTAACTCCTCAAATTCGTGTCACGTGAGCTGGGACACATGGTGAGAAGGGGTACATAGCTAGTGGGCCACGTCTCCCACTAAGAAAAAGAAATAATGGCAAATTGATAGCTGCACGTCTCGAGGAGAAAGTTTGATACGTTACCATGATGGCATGACGTCATGAGTAAAGGGGAAACAATTACGCCAACTAAGGGAGAAGTGGAAACAAATGAGTTGTTATAAAAATGGTCGACATTTCAAAGATGCTATTGTCTCATGTTGGCCAAAGTAAAAAATGGCATCTCTGGGGGGAATTTTGTTACCTTAAAAATCTTTAAGGTATACAATTGCGTAAACAATAAGGGTAGTCTCACGAGTTAAGAAGGAGGTACCCTACAAATAAAGGTTGTAAAAGGTTGAAGGGAAATCAAACTCAAGAATGGGAAATACCGGGAAAGTCGACAGTGGAAACAGAGGGTCGACACAAGTGACAAAGGAGCTAGTCAAAGATTGGCTTTTTCGACCAAATTGGAGTCTGGGTGTGATACGGTGGGAGAAATTACTTGAAGGTTTTGTGTTTGATCACAAATGTTGCGGTTAACAAGAGTCGCCAATGACTTTTCTTTTATCCAAAAGGAAAGGTGAAAAAGCACAAGAAAGTCCTTTGAGATTATTTCTTGAGTTCGGGGGGTAAATTATGAAAAGGGAAGGTATTAGCACCCTTTTCATCCATGGTTTTCCATGGGCTCTTAGTTACTTGCTGTTGTACCCCAAAATTTGCTCTCCCATATTTCTCAAAACATTTCAAGAAAGATCCCCAAGTTGCTCAAGGAAGTCCAAGGGTTGACCAGACAAGCTCTCTCCTAAGGTAGTCTACCTCAAATTAGGGTTTCATGTTGCATCAAGATACTTGAGTCCAAGGGACCCCAAATTCTCAATATTGTCCTAATATATTCTCAATATCACCCATGTCATGTTTCAAGCCCTGCAGAGGAAATTTGCTCAGTCAATTGCTCAATGGCCTGAAAATCGACTATGTTAGGGCAAAAGTCAATTGTGGCCCACATACAGTCAAACTTCAAGATTTTTGGTCAAAATCCTCATTTTGAAGTATATTTCATCATTTTATCAAGGTTTGATCACGATTCATCAAGGTTTGTTCATAATTCATCAAGAACCAAAAGTTGCTAAATTAGGGTTTTGTAGGAAAAGTCAACTCAACTTTGACCAAGCATAACTTTCTCATACTTTATAAGGAATGACCCATCCAAAGCTCATTTTGAATAGGATGCAATTCCATACAATCCATCTTCAGATCCCAAGTTCAAAATATGCACTCACAAGAAGTTATGAATTTGGACATTATAGGTCATTTTGAAAAGTCAACAAAAACACCTTGTTTGTCAAAGCTTCATACATGAGAATGGAATATCAAATTGATATAATACCAAAAGGGTTGATTATAGGACATCTCAAGCTTTCTAAAAAGTCAAAGAATACCTCCAAAGAGTCAAAATTGAGGAAGTTATGCATTGGTGGAGTTGACCCTTTTTGCAAAATTGCCAAAAGTCAACTATGCCTAAAACTTCAATTTTTGCCAAATGGGCCCAATCTTTTTCACTTGTTTTGAGTTGGAAACATAGTCCACGAGCTCTAGCCCTTGCCACTTGTCCTTATCATGTTTTTATTATTTACTTTGATTTTTATTTGAATTAATTCAATTTAAATCAAAACAAATCATATAAAATCCAAAATATTGAAAACAAAAGATTTTGTGCTTGTTTCAGGTTTCAATTACAGCTAGCATCAAATCAAACTCGTGCAAGGCATTAGGGTGGACAAAAAGATTGGATTTAGGCCATTTTTGGAAAGATTTAAAGGTGAATAAAATCAAGATCAAACTCATTGATGGATGAAGATTGGATGCATTCTTTCAAACCTAATTCACTCCTCAATACATATAGAAGCAATGCAGACCAAAAACTAGGTTAGAAAGAGGCGCAGCAAGGAGAGCAAAAACTTGAAAAAACAAGAAAAAGTGCAAGATCGAATTCAGTGTTCCAGACATCCTCAAGGCCTTTTATCCATCTCAATCACTTCCTGAGATTCCCAGCAAGCGAAAGCAATTGAAACCAAGCGTTTCCAGGCCCTATATCTCACTGTAAGTCCATCACGACATCTCTTCTTTTTTGAATTCGAATTTCATGATATGGACATTGTTAGCATGAATTAGCCACATATTCTTCATCTATGGAACATTTGCAAGCTTCCTTTATTGATTAATTGCATTTATATGGCCTATATTGGATTTCACCATTGTTAGGGTTTGTAGCTTCGAATTAAGGTTTTTGTTTACAGGAAAAATTAGCCTTGATGAAAGGTACCATCATGTTCAGAAGGATGAGACGAGTCCAACCATGGCATTAGATGTCATTTATATGGCTCATGGAAGATTTGGGAACGAGCCCTGTCAATAGCTACAGACGAACGTCCGTAGGTAAAAGTTTGAAACTTTTACCAACGGATCCAAGGAAGGAGACGACTGTGTGGCGCCCCTCCATTGGCTCGTTCAAATTTTCGCGCGTGGATTTGACATACAGGGCCTTTTTAATATTTGTTTTTTATTTTGCATTATTATGACAACAAGAACAATTGGCCCAACTGTAGCCAGGCAAGCTCTAAGGCGTTAGGAGCTTGAGGTCAGGGGTTCGACCCCTGCCTCCAACATTTGGTATTTTCTTATTTCCTTTCATGTTATCCAGCGCATTCAAAAGCCTAAGGATTGTCATATATCCTCACAATCCAGTCAGCCAAATGTCAGATGGCCAGATCCAAGGGCCATCCATGAGGGTAGATCATAAGCCTGGTCAAACGCATAACATCAAATCATGAAGGTCAACGTGGACCTCACTCTTTTGGGCCCAAAAATGGCTTCTCACACCCCCATATTGCAGGCCCATTCTCTCTTTCTATTTTTTTTATTTCATTTAATTTTATTTATTTATTTACTAACCAAATAATTATTTCATTTTTATCAAAAAAATCACAAAAAATATACTTTTCATAAATTAGGTCTAGATTTTATTTTTATCAAAAATTAAATTAATTTAGTTAGGTTATTAATTTTAGATAATTTTAATTATTTTTGCACATAATTAAAAATAATTAGAATAAATAGGTTTTATTACTAACTTAATTATATTTTATTTTTTTCCTAAAATAATCAAAAATACAAAAATAGGTCATGTAATTATTTTTATTAATTAATTTAATTAACTAATTAATTGCATATTTAATTTAGAGAACTTATTTCTTTTATTAAAAACAACAAAAAAACAATTCTTCTTTTAATTAGGCTAGAAGGGTCAAAACCCTAATTTCTCGTCGATCTAATTTTCCTCGCGCGCTTTATTATTATTTTTATCATATTGATGTAACTGCCTACAGTTTGTAATAGTTAATTAGGACGTTTATTTCTATTTTACCGCTTTATTTTTTAAAGGGTTTGTTTTTGGCTATGTAAATACCTGAAGCCTTATAATAGCGTAGTTTAATTTCCGCATTTTAAATTCCACAAATTATTAACAGTTAGATGTATGATAATAGGATGCATGACAAGAATTATGATTAATTTGAAAACAGTTAGATCAACCTAAATGTGCAAAGATAAATAAACTGAAATTGAATCATTCGCACATGCGCACTCCTAGGGTACACTCCGACTTGGTTGCCTTCGGTAAACGGTCATTGAGTATAGGATGCTTTAGTGGTCGTCCTTTTGTCTAAACAAAGATCAAAGTCCCGATTCGGAAAAGTTTCCTCGGAATGGTTGCCTCGGAATTGTTGCCTCGAATAAATTGATCTAAGACATTAGGGTTATTACTAAGACATCTTAACATTGCTTTAGTGACCGTACGTCCCTTTCTAATTGACCCTCAAAACTCCAATGACGGTGCTACCTACTCACTAATAGTGGGATAGCATTGTCTAAAGGAAATGAACATAGAATGATTCTTTTTTCGAGTAGGTAGATTAGCTCTTAATTACTTGCTCAATCAAAACTTTTTTTCACACTTACACTCCTTTACAAACAAAGTTTTCAAAAACACTTCATTACACTCTTGAAGACAGAAGCAAGAGTTAAATTGAAGTCAAAACAAAAGCTTTTCAAATCACACAAACACAAAGAAAACAATTTTGAAAATGATGAGCAAGTACCGAAGAGCCTGTAGATAACTACGGATAGAAAGGGTGTTAATACCTTCCCTTTCTATAATCTACCCCCCGTACTCAGAAATATCTCGAAAAAGGAATTTTTCTGTGCTTTTTTCCTTTCCTTGTTGGATAAAATAAAAGACGGTGGCAACTCTTGCTTACCACGACATCTTGCAAACACAAACACAAAACGCAAACCAGCAAATTCCTTAAAAAATAGGGAAACAAGTCCCGATTCGGGCCACCGTATCATAGAACTGGCGACTCTGCTGGGGATGTAAATAAGTGGGGTGTACCTTAGGAATAGTTCATCATATTGTTTTCAATTGCTTGATCTATTTGCTTTATCTTTGTGGGATTTGTATCAGAGTTACTATAGATCCTAACCTGGATCTAGGGACACCTTTTAGCTAAGTAGCAATAGACTGTGAGGGAACTGTACGGCGTAGACCGATACGGTTGAAGCAGTAGCTACATTGGTGTGACACATTAGTTGGTACCGATATCCCTTATGGAGGAATAAGGAGAGTATGAGGCTGCTAATGGGTCATTAAGCATCAACTGTCCTTAAAACCTATATTTGACCAACTTGGCCATAGAAAGTAGCAGTATGCTACACTCATTGAGACCATACTCTCGCGATGATTCCGGCTGCAAGAAAAGATTTCTAAACTGGAATTATGACCGATGGAGGATGGTCAGTGATATTGAGAACCTCTAGAACCCGGTTACTATTACTAGGACAGGTTGAACCAACTAAACTGAAAGAGGGTAATACCTAAACTCCATGCCAGCCTGAAAATTAAGGGCTATTGTGTGACTTGTTTGCCCTTACCATGTTTTCTATATGTGATACTTGTGGTGTGTTTTTATCATGACATCATGCATCATGACATTGCATGCATATTTCATTAGACTAACCATTTCAAAGACCAAGGGGATTCATCTTTGTTCTGTTTTACAGATCATGGCCTCTATGCGCAGAAATACCATTCGAATCAGCTTCGTGCAAGTCCCTGCTCAGCTCACAGAGTTAGTTTCAAAGATTCCCGGTGCTTCTTCCTTTGTTAGAAGACATGGTCACCTCCTTAGCTTGGTCACTTCTAAGTTGGATGAGCAAATGATGAGTGTCCTGTTCCAGTTCTTTGACTCGTTGCATCACTGTTTCACCTTCCCAGACTATCAGTTGGTCCCTACTTTGGAGGAGTTCTCTGATTTACTTGGCATATCTATTCTAGAGCAGACACCCTTTACAGGTTTGGAGATAGCTCCTAGGCCAGAGGATATTGCTTCATCCCTACATATGACAAAGGCTGATGTAGTGTCTAACTGGGAGATTCAGAGTGGTGTTAAAGGTTTCTTGGCTAAGTTCTTGATCGATCAAGCTCAACAGTTCTAGGACAACTTGGACTTTCAAGCTTTAGAAGACATCCTGGCTCTCCTCATCTACGGCTTGGTCCTGTTCCCGAATCCAGATGCCTTCATAGACGTGAAAGCAGTCAATATTTTCATGTCTCGTAACCCAGTGCCTACTCTCTTAGGTGATATTCTGCATGCTCTTTATACTCGTACTGTTCGGAGAAGGGGAACCCTCTTGTGTTGTGCATCGCTGCTGGCGAGGTGGTTTATTTCTCACCTCCCCAAGTCAGTATTGAAGAATGAGGAAGGTATGGGTTGGGCTTACAGAATCATGTCCCTTGCTCATACGGACATCCTTTGGAGTACTAAGGACAGGGAAAAGGTAGCTGTCATTGATCGGTGTGGGGAATACCCCAATGTTCCATTGCTTGGAATTAAAGGAGGAATAACCTATAATCCTTGTTTGGCCTTACGACAGTTTGGACGAGCTCGGAGGGACGGTCCTCATGAGCTGCTGCTTACAGGTATTGTCTTTGACTTCAAGGGGGATGTTGAGGGACATCTCTGTAGGTTCATACGAGCTTGGGATAGGGTGAACAAGTCTGATCCACATGAGCTAGGAATGAAGACTTCTCTCCCGATGCAACCGTATCTCCAGTGGGTTCGAGCCCGTGCTCAAAAGCTAGGGGTGCCATACAAAACTGTTTTGCCGGTGATCGTGGAGCATGCTGATGAAGAAGAGGTTCCTTATACGGTCATCCATCCATACATGCCTACTGATATTGTGGAATTGAAGAGATCTTGGATCCAGTTAAGGGAAGAAAGGGATACCTACAGAGAGAAGTATCATGAGCAGGAACGGAAGATCTTGAAGATTACAAGGCAGCTAGAGACTGAGAGGACAATCAACGATTATGTCAGCATGAAAGGCAAACGACCATGGGAATTCTGATGTCTTTTACCATTTCTAGTTTAGATTTGCTTTTCAGTATTTCTTTTGTAACGCCTTAAAGGCATTTGTTAAACATTGTTTCAAGTTTTAATCTAATAAAGTGTGTTTTATTTTGGTTTACAAATTTGAATCTCCCTAAGTCTTTGAAATCATTTCATATGCATTCCATTCCCATGCACCTCATTACAGGTACCCTTACAGGTTTCTCATCTTCTTCGCTATTTATTTCAGCACAACATGTCTTCTGAAACACCTATTGATCAAGCCATCAAGGCTCTACAAGCTCAGAATGCTCAGTTCCAGGAGATGTTCATGAACTTGGCCAAAAGTCAACAAGATTTGAAGACTCTTATCTTGAAGGACAAGAAGAAGAAGAAGAAGGTGGTCCTCCTAAATATGGGTCACAGGTTTGGGAACAGGTTGTGAGAAGAAGTTGATTTGTCTCATTCATCTGGAGGAGGAGAGAATCAAGAGGAAAGGAAGGGTCCTAGCCCTGTGGCTTCTGACAATGACACTGACTTTGATGAAGACCAGTATCCTCCAGCTGAGGATAGATATAAGCAACTTGAAGACCGGATAAGTGCAATGGAGATCCAGAAGATACCTGGGTTGGACTTCAGAGACTTGGGTCTGGTATCTGGGGTGGTGATCCCCCACAAGTTCAAAGCCCATGTCTTTGCTAAGTACGATGGGGTCTCCTGCCCAAAGTTACACCTCCGTTCGTATGTCAGAAAGATTCAACCATATACTGCTGATATGAACCTCTGGGTTCATTTCTTTCAAGATAGTCTGTCAGGGACTCAACTTGAATGGTTCTATCAACTAGAAGGAGCTAATGTCAACAACTGGGAGGACCTTGCTGCTGCTTCTTACAAGCAATACCAGTATAATGCTGACCTTGCTCCCACGCGTACTCAACTTTAGGGTATGTCCATGGGTGCGAGTGAAGGTTTTAAGGACTACCCTCAGAAGTGGAGAGATCTTGTTGGAAGAGTACAAACCCCTCTGGCTGATAGGGAGTTGGTGGATATGTTTCTTGGGACTTTGTCTGGTCCATACTTCAATCATTTAATCGGTAGTTCATCGTCCGGGTTTACTGAATTGATTATGACTAGGGAGAGAGTTGAAGCTAGTATTAAAAGTGGCAAGATACAGAAATGTGTTTCGTCAAGTACAAAAAAGAAGCCTTTCAAGAAGGAATCTAGTGCAGTTTACAGCACGAGGAGCCAAAATTGTCCTGAACGCTGCCAAGCAGTTAATGCGGTGGTAATTTCAAGAACAACTGTTGACCCACAACGCAACAATCAACAAAGAGTAGAAAGACCGCAAAGACAATATACTCGGCTCAGTATGACTCTATCTCAAATTCTGCCGCAACTGTTGAAAATCAACTTGGTGATTCTGAAGGAGGCTCCAAAGAATCCAAGTACTACCTCACCGCTGTATAATCTGAATGCCCGCTGTGCTTATCACTCTGATAGCCCGAGACATGATACCAATAACTGCTGGGCTTTGAAGAATAAGGTGCAGGATCTGATTGAAGTTAAGGAGATTTAGTTTGAAGCATCGGAAAAACCTAATGTCATAACGGCCCCTATGCCAAAACATGACGCGGGAGTAAATGCTATTGGAGATGATGATGAAGAGTCAGATTTCGACAGTTGGATTTACCCGACTACCGACGGTGGCTTGAGCAATTTGACGGCAAAGGACTTCGTGCCCATTTCTTTTATTACACAGTAATAAGACTTTTTTTTTGAGTTTGTAACAGACAATTTGAAACTTTACGGCCCGGTGCCTTGCCCGAGACACCGTGGCTTTGTTTGAGGGCTTATTATGTGTCATCTCCATATATCATCAATAAAAGCATTGGACATTTTCTTGCATTACGAATTTTGAGCTCCTTGTTTTTCCTTTTCTATCTTGCAAAACAACTATTTGTCTTACACACACTCACATATACAGGTCTATATCCACTCTGGATCCCACTGATAACGACTCTGCTACTGCCAATTATGACTTCGAAAGTCCGATCAACCAAGTCGAGGATGAAGGTGAGGATGATTGTGAAGTGCCTGGGGAGCTTTCTAGACTGTTACTTCAGGAAGAGAGGGCCATACAGCCGCATGAAAAGCCAGTGGAAACAGTAAATCTAGGTATAAAAGTAGACAAGAAAGTGGTCAAGATCGGTGCAAATTTGGAGTCTAGTGTCAAGCAACGGTTGATTCAGATGTTGCGCGACTATGTTGAGATCTTTGCCTGGTCTTATGAAGATATGTCTGGGTTGGATACCAATATTGTTGTTCACCGCTTGCCAACTAAGGAAGACTGTCCTCCAGTGAAGCAGAAAGTTCGCCGAATGCGCCCAGAGATGTCTAAGAAAATCAAAGCTGAGGTTATGAAACAGTTTGACGCCGGTTTTCTAGCAGTTACTTCTTACCCACAGTGGGTTGCCAACGTGGTTCCGGTACCGAAGAAAGATGGTAAAGTCTGTATGTGTGTAGAATATAGATATCTGAATAGGGCGAGCCCCAAGGATGATTTCCCTTTACCTCACATTGATGTTTTGGTTGACAACACCGCACAACATAAGGTCTTCTCCTTTATGGATGATTTCTCCGGTTACAATCAGATTAAAATGGCTCCCGAGGATATGGAGAAGACAACCTTTGTTACTCAAGGGGGTACCTTTTGCTACAAGGTTATGCCGTTCGGATTGAAGAATGCTGGGGCAACGTATCAACGCGCCATGGTCGCTTTGTTCTACGACATGATTCATCATGAGATTGAAGTATACGTTGACGACATCATTGCAAGATCCCAGACTGAAGAAGAACATCTTGACCATCTCCAGAAGTTATTTGACAGGTTGAAGTTGTACAAGCTGAGGTTAAACCCGAACAAGTTCACCTTCGGAGTGAGGTCTGGTAAACTACTGGGTTTTGTCGTTAGTGATAAAGGTATTCAAGTGGATCCTGCAAAGGTGAAGGCTATACAGGAAATTCCAGCTCCCCGAACAGAAAAAGAAGTCAGAGGCTTTTTGGGACATCTGAACTACATTGCCCGATTCATCTCACAATTGACCGCTACTTGTGAGCCAATCTTCAAGTTACTGAAGAAAGATCAAGTGGTAAGATGGAATGATGAATGTCAAGCCTCTTTCGAAAGGATCAAGGAATATCTCCAAGAGCCACCTATTCCGATGCCTCAATTTGAAGAGAGACCTTTGATCTTATACTTGACAGTACTCGACAATTTGATGGGGTGTGTGCTAGGGCAGCATGATGAGTCTGGCCAAAAAGAGCATGCTATTTACTACCTTAGCAAAAAGTTTACCGACTGCGAGACCCGATACTCGTTGCTTGAGAAAACTTGTTGCGCTTTGGCATGGGCTGCTCGCCGGCTGAGACAGTATATTCTGACTCACACTACTCTATTGATATCGAAGATGGATCCAATCAAGTATATCTTCGAGAAGCCTGCCTTATCCAGAAGAATAGCAAGATGGCAGGTGATCTTGACCGAGTACGACATCCAATACATGACCCAAAAGGTAATCAAGGGAAGTGTGTTGGCAGATCATTTGGCACATCAGGCAATGGACGATTACCAGTCTATGAACTTTGAGTTTCCGGATGAGAACATCATGTTGGTGACTGACTGTGAAACATCTGGACCGGATGAAGGACTTGAGGAGGGATCCCGATGGTCTATGTATTTTGATGGAGCCTCAAACGCTTTGGGTAATGGCATTGGCGCCGTAATCATATCTCCGTTCACCGCCCGACTATGTTTTAACTGCACCAACAACATGGCAGAGTATGAAGCGTGCATCATGGGTCTTCGAGCAGCTATTGACCTAAGGATTAAGTTCTTAAGTGTATTCGGAGATTCCGCTCTCATGATCAGTCAGATCAAAGGCGATTGGGATACGAAGCACCCAAATCTTATTCCTTACAAAGAGTATGTGTTGACGTTGCTTCCACACTTCGAAGAAATAACCTTTGAACACTTCCCAAGAGAGGAGAATCAGTTAGCGGACGCGCTAGCTATGATGTCTTCTATGTTCAAGGTCAGATGGGACAATGAGACTCCCCAGATTACCATTGAAAGGTTGGACGAACCTGCACATTAGTGTGACATTGAGACTGAAGAGGTAACAGATAAACCCTGGTTTCACGAGGTAAAAAGGTATCTTGAGGCTCAGGAGTATCCCGAGGGTGCATCTGTTAATGATAAGAAATTTCTGAGGAGGTTCGCAGCGAAGTTCTTCATCAGTAATGGTATTATTTACAAGCATAACCACAATTCAACCTTACTGCGATGTGTGGACAAGAACGAGGCATAAAGGATCATGGCGGAGTTGCATGAAGGTACTTTCGGGACTCATTCCAGTGGACACACCATGGCAAAGAAAATCCTACGAGAAGGATATTATTGGTCTACCATGGAAGCCGACTGTTATCAGCATTCTCGGACTTGTCATAAGTGCCAAGTCTATGCTAATAAAGTGCACATACCTCCAGTACCTCTGAACGTCTTGACAACTCCTTGGCCTTTTGCAATGTGGGGCATCGACATGATCGGCGAGATCATACCTACTACGTCTAACGGGAATCGTTTCATCCTGGTGGCTATTGATTACTTTACAAAGTGGTTTGAAGCAGCTTCCTTTGCTATTGTAACCAAGAACGTCGTGGCACGGTTTATTCGACATAATTTGATCTGTTGATACGGTGTACCAGAGAGGATCATTATGGACAACGGTACAAATCTCAACAATACAATGATTACTGAGCTCTGTAAGTAGTTCAAGATACAACATCACAACTCTTCTCCTTACCAGCCGAAGATGAATGGGGCTGTTGAAGCGGCTAATAAGAATATCAAGAAGATTGTGCAGAAGATGACGGTGACATACAAAGATTGGCACGAGATGTTACCGTTTGCTCTTCATGGGTACCGAACCTCAGCGCGTACGTCAACAGGGGCAACACCCTATTCCTTGGTATATGGCATGGAGGCCGTCTTGCCCATTGAAGTTCAGATACCCTCTCTTCGAATTATGAAGGATGCAGGTTTGAGCGAAGATGACTGGATTTAGACCCGGCTTGATCAGTTGAACTTAATAGACGAAAAGAGACTTACTACTATTTGTCATGGTCAAACGTATCAAAAGAGGATGATCAAGGCATTTAACAAGAAAGTTAGACGACAAGACTATCAAGTTGGGGATCTGGTGATCAAGCGCATAATACTGCCGCAAGGTGATCCCAGGGGAAAATGGACCCCTACTTACGAAGGGCCATTTGTGGTTAAGAACATTTTCTCAGGAGGAGCTATGATTCTAACCACCATGGATGGTGATGACCTTCCTCACCTCGTCAATGCAGACATAGTGAAAAAATACTACGCATAATCAAAGACCCGCTAGGTTGACTGGCCTAGGCAAAAATAAGGGCTTCCCGGTGAACCAAAAGGGTTCGGGCAAAAATAAGGGATGAAAATGAAAAAAATCTGTACACCCGGCAAGTCAAAAACTTGAAAAGGCGACTTGGGCAAAAAAGGGTATCCCGGTGGACTGAAAACCCGAAAGGGCGGTCCAGGAAAAAATTAGGGATTAAAGCGTAACACTATGTCTCATTGGATCATCTTGCAACCAAACTTCAGTATCGACTATCAAGCTCGGACGACACTAATCAATCTGATCTACCTTCAACCAAGTAGCAAAGTGATAAGATGCTCGAGGACATAAAGGCGATAGCAGAGTTGGAACCCAGTGGGATTGTTCACATAGCTATTTTTCTTTGTTTTTCACAAATTGTATAGACTCTATTGTTCAGCGGCGTTCTCTTACTAGGACGTCAGCCTCTTGTACAAAAACGCCTATTTACACGCTAATTTCAAAATCAATACAATTCATTTTCACAAAGAAATTTCAAATTGTTTTCCTTTTTCTGTTTTGTTTTGCAAGAACGTCCAATGTTCATTTTTTGATATATGCATTTGACATTAATTGCTGCTCCTGAATATTTACATGCGAAACAAAATTTTATTATTCGTAATATCAGAAACAGGGGCAAACAAGAAGTGTCTAAACCATACAGTTGCTTTATCCGCCAGGTATAGGGATAGACCTAGTTGGAGAAAAACGATTGAAAGTACATTCACTCTCCGCAGAGTAAGAGAAAGATAGTGGTGTTAATTCTCCCCAGATGAAGCTCGCAACCGCGAATAAGTCGGCAATACTCTCCCCAAGCAAAGTTTATCTACCATCAGCACTGGAAAATCATCCCCAGTGGACTCTAGAAGATTGTCCCCAATAGAGTCTAAAATATTATTCCCAATTAAGTCACAACTGGAAAATCATCCCCAGCGGAGTTCATTCTTTTTTACAAACAGAAACTCAATCCCCAACAGAGTTTATCATCGCCGGCAATGAGGATTCATCCCCAGCCGAGGTTATTTCTATAAATCAACAGGTCCTCTAGCAGGATATGTCCTCCCCACAGAGTCATTTCCTCGTCAGTTTATTCCCCAATGGAATTATTCTCTCCTGCAGGCTTATTCTCGCAATCATCTTCATTCACTATCCCCAGCGGAAACGAAGAATTCAACTCTTTTCTCCAGCAGCAATCAAGGATTTATTTTCCCCAGCTAAAAACATCACATTTCCATACATCATGACACATGCATATACGCATCATACAAATACAATCTCATTTATTTTGAGAACATCATTGCTTGATACATATCATGCATTAAATACAACTAACCTTTACCTTTCAGGAAGGATACAATCAAATTCTCACAAAATTCAAGTTGTGAAGCCCGGGTATGACTGGATAATAGTTTAATCCCCAGTTGAATAATGGACAACCAAAGCTCCTAAAATTCAATTTTACTCTTCAATAGAGATGATTCCTCAGTCGAATACGGACGACCAAAGTTCCTAAAATTCAACAGAGATGTTTCCTCAGTCGAATACGGACGACCGAAGTTCCTAAAATTCAACAGAGATGATTCCTCAGTCGAATACGGACGACCGAAGTTCCTAAAATTCAACAGAGATGATTCCTCAGCCGAATACGGACGACCGAAGTTCCTAAAATTCAACAAAGATGTTTCCTCAGTAGAATTCCGACGACCGAAGTTCCTAAAATTCAACATGGATGATTCTTCAGTAGAATACGGATGACCGAAGTTCCTAAAATTCAACAGAGATGATTCCTCAGTCGAATACGGACGACCGAAGTTCCTAAAATTCAACAGAGATGATTCCTCATTCGAATACGGACGACCGAAGTTCCTAAAATTCAACAGAGATGATTCCTCAGTCAAATACAGACGACCGAAGTTCCTAAAATTCAACAGAGATGATTCCTCAGTTGAATACGGATGACCGAAGTTCCTAAAATTCAACAGAGATGTTTCCTCAGTCGAATACGGACGATCGAAGTTCCTAAAATTCAACAAAGATGATTCCTCCGTCGAATACGGACGACCGAAGTTCCTAATATTCAAACTGAGACGACTCACCAGTAGAATAACAGACGACCGAAGCTCCTAAAATTCTACTTGTCTCAACAGAGATCAGTATTCCCCAGCGGAATTTTCCTCAAACGACAGGTATACAAGCTCTCGCTAAGGAATCTCTTATGCGATCGACACCCCTTCAGATGGCATCTTTAAGCCCATCTCCCATCAGCAATTTCCAAATGGAATCTATAAGCCCATTCTCGACATCGCAATACGGACACCACTTCATGCGAGTGCAAATTTCTAGGCACTCTAGTGTTCAATCATCTTCCACCTTCGGATCACGAAAGGCATGAAAGCCAATCTACATCCTCAGGTTTAAGAAGATTGAAAAGGTGCAACTGTTGTACCCCAAAATTTTCCCTCCCATATTTCTCAAAACATTTCAAGAAAGATCCCCAAGTTGCTCAAGGAAGTCCAAGGGTTGACAGAACAAGCTCTCTCCTAAGACAGTCTACCTCAAATTAGGGTTTCATGTTGCATCAAGATACTTGAGTCCAAGGGACCCCAAATGCTTAATATTGTCCTAATATGTTCTCAAGATCATCCATGTCAAGTTTCAAGCCCTACAGAGGAAATTTGCCCAGTCAATTGCTCAAAGGCCTGAAAATCGACAATGTAAGGGAAAAAGTCAAATGTGGCTCACATACAGTCAAACTTCAAGATTTTTGGTCAACATCCTCATTTTGAAGTATATTTCATCATTTTATCAAGGTTTGAACATGATTCATCAAGGATTGTTCATAATTCATCAAGAACCAAAAGTTGCTAAATTAGGGTTTTGCCGGAAAAGTCAACTCAACTTTGACCAAGCATAACTTTCTCATACTTTATGAGGAATGACCCATCCAAAGCTCATTTTGAATAGGAATAAATTCCCTACAATCCATCTTCAGCTCCCAAGTTCAAAATATGCACTCAGAAGAAGTTTTGAATTTGGACATTATAGGTCATTTTGAAAAGTCAACAAAAACACCTTTTTTGTCAAAGCTTCATACATGAGAATGGAATATCAAATTGAGATGAGACCAAAAGGGTTTATTATAGGACATCTCAAGCTTTCTAAAAAGTCCAATAACACCTCCAAAGAGTCAAAATGGAGGAAGTTATGCATTGGTGGAGTTGACCTTTTTTGCGAAATTGCCAAAAGTTAACTATGTCTAAAACTTCAATTTTTGCCAAATGGGCCCAATCTTTTTCACTTGTTTTGAGTTGGAAACATAGTCCACGAGCTCTAGACCTTGCCACTTGTCCTTATCATGTTTTTATTATTTATTTTGATTTTTATTTGAATTAATTCTATTTAAATCAAAACAAATCATATAAAATCCAAAATATTGAAAACAAAAGATTTGGTGCTTGTTTCAGGTTTCAATTACAGCTAGCATCAAATCAAACTCGTGCAAGGCATTAGGGTGGACAAAAAGATTGGATTTAGGCCATTTTTGGAAATATTTAGAGGTGAATCAAATTAAGATCAAACTCATTGATGGAGGAAGATTGGATGTATTCTTTCAAACCTAATTCACTCCTCAATACATATAGAAGCAATGCAGACCAAAAACTAGGTTAGAAAGAGGCGCAGCAAGGAGAGCAAAAACTTGAAAAATCAAGAAAAGTGTAAGATTGAATTCAGTGTTCTAGGCATCCTCAAGGCCTTTTATCCATCTCAATAACTTCCTGAGATTCCCAGCAAGCGGAAGCAATTGAAACCAAGCGTTTCCAGACCCTACATCTCACTGTAAGTCAATCACGACATCTCTTCTTTTTTGAATTCGAATTTCATGATATGGACATTGTTAGCATGAATTAGCCACATATTCTTGATCTATGGAACATTTGCAAGCTTCCTGTATTGATTAATTGCATTTATATGTCCTATATTGGATTTCACCATTGTTAGAGTTTGTAGCTTCGAATTAGGGTTTTTGTTTACATGAAAAATTAGCCTTGATGAAAGGTACCATCATGTTCAGAAGGATGATACGAGTCCAACCATGGAATTAGATGTCATTTATATGGCCCATGGAAGATTTGGGAACGAGCCCTGTCAATAGCTACGGACGAACGTCCATAGGTAAAAGTTTGAAACTTTTACCAACGGATCCAAGGAAGGAGACGACTGCGTGGCGCCCTTCCATTGGCTCGTTCAAATTTTCGCGCGTGGGTTTGACATACATGGCCTTTTTAATATTTGTTTATTATTTTGCATTATTATGAAAACAAGAACAATTGGCCCAGTGGTAGCCAGTCAAGCTCTAAGGCGTTAGGAGTTTGAGGTCAAGGGTTCGACCCCTGCCTCCAACATTTGGTATTTTTATTATTTCCTTTCAAGTTATCCAGCGCGTTCACAAGCCTAAGGATTACCATATGTCCTCACAATCCAGCCAGCCAAATGTAAGATGGCCAGATCCAAGGGCCATCCATGAGGGTACATCTTAAGCCTTGTCAAACGCATATCATCAAATCATGAAGGTCAACGTGGACCTCACTCTTTTGGGCCCAGAAATGGCTTCTCACCCCCCCCCCCCATATTGCAGGCCCATTCTCTCTTTCTATTTTTTTTTATTTCATTTAATTTTATTTATTTATTTACTAACCAAATAATTATTTCATTTTTTATCAAAAAAATCACAAAAAATATACTTTTCACAAATTAGGTCTAGATTTTATTTTTATCAAAAATTAAATTAATTTAGTTAGGTTATTAATTTTAGATAATTTTAATTCTTTTTGCACATAATTAAAAATAATTAGAATAAATAGGTTTTATTACTAACTTAATTATATTTTATTTTTTTTTCCTAAAATAATAAAAAATACAAAAATAGGTCATGTAATTATGTTTTATTGACTAATTAATTGCATATTTAATTTAGAAAAATTATTTCTTTTATTAAAAAAACAATTCTTCTTTTAATTAGGCTAGAAGGGTCAAAACCCTAATTTCTCGTCGATCTAATTTTCCTCGCGCGCTTTATTATTATTTTTATCATATTGATGTAACTGCCTACAGTTTGTAATAGTTAATTAGGACGTTTATTTCTATTTTACCGCTTTATTTTTCAAAGGTTTTGTTTTTGGCTATGTAAATACCTGAATCCTTGTAATAGCGTAGTTTAATTTCCGCATTTTAAATTCCGCAAATTATTAACTGTTAGATGTATGATAATAGGATGCATGACAAGAATGTATGATTAATTTGAAAATAGTTAGATCACCCTAAATGTGCAAAGATAAATAAACTGAAATTGAATCATTCGCACGTGCGCACTCCTAGGGTACACTCCCACTTGGTTGCCTTCGGTAAACGGTCATTGAGTATAGGATGCTTTAGTGCTTGTCCTTTTGTCTAAACAAAGATCAAAGTCCCGATTCGGAAAATTTGCCTCAGAATGGTTGCCTCTGAATTGTTTCCTCAAATAAATTGATCTAAGACATTAGGGTTATTACTAAGACGTCCTAACATTACTTTAGTGACTGTACGTCCCTTTCGAATTGACCCTCAAAACTCCAACGAAGGTGCTACCTACTCACTAATAGTGGGATAGCATTGTCTAAAGGAAACGAATATAGAACGATTCTTTTTTCGAGTAGTTAGATTAGCTCTTAAGTACTTGCTCAATCGAAACTTTTTTCACACTTAGACTCCTTTACAAACAAAGTTTTCAAAAACACTTCATTACACTCTTGAAGACAGAATCAAGAGTTAAATCGAAGTCAAAACAAAATCTTTTCAAATCACACAAACACAAAGAAAACAATTTTGAAAATGATGAGCAAGTACCTAAGAGCCCGTAGATAACTACGGATATAAAGGGTGATAATACCTTCCCTTTCTATAATCTACCCCCCGTACTCAGAAATATCTCGAAAAAGGAATTTTTCTGTGCTTTTTTCCTTTCCTTGTTGGATAAAATAAAAGACGGTGGCGACTCTTGCTTACCGCGGCATTTTGCGAACACAAACGCAAAATGCAAACCAGCAAATTCCTTAAATAATAGGGAAACACGTCCCGGTTCTGGCCACCGTATCACACTTGCTAGATCACTTGCTTTTGTTTGAAATTGTGCTTTGTGTGTTTTTTTTTGAAATTATTTTGTAAAGAGACCATTGTTTAGGCAATGTTTGTAATGATTCTCTTTCGTAAGAATGTATACAAAGATATTGATCTTTTGAAAATGTTTTCAAGTTTTGTAAGATATTTTGAAAGTGTAGGTGTTTGTTTTGAAAATAGCAAGGATGCTTTATTTTGAAATTGAGCAAGTAATTAGGAGCATTCTACCTACTCAAAAGTATTTCTTGTTCATTTTCCTTTTCCTTTGACATTGTTATCTTACCACTAATTTGGTAAGTAACCCTATCTTTGGATGTATACGGGACAGGCGCAGGTCATCGTATAACCATGATTAGCAATGTTGCAAGGTATCTTAGCATTATTTTTTAGGGACTAAGATCGTTTGAAAGGCAACTTAGATATCATCATCGAGGGACTATGATCTTGTATTTGCTTGTTTTTGCTAAGATACCTCACATGCGTAATATGGCCATTTTGTATAAGGAAACCAAGTGGAATAACCCTAAGGGTGCTTGTGTGCAAGTGTGTTGTTTTCATTCTTGATTTTTTCTTGAATTAGGGTTTTCTAAGTATTGGTTTTAGTCTTTCCATACAAACCCTAATTACTAGCATTTGTATATAAAATCGATAAATTGCGGAATTTAAAGTTACTATGCTATTACAACATTTGTGGGAAGGGAGTGTACAAATTGAATAGGGATTGCAAGAATTTAAACCTAATTAGTCTATTACAACCATATTGAATTGGTATAAATGTACAAAGAATTAAATGAATACAATGTCCAAAATGAAATAAATATACAAGAAATGTAATTGTTAAGGAAATAGATATTTTTTGGATTTTTTATGAGAAAAGGGGTTTTGATTTTAACCTAATTAACTAGAAAATAATTAATTAAAATAATAAAAGTAAACTTAATTTACTAAGAAAAGACATTAATAAAAACCCTAATTCATTAATTGATTAAAAGAAAATAAGTTTAAGAAAAATATTTTTTTGGTATTTTTGTCTTGATAATATTTATAGTATTATAAAATATTTTTGGCCTTTTTATATTAAAATAAATATATTTTAATTGGTGTAAAAGAAAATAAATAATAACCTAGTTTTAAATTAAATTTACAAGACTAGTTAGTAAAAATAAATAAAGTATAGTTAAATAAAATAATTTTTGTGAGAAAAATGAAATAAACTAAGTTAAAATGAAAATCTATTTTTTTTTGTATTTTTTATGATTCTTTTAATATTAGAAAATATATTAAGAAAATAAATAAAATAAAAATAATAAAATAAAATAAACTGGGCCAGGGGTGCAAACAGCCTGCAAGGGGGTTAGTAAGCAAAAACAAAAACACCAAGAGCCCAACAAGGCCCAGCGCCTGCCAAAAAACAAAATCAGAAAGCAAAAATGTGAAAAAATTAAAAGGGTACCACTGGGGCTCGAGCCCAGGTCCCAAAGGTTACAGGCGCGTGCTTCTACCACTGGGGTGGTTATACATCCGTTAACATAAGCAAATCAATAAATATATGATACAAAACGTGCCCTGATGACTTCATCTTCAACCTCTAGCCAGACCAACTGTAACTTGTTCATTTCTCATCAAAAATGAAAATTGTAAACATGAAACTTGTAGCAAATTTCCTCACGGTTTCAAAAATGTAAAACATTAAAACTTAGATCAAAGATAAGCATGAATTTTAATGGCCTTAATCTGAACCCTAAAAATCTCAGAAATTTCAATCTCAAAATTCTCTAAGCTCAAACAAAATTAATGAAAACTATGAACATGGTTAGCTTTAAGGTAATGATATCTACATGTTTTGTTCACAAATAAATCATTAATGATGCTTGTATGAAGAGTTCAGAGTTAAGAAAACTTACCTCAAAACTGGATATCGTGTTTTGAGTTTGAGCTTGTTTCAAGTGATAGTGATGATCAGGTTAGCTTCCTTGAGGTCCCAGGAAGCTAATGCAATGATTAGCTTGAGGAATGGATGGCTGAAATGGTCTGGAGAAGTCAATGTGCAGAGCTCTGTTTTTGAAAATGGAGGATGGTGTTAATGGTGTTACAGTTCTGTAACAGGGTGTGGGATCAATTATATATGATGTTTAGAAGCTTTAGAAACCAAAAGGCTAAGAAATGCACGAGTAGATTATGAGTTTCATGTTTTTGGTCAGTTTGTGTGAAAATGGAAGTATGAAATGTGTTTCTGAGTTCTAGGTGTTTGCAGGGCATGAGCATCCGTGTGTTTGTGGTCCAAGATTTGTGTATGTATAAACAAAAGTGTTTGAGAGCTTTGGACAATCAGAAGTACAAGTTCTTAGCTTTTGGCTAGGTTACTTGATTTTGAAGAAAAGAGGGAAACAAGTTTCAAGAGGAGGTACAAGCATGGGATGTGTGATTGTAAGTGTCTAAACCATTTCTCATGAGTTATAGGACTTGTTTGATCAGAAGAGAACAAGTGAAAGGCTCAAGAACAAGCTTTGCAAAAAGTCACTTTATCAAAATGGCAATGTAACCTTTTTTCCAAAAATGGATATAAAGCATGTCCATGCATTAAATGCTTGAAGTGAGACCTCTAACATCTGTGTAAACCATTAATTATGGAGTGCCTAACAAGTTTGAGGCCTGCAAAGTAGATTTTATGTAGCATAGTTTGAATTTTGAATTTGGTTCATCACAAAATTACTTGTAAATCAAGTGATAAAACCCTAACTTCATCTCTTCGATTCTCCCTACTCAAAAATGATCTCAAGGAGTTCTTGGAAATTTTGGAAAGCTTGTAATGTTCTCTACAACCAATCTTTGAATTGATTTTTAAGATTACCCTTGGAACTATATAAAAAAGTTCCATGAAGTTGAGTCAAAATCCTGACCAAATTAGGGCAAAATTTCACTAAGTGTTTAGTTTCATGACCACATGTTCTTAAAATTATAACTTGAGATCCAAGCACTTTTGGAAGGAGTTGTGTGAATCAAAGTTGTATATTTCATGGATATATAAAACATTCATGTTGGAAGTTTCTCTTGAATCATCTTGTATCATGGTGAATTTTTTTTTCAAAGTTATGAAAAAATATGAAATTTCCAACACTTAGAAAAATTTCTAAGTTTAGAAATTTTGACTTTTCAAAATGAAATCTTGAATTTTTGATTTCTTGATGAATAAGTTTCATATTTTGACATGTTTTGATGAATTGTGATCTTTGGCACCTGAATTTGACCAAAAAGTCAAAGTTTGACTTTTCAGTATATAGTTGACTTTTGATCAGTTGACTGAAAATTCATCTATCAATCCTTTGAACTTGAGCAATGTTTTGAGCCCTGTCATTAGGTAAAAATGATGAAATTGGACTCTTGAGATCATGTCTTAAACCAATTGACCATTTTCTAGGTCAAAAATCAGAAATTGCCCTTTCCCAGTCAAAACCCTAATTTTGACCATTTTGCCCTTTTGGAGATTTGATCAAATTTCTTGAGGAATTATGGTCCAAACTTGATAAAATGATACATATGAGTCTAAAATGTTGACGTGGATCAAAAATTATGAAGTTTGACTGTGAATTGGCCATAGTTGACTTTTTCCCCAATACAGCTGACTTTTAGGTCAACTGCTCAATTGACTGAGCAAAAATGTGATCCAAGGCTTGAAACTTGACATGAGTAATCTTAGGGGTCCACAATGATCCATAAAAGTCATACGGGGAATTGGAAGTCCAAAAATCCTTGTGAAAACTCAAACCCTAATTTTGGTTATTAGTGCTTAAGGAGGTGTCTTGAGTTGATCAAAACCTAGTGCAGTCTTGAGCTAAGGAGATCTTGTGAGCAAATTCTTGATAAATGAGAGGGAAAATTTTGGGGTACAACACTGGGACTTAGATAAATTTGGATCATCTATCTATACTAAGGAATAACGTCGAACTAAAGCATTGGAGTGGGATAAATTTGAAATTTGAAAATACCAGCAGTTGCAAGGAAGTTTTCTAAATCAAGCGCCAAGTACGCGGTGAAAGCATAAATAAGCAGTTACCTTAGGCTAAATACTTGTCAAGTTTATAGCGTGTTATAGTGCATAGGCAGTTAGATTTTTAACTACTATAAATAAAAGGGTCCAATGTAGGATTCAGGGTATTCACTTTGTACCAGAATCACTTAACAAACTCCACATTCGAAGCATAAGGAAGCAAATGGGTTCAAAGGTGTGAATGTACGTGAATCACCATATTTATATCAATGCAAATTCCTTTCTTTTCAGTTGTTCCTTTTGAATCTTTTTCCTTGATTTTATTTACTTTTGAACAATCCTTTTATATTATCTTCTACACTTGTTAAACCCATTCTATCTCTATACTAGAATTTACTAAAGATTCACTCAACATTTATTTCATTTGAACAAGTCGTATCCTACTGTCGGTCATGAGTTACCTTCAGTTAGTCAAGACATCACATTATGGAAACTCATACTTGTCCTTTCCTTCAGAGAAAACCGTTTCTTAAAAGGCAAAGTTTTACGTCAAGCAAGTTATACTTGGATACATTAGCACATGTCTTAGGATCAATTAGTCGATCCTGCAAGTAACCCTTGATTTTAGGCTTTGGGAAGACTAGCGGTTGTTTACCATTTTCTACAGTAGACAATACCGTTTCATGATATCTTTTCCATATCACACAATACAGCGTGAATCAACCAAAAATAATACTTCCATTGAGTTTTCAAAGCCTGATTTAGGGGGGTAGGGTACCATTGAGCGTTGACTTCTTTTATTTTGCAGGAACACGAAACGTATTCACCGAAGAAGACGACCAGAGATAGGTCTCCAACGCCTCTCTGGTCCATGCCATAATGTTTATTATATAGTAATTTTGTTTCATTTATGTTATCGGATGTATAGCCATCCCAGTGGCAAGGAAGCGTGTGTTAAGGTCTTACTCTACTAGGGCGTGGGTTCGATCCCTGCCTTTTGATGTTTTAGGAATTGTTTTCACATTTTTCATGTTTTGTAGGTTTTGTTACATAGCGCGCTGATTCCATTCTCTTAACACAGACGTGCGCCTGGAGAAATGGCAAGGCAGACAGTGGAAAAGGCTAAGGGTGTGGGTTCAACACCCACCCCTGACATTTTGTTTAATTTTTCTTCCAACTTGTTTTCTCATTCCTCAATTTCTTTCCAACCATAATTTCTTTTGGCAAACTTAACCCTAATTTTACTTAACCATAAAACAACAAAACCTTTTTTTTCACAAACCCTAAAAATAATTAGGTTTTAGGTTTTTACTAATATTTTTAATTTCATCAATTAACATTTTTTAAATTAAAATCAACTAGGGTTTTAGGTTTAATTAATTAATTATCATCAAAATTTATTTTCATAAAAAACATAAAAAAAACATTTCTTTTTCCTCCAATTTTAATTTTATGTTTTTAGATCTACTGTATAGGTTTCGCGAATATAATCTTTGTTTGTCGCTTTACTTTTTTTCATTATTATGTAACTGCTTCTAGTATGTAATAGCTTAGGATTTCTTTTCTGCTTTCACTATTATTTATCTTCCCCAAAGCCATGTAATAGTTTAGGTTTATATTTTCTGCCTTTACTTTCTACACCTTTACTATTTTCTATATCTGCCACTACTGCTTAGTAATTTGGTTTGTATGGAAAGACTAAAACAGATCGATATAAAACCCTAACTGCAAAGATAAAATAACTGAACTGAACACACTCGCACACTTGCACCTCCAGAGTAACCTCCCTTGTTTCCTTCAGAACAAAACAGTCATGTCCCTCGAAAGTAGGGACGCTTTACAAAGTCCCTCGAATAAAAGATCATAGTCCCTCGATAACCCTTCTACATTTCCTTTAGATAAATGATCGAGTCCCTTACGAAAATTGCTAAAGCGTCCTTACCAGTTGCCTTCGATGACTGTACGATGACCCTACGCATGTCCCTTCACATCGAAGGATAGGGCTTCTTACTAACTAATGGTATGGATAGGACTATCTAAAGGAGGAAGAAAAGTACAAGAACGACCTTGAGTAGTGTTGTACCCCAAAATTTTCTCTCTCGTTTCTCAAGGCATTTCTCACAAGGGTTCTCAAAAATTCAAGCTTACACAAGTACAATTGGATTTTTCAGCATCAAGTTAAAAATAAAATTGTTAAAAAGGGAAAAGCAGATGAAAATATTCTTTTTGACAAAATTAAAGAAAAACAAGTTTTCTTCGATTAAGCACTTTGGCTCTTTCAATGCAAGCTTTAGTCACACCCTTCGTTTGGGCAATGAACTTCTTTTGGGCAAAATTCATTTCCTGCTTCGTTTGGGCATTGGACTTCTTTTGGGCAAGTTTATTTCCTACTTTGTTTGGGCACTGGACTTCGTTTGAACATTTTATTCCCTTCGTGAAAATATTTTGTTTGGCTATATAGCCCCTTTCCTACATGTTTTCCAAATTCACAAGGTAGAATTTCCCACCATGCCAGCATGCACAAGGCCAAAGTCACCCTTTGAAACAACTTGTTGCTGTTAGAACATAGTTTGATTCTACAACCCTTGGTTAAAGTTTTGATGATAAAAAAATACATAGAATAATATTATTTCTAAAGTATATACAAAGAACAATTATGATCCTTAAAATTATGCTTTGTATATGCAGAAGTTCTGATGGAATCAGCATCAGAAGGGAATCAGCATCAGAAATCAACAACCTTTGTTACACGCTGAAACACTGAAGTTTGATGACCAGAATTTGCGCCTAAACAAATACTCTCTGACTCTGATCAAAGACATCTTTACCAAGTCATCAACACCCTGAAGCGTTATCAGCAGATACAGAAAAGAAGACTCTGAAGCGTTACTGGTTATTCAAGACAGAATTAAATGCTAACGGCTTTCATCAGACAAAGATCTTCTACAAAAGGAAAGTGAATTATTATCAGTAAACCTGCTTTATGGACAATGTATCCTTGCTTGCCTATATAAACAGGACTTCTTATGAAAAGAAGCACGTACGTAAGCACTCAATTTTGCTAAGCTATCCAAACCACGCATATTCAAAGCTTAAGCAAAGTCATTTTATTCCAAGCTTATTTTAATGTAATTATCACAGTTGTGGTATACAGTTTTGTAAGAAAACAAAAATAGACTTATTCATTTCATTTGTAAAATAAGTTCCTTGAGATTAACCGGGTTGTGGTTTTACTCAAGAAGACTTTAACAGTTGTTAAAGTAGCTGTTGTAATTCTTTGAGAATAGTGAATTAAGACCTCGTTGGAGAGAGGAGAAATCACCTTGACGGGTGGACTGGAGTAGTTTGAGATCAAACAAACCAGGATAAAAATACTGTGTTGTCAAGCCATTTGTTTTAAGTTTTACAATTTAACCCCCCTTCTTGTGTTTTTCACATCTTCAATTGGCATCAGAGCGCCTGGTTCTGAGCTTTAACACTTAACCGTGTCAGTACAAGATCCAGCTTCAGAAAAACACAATGGCAGTACCAAGTCAAAACATCAGAAATGACAACAATGAAGAAAGGGACAGATTCAGTGGTAAGCCTCCAGTCTTTGATGGAGAAAACTTTGACTACTGGAAAGACAGAATTGAGAGTTTCTTTCTGGCCCATGATGCTGATCTGTGGGACATGGTGACTGATGGATACACGCACCCAGTGGATAGACGTGGTCAGAAGATTGACAGGAAAATGATGTCTGATCAGCAAAAGCGTGAGTTCAGAAATCATCACAAGGCCAGAACAATTCTTCTCAGCGCTATCTCATATTCAGAGTACGAGAAAATATCAAACAGAGAAACTACTAAGAATATGTTTGATTCTCTGAGAATGACGCATGAAGGCAACATTCAAGTCAAAGAAACAAAAGCCCTTGCGCTCATTCAGAAGTATGAGGCATTCAAGATGGAAGACAGTGAATTAAGAGAAGCTATGTTTTCAAGATTTCAAATTCTTGTTGTTGGTCTAAAAGTTCTTGACAAAGGATATTCCACTGTTGATCATGTCAAGAAGATCATCATAAGCTTGCCAAAACAGTGGAGGCCAATGGTCACAGCGCTTAAGCTATCCAAGGATCTCAACAAAATCTCTCTTGAGGAACTTATCAGCTCCCTCAGAAGTCATGAGATAGAGCTAGAAGCAGATGAACCTCAAAAGCAAGGTAAGCCATTAGCATTAAAATCTAACAAAAAATTTGACTCCAAAGTTTTGCAGGCTGTGGAAGAAACCTCTGATGGATCCTCATAAGAAGAAGATGAATTGTCTCTTCTCTCCAGAAGGGTGAACCAACTATGGAAGCAGAGGCAAAGGAAGTTCAGGAATCCCAGAAGATCAGAAAATCAGAATGAATCTTCCTCCAGATACAGAAGGTCAGAATCCTTCTCTGGAAACAAAAGATCTGAAGGCTCTTCAGGATACAAAAAGCCAAACTACAAAGACATCATTTGCTATGAGTGTAACGAGCAAGGGCACTACAAAAGTGATTGCCCAAAGCTTCAGAAGGAGAAGCCCAAAAATAACTTTGGCAAAGAAAAGAACAAAAATGTCATGGCTACATGGCATGATTCTGATACATCTGAAGCTGACTCAGAATCAGATGATGAAAGAGCAAACATAGCTCTCATGGCAAACGTCTCTGAAGACAGTGAAGCTTCTGGTTCAGACTCAGAATCAGACACTGAAGAGGTATTTCCTAATTTTACCATAAATTTTACTAAGGCTGAACTTGCAGAAAGTCTAAATAAAATTTTGGAAAGGCATCAGCAAATCAGAGTCAAATTCAAGAACCTGAAAAGGAATCTTGCCTCTGACTCTGAAAAGTCTGAGAGTCTCAGATTAGAGAATTCCGAGTTAAAAGAAAAAATTTCAAAATTAGAAAATCAATTGCAAAACTCTTAGAAGGAAACAATCCCTGAAACTCCCAGCAATGCTGATGAGATCATCAAAGAGTATGATCACAACTTTCAGAAGTTTCTAGCTAAAAACATAGACAAAAGCAAAATGGCTTCAATGATCTATGGAGTTAGCAGAAATGGTAGAAAAGGGATAGGATATCAAGGTAAGGTTCCTACACCAAAAAATGCCATGGATTTAGTTATAAAACGTACTCCACTTGATTCACACTTTATATATGGGCACACACATGACATAAAATATACAAGTAGTGATTACTCTGTCAAACCAAAATTCAACCAGAGTTTTGGTAGAACTAACAAATCAGGACCCAAGAAAATGTGCGTACCTGAGGATAAAATAATACATGTGGCAGATATCTTTAGCAGCAAAGCAAAGACACCAGTCATGGTACCTGGACTCTGGCTGCTCATGACACATGACAGGAAAAGGCATATGTTCCAAAGCCTGGAACTTAAGCCTGGAGGCCACGTAGGTTTTGGAGGTAATCAGAGGGGAAAGATCATTGGCTCTGGAACAGTAGGTAATGGAAATCTTCCCTCTATTAGTAATGTTTTATTAGTTGATGGATTAATGCATAACCTGTTATCCATAAGTCAATTAAGTGATAACGGTTATGATATAATCTTCAATCAAAATTCATGCAAAGTTGTTAGTCAGAAAGATGGGACTATCCTATTTAATGGAAAGAGGAAAAACAACATTTATAAAATCAAACTTTCTGAACTGAAAAGTATGAATGTAAAATGTCTTCTGTCTGTTAACAACGAGCAATGGATCTGGCACAGAAGATTGGGACATGTTAGTATGAGAAGAATATCTCAGATTAACAAACTCAATCTGGTCAGAGGACTTCCTAACTTGAAGTTCAATTCAGATGCTCTGTGTGAAGCATGTCAGAAAGGAAAGTTTGCAAAACCTGCTTTCAAATCCAAAAACGTTGTTTCCACCTCTAAGCCATTAGAACTTCTGCACATTGACTTATTTGGTTCAGTAAAAACTGCCTCAGTCAGTGGCAAGAAGTATGGGTTTGTAATCGTAGATGACTATAGCAGATGGACATGGGTAAAGTTCTTAAGGCACAAGGACGAGTCACACTTTGTGTTTGTTACCTTCTGCAACCAATTTCAGAATGAAAAGGATCTTAGAATCATCAAAGTCAAAAGTGATCATGGTGGAGAATTTGAAAATAAAGATTTTGAATTATTCTTTAATAAAAAAGGCATTATGCATGACTTCTCTTGTACTAGAACTCCCCAACAAAATGGAGTTGTAGAACGAAAGAATAGAACATTGCAAGAAATGGCCAGAACCAGGATCAACGAGACTAATGTTGCTAAGATCTTTTGGGCAGAAGCAATAAACACAGCGTGTTACATTCATAATAGAATCTCCATAAGACATATTCTGGAAAAGACTCCATATGAATTGTGGAAGAACAGAAAGCCCAACATTTCCTATTTTCACCCATTTGGATGTACATGTTTTATTTTGAATACAAAAAATTATTCGAACAAGTTTGACTCTAAAGCACAAAAGTGCATTATGTTAGGATACTCTGAACGCTAAAGAGGGTACAAAGTATATAATACAGAAACACAGATTGTTGAAGAGTCAATCAGTGTTCGGTTTGATGATAAGCTTGACTCTCAAAAGTCAAAGCAGAATGAATTCCTTGCAGGTATGGAAGTTGAACTCACAGGTACTAAAGACAACTCAGAGGCTCTCAACAGAGACACTTCCTCAACATCAGAAAGAGTCACTACAAGCAACCCAGCACCTTCTATTGATCAACTCCAAAAAAGATCATCCAGAAGCAGAATTGATCACCCAGAAGAAAAAATCTTAGGAAGGAAGGAAGATACAATCAGAATAAGATCTACCTTTAGAAACTCTGAAGAATCCCTTATGGGACTGGTTTCTTTGATTGAACCAACAACAATTGATGAAGCACTTCTGGACAATGACTGGATTCTGGCAATGCAGGAGGAGCTAAATCAGTTCACAAGAAATGACATATGGGATCTGGTTCCCAAACCAAAAGGATTCAACGTCATAGGCACAAAATGGGTGTTCAGAAACAAACTGAACGAACAAGGTGAATTCATCAGAAACAAAGCACGGTTGGTATCACAAGGTTATAGTCAGCAAGAAGGGATATACTATACAGAAACCTTGGCTCCAGTCGCCAGGTTAGAATCTATCAGACTTTTAATTTCATTTGCTGTTAATAAAGGCATCACTCTGTATCAGATGGATGTCAAGAGTGCATTCTTAAATGGCTATATAGAAAAAGGGGTTTATGTGCACCAACCCCCTGGTTTTGAAAGTTCCAAAAATCTAGAATATGTTTTCAAACTAAAGAAGTCACTCTATGGTCTGAAACAAGCTCCCAGAGCTTGGTATGAAAGACTAAGTAACTTCCTGTTAGAAAAGGAATTCACCAGAGGGAAAGTGGACACAACCCTGTTCAGTAAGACAGTTAAGAATGACATCTTAGTATGTCAGATTTATGTTGATGACATTATATTTGGACCCACTAAACCCTCTCTGGGAAGAGAGTTTGCTAAATGTATGCAGGCAGAATTTGAGATGAGCCTAATGGGGGAACTAAAGTTCTTTCTGGGCATCCAGATTAATCAAACTCCAGAAGGAACCTACATTCATCAGAGCAAATATGTCAGAGAACTTCTGAAGAAATTTGATCTCTCAGAATGTAAGCCCTCAAGGATTCCAATGCATCCCACGTGCATTCTGGAAAAAGAAGAGGTAAGTAACAAGGTAGAATAGAAGGTCTACAGAGGTATGATTGGTTCTCTTCTCTATCTGACGGCTTCAAGGCCTGACATTCTATTCAGTGTTTTCATTTGTGCTAGATTCCAATCAGATCCTAGAGAATCTCACTTAACAGCAGTTAAGCGAATTTCCAAGTATCTGAAAGGTACTACTAATCTGGGTTTGTTTTATATAAAATCAAGTGACTACAACTTAGAAGGATCTTGTGATGTTGATTTTGCTGGAGACAGAGTGGAACGTAAAATCACTTCTAGAAGCTTCCAGTTTCTGGGAGAAAATCTGATCTCATGGTCCAGTAAAAGACAATCCACAATAGCTCTATCGACAACAGAAGCTAAATACATAGCAGCAACTGGATGTAGCACGCAAATGCTCTGGATGAAAAGTCAACTTGAGGACTTCAATATATTTGAGAGTAACATCCCTATCCTCTGTCACAACACTTCTGCTATTTGTCTCAGTAAAAATCCTATCTTGCATTCTAGGGCTAATCATATAGAAATAAAACATCATTTTATTAGGGACTATATTCAGAAAGGGATTCTCAATTTAAAATTTATTAACACAGACCATCAATGGGCTGATGTCTTTACAAAACCTCTTTCTGAAGATAGGTTTAACTTCATTCTGAAACATCTCAGCATGAATCTTTGCCCAGAATAAAACAGTTTTATTTCCATATCTTAACATTCAGAATTTTGATTATTTTTTGTGAACTACTGATAAACCTACCTTCAGATCTTTAGAAGTACAAATTGTATCAGAATCTATCCATGAAGATCTGAGCGCTTCATTTCAAGGATAGAAATGTGCTGTTCACTCAAGCAAACAGTTTTCATCCATTCATCAGCTACTTTATGAGGCTGAACACGTGTTCACTTTTTTGAAAGGTCAAAAGCGCTGATTGGATGCATTGGGACACATGTCATGGGTAACCGTTCCAATATCTTTCTGAATCCCCCAAAATCAGCTATCATTAATGCTCATAATCATTATAATTTATTTCTCTCTCTTGCCGTTTACGTTTTCAAAATCTATTTAAACACATTTCTCATTCTTTACACTCTTTGACTTTCACTTTCTCTACAATCTAATTGATTTTAGTTTGCATCTTTCTCAAAACCCTTTCAATTTTCTTCTCAACTTTCTGTGTGAACATGGCTTCCTCAAGCAACCCAACTTCCAGTACTCTGAGAACAGATTCCTCAGAAGAATATGAAGAACCCTTCAGAACTCTTCTCACGCCCATCAAAAATCTAGAAGTACTCTCAAAATTGATTGTGGACTTTAACAGTCTTCAAGAGAACGGGTTCAATCTCTCTGAAGAAGTAAAGGCTCAAGGATGGAATAGGTATTTTGACCGTCTGGTAGGTCCAACGTTCCCAATCCTTGTGAAGGAATTTTGGATTCATGCTTCATCTTCCAACCATCAAGTTACTTCATACATAATGGGGAAGAAGATAGTCATAACTGAAGACCTTATTGCAAGATTGATAGGCTATAGTGGTGGTGGCGTAAGATGCATAGACATGGCTGAAAGATGTGCTGATGTCGCCCTAATTGCTAGATAAATCTTCACTCTAGGTCTTCCCTCCAGCAAGATAAGGGATCTAAAAGACCATCACAGAATATGGGCTAAGATTATTCTGGGATGCATAAACCACAGGAAGCCAACCAGCTCTCCTGACTACATCAACATTGATCAGCAGTTTCTGATCTACTTCATCTCCCAGAAGATTTAGGTGAATATGGCTCATCTGTTGTTCAACCATCTAAGGACTAGTGTTAAGGAGACCAGAGAAGAAGAGCGCACAAAAAGGGACTGGATACCCCTAGGAAGGCTCATATCAGATATTCTAACAGAGAATAAGCTGATTGATCATCTAACAGAAGCTCAGGAAATCAGCACTTTAGAAGCTACTGTTGGCAAACAGTTGAATGCAAAGAATCTGAAGAAGATGAAGATCATTGAGAACATCAAGAAGGAACCCAGTGTCACTTCTTTTGCAACAATCTCCAGCAGAAGAATCCCTCTGGATAACTTTCCCATGTTCTCAGAAATTAATTCTAAACCTGAGATAATAGTCAGATATCTGGATGCATGCAAGGCAGATGGTACAACACCAGATTTAAACATTCAGGATCTGCAGCAGAAGGATCCGGAAGTTGTGCTAAAGAAAAACAAGAAAAGAAAGGCTGCAACAGAAGGATCATCCCAGCGTACTCCCAAAGCAGCTAAAAAGAGAGGTAATCCTTCTTCTGTAATTGTTTTAGATTCAGTATCTGTATCAACATCTGTACCAATCCCCACTCAATCAGAAAACCCTACTCCACAAACACTTGATGACTTTGACATTGAATTTGACCCCTTCGAAACTTTAACTCTTAGAGGATCTCACTCCCTACCTACAAATCCAAATAATGAAGTAACACAACAAGAACTTGCAAAAGTTCTATCAGATATTGAAACCTTTGACCAACATATATCTGCTCCCATACCAGTAAATCCAAACTCTGAAACCATTTCAGAAACACCTCAACCAGAAATTCCACTCTCTCCTCTACCCGAAACTCATCCACCTTCTCCACAACCTAAACCATTACAACCTGAAGTGCAAACTTCTGCAGTCAAACCCCCTGAATCCTGCGAACCAGAACTTCATCACCATCAATCCAACCAAACTGTTGATTCTGATCCCATTCCCATTCCTGGAATCACTGAACCTCTGACCATCATTATACCCCTGACCATCTTGGATATTCCCCAAATTCCCTCCTCACTAGAATCAACTCCACCAAACACCCCAAAAAGTCCAATAATCATTCCAGACTCTCCCACTTCCTCACCAAAGATCAATCCAAATGACAATGCCAAAACTGTCATTGACTTAACTGTTTTTGAATGCCTGGCTGCCATAACCAACAAAACAGCCATTCCAAAACCAAAACCATCTGAGCCTACACCAGATGTTGCTACCAGTTTATTGATATTTGAAACAGAAATGCAGAAGTGGATAACTTCACTGAAGCAAGCTAGTCTTGAGCTGATTGATCCTGCTGCATCAGATTATCTTTGGACAAGTTTCAGAAAATGGGTATGTTCTGAAACTCATAAAATGCAAGAACAGAGCTACAAACAAGTTCAACGGAACTTCAGTAACCTGTTAAAAGTTTTTGAAGATCAAGTTCTGAGCCAGCTACTCAAGGAAGAAGTTCTCCCTCTGGACAATGCTCCCTGGTCTGAACATCGTCCAGCAAACAAAGTTCAACCAGAGTCAGAAGATCTCAATCTGACTGTTACTTCAGAGCAGATGATTCATGCTGAAGAACTGGGTCAAAAAGAGGATATTACAGAATGCTCTGTGAAGCATCTAGTTGTTGAAGACCTCAAGCTTCCTCCTATGAAAGGCAGACTTTAGAAGACCTGAAGAGATCTGATATGTTGATGCAGGAAAGAATGGATAAACAGGATGACAAAATTTCAGAAATCAAGAGCATGTTAACTAACCAGGAGGAAACCAACATCCAAATCAAGGGCTTGTTGGAAGCTTTGTTCACACGTCTTCCTCCTCCCTCTTAGATTTTCCTCTGTTTAAAAATTTTGTTTTTCTGTAGTATTCTCTACATAGATCTGAACTTATCCTTGATTCTGTTTTTAATATCAACTCTTTTTGGCTCTGATTATTTGTTCTTTTTGATAACTGACAAAAAGGGGGAGAAAGAAAAAGATATTTTCAATAACGGATTACTGAGACATAAGTCTCAAACATTCTAATCTACTCAAATTCTCTCTTCTAAAAAGCTGGAACAGGTACAAAACTCTGCTGAAAGATACAATAATATTCTAATGCTCAAAGACTCATGGAATTAAAAAGAAAGTAATCAACTCAGGGGGAGTTTTTCTACTTAATTCTATACTTTTTATTCTTTACTCTTTATTGAAAAAATCTGGTTTTTGTCATCATCAAAAAGGGGGAGATTGTTAGAACATAGTTTGATTCTACAACCCTTAGTTAAAGTTTTGATGATAACAAAATACATAGAATAATATTATTTCTAAAATATATACAAATAATAATTATGCTCCTTAAAATTATGCTTTGTATATGCAGAAGTTCTGATGGAATCAGCATCAGAAGGGAATCATCATCAGAAGATCAGCAACCTATGTTACACGCTGAAACACTGAAGTTTGATGACCAGAATCTGTGCCTAAACAAATACACTTTGACTCTGATCAAAGACATCTTTACCAAGTCATCAACACTCTGAAGCGTTATCAGCAGATACAGCAAAGAAGACTCTGAAGCATTACTGGTTATTCAAGACAAAATTAAATGCTAACGGCTTTCTTCAGACAAAGATCTTCTACAAAAGGAAAGTGCATTATTATCATTAAACCTGCTTTATGGACAATGTATCCTTGCTTGCCTATATAAACAGGACTGCTTGTGAAAAGAAGCACGTACGTACGCACTCAATTTTGCTAAGCTATCCAAACCACACATATTCAAAGCTTAAGCAAAGTCATTTTATTCCAAGCTTATTTTAGTGTAATTATCACAATTGTGGTATACAGTTTTGTAAGAAAACAAAAATACACTTGTTCATTTCATTTGTAAAAGAAGTTCCTTGAGATTAACCAGATTGTGGTTGTACTCAAGAAGACTTTAACAGTTGTTAAAGTAGGTGTTGTAATTCTTTGAGAATAGTGAATTAATACCTTGTTGGAGAGAGGCGAAATCACCTTGACGGGTGGACTGGAGTAGTTTGAGATCAAACAAACCAGGATAAAAATACTGTGTTGTCAAGCCATTTATTTTAAGATTTACAATTCAACCCCCCACTTCTTGTGTTTTTCACATCTTCAGTTGCAAGCTTTGACAGGGAAACACTTATCTTCAACTAGCTTCAATTCACAAGGCAAAAAGCCTCCTGCTGATGTCCTTTGATTCAGGAGGCAAATGCCTCTTTTCTGGTCCCTTTTGATTACACATTTTTCCTCCTACAGGCTTCTTTCGTTTGGGGCATGTGGCCCTCCTTTGTTGTAAGCTTCGATTGTGCCATTTACCCTCCGCATCCATTCTTTGTTTGGGGCGCGTGAATCCTTCAATACAAATTTTGGTTACACCTTTCGTTTGGGGCATGTGGCCCTTCTTTGTTGCAAGCTTCGATTGTGCACATACCCTCTGCATGCATCCTTCATTTGGGGCGCGTAAATCCTTTAATACAAGAATCAAGACTCCCTTTAGGCCAGAATGCACAAGGCAAAAACTCCCCCATGTCTATCAATCACCAGGAAATGGCACCTACAAAGTATTTGTTACTTTCACGCTAGCTTCGACTGGGCAGTATTCCCCTTGGAAATAGTTTGCTTCAACATAAAAACTCTACACTATGCCATGGTCTCGTGCGAAAGAAGTACCAGGATGGCACATTCGAAGGACTTTCCAGACATGCCTTGATTTCCCAATCGAATGACATGTTTTATTGATCCACTCAGGATCATGTATTTGGACCATTCGAAGGAACCCACAAAGGGCCTAGTCGAAAGACACTTATTTGGGCCCCTTCAAAGGATACCCACTTGAGCCATTCGAAGGACACTTTGATTTGAAAAAAGAAATGTTGTTGAGGAGTCTGGTCGAAGGATAGGGCTAGGGGGTCAAAACAAAAGGTTGAGATGCTCAAAGGTACTTTCTAACCAAGTCCCATGCGCTGCCAAGTTCAGGCCTGATACACTGGCCATAACACTCCAAAAGTGCTACACAACAGTCCTGAAACACTGCCCCATTCTTGCACCAAAATGGCATACAAGCATTGTCCCTCGAAAGCTACAAGAACAGCATGCCCTTTTTGTTTAAACTTTTTGTTTTCCATCCTAAAACATCAGCCTAAATCTCCTATAAATATGAGCCTCCAGCACACATCTTAAGGGCCCCTGGATAGTTGCAAGAAAACTCTTGTGAGAAATTCCCCAAAACTCAAACACCACCCAATGTTTTTTTTTAAATATTCTAAACACTTTTGAAAAACTCATACCCCTTCACACACTAAGTGAACCCTTCGACTCACTCCTTAAGTTGCCAGATAAATCACCTTCGACCCATTCCCCAACTACAATATAGTAATCCTTTAATTTATTCCTTTACTTGTTATAGAGAAACCTTAGATTCACTCATATATCTTCCTTCGATTCAGTGACTGCTTGAACAAAGTAGTAACTGAACTAGTCTCAGGAAGGCCCCAATAAACTTCCATTCACCACCAAGGAAGACACTTGCAGTTTCCTTCGATTTAAGAACTTCAAGAGGTAAGTTCTCTTTAAACTTGGAACTATTTCATTTAAATATCATGTGCACATGCCAATAAAGAAAAAATGTAGATATTTCATATAGGGAGCTTGACCATGTTTTAACCTTCAATTCTGATTGTCCATGTGTTTAAAATCTCAACTCTGACTAGTTAGGCTTTGGACTTTGAGACCCAATAATTTTGTGCTAACCCCTGGCCTGTAGCTTTCTAAAGTTACACTTGAATATTACATTTTAAAAGTTTAAAACAGGTTCACTGTATCCTTCGATTGTTTAAGAACTCAAGCCTTTCAAATCTCAAGCTAAGGGCCTAACATGCCTGCATTCGAAGGAGGCAACAAGGAGCCTGAGGCAAAGAGTGCACCTGATGTTGACCCCAGGCCTCAAACGAAAGAAGCATCCAGAAGGATGGTCACGCTGCCTTCCAGGTCCCAATCGAAAGAAGCAGGAAAATGGTGAAATCGAAAGACATGACCTTGCTGACTCCAGGCCCAAATCGAAGGAAGCCAAGAAGTGCAGAATCAAAGAGTGTAGCTGCCTGAATCGAAAGAGCCCATTTCCTTTCTTTATTTTATTTTGTCTTTATATTTTCTTGCTATTCAATATGGTTGTAATAGTGTAGGATTTATTTTTCTGCATTTTTATTACTTTTGTATAATTATTAGTAATTAGGATGTATGGCAAGATAAAACCAACAAGTAGATAACCTAAAATTCAAAGGAAAAATGTATGTAATCAAAAACATTATTCACACACATGCACCCTTAGGGTAATCTCACTTTTTGCCTCGGAAAAATAGTCATGTCCCTCGAATATGGGCATTTTAGCAAATACCCTCGATAAAAGATCGTAATCCCTCGATGACCCTTAATGTTGCCTCTGGTAAATGATCTAGTCCCTAAACAAAAATTGCTAAAACGTCCCATAGGTTGCCTTATATGACTATCTATACAAACGTCCCACGCTCGTCCCTTCACATCCAATGATAGGGCTTCTTACAAAATCAATGGTAAGATAGCAACATCTAAAGGAGGAGGAAAATAACATAGACCTTTTGAGTAGGTAGGATGCTCCTAGTTGCTCGCTTGCTCGCAACAAAAACATTTTATACACCAACACTTTTATTTCAAACATTTTCAAAAGACAAAGCTTTTTGTACGCGTTCTTATAGAAATGAGAACCATTGCAAAGACGCTTTTCAAAACACTTTCACAACCCACACCACAAGCACATTTTCAAACAAAAGCAAGTGATCTAGCAAGCAAATAAGATCTCGTAGATAACTATGGATGAAAAGGGTGCTAGTACCTTCCCTTTTCATAACCTACCCTTCCGAACTCAAGAAAATAATCTCAAAGGTCTTTCCTGTTCTTTTCACTATTTCCTTATTGGATAAAAGAAAAGTCGGTGGCGACTCTTGCTATCCGCAACAATTATGATCAAACGCAAAACACCTAAGTCAGTTCTCCCACCGCATTACAAGTAGGTAGATACTTTTAATCGCTTGCTCACAAAAACAAAATCATTTCACACAAACACTTTCAAAACATTTTCAAAAGATTTTAAAAACACGTTGTACGCATTCTTGAAGACTGATACAAGAATCATTACAAATTCAACCTTACAATGGCATTTTCAAAATATTTTCAAAACACACACACAAAGCAAATTTTCAAAAGTGAGCTAAGCGATTAAGAGCCCATAGACAACTATGAATGAAAAGGGTGCTAACACCCTCCCTTTCATAACCTACCCACTGACCTCAAAATCTATCAAGGTCTTTCCTGTTCTTTTCACCCTTTTCTAATTGGATAAAAGAAAATTCGGTGGTGACTCTTGCTATCCGCACATTTACGGTAAAATGAAAAACCAAGTTAGTTCTCACACCGTATTACAACCCCTCTCAAGTTACGAGCTTAATTTTCATCAAGAATTGGTTTCTATTACCAGTTGATAGCCCAAGGTACCAAGTGTGACCATTGGATTTATCATAAGGTTTCTCAAAGCATTACATTAGATGATTGGTGAAATTTTGACTGATTTGACTAAAAAATCAACTTTCTGACAAAGGAATGTCCTGACATTTTTCTTGAGAAACTTGGTTCTCAATGACTTGTATATGAATTAACGCATTCTGATATGGATTATGGAGCTTTCGTTGGTATTGTTTGAGGTTAAATTGCTTAAACTTGATTATCTAGTCATTTGAGCAAAAGTCAATTGTTGACCAAGTTGACTTTTGGTCAAAGCTGAAGTCAATGATCATGGTTCAACATCATATGGACTATGGTTGAAGAAACTCAAGAGAAATATGGATTTTGGAGTTACCTTGTTCATGGAGGTATCTTGGTGAAATTGGAAAGTTTTCTAAGTGTGGAAAGTCATAAGACTAAACTTCAAAAATTCAATACTTCTTCATTTCTTATTGAAAATGTGCAAACTTTACATGGTTGAAAAGATAAAAACAAAATCTACAACTTTGTCATTGTGGTCTCATGCCAAATAGTGATTATTTTGAGACTTATGGAGCAAAGAATTATAGGTCGCTTTGTTGAATTATAGGTCATTTCTCAAAGTTCTGATGTGTTACATTTCATTCATTACAAATCAAGGAGTAATGGCTGGTACTGGACAAGATATGTATTTTTGGAAAGTACATTAACAATATTTTATCAACCTTCCAAAAACATCTTCTCATATCTCAAATGGAAATAAAGAGCTCCGCCTATATAAATGAGTTCTTGAAGGGTGATTAAATAACACTTGCGCGCATACAATATAAATATTCATAAAGCTATTTTATCTATTATTCTGTTCACTGTTCTTTAACATTGTGTAAAACATCACAGTTATGATATAGTTTAATAGAAACATTCTTGTACACATTTTTTATTCACATTTTATAATTCCTTGAGAAACCAAGTTGCGGTTTAGTCTCAAGAAGACATTGACGATAGTCTTTGTGAGTTGTAATCAAAGTTTTGATTAGTGGACTGGAGTATTTTGAGTTCAAACGAACCAAGATAACTAAACATGTCATACTGTTTTTTTAAAAACCCCAATTCAAACCCCCTTTCTTGGGTGTTTCTATCCGTCAATTGGTATCAGAGTACCTGGTTCTGGGAGCTAACACTTAACCGTGTCATAAAAATATCCTAGCAAGAAAAAAACTATGGTGGAATTAGTTCAGAACAACAACAATAATAACTATGATGGTAAAGACAAAATCGGCGGCAGACCCCCAATGTTTGACAGTGAAAATTTCGATTACTAGAAAGACAGAATCAAAAGTTTCTTTCTAGCTTATGAAGCAGATTTCTGGGATATGGGGACTGATGGCTACATTCATTCTTGTGATGAAAATGGTCAGAAGATTGATAGAAAGAAAATGTCAGATCAAAAAAAGAAAGAGTTCAGAAATCATCACAAGGCCCGAATAATTCTCGAGTACCATTTCATACACCGAGTATGAGAAAATCACAAATATAGATTCTTCTAAAAACATGTTTGACTCTCTTGGTCAAATAAATCAATATCAGACAAAACTTTGGCAAGTTCTGGTTGGTTTTGTTCAGGATTTGGATTCTGAGATAGGGAGTGAGTTTCATTCAGACCTAGAGTTTCTGATGGATCAAACCCTATGTCAAAGTCTTCAAATGTTTGTGGAGTAGGATGTTCTGGTTGAGTAGGCATGGCTTCAGATGTTGATACATTTATTGATTCTATAACAGTAACAGAGGAGGGATTACCTTTCTTTTTGGTGTCTTTTGGAGTCTTTTGAGATGGTCCTTCTACTGCAGCTTTCCTTTTCTTGGTATTCTTCAAAGCAACTTCTGGAGCAGCCTTATGCAAATCCTGGATGTTGATTTCTGGTGCAGTACTATCTGCCTTGCAAGTGTCCATATATCTGACTATTATTTCTGGTTTGGAGTCAATCTCAGAAAATAGAGGAAAATCATCCAGAGGTATCCTTCTTGAAGTGATGGTTGCATGAGAAGTAACAGTGGGTTCCTTCTTGATATTCTCAATGATTTTCATCTTCTTCAGATTTTTAGCGTTCAGGAGCTTCCCAGCAGTTGCTTCCAATGTGCTGATTTCCTAGGCCTCAGTCAAATGTTCTATCAGCCTATTCTCTGTCAGAATATCTGATATGATTCTTCCTAAGGGTATCCAGTCCCTCTTGGTCCATTCGTCTTCTCTTGTTTACTTCACACTAGTTCTAAGATGATTAAACAGCAAGTGTGGAAGATTTACCTTTGTCCTCTTAGCAATGAAATAGATCAGAAACTACTGATCAATGTTGATATAGTCAGGAGAGCTAGTTGGCTTCCTGTGGTTGATACACCCCAGAATGATTCTTGCCCAAATTCTATGGTGATCCTTCAGATCTCTGATTTTGCTGGAGGGTAGTCCATGAGTAAAAATTTCCCTTGCTATAGAACTTACATCAGAGCATCTCTCAGCCATGTCAATGCATCTGACGCCTCCACCATTGTATCCAATAAGCTTTGAAATTAGGTCTTATGTAATAACAATTTTCTTCCCCATGACATAAGAGGTAACCTGATGATTTGAAGAAGAAGCATGTATCCAGAATTCTTTGACAAGAATTGGAAAAGTTAGCCCGAGTAGACGGTCAAAGTACATGTTCTAACCTTGAGCAGTGACGTCTTCATACAGATTGAAGCCATTTTCTTGCAAGCTTTCAAAGTCAATAATCAGTTATGAGAGAACTTCCATATTATCAATGGGTGTGAGCAGTGTTCTGTAAGGTTCTTCATATTGTTCCATTGAAGCTGATTCATGAGCACTGACATTTTGGACACTTGAAGAAGCCATTGTTCACACGAGATTTTGAGGAAGATGAAAGGGGTTTTTGAAAACAAGAGCTTGAAACGATAGAAAATATCGAGGGAGTAAAAAAAGTGAATGTAAAAAGTAAAATTTGAGTTTAAATAGGTTTCTTTGAAAACATAAGCAGTAAGAGAGAGAAATAATTAGTCTTGATTATAAGCATTAATGACAGCTGAAATCAGGGGATTTAGAAAGATACTTGAACGGTTACCCATGACATGTGTCTCAATGCACCCAATTAGCGCCTTTGACCTTTCAGAAAAGTGAACGCGTGTTCAGCCTCAGAAAGTAGCTGATGAATGGATGACAACTGTTTGATTATGTGAATAACACGCTTCTATCCTTGAAATGAAATGTTCAGATCTTCTTGGATAGATTCTGATGCAATCTGTACTTCTAAACTCTGAAGACAGGTTGATCAGTAGTTCACAGAAAATAACAATGTTCTGAAGGTTAAGATATACAAATAAAATATTTTATTCTGGGCATAGCTTCATGCTGAGATGTTTCAGAATGAAGTTAAACCTATCTTCAGAAAGAGGTTTTGTAAAGACATCAGCCCATTGATGGTCTGTGTCAATAAATTTTAAGCTGAGAATCCCTTTCTGAATATAATCCCTAATAAAATGATGTTTTATTTCTATATGATTAGCCCTAGAATGCAAAATTGGATTCTTACTGAGACAAATAGCAGAAGTATTATCACAAAGGATAGGAATGTTACTCTCAAATATGTTGAAGTCTTCAAGTTGACTTTTCATCCAGAGCATTTGTGTGCCACATCCAACAGCTGCTATGTATTCAGATTCTACTGTTGATAGTGCAATTGTGGACTGTCTCTTGCTGGTCCATGAGATCAGATTTTCTCCCAGAAACTGGAAGCTTCCAGAAGTGCTTTTACGCTCTACTCTATCTCCAGCGAAGTCAGCGTCACAATATCCTACTAAGCTGTAATCATTTTATTTTCTATAAAACAAACCCAGATAAGTAGTACCTTTCAGATACATGAAAATTTGCTTAACTGCTGTTAAGTGAGATTCTCTAGGATCTGATTGGAATCTAGCACATAAACAAACACTGAATAAAATTTCAGGCCTTGAATCCGTCAGATAGAGAAGAGAATCAATCATACCTCTGTAGACCTTCTGTTCTACCTTTTTACTTACCTCTTCCTTTTCCAGAATGCACGTGGGGTGCATTGGAATCTTTGAGGGCTTACATTCTGAGAGATCAAATTTCTTCAGAAGTTCTCTGACATATTTGCTCTGATGAATGTAAGTTCCTTCTGGAGTTTGGTTTATCTGAATGCCCAGAAAGAATTTGAGTTCCCCCATTAAGCTCATCTCAAACTCTGCCTGCATACATTTAGCAAACTCTCTTCCCAGAGAGGGTTTAGTAGATCCAAAGATGATGTCATCAACATAAATCTGACATACTAACATGTCATTCTTAATTGTCTTACAGAATAAGGTTGTGTCCACTTTCCCTCTGGTGAATTCCTTTTCTAACAAGAAGTTACTTAGTCTTTCATACCAAGCTCTGGGAGCTTGTTTCAGACCATAGAGTGACTTCTTTAGTTTGAAAACATATTCTGGATTTTTGGAATTCTCAAACCCAGGGGGTTGGTGCACATATACCTCTTCATCTATATATACATTTAAGAATGCACTTTTGACATCCATATGATACAGAGTGATGCCATTGTTTACAGCAAATGATATTAAATGTCTGATAGATTCTAACCTGGCGACTGGAGCAAAGGTTTCTGTATAGTCTATCCCATATTGCTGACTATAACCTTGTGCTACCAGTCGTGCTTTGTTTCTGATGACTTCACCTTGCTCGTTCAGTTTGTTTCTGAACACCCACTTTGTTCCAATTACATTGAATCCTTTTGGTTTGGGAACCAGATCCCATACGTCATTTTTGGTGAATTGATTCAGTTCCTCCTGCATTTCCAGAATCCAGTCATTGTCCAGAAGTGCTTCATCAATAGTTGTTGGTTCAATCAGAGAGACCAGTCCCATGAGGGATTCTTCAGAGTTTCTAATTGTTGATCTTGTTCTGATTGTATCATCTTTCTTTCCCAGTATTGTATCTTTTGGGTGAGCAATGCTGCTTCTGGATAACCTTTTCTGAAGTTGGTCAACTGAAGGTGCTGGATTGCTTGCAGTAACTCTTTCTGATGTTGAGAGAGCGTCTCTGTTGAGAACTTCTCATGAGTTGTCTTCAGTACCTATGAGTTCAACTTCCATACCTATTGTTCCAGAGCCAATGATTTTTCCTCTCTGATTGCCTCCAAAGCCCACGTAGCCTCCAGGCTTAAGTTCCAGGCTTTGGAACATATGCCTTCTTCCTGTCATGTGTCGCGAGCAGCCAAAGTCCAGGTACCATGACTGGTGTCTTATCCTTGCTTCTAAAGATATCTGCTACATGTATAATTTTATCCTTAGGTACCCATATTTTCTTGGGTTATGATTTGTTAGTTTTACCAAAATTCTTATTGAATTTTGGTTTGGTAGAATAATCACTACTTGTGTATTTTATGTCATGTGTGTGCCCATATATAAAGTGTGATTTGAGTGGTGTGTGTTTTATAACTAATTCCATGGTATTTTTAGGTGTAGATACCTTCCCTTGATATCCTATCCCTTTTCTTTCATTTCTGCTAACTCCATAGATCATTGAAGCCATCTTGCTTCTGTCTATGTTTTTAGCTAGAAACTTCTGAAAGCTGTGATCATACTCTTTGATGATCTCATCAGCATTACTGGGAGTCTCTAAGATTGTTTACTTCTGAGAGTTTTTCAAATCATTTTCTAATTTTGAAATTTTTTCTTTTAACTCGGAATTCTCTAATCTGAGACTCTCAGACTTTTCAGAGTCAGAGGCAAGATTCCTTTTCAGGTTCTTGAATTTGACTCTGATTTGCTGATACCTTTCCAAAAATTTTTTTAGACTTTCTGCAAGTTCAGCCTTAGTAAAATTTATGGTAAAATCAAGAAATACCTCTTCAGTGTCTAATTCTGAGTCTGAACCAAAAGCTTCACTGTCTTCTGATACGTTTCCCATGAGAGCTATGTTTGCTCTTTCGTCATCTGATTCTGAATCAGCTTCAAAGGTGTCAGAATCATCCCATGTAGCCATGAGGCTTTTCTTCTTTTCCTTGAAGAACTTCTTTTTGGGCTTCTCCTTCTAAAGCTTTGGGCAGTCACTTTTGTAGTGCCCTTGCTCGTTACACTCATAGAAGATGATGTCCTTGTTGTTTGGCTTTCTGTATCCTGAAGAACCTTCAGATCTTCTGTGTCCAGACGAAGAGTTAGACTTTCTGTATCTGGAGGAAGATTCATTCTGATTCTCTAATCTTCTAGGATTTCTGAATTTCCTTTGCCCTCTGCTTCTATAGTTGGTTCACCCTTCTGGAGAGGAAAGACAATTCATCTTCTTCTGATGAGGATCCATCAGAAGTTTCTTCCACAACCTGCAAAACCTTAGAGTCATTTTTTCTGTTAGATTTTAAAGCTAATGGCTTACCTTGCTTTTGAGGCTCATCTTCTTCTAGCTTTATCTCGTGACTTCTGAGGGTGCTGACAAGTTCCTCCAGAAATATTTTGTTGAGATCTTTGGCTAGCTTAAGTGTTGTGACCATTAGCCTCCATTGCTTGGGCAAGTTTCTGATGATCTTCTTAACATGATCAGCAGTAGAATACCCTTTGTCAAGAACCTTCAGTCCAGCAACAAGGATTTGGAATATTGAAAACATAGTTTCTATAGATTCACTATCTTCCATCTTGAATGCCTCATAATTCTAAATGAGTTCAAGGGCCTTGGTTTCTTTGACTTGAATGTTGCCTTCATGCGTCATTCTCAAAGAGTCAAACATGTTCTTGGCAGTCTCTCTGTTTGATATTTTCTCATATTCTGAGTATGAGATGGCGCTGAGAAGTATTGTTCTGTCCTTGTGGTGGTTTCTGAATTCACACTTTTGCTGATCAGACATCATTTTTCTGTCTATCCTCTGACCATGTCCATCCACTGGGTGCGTGTATCCATCAGTCACCATGTCCCACAGATCAGCATCATGGGCCAGAAAGAAACTCTCAATTCTGTCTTTCCAGTAATCAAAGTTTTCTCCATCAAAGATTGGAGGTTTGCCACTGAATCTGTCCTTGTCTTCATGGTTTTCATTGCTGATGTTTTGGCTTGGTCCCACCATAGTGTTTTTCTGAAGCTTGGATCTTGTACTGACACGGTTAAGTGTTTAAGCTTAGAACCAGACGCTCTGATGCCAATTGAATATGTGAAAAACAAAAGAAAGGGGGGGGGGGATTCAATTGAAAACATGAGATTAAAAGCGCAACGACACAATATTTTTATCCTGGTTCGTTTGATCTCAAACTACTCCAGTCCACCCGTCAAGGTGATTTCTCCTCTCTCCAACGAGGTCTTAATTCACTAATCTCAAAAGGATTACAATAACTACTTAAACAACTGTTAAAGTCTTATTGAGTACAACCACAATCCGGTTAATCTCAAGGAACACTATTTCAAAACAATTGAACAAGAATGTGTGTTGTTGTTTTTCTTACAAAAACTGTTATCACAACTGTGATAATTTACACAAGATTATAGCTTGGAAATATAAAGAATATTGCTTGCAGTTTTAAATAAGCGTGAGTGGTATTTAGAAAATCGTCCACGATTTTGAATACTGACTCTGCTTATATAGGCAATGGATTTAATGTTGATCATCAAGCGTGTTAAATGCCATTAACTTAATTTCCATTTGGAGAAGATCCTGTCTGAAAGAAGCCGTTGGAATTGATGTTGTCTTGAATGATCAGTAACACTTCAGAATCTTACATCCTTGCCTGTTGCTGACGCTTCACAATATTGATGACTTGGATTAACATGTTCTTGTTCAGAATCAGAGTTTACTTAGCTTAAGCGCAGGTTCTGGTCATCAATCTTCAGCGCATGTTCTTATTGCTTCAGCGTGTAGCTCTTGTGCTTTAACTTCTGATGTTGATATGGTCAGAACTTCTGCATACATAAAAACATAATTTTTAGGGTGCATATTTTTTCTTTGTATTTGTTATTTGTTCTTTGTATTTTTTATCATCAAAACTCTAACTAAGGGATGTAGAATCAAACTATGTTCTAACAGCATAAAGGTAACACACAAGTAAAAGATACCAAAGCTCTTGCACTCATCTAGAAGTACGAAGCTTTCAAGATGGAAGAAGATGAAACAGTTGAGACAATGTTCTTAAAGTTTCAAATTCTGGTTACTGGGTTGAAAGTTCTGGACAAAGGGTACTCAACAACAGATCATGTAAATAAAATCATCAGAAGCTTACCAAAGAAATGGAGACCCGTAGTCACAACCTTAAATCTTGCCAAAGACATGAACAATATATATCTTAAAGAACTTATCATCTCCTTGAGAAGTCACGCAACAAAACTAGAAGAAGATGAGCCCCAAAAGAAAGGTAAGTCTCTTGCTCTTAAATCTAATAAAAATATGAAACTAAAGCCTTTCAGGTAGAAGAAGAAAGCTCAAAAGGATCCTTATTAGAAGAAGACGAACTATCTCTTCTCTCTAGAAGGGTCCAACAACTATGGAAGCACATATAAAAGAAATTTAGAAACCCTAGGAGATCAAGCGGTTATTCTGATTCATCCTCTGGCTACAAAAAGTCAAGAAACAAAGATGTTGTTTCTTACGAATGCAAGGAACCTGGCCACTACAAAAGCGATTGTCCTAAACTTCATAAAGAAAAGCAAAAGAAGAGATTTAACAAAGAGAAGAAGAAAATTCTTATGGCTACCTGGAATGACTAAGAATCTTCTAAAGCAGAATCAACATCAGAAGATGAACGTTCCAATATCACTTTAATGGCCAACATATCAGATGACACTAATTCATCTGAATTAGAATCAAACTCATAAGCATAAGAGGTATTCTCTAACTTTTCTAGATCTTAATTATAAGATAGTCTGTCATAAATTCTTGAAAAATATCAGCAACTTCAATTCAAATACATGAACCTGAAACATGGTCTAGTATCTGACTCTGAAGAAACTAGGAAACTAAAAGCAGGAAATTTTAAGCTAAAAGAAACCATCTCTAATCTTAAAAATAAGAATTCTATTATTAAAAATGAGTTACAAAAAGCTCAGAAAGAATTCGTCTCAGAAGTTTCAACTAGTTCTAGTAGCATCATAAAAGAATATGATTATAGTTTTCAAAAATTTCTAGCTAAAAAAATAGATAGAAGCAACATGGCTTCAATGATCTATGGAGTTAGCAGAAATTGGAGAAAATGTGTAGGATATGTGAAACCAAAAGAATAAGAACCATATCAACCAAAGAAAGTTGATGATATGGTCATAAAACACACACCTTTAAACTCACACTTCACGTATGAACACACACATGATATAAAATATACTAGTGAATCTTACTCTGAATCTCGTGTGAAACCAAAATTCGATCAAAATTTTGGAAACTCTAACAAACAAGGACCCAAAAGATATGGGGACCTAAAGATAAAATCATATATGTTGCATATGTCTTTAACAGCAAAGTTGAAACACCAGTCTTGGTACCTATACTCTGGATGATCTCGACACATGATGGGATGAAAGCATATGTTCCAAAGCCTGGAACTTAAATCTGGTGGATACGTAGGGTTCGGAGGAAATCAGAAAGGAAAGATTATTGGCTCTGGAACCATTGGTAACGGTACACTTCCCTCTATAACTAATGTTATGTTAGTAGATGGATTAATGCATAACCTGTTATCCATAAGTCAATTAAGTGATAACGGTTATGATATAATCTTTAATCAAAAGTCTTGTAATGTAGATAGTCAGAAATATGGAACGATCCTCTTTAATGGTAAGAGAAAGAACAACATTTATAAAATAATACTTTCTGAACTTAAAAGCCAGAATGTAAAATGCCTTATGTCTGTTAACGATGAGCAATGGGTATGGAACAGAAGATTTGGGCATGTTAGTATGAGAAGAATATCTTAGATTAACAAACTCAATCTGGTCAGAGGACTTCCTAACTTGAAGTTCATATTAGATGCTTTGTGTGAATCATATCAAAAAGGAAAGTTTGCAAAACCCCCTTTCAAATCTAAAAAAATGTTGTTTCTACCTCTAGGACATTAGAACTTCTCCATATAGATCTGTTTGGACCAGTGAAAACTATATCCATCAGCGGTAAGAGGTATGGAGTAGTGATCGTAGATGACTATAGCAGATGGACATGGGTAAAGTTCTTAAGACACAAGGACGAGTCACACTTTGTGTTCTCTACCATCTGTAACCAAGTTTTGAATGAAAAAGAGTTCAGAATTGTAAAAGTCATAAGTGATCATGGTGGTGAATTCGAAAATAAAAGTTTTGAAATTTTTTTTTTATGAAAATGGAATTTCTCATGATTTCTCTTATCCTATAAATCCTCAACAAAACGGAGTTGTAGAACGAAAGAATAGAACTTTACAAGAAATGGTAAAAACCATGATCAACGAGACTAACATTGCTAAACACTTATGGGCAGAAGCAGTTAACACATCGTGTTATATTCAGAATAGAATCTGAATAAGACCTATTCTGGAAAAGACTCCATATGAACCGTGGAAGACCATAAAGCCCAATATTTCTTATTTCCATCCATTTGTATGTACTTGTTTTATGTTGAACACCAAAGATCATCTGAACAAGTTTGATTCTAAGGCACAAAAGTGTTTCATGTTAGGATACTCTGAACGTTCAAAAGGTTATAGAGTATATAACATAGAAACACAAATTGTGGAAGAATCTATTAATGTAAGATTTGATGATAGGCTTGGCTCTCAAAAGTCAAAGAAGGGTGAATCTTTTGCAGATATAGAAGTTCAATTTACAGTTACTGAAGATAAATATTCAGAAAATAAAAGTTCAGAACTTCAGCCAAATATAGAAGAAGACATTACAAATATTACAACAACTTCTGAAGAATCCATCCAAAAAAGAAAATCCATAAGTAGCTTAACACATCCTGAAAACATGATTCTGGGAAAGAAAGATGATCCAATCAGAACAAGATCTACACTCAGAAATACTGAAGAATCTCTCATTGAATTAGTGTCTCTGATCGAACCTACTTCCATAGATGAATCACTTTTAGACAATGATTTTATACTTGCAATGCAGGAAGAACTAAATCAATTTACCAGAAATGATATATGGGATCTAGTTCCTAAACCAAAAGGCTTCAACATCATTGGAACTAAATGGGTCTTCAGAAATAAGCTAAGTGAGCAAGGAGAAGTTTTCAGAAACAAAGCTTGACTCATTGCACAAGGTTATAATCAACAAGAAGAGATAGACTATACAGAAACCTTTGCTCAAGTCGCCAGGTTAGAATCTATCAAAATTTTAATTCCATTTGCTGTAAATAATGACATCACTCTTTATCAGATGGATGTCAAAGTGCCTTTTTAAATGGTTACATTGATGAAGAAGTTTATGTGCACCAACCCCCTGGTTTTGAAAATACAAAACATCCAGAATATGTTTATAAACTTAAGAAATCATTATATTGTCTGAAACAAGCTCCTAGAGCTTGGTATGAAAGACTAAGTAACTTTCACTTAGTAAATGATTTTACAAGAGGGAAGGTGGAAACAACTCTATTATGTAAATCATTTAAAAATGACATTCTAATTTGTCAAATATACGTAGATGATATAATTTTTGGATCTACTAAAGCCTCGTTGGGCAAAGAATTTTCTAAGACTGTGCAGGAAGAATTTGAAACAAGCTTGATGGGTGAATGTTGGAAGCGGTATAGCAGCAATCAACAAAAGTTTTGGAAATATTTATCCGAGAATTTATCGTGTCCACAAAGATTGGTTATTGAATTGTCGTTCGACAAATCTCTCGTTAGAGTTTGGGGATGAATGGTTTGTAAAGAAAATGTTATCAACAGAAAATAAATATAAACAAAAGTAAAAACTAAGGAAGAACTTATCAAGCCTGCAAATAATCTACTCATCACAGACTTAAATCTATCGACCATTTATACGCAACCTAACAATACTCATCAATGTCACCACGTATCATTCACAACCTAAGTCATTTCTAACCTAAATTAAGAGACCAAATGTATCATATCAGAAGTGATCTCTCTACCTTCACAACAACATAGAAGACAACTATGTAATCGCACTAACAATCTCTCAGCACAGCACAACCATACAGAGGCATTAAGCTCTGATACCCCGATACCCAAGTAGATGTTAGCTCTAAATCTATCTCTAGAGTTTAGAAACTAACAGATAATCATCCTAGATAAGAATCTAAGCAGTATATGTCTATAACAACTCAAATCCCTAGCACAGAGAAAAATCTAAGACAACAATCCATAAATATTTGTAAAGAAAGTTTTATATAACGCCATGGATGACAAATATACATAAGTTCAGAGTAAAATACATGTACAAAACCCAACAAAAGAGAAATACATAGAGAGGTGAAGAGATAAACCACAAATCTTCCGGTTTGTCAGTGTCGGTCAATGAGAAATTCACCTCCAATCATCCATAAGAAAAGACCTAGTGTTGTTATCTAAGCTAATCCACTACAAAAATGAGGTGGATGGAGTTGAGAGAACAAAAATTTCTCCCAAAACCAACCCAAAAAATGTGTTTTTACACCTAAATATGCATTTCTGACTATCCAGCATCGCGCGATGACCAAAAAGCATTGCCCGACGACCAAACCAACGTTTTTCCCACGCTATAGCTCGCCTAGCGTCGCCCGACGACCAAAAGCGTCGCTCGGTGACAGATGACAGAAAGTTGAAAAATCAGCACAGCATCCTGCATTATTTCGGCCATAACTTTTGAACCGTAACTGTGATTCGCGCCCAGTTCGAAGCATTGGAAACTTATTCAATGATCTTTCTAAAAATGACAAAGTATAAACCAAATTTATGATTTTTTATTATTTGATTTTGATCCTTATTCATTGACGAGTTGCTCAAAATTACGCGTTTGAAGTCGTGTCTTCGACACTTTATTGCTCATGCTCCAAATACACATCAATACCTACAAAATGAATGAAAAAATATCAAACGATACCCTATGTACACAAAAACAAAAATAAACACAAACTAAATGTATTTATATAAAAGTCGGGTTTATTCAACGATATTAACAACAAAAAGTCGATAAGTGCAACAAAAAGTATATACAAAAATAGCTATAATTTGCACTTATCAATCTCTCCCAAACTTGAACTATTGTTTATACTCAAACAAAGTCAAATAACATAAAGAACAAAGAATGATAAATCAAAGAATCACGAATCAACATATTTTGAAAAAGGAAAACCAATATAATGGTTCAAATGAAAAACAATACACACAAAGTAAACACTTACCACTAAACTACGACTATAACATAAACATGAAACAAATGCTAAATACAAAGAATATGCCAAACACTCTAAAACGATACTAGTTCACAAATGAATCACACCTAGCAAACACAATCATCGGTAGATGAAAAATACACAAAAATGGGGTATTTTCACTCATCCAACAATCTTGCAAACAATAGACTAAATTATGCATTCATCCAAAAATGTACATTGAAAATATAAAAGCAAGAATCTCAAGGGATTTTTAAGGTTGTAATGTGGCATGGTTAACAAACAAGTGATAAGTCATAAAGCTAATCGAAACAAAAACTTGCCTAAACCTAGGGGAGTAATTACTTCCACAAAGTTTCAAACAATAGAATTTCAATCAAAATTCTTTTTCATCACAAGTCTCACACCAACACACATCACTTATTAACCCAACATTATTCCATACTCTTTTTTGTTTTTGTTTTTTCAATGCTTTTTCAATTTCTCTCTTTCTTTTTCTATCATTTCTTTTTCACATTTTTTTTCTTTCTTTTCTTTTCTTTTATTTTTCTATTCAACCTCATAGCAATCAACCAATAAATACACAATAATTTTACTCTCCAACTTGAATTCAACCGCATCATTATGTGAATACTCCATACTTTATAAGGAAAGGTAAAAATTCAACTAAAAATCATAGTTAAGGGTTCAAGAAAACAAAGAATCAACATCCATGCAAAAAGGGAAAGTAAACACTCATAGACAAGCATTTAGTAAATACAACATGGATATCGACAAAAAGCTCAAAGGGGTTACTAATGATCACACACTCACAAGGTGAATTGACTTATTTCGCCAAGGTAGTTATTCTCAAATGAAACAAAAATAATTTCCTTGATCATATTCAAGCTTTCATACAATCAACACAAACAAAAGATTAAGCAGAATAAAATCCAGTTAAAACAAGAATTATGGCTTCCAGCATATGTGAACAATGGAAAGCTACCTCACAAAAAGGGTGGGATCTAAAGTGATTCATAAATGAACAAGTATACAAAAGAATGAATGGAATAAAAATTATAAAAAGTCTAAGTATCATGAATATGCTAAAGTATAGAAAGCGATAAACACATACCTTGAACGTGTACAAAACTTTAACAAAATCATTACCGCGCATTCACAAGTCGAAATGATCAAACTTGACAAATCACCTCAATATTCTACAAGTTACCGGACTAAAACTTGAGTCCAAACAACAATAAAAGAATTAGAAAAATAATACTCCTACAAAATTTCAATGTACAAAATTTATAATATATACAATGAAGAAAGCTCCTCAAGTTAAACACGACAAGCTTTCAGAAAACACAAATTGACATAACTAAACAAATACAAATAACAATATGAAAACCGGGTGAAAATGAATTAACAAGTTGAAAAGTGATGATTTGAAATTCAGAATATTTCCTTGTTTCAACTTGTTAAAACACAAATCACCACACACATAAAAAAATACAAACAAACATGCTTGTTTTATGTCGTAAGCTCGACGCCTTTATTGTGTGAGCTAGTAACCTCCTCTCATCATGCCATGGTATTGTCACACGACACAAACCTAAAGAAAGTGTCCTAAAAATCACACAACAAACGTTACGAAAATGAGACAATTCACAACAATACGTGAAAACATATATATGCACAAATATCATATACAAGTTAATGTACAATTTCTATACAACATATACATTAATTATAAAACTCAAAAACAAAACAATTATCGCAATCCGAAGACAATAGAACCAATCCTCGGCAACGACGCCATTTTGTTGGAAGCGGTATAGCGGCAAGCAATAAAAGTTTTAGAAATATTTATCCGGGAATTTATCGTGTCCACAAAGATTGTTATTGAATTGTCGTTCGACAAATCTCTCGTTAATGATATTGGGGATAAATGGTTTGTAAAGAAAATGTTATCAACAGAAAATAAATATAAACAAAAGTAAAAACTAAGGAAGAACTTAAGAACTTATCAAGCCTGCAAATAATCTACTCATCACAGACTTAAATCTATCGACCAGTTATACGCAACCTAAAAATACTCATCAATGTCACCACGTATCACTCACAACTTAAGTCATTTCTAACCCAAATTAAGAGACCAAATGTATCATCTCAGAAGTGATCTCTCTAACTCCTTAATAACGCAGAAGACAACTATGTAATCACACTGACAATCTCTCAGCACAACACAACCACACAAAGGCATTAAGCTTTAATACCCAAGTAGATGTCAGCTCTAAATCTATCTCTAGATTTCATAAACTAATAGATAATCATCCTAGATAAGAATCTAAGCAGTATATGTCGATAACAACTCAAATACCTAGCCCAGTGCAAAAATCTAAGACAACAATCCATAAAGATTTGTAAAAGAAAGTTTTATATAACGCCATGGGCGACAAATATACATAAGTTCAGAGTAAAATACATTTACAAAACCCAACAAAAGAGAAAAACATAGAGAGGAGAAGAGATAAACCACAAATCTTTCGGTTTTTCAGTGTCGGTCAATGAGAAATCCACCTCCAATCATCCATAAGAAAAGCTCTGGTGTTATTATCTAAGCTAATCCACTACAAAAATGAGGTGGATGGATTTGAGAGAACAAAAATCTCTCCCAAAACCAACCCAAAAAATGTGTTTTTACACCTAAATACGCATTTCTGACTGTCCAGCATCACCCGACGACCAAAATAGCGTTTTTGCCACGCTACAGCTCGCCTAGCGTCACCCGGCGACCAAAAGTGTTACCCGGCAACAGATGACAAAAAGTTGAAAAATCAACACAACATCCTGCATTGTTTCGGCCATAACTTTTGAACAATAACTCTGATTCGCGCCCGATTCGAAGCTTTGGAAATTGTTTTCAATGCTCTTTCTAAAAATGACAAAATATAAACCTAATTGATGATTTTTTATTATTTTATTTTAATCCTTATTCATTGACGAGTTGCTCAAAATCGCATGTTTGAAGCCGTGTCTTCGACACTTTATTGCTCATGCTCCAAATACGCATCAATACCTACAAAATGAATGGAAAAAATATCAAACGATACCCTATGTACACAAAAACACAAGTAAACACAAACTAAATGTATTTATACAAAAGTAGGGTTTATTCAATGATATTAACAACAAAAAGTCGATAAGTGCAACAAAAAGTATATACAAAAATAGCTACAATTTGCACTTATCAGTGAACTCAAATTCTTTCTGGTAATTCAAATCAATCATACCCCAGAAGGAACCTACATACGTCAAAGTAAGTAAGTTAAATAACTTCCTAATAAATTTGATATGTCAGAAAGTAATCCATCCAAAACTCATGTGCATCCTACATGCTTTCTGGAAAAGGAAGAGGTAAGTAAGAAAGTAGAACAAAAGCTCTATAGAGGTATGATTGATTCTTTCATATATTTAACAGCTTCAAGAACTAATATTCTATATATCATTTGTCTTTGTGCCAGATTCTAATCAGATCCTAGAGAATCTCACTTAACAACAGTTAAGCGAATTTTCAAGTATCTAAAAGGTACTACTAATCTTGGTATTTGTTATAGAAAATATAGAGAATATAAATTAGTAGGGTACTGTGATGCTGACTTTGCTGGAGATAGAATAGAAATAAAAAGTACTTCTAGAAGCTACCATTTTCTAGGAGATAACTTAATCTCGTGGTCCAGCAAAAGACAATCCATTATTGTACTATCAACTATTGGAGCTGAATATATAACTGTAGCTGGATGCAGTACTCAGATGTTTTAGAAGAAGATTCATCTTGAAGATTTTCATATTTATGAGAGTAACATTCCTATCCTCTATGATAGTACTTCTGTTATCTGTCTTTCTAAAAATCCTATTCTACATTCTAGGGTTAAACATATAGAAATTAAACATCATTTCATTAGGGACTATACTCAGAAAGGAATTCTTTGTTTTAAATTTATAGACACATACCATCAATGGGCTAATGTTTTCACAAAACCCTTTGCTGAAGATATATTTAATTTCATTCTGAAACACCTCAGTATGGAATTATGCCCAGAATGAAAATGTAGTTTCTGTATATTTAATCCTCTGAATTTTTTGATTTGTTTTTGTGAACATCTGAACAATAGTTCTTCAGAAGTGAGAAGGAAAATTGTCTCAGAAAATATCCAGAAGATATGAACATTTTCTGAAAATTCTTCATTTCAAAAATAGACGCAAGCAGTTCACCACATCAACATTTGTCAAACCTAAACGCTAAGTCACTCTCTGAGGCTGAACATGTGTTCAAAATCTGAAGGGCTGAAAGGTTTGAGTTGATGCATTGAGGTGCGAGTCACATCGATAACTGTTTTCAAAATCTTCATGCCACCCCCTTGTCAGAAATCATTATTGTTGTTAATCACTTTAGTTATTTTATTAATTGCAATTAATATCATGTCTTCTCTCCATTGGCTATTTATACCTCACTTTCACGAAATCACTTTCACACCTTCACTCACACTCACCCGATTTTCTCTAAATTTGTACTTTTTTCCCCTTTTGTATGCTCTAAAACCCTAAGTATATGAACAATGGCTTATTCTTCTCAAAAACAACAAAAGTCTCAAGATCCTGCCCCTCAAATCAACATTCTTGGTTCATCCTCTACTCCAAACAAAGAAATATATATTGAACCTACAAGAACTCTCATCACTCTGGTTGATACTCTTGAAGTTCTCAGTGAACTTATAGTTGATTTTGAAAGCATGAAATAAAATGGGCATGATCTTACTCCTGATGTCGAGTTTCAAGTATGGACAAAATACTCTGATCGGTTAATGGTTGTGCGGTGTAGCGGCAAGCAACAAAAGTTTTGGAATATTTATTCAGGAATTTATCGTGTCCACAAAGTTTAGTGAATTCAAATGTCATTCGACAAATCTCTTGTTAATGAGTTTGGATTGAATTGGTTTTGTATCTAAGGTGCTGAAATTAAAAGTTATACACAAGAAGAATTTCATCATTCGAATAGGATAGAACTCTCGAATTTGTATTTCGTCTACCCCATCAAATACTTAAACTTACTACCCAGTTGTACTTAACATTAACTAATCGTCAATATCATCACATATTGCTCACACAGAGGTCATTTCTAACACAGAGCGAGATATAAACTGTGTCGCTCCGTGTTGACGATCTCTCAGCACAACACATAACAACATAGAGGCATTAAGAGTCGATACCTAAGCGATTACTAAGCCTAAATCTATCTCTAGAATCTAAGCCCAATAGATATTCATCCTAAATCCTGATTCAATCAGTCCATCTCTACAACGACTCAAACCCAGACACTTAGCAAGCTAACAAGGATAAACATCAATAAAAATTTGTAAAGAAAGTTTCACACAACACCATGAGCAATAAATATACATATAATCAAGGTAAAGTTACATACAAAATCCAACAAATAATGGCTACAAAGAGACGAAAAGGTGAAGAAACTAGATTTCCCAGGGTGTCAAACACGATCAATCAAGCTCACGATCCTGGATCATCCATTTTCTAGCCACAAATGTAGGTTTCTAAGCTCTAACTATCAAAAATGAAGGTGATGGAGTTTAGGAACAAATACCCCAAAAAGCATCCTCCAAATGAAACAAAAATGAAAGTATAAAGAAACCTTGTTCCGCGAGAATCGCCTGGCGACATAAAGCATCGCCCGACGACGTCTTTTATTCACTTAGCCCAGGATAAGCCACATCCTTAACTGAAACAAATATATAACGTCACTCGATGACACAATGCTTCGTCCGACAACACTGCTTATTTTTCGCCTGGGGACCTAGACGCGAAGCAAGGCAGAGGCAACATCAAAATTGGCACTTCTCGCCCACTGTTGCTCGGTGACGCATGACAGTTCAGCAACTTCTGTTGCTTTCCTACATAACTTTCTATGGCTCCAATCTTCGCCTTATTCCTTTATTGATCCAAAAACGCATCTTGGAGCTTTATTCCTCTTGCTCCAACAATGCTCAAATACCTACAAAACATATATAAAATTTAATCAAACGATACAATATGTACACAAACACAATTAAACGTATGTACAATAAAAAGTGGGGTTATTCAACCGAAATTACAAACAAAGAGTCGATAAGTGCAACAAAAAGTATAAGTATATACAAAATAAATACACTCTTGCACTTATAAAACTCTCCCCAACTTGAACTTGTTTGTCCTCAAACAAAGCCATACCACTCAAATAACCAAAAGTAATCAAACAAAATATCATGAATCAACAAGTTTTTGAAAAAAGAAAACAAATGCAATGGTTCAAATGAAATACAGTACACACAAAGTAAACACTTACCACTAAACTACGACTATAACATAAACACGAAACAAATGCTAAATACAAAAATCATGTCAAACATCCTAAAACAATACTAGTTCATAAATGAATCACACCTAGAAAACACAATCATCAATAGATGAAAAACACACAAAAATGGAGTATTTTCTCTCATCCAACAATATTACAAATAATAGACTAAATTATGCATTCATCCAAAAATTTAAGTTGAAAATATAAAATCAAGAATCTCAAGGGCTTTTCAAGGTTGTAATGTGGCTTGGTTAACAAACAAGTGATAAGTCCTAAAGCTAATCGAAACAAAAACTTGCCTAAACCTAAGGGAGTAATTACTTCCACAAAGTTTCAAACAATAGGATTTCAATCAAACTTCTTCTTTACCACAAGTTTCACACCAACACTTATCACTTATTAACACAACATTATTCCATACTCTTTTTTTCTTCTTTTTTTCAAAGCTTTTTCAATTTTTTTCTTTCTTTTCCTATCTTTTATTTTTCACATTTTTTCTTTCTTTTCTTTTTCTTTTTCAACCTCATAGAAATCAACCAATAAATACACAATCATTTTTTCTCCCCAACTTGAATTCAATCATACACTAAAGTGAATACTCCATACTTTCTAAGGAAAGGTAAAAATCCAAACCAAAACAATGGTTGAGGATTCAAGAAAAAAAACGAATCAACATCCATGCAAAAAGGGAATCTAAACACTCATAGACAAGCATTTATAAAATACAACATGGATATTGACAAAAAGCTCAAAGGGGTTACTAATGAACACACACTCACAAGATGAATTGACTATTTGGCTAGGTTGTTGTGCTCAAAATGAAACAAAAATGCCTTGATCCTTTTCTTGCATTCATACAATCAACACAAACAAAAGATTAAGCATAATAAAATCCAGTTGAAATAAGAATTGTAGCCTCCGACATATGAACAATAGAAAGCTACCTCACAAAAATGGTGGGAATTAAAGTGAATCAAAAATTAACAAGTATACAAAAGAATGAATGACATAAAAATTGTAAAAAGTCTAAGTATCATGAATATGATAAAGTATAGAAAGCGATAAACACATACCTCGAACGTGTACAAAACTTTAACAAAATCATTACCACATATTCGTAAGTCGAAACGATCAAACTTGATAAATCACCTCAATATTCTACAAGTTACTGGACTAAAACTTAAGTCCAAACAACAAAAAAAGAATTAGAAAAATAATACTCCTAAAAAATTTCAATGTACAAAATTTACAATATATACAACGAACAAAACTCCTTAAGCTAAACACGACAAGCTTTTGGAAAACACAAATTGACATAACAAAACAAATACAAATAACGATATGAAAACCAGGTGAAGATTTGAAATTCAGAGCATTTCCTAGTTTCAACTTGTTAAAACACAAATCACCACACACATAAACAAATACAAACAAACATGCTTGTTTTACGTTGTAAGCTCGGCGCCTTTATTGTGCAAGCTAGTAACCTCCTCTCATCATGCCATGGTATTGTCAAACTGCACAAACCTAACGAAAGTGTCCTAATAATCACACAACAAGCGTCACGAAAACGAGACAATTCACAACAATACGTGAAAACACATATATGCGCAAATATCATATACAAGTTAATGTACAATTTCTATACAACATATACATTAATTACAAAACTCAAAAACAAAAGAGTTATTACAACGCAAAAACAATAGAACCAATCCCTGACAACGATGCCATTTTGTTGGTGTGGTGTAGCGGCAAGCAACAAAAGTTTTGAAAATATTTACCCGGGAATATATCGTGTCCACAGATATTTGTGAATTGAAACGCCATTTGATAAATCTCTCGTTAACGAGTATTGATTGAATTGGTTTTGTATGTAAGGTGCTGAAATTAAAAGTTATACACAAGAAGAATTTCATCATTCGAATAGGATAGAACTCTCGAATTTTTATTTCGTCTACCCCATCAAATACTTAAACTTACTACCCAGTTGTACTTAACATTAACTATTCATCAATATCATCATGTATCACTCACACAGAGGTCATTTCGAACGCAAAGCAAGATATCAACTGTGTCGCTCCGTGTCAACGATCTCTCAGCACAACAAAAAATAACACAGAGGCATTAAGATTCGATACTTAAGTGATTACTAAGCCTAAATCAATCTCTAGAATCTAAGCTCAATAGATATTCATCCTAAATTCTGATTCAATCTGTCCATCTCTACAACGACTCAAACCCAGACACTTAGCAAGATAACAAGGATAAACATCAATAAAGATTTATAAAGAAAGTTTCATGCAACACCATGAGTAATAAATATACATATAATCAAGGTAAAGTTACATACAAAATCCAATAAATAATGGTTACAAAGAGAGGAAGAGGAGAAGAAACTAGAATTCCCGTGGTGTCAAACACGATCCATCAAGCTCACGACCCCAGATCATCCATTTACAAGCCACAAATGTTTTTGTCTAAGCTCTAACTACCAAAAATGAAGGTGATGGAATTTAGGAACAAATACCCTAAAAAGCATCCTCTAAATGAAACAAAAATGAAAGTATAAAGAAACCTTGTTCCGCGAGAATTTCCCGGCGACATAAAGCATCGCCCGACGACGTCTTTTATTCACTTAGCCCAGGATAAGCCACATCCTCAACTGAAACAAATATCTAACATCACTCGACGACACAATGCTTCGCCTGACAACGCTCCTTATTTTTAGCCTGGGGACCTAGACGCGAAGCAAAGCAGAGGCAACATCAAAATTGGCTCTTCTCGCCAACTGTCACCCGGTGATAGGCATTTCTCCCGATGATGCATGACAGTGCAACAAATTTTGTTACTCTCCTGCATAACTTCCTATGGCTTCAACCTTCGCGTTATTCCTTTATTAATCCAAAAATGCATCTTGGAGTTTTATTCCTCTTGCTCCAACAATGCTCAAATACCTACAAGACATATACAAAACTTAATCAAACGATACAATATGTACACAAAACACAACTAAACGTATTTACAACAAAAAGTGGGGTTTTTCAACCGAAATTACAAACAAAGAGTCGATAAGTGAAAAAAAAGTATATACAAAATAACTACACTCTTGCACTTATTAGTTAATTGGTCCAGTTTTTCCCAAACTAGTTAAAGAATTATAGATTCATGCTACTGCATCAAATCATCAAGTAACTTAGAATGTAATGGGAAAGAACAATTTCATCACCGAAGATCTCATTGGAAAGCTTATTGGTCATGATGGAAGCAGCATCAAGTGTAGTGAAATGGCAGAAAAATATTTTGACCTAACCTTTGTATCCAAAGAAATCTTCACTTCTGGACAACCCTCCAACAAGATCAAAGATCTGAAAGACTATCTCAGAATTTAGTCTAGAATAATTCTAGGACGTATCAACCACAAAAAACCAACAAGTTCTCCATACTACATCAACATTGATCAATAATACTTATTGTGAAACGGTGGTAGAACTGATTGTTGTACTGGTTTTGCAATTTTATTCACAAATGCAGCGGTAAGCAAGAGTCACCACCGACTTTTCTTTTATCCAACAAAGGAAAGGGTGAAAAGAAAAGAAAAAGACCTTTCGAGAGTTTTCTGAGTAAGGGGGTATATTGTGGAAAGGGAAGGTGTTAGCACCCTTTCCATTCGTAGTTTTCTACGGGATCTTAGATGCTTAGCTCATTTTGAACATACCTCGTGCTTTGTGTGTTTTGAAAAATATTTTTGAAATGCCAACAGTAAGGCGATTTGCTTTATGATAACTCTTGTATCAGTCCTAAAGAGTGTTGATAAAGTGTTTTTTTTAAATATGTAAAAGTTTGTTTTTTCAGCAAGCATCTAGGAAATATCTACTTTTACTCGAAAGGTTCGTTCTTTTCCTCTTTTCCTTTAGACAGTTCTATCTTACTATTAGTGAGTAGGCAGCCCTATCGTTGGATGTATGAGGGACATTCAAAGGGACATTTATAGTCAGAAAGGAAACTGGGAAAGAAATTTTAGTAACAACCTAGGGCTTTAAGATCATTTTTACCGAGGCAACGTCGAGAGGGTCATCGATGGACTTATGATATTTTAAACCGGAGAGTAGTCACTAAAATCTCTCACGTTTCGAGATTTGTGACTATTTTCCGAAGGCAACCAAAGTGGGAATACCCTAGAGGTACGCATGTGAAATTGTATTGTGTTTCAGTTACTTATCTTGACATTAGGTTTGCTAACGTTTTGTATTTAATTTCTTGCCATACAATCCTATTAATCATACATCTAAGCAATTAATATATGTACAGGAAATAAAAATGCGGGAATTTAAATCTACGCTATTACAAGGCTTCATGGAGGGGAAATTTACAAGTCCAAAATGGGGATGAAAATAAAGAAATAAAGTAAAAGTCCTAGATTGAACTATTACAAACTAGTAAGCAGTTACAATAATATGAAAAAGTGTGAAAGTAAATAAATGTGCGCGAATTGAAAATAACGTCTAAATCCTAAGTGAAAGGAAATCTTTTTGTTTATTTTTATTTTGGGAAAATGATTTAATTAAAATCCTAAGTATATTTAGTTTTAAATTTAAGAAAAGGTCAAAATAATTAATTAATTAATTAATTAACAAAATTTAATTCAAAAAGAAAACACTAAGCCCAATGTTTTTTATGATTTTTGATTTTAATGTTGATTAAAACTAGAAGAAATAAAATAATGAAAAAAAGAAAATAGATGGACCAAGCAGTAAAAAAAAGAAAGGGTGCAAATTGTAGAATGCAGGCCCAGATCGAAAAGAGGCCTAGAGCTGCCTTTCTATCCAATGAAGAAGCTGGTCGAAGGTGCATGATGGACTGCACATTTGGGCCACTGGATCTGGATTAGCCAGCATCTGGCAGCAGGGGAATGATCGTGCATGATATACTCCTTCAATATGGGAAAACTGGATCTACAGGAAATTCGTTAGAGAAACAAAACAAAATCCTAAACTTGGGTCGAATCTGGTCTTGGATTCGATAGCCTATGGCTGCATCATCCTAGTTCAAATCCCATGAGTCTGAATCGAAAGCTATTTCGTCTTAAAACATCATGAATCATGAGATTCGAAGGAAGATACAGATCATGCCCTAGCAATGGCACAATCTCATCCCTTCACTTAAACTTGTATGTAACACATGGAAACAATCACAAACATCAACAATAACATGAATGTATGATTAATATGAATTTAAACTGCATACTTAGCTAGTTTGAGATCGAAAGAAAATTACCAACAGAGAGATTGTGTGAGTGATGCTCCTGCGTGCGTTGGACCTTCCTAGTGCTTGGAAACGTCTCTTGGAACCTTCAGGGAGTCAGTGGAGCGCTTGTTTTAGATTGAATAGGCCTGGAAAGGTTGCTTCGATTTTAGATCACTTTGTGAAGATCTTGAGATTTTTGGTGTGGCTTTCTGAGGCAATGTGTGTGCAGCTTCAATAGGCAATGTGTGATCTCCCCTTGCTTCTGATTTAGTCTTGTATTTATAAGAGTGTGATGGTGAACAAATATGGCATGAATCAGCCATTAGCCATGGCTTTGAAAGCAGAATCAAAAGATTTAAAAAGTTTCCATTTTGATAATTTCATGCCATTTTGAGCTTTGAGTGAACCTGGATAGGTTATGGTTGTCGCCTTGCACGAATTCGAATTGCTCAGAGCTTTCCTTATCAGAGCTTATTCGATTTAGTCACTATCTACATTGATTGATTCTTTCGACAAGCTCCCAAGCATTATTCTCTTCGATGGCTCTGAATTCCAATTCGAATTGCTCAGAGCTTTCCTCATCAGAGCATTGTTCTCTTCGATGGCTCTGAATTCCAATTCAAATTGCTCAAGGCTTTCCTCATCAGAGCATTGTTCTCTTCGGTGGCTCTGAATTCCAATTTGAATTACTCAAGGCTTTCCTCATCAGAGCATTGTTCTCTTCGATGGCTCTGAATTCCAATTCGAACTGCTCAAGGCTTCATCATCAAGGCTTCTTCGATTTAGTCACGATCTGCATTGATTGATTCTGGAAACCTCTCATATCCAATCAACCTAATCATAATCAGTTCTTGTTCTTTTCGATCTCCTTTTCTTCTGCATAGGTGGTTCTTAGATCCTTCTACACAGGTGGTTCTTCGATCCTTCTACCAGTCGAAGCATCACTTTGTTCATTATACCTGGTCGAAGCTGCTTCTGCTCTTTTCGATCTCCTTCCCTTCAATTCGACCAATCGAAGTAGCACTTCTTCATTTTGACTGGTCGAATATGCTTCAGCTCTTCATCAATCAAAGACTTCTTAACAGCCTCCTCACATATTCGAAATTAAACAAATCAAAAACTTCATAAAAGCCTCCTCACACGTTCTTTCAAACTATTCTCTCTTTGATCCAGTGTCAATTATTCAAAACTTGTGTAACCCTAGTTGGAAATCCAATGCTTAGTAGGAGAATTTATCTGATAAATTCTTGGTCAACCTTGAGCAATTGAGGATCCTAATGAGCATATCTTGCGTAGAATGAGAGGGCAAATTTTAGGGTACAACAACTGCCCCTGTTTAATCTTCTTAAACGCGAGAATTTAGATTGGTCCATCTGCCTTTCGTGATCTGAAAGTGGAAGATGATTGAACACTAAAGTGCCCAGAAATTTGCACTCGTTACACATGAAGTAATATTGTAGGGTTGATGATACCGAGAATAGGCTTATAGATGCCATTTGGAGAAGATGACAGAGAGTTGTCGGGGACGGGCTTAAAGATGCCATCCAAAGTAACAGCTGGTAAGTATAAAGCTTGACTGCAACGTATAATGAAGGAATCTTTAACGACTACTACTTCAACACGTAATGAAGAAATCTTTGATGACTACTACTTCAACAGGTAATGAAGGAATCTTTGACGACTACTACTTTAATAGGAAATGAAGGAATCTTTGACGACTACTACTTCTACAGATAATGAAGGAATCTTTGACGACTACTACCTCAATAGATAATGAAGGAATATTTGACGACTACTACCTCAACAAATAATGAAGGAATCTTTGATGACTACTACCTCAATAGATAATGAAGGAATCTTTGATGACTACTACCTCAACAAATAATGAAGGAATCTTGGACGACTACTACCTCAACAGATAATGAAGGAATCTTGGACGACTACTACCTCAACAGATAATGAAGGAGTCTTTGACGACTACTACCTAAACAGATAATGAAGGAATCTTGGAAGACTACTACCTCAAAAGATAATGAAGGAATCTTTGAAGACTACTACCTCAACAGATAATGAAGGAATGTTTGACGACTACTACCTCAACAGATAGTGAAGGAATCTTGGATGACTACTACCTCAACAGATAATGAAGGAATCTTTGACGACTACTACCTCAACAGATAGTGAAGGAATCTTGGACGACTACTACCTCAACAGATAATGAAGGAATCCTTGATGAATACTACCTCAATAGATAATGAAGGAATCTTGGACGAATACTACCTCAAAAGATAATGAAGGAATCTTTGACGACTACTACCTCAACAGATAATGAAGGAATCTTTGACGACTACTACCTCAACAGATAATGAAGGAAACTTTGAAGACTACTACCTCAATAGATAATGAAGGAATCTTTGATGACTACTACCTCAATAGATAATGCAGGAATCTTTGATGATTACTACCTCAACAGATAATGAAGGAATCTTTAACGACTACTACCTCAACAGATAATGAAAGAATCTTTGACGACTACTACTTCAGCAGGTGATGAAGGAGTCTGACAACTACTACTTCAGCAGAGTACCAGAAATTTGTTTGGTCATGTAAATAGTTGATGATAATCGTTTGTTTATAGACTTTACCTGAAAATATAAAATTTTAGTTGTATGCAATGTCATGATGTATGAAATGCATTGCGTGATGACATTCTCAAAATAAATGAGACTCTGTTGTATGCGTTTTGTATGCATATGCTATGATATTGGTAAATGATGTTGAATGTGAAATGTTATTAAAGTGCATTTTTGTCTGGGAAAATAAATCTCTGACTACTGCTGGGGAGTATTGGGAAGCTGAAACTCGGACTGTTGCTGGAGATGAAGAAAGTGATTCTTCAATTTCCGATGGGAATAGTTTTGTTGGGGATTCCCTCTTTCTGTTTGAGGATACTCCGCTGGGGAACATTGATTTCTTGCTTTTTGATTGAGGAAAACCTTTTGGAGAGTGTTAATTCCTTCTTGGGGAGAAGAGTTCAAGAACGTTGGTCGTTCATTGCTCTACTGGGGAATTTATACCCTGACTGGGGATAAAAGAGATGAATATTCCTTCCGAATAGCTTGGGAAGGATACATTTGACTGACATCTGGTCTGGTTTCAGGTTCTGTAGCAACTTCCTGGGGATAATGACGACTTCAATAGGGGGAGGAATTCCCATGGACTGTAATGTTTGGGATCCTCGTAGGGATAATCTCTTGGCAGTGGCTCTGTGGGGATTTCTGGATAATTTGAATATGATCTCCATTCCTAGAGTCCTTAGTAAATGTTGATGAGGGTGATAAGTCTTCTACTGATAGATAAACGACGAGATGATGGGACATAGTCGTACGCTTTAATCCCTAACTTTTGCCTGGACTATCTTTTCAGATTTTCAGTCCACTGGGATACCCTTTTTTTGCCCAAGCCGCCTTTTCAGGTTTTCGACTTGTCGGGTGCACAGTTTTATTTATATATCCCTAATTTTGCCTGAACTTTTTTAGTTCGTCGGGATTCCCTTATTTTTTCCTAGGCCTGTCAACCTAGCGGGTCTCTTTTCCATGCGTAGTATTTTCCGACTATGTCTGTGTTCATAGGGTGCATAGGATTGTCATTGTCCATAGTAGTAAGTGTTGTAGCACTGCCAGAAAATGTTTTCTTGATTACACGTGATTCGTTGCTGGAATTCATGTCCAATTCCCCAAGTGATTCAGATGGAGGTCTACCCCTGGCTATTCGGAACTTTTGAGAGATTCCTTGAATCTTGACTTGACTGCCCCAGATCAGTTAGACACCATGTCACGCCCCTTGATTATGGAAGGCCTGTTACTGGAAATGTCTTTCCATCTGAGGTGATTCAATCCATTGAGAGGATTTTCATTCAAATTATGTCGTGTGAATTTCTCTGTTGTCAAACTTTTAGTCATACGCAAACAATGGCATTTAAAGAATGCAAAACTTATGTCTATCTTGAAGTTTTAAAAATGCATTTTTAGTAAATAAACAGAATTTTGCAAAAATTTGATATCAACTCAGGATTTATAGCAAACCTTACAGGAGTCAGGATACCTTTTGTAACGATATGCTTTCGAACTAACCCATCCTTTAGCTAAGACTTTTAAGGGTTGTAGCATGGCCTAATTCACGGTTTAAGAAACAAAGGATAAAGGCTCAAAATTTATTTGTACCCAAACCGTTCTTCATGATGTTCTTCAGTCCTATACTCGGTTAATTGTGCATTTAGATCCCAATTGAGTCTGGAACCTTTGCCCTGATATTCAGGTGATGGTTCGGATACTGAAAGTTTATTTTGAGAAGGTTGTCATTTTTGTAACCTTTTATTTATTTTTTTGAGGATTTGTAACAACCTTTTTTTTTATATTTTATTATCTTTACCTTTTTCCTGGACTGTTTCTTCTGTGATTATAGTCAGTAGGATGCCCCCGTTTTTCATCTTAAGTCTCCTTCATAGGTTTTGACTTAGCGGGCTTTTCTTTTGAGAGATAATGACTGCCTGTTTTAATGATTATGTGGAACCGTCATCAGCTTTTTGATTTGGAAGGAAGTCTTCGATTCCATTCGTTGTGTACAAAGTGGAAGATTGCGACTGCATACGCATCCGAATTAACTGAGAAACTACCTTGCCCCAGGTTAGGATTAAAGGTTTCAATTTATGTGAAAAAGAAAATTCCTACTTCTTAGGCTCAAAGGGGTTAACTAGGGATTATCTTCCTTATAACTCCATCATTTAGGATTTGAAACAACGCTTGTTCATCGTCAACAAGGCCTGTCCAAAAGCATATTGTAGAGATTGTGATATTGTTTTTGTCATCCTCCCTATAAAGGTTTATAGCTTGTAACCGAGAGTCAAATATCACAAAAAGGAAGTAAGAACATAATTTAAATATAATGAGAATTAATTAATTCAATACAAATATATGCAATGCATTAATGGGAAAATCAAAGTTTGACATTACAGTAATTGTTTGATCAATTAAAAGAAATTACAATTTGAGAAATTAAATGAAATAAACGCTCTCAATCTTGGCCATGATTTGGCATGGGAGCAGTGATCACACTGGGGCCTTAGGAGGGTCAAATTCAACCTCCTTGTTATTAATCAAATCTTGAATCTTGTTTTTCAAAGACCAACAACTGTCGTTGTTGTGCCCAGGACTATCAGAATGGTAGGCACATTTTACATTTGGATTGTACTTAGGAGAGGAGGTATCGAGGTTTTGAGGAGGATCCTTTAGTGTAATCAGTTCTTCTTTCAGCAAATGTTGTAATGCTTGAGACAATGGAATATTAATCTTAGCGTACTTCCTTTCTTGAAACTTTATCCCATGCCTATTGCCCCGTTGTGGTTGAACAAGTGTAGGATTAGGAGTTAACACCGCTCCCACGGACTGATGGTGGTCCTTTTTACTATGGCCCCTTTGACCATAGACAGTGTTAGCTTCTTTTTTACCAACAACGGGCTTTTTCACCTCATTAGAGGTTGAGGCCATTGGTATCTTCCCACTTTTGATACCGCTTTCAATCCTTTCCCTAGTCAGGACCATCTCTGTAAAACCATACGAGGAACTCCCGATCAACAAATTAAAGAATGGGCCCGTCAGAGTGCCCATGAACATTTCTACAATTTCCGGATTAGTTAGAGGAGGTTGCACCCTTGCAGTTAAATCCCTCCATTTCTGGGCATATTCCTTGAATCCTTCTCTTGAGCCGATGGACATGTTCTGCAATTGCACTCGAGTTGGTGCCAGATCAGCATTGTATTGGTACTGCTTTTAGAAAGCAACAACCAATTCTTCCCAGGTATGAATATCGTCTCCTTCCAACTGACAGAACCACTCTAGTTGAGTGCCAGCCAAACTTTCTTGGAAGAAATGGACCCATAACTTCTGATCAGCAGTTTGAGGCTGGATCTTTCTGACGTATGATCTCAAGTGAAGTTTAGGACAAGAGACCCTGTCATATTTGGAAAAGACAGGGATCTTGAATTTAGGTGGGATGACCACCCCTGGGACCAGCCCTAGTTTACCGAAATCCAATCCTGGTATTTTCTGGATTTCCATGGCGTTGAGACGATCCTCCAGCTGTTTGTATTTGTCGTTAGTAGAAGGATACTGCTCCTCAGAGTATCCAGCTTCATCTTCTTCAGACCCTGGACTGTTGTCTTCTTCATTGGTCTTCTTGTTATCTTCATCTTGAGTGTCTCCCTCATTTGACGGAGTGGTGAATTCTAGAGCTCGCTTTGCTGGTCCTCTGACTCTTTTCCCCAGGTTCAAGACACCAGCCATTTTCTTAGTCTTCTTCTTCTTGTCTTTCTAGATGAGAGTCTTCAGATCCTCTTTCCCTTTAGCTAGAGCCAGAAACATCTGCTGGAACTGAGCATTATGTGCCTGAAGATCCTTGACATTTTGTTCGAGTGCCATTGCTTCTTGCTGAAGTAAACAATGGAGGGATAAGAAAACTGTATTGGGAGACCTGTTATGTAATGACATGCATGCAATGTTTTCAAGGATCTCGTGGGGTAAACATAAGAAGCTGTTAGCAACTGCATCTGACTGTAGCTTCGATTGAAGAACTTTATATCGTTAAAGGTCCTTCTACGAGAATCAAGCTCACCATGTCGAGTGGGTCATAGCCTCTGACTCAAGTTATCGTGTTTTAATCTTTTGGTGGCATTGGCTAGAGGAAAATAAATCCCCTTGCCCCTTTCTAGACATCTGGTTCATCATAACCTACATCACAGGCCCTTGAGATCCTTGAAATGGTTAAGGAAATGCTATGGCATGATGCTATGATGTGTATGCTATGCACCAAGCAAAAGTGTAAGGTGATAAAGACGACTGAGTCTTGCAAGAAGTCCAGGTTATTGAATAATGACTACAAACAAGTTCTGCAAGGAACTCACATTGTTAGATAATAAACAAAACCCTGCAAGGAGTTCAAGTTGTTAGATAGTTAAAGCAAACAAGTCACACAAGTATCCTTAGGTCTAGTCTTGCATGGGGTTTGCAGGTAAGTACCCTCTTGAAGTTTAGTTGGTTCAACTTGTCTTAGAAAAGTAACCGGGTTCTAAGGAGTCTCAATATCACTGATCTTTCTTTATCAGGCATTGTTTCAGCTCAGGCCATCTTTTCTCGCGACTGAAATATGCCAAAAGTCAGATCTCAATGAGTGTAGCATCGAGTATCAACCAAACCTCATATTTATATTGAGACCGGCTATCTCACTACTTTCTAATGTCCAATTTCGTTCAACTAAGGTTCTAAGGTCTGTTAGTGCTTTATGACACCACACAACGGCCCTATATTTTCCTTGATTTAACACAAGGGATATCGGTACCAACAAATGTGTCACACTAACGCAGCTATCATTTCGACCATATCGATTTACACCGTATAGTCTCCATGATCTATTGCTGCTTATCTAAAAAGGTGCCCCAGATCTGGTGTAGGGTCTTTACAAGTAAACCCAAACAAAACACCTAAAGTAAAGCAAGCAAAGCATACAAGGAGAGTAATTTAAAATGACCTATCTCTAAGGTAACCCCTTTTTGTTCTTTACTCCCCAGTAGAGTTTACAGTTCTGTGATACGGTGGCATAACCGATTGTTGTACTGGTTTTGTGTTTGTATTCACAAATGTTGCAATAAGAAAGAGTCTCCACCGACTTTTCTTTTATCCAACAGAGGAAAGGGTGAAAAGAACAGAAAAAGACCTTTTGAGAGTTTTCTGAGTAAGGGGGTAGATTATGGAAAGGGAAGGTGTTAGCACCCTTTCCATATGTAGTTTTCTACGGGATCTTAGATGCTTAGCTCATTTTGAAAATAACTCATGCTTTGTGTGTTTTGAAAAATATTTTTGAAATTCCAACAGTAAGGCGACTTGCTTTATGATAACTCTTGTATCAGTCCTCAAGAGTGTTGATAAAGTATTTTTCTTGAAAATGTGTAAAAGTTTGTTTTTTGAGCAAGCATCTAGGAACTATCTACTTTTACTCGAAAGGGTCATTCTTTTCCGCTTTTCCTTTAGACAGTGCTATCCTACATATAGTGAGTAGGCAACCCTATTGTTGGATGTATGAGGGACATTCGAAGGGACGTTTATAATCACAAAGGCAACTGGGCAAGAAACTTTAGTAACTACCCTAGGGTTTTAAGATCATTATTACTGAGGCAAAGTCGAAAGGGTCATCGAGGGACTTATGATCTTTTAAACCAGAGATTAGCCACTAAAATCCCTCACGTTTCGAGAGTTGTGACTGTTTTCCAAAGGCAACCAAAGTGGGAATACCCTAGAGGTGAGCATGTGTGATTTTATTGAGTTTCAGTTATTTATCTTGATATTATGTTTGCTAACATTTTGTTTTTAATTTCTTTCCATACAATCCTATTAATCATACATCTAAGCAGTTAATATATGTACAGGAAATAAAAATGCAGGAATTTAAATCTACCCTATTACAAGGCTTCGGGGAGGGGGAATTTACAAGTCCAAAATGGGGAAGAAAATAAAGCAATCAAGTAAAAGTCCTAGAATAAACTATTACAAACCAGTAAGCAGTTACAATAATATGAAAAAGTGCAAAAGTAAATAAATGCGCGTGAATTGAAAATAACGTCTAATTCTTAAGTGAAAGGAAATATTTTTGTTTGTTTTTATTTTGGGAAAATAATTTAATTAAAATCATAAGTCTATTTAGTTTTAAATTAAAGAAAAGGTTAAAATAATTAATTAATTAAAAAATTTAATTCAAAAAGAAAACACTAAGCCTAATGTTTTTTTAATGATTTTTTATTTTAATGTTGAATAAAACTAGAAGAAATAATATATTGAAAAAAACAAAATAGATGGACCAAGCAATAAAAAAACGAAAGGGTGCAAATTGTAGAATGCAGGAACGGATCGAAAAGAGGCCTAAATCTTCCTTTCGATCCAATGAAGAAGTTGGTCGAAGGTGCATGACAGAATGCACATTTGGGGCACTGGATCTGGATTGGCCAGCATCTGGCAGCAGGGGAATGATGGTGCATGATATACTCCTTTGATCTGGGAACACTAGATCTACAGGATATTCATTAGAGAAACAAAACAAAATCCCAGACTTGGGTCGAATCTGGTCTTGGATTCGACAGCCTGTGGCTGCATCATCCTAGTTTGAATCCTCTGAGTCTGAATCGAAAGCTATTTCGTGTTGAAACATCATGAATCATGATATTCTAAGGAAGATACAGATCATTCTCTAGAAATGGAACGATCTCATCCTTGCACTTAAACTTGTATGTAACACATGGAAACAATCACAAACATCAGCAATAACATGAATGCATGATTAATATGAATTTAAACTGCATACTTAGCTAGTTTGAGATTGAAAGCAAATTACCAACAGAGAGATTGTGTGAATGATGCTCCTGCATGTGTTGGACCTGCCTAGTGCTTGGAAACGTCTCCTGGAACCTTCAAGGAGTGAGTGGAGCGCTTGTTTTAGATTTAAGAAGCCTGGAAAGGTTGCTTCGGTTTTGGATCACTTTGTGAATATTTTGAGATTTTTGGTGTGGCTTTCTGAGGCAGTGTGTGTGCAGCTTCAATAGGCAATGTGTGATCTCCCCTTGCTTCTGATTTAGTCTTGTATTTATAGGAGTGTGATGGTGAACAAATATGGCATGAATCAGCCATTAGTCATGGCTTTGAAAGCAAAATCAAAAGATTTGAAAAGTTGCAATTTTGATAATTTCATGCCATTTTGAGCTTTGAGTGAACCTGGACAGGTTATGGTTGGCACCTTGCACGAATTCGAATTGCTCAGATCTTTCCTCATCAGAGCTACTTTAATTTAGTCACTATTTGCATTGATTGATTCTTTCGACAATCTCCCAAGCATTGTTCTCTTTGATGGCTCTGAATTCCAATTCGAATTACTCAGAGCTTTCCCCATCAGAGCATTATTCTCTTCGATGGCTCTGAATTCCAATTCGAATTGCTCAAGGCTTTCCTCAACAGAGCATTGTTCTCTTCGATGGATGTGAATTCCAATTCGAATTACTCAAGACTTTCCTCATCAGAGCATTGTTCTCTTCGATGGCTCTGAATTCCAATTCGAATTGCTCAAGGCTTCATCATTAAGGCTTCTTCGATTTAGTCACCATCTGCATTGATTGATTATGGAAACCTCTCATATCCAATCAACCTAATTGAACTCAGTTCTTGTTCTTTTCGATCTCCTTTTCTTCTGCATAGGTGGTTCTTCGATCCTTCTACACAGGTGGTTCTTCGATCCTTCTACCAGTCAAAGCATCACTTTGTTCATTATGCATGGTCGAAGCTGCTTCTGCTCTTTTTGATCTCCTTCCATTTAATTAGACCAATCGAAGTAGCACTTCTTCATTTTGACTGGTCGAGGTTGCTTCAGCTCTTCATCAATCGAAGACTTCTTAAGAGCATCCTCACACATTCAAAATTCAACAAATCGAAAACTTCATAAAAGCCTCCTCACACGTTCTTTCGAACTATTCTCTCTTTGATCCAGTGTCAATTATTCAAAACTTGTGTAACCCTAGTTGGAAATCCAATGCTTAGGAGGAGAACTTATCTGATCAATTATTGGTCAACCTTGAGCAATTGAGGATCCTAATGAGCATATCTTGCGTAGAATGGGAGGGTGAATTTCGGGGTACAGCACTTATTGTACTTCATTGCAACCAAGTCCAAAGTCCACCTCTCTCATATTATATTCAATCATCTAAAGAACAGTGTCAAGGAAACAAGAGAAGGAGAAAGAACCAAAAGAGATTAGATTCCACTGGGAAGGCTGATTTTAGATATTCTAACAGAGAACAAGCTGATAGAACATATGACTGAAGCTCAACAAGCCAGTGTTCTGGAATCTTATGCTGGAAAGACTCTCAACACCGAGAACCTCAAGAAGATAAAGATTATAAAAACCATTAAGGATCCTACACTTACTACAAAGGAAGTAATCACCACCAGAAGAGTCCCTCTGAAGGATTTTCCTCTCTTCACTCAAGTGGACTCATCTCCAGAAATTGTCCTCAGATACGTGGAAGCTTGCAAAAGTGATGGAACAATTCCAGATGTCAATATCCTAGATCTTATGCAACAACCTCTAGAAGTTGCTACCAGAAAGTCAAGGAAACGGTAAGATGTTGGAGAAGGAACTTCTTAGAAAACTCCTAAAGCTGATAAAAAGAAAGGTAACTCTTCTTTCATTTCTGTTGTAGAGTCAGTATTCTTATCATCATTTGAACCCTCCTCATCTCTAAAACCTACTGAAAATCCCTCACCACAAAATCTTGATAACTTTGACATAGAAACTGACACCACCATACCCACTAATCATCCTCTGATTAATCACTCTTCTACCTAATTTACTCAAACTAAACCAAAACTTGCACAAGTTCTATCTGATATTGATCAATTTGATTCATTCTTTGAAGCTTATAAAACAGAAAATCTAAATATTGCCTCTGAATAAATGCCCAAAAGCACACCAGTTATTCCAAGAATCACCTTCCCTCTCAACACCTCTCAACCACCAAATATCTCCACCAAACCTTCACAAGACTTTTACCTTCCAGATATTCCTTCTCCATATGATTCAACACCACCTAACACTTCTATCATCATTTCCGACTCCACAACTTCCACTGACTACTTAGAAGATCCTCTTCGAATCATAATTGATCTAGAAGCCTGGGACAAACTTGTCACATCTTCTCAGAAAATAGACATTCCAAAACCAACACCAAAACCATCCAAATCAGATGTTGGTAAATCTCTGTTGGTTTTCGAGACAGAAATACAGGAATGGGTTAACTCTGTGAAGCAAGCTTGCATGAATAATCTTAATCCAGCTGCTTCTGATTTTCTCTGGACTCGGTTCAGGAAATGGTTTAATTCTGAATCTATGAAGATGAGTGTAATACGGTGGGAGAACTGACATATTTTTGCATTTTATCGCAAATGTTGCAGATAGCAAGAGTCGCCACTGACTTTTCATTTATCTAATAAGGAAAGGGTGAAAAGAACATGAAAGACCTTCAATATTTCCTTGAGTTTAGGGGGTATATTATGAAAAGGGAAGGTGTTAGCACCCTTTTCATCCGTAGTTATCTATGGGCTCTTAATCGCTTAACTCACTTTTTGAAAATTTCTTTGTGTTGTGCATGTTTGAAAATATTTTGAAAATACCAACTGTAAGGAAAACTTTGTAACGATTCTCGTATATGTGCTCGAGAATGCGTACAAGGTGTTTTGAAAATATTTCGAAAGTGTCTGTTTGAAATGTTTTTACTTTGAAGAGATTTGTGAGCAAGCGATTAACAGTGGCCTACCTACTCAAGGTCTCTATTGTACTTTTTCTCCTCCTTTAGATAGTGTTATCCTACCATTAGTTAGTAGGAATCCCTATCGTTGGATGTGAAGGGACGGGCGTGGGTCATCGTACAGTCATCGAAGGCAACTCATAAGGACGCTTTAGTAACTTTCGTAAGGGACTGTCATCATTTTATTCGTAGGCAACTCGAGGGAATAGATTATATACTGAAAGGCAACATCGATAAGGTTATCGAGGGACTATGATCTTTTTGTATGATGACTCGATCGAGGGTCTTTGCTAAGGCGTCCCCACGTTCAAGGGACGTAACTGTTTAATCGAAAGGCAACAAGAGAGGCTACCCTAGAGGTGCACATGTGCAAGTCTTTTGTATTCAGTTATTTTGTCTTGAAGTTAGGTTATATATCAATTAGTTTTTATCTTTCCATACAACCCTAATTACTAAGCTATGGAAAGTATAAAAAAGACAGTAAAGGTGCGGAAAGTAAAAGCAGAAAAGATAAATCTAAACCTATGACACGGCTTTGGGGAAGTTACATAATAGAAAGCGGAAGGTAAAAACCCTAAGCTATTACAATCCGAAAAACAGTTACATAATAATGAGAAAGGAAGGCGAGAAATCTAAGCTATTACAAATTGCAAACTCCATACACTTTATCTATGAAAATAAAATAAAATTAAAATAGAGAAAAAAAGAAATGTTTTTGATGATTTTTTTTATGGAAAAGGTTTTTTTAATGATGATTAATATAAACCTAAAAACTAATTAATTTAAATTAACAAAAATAGTTGATTAATTAAATTAATAAAAAAGGTTAATGATGAATAAACCTAAAAACTAATTAATTTAAATTGACAAAAATAGTTGATTAATTATATTAATAAAAAAGGTTAATGATGAAAACCTAAAAATTAATTAATTTTAATTAACAAAATAATTGATTAATTAAATTAATAAAAAAGGTTAATAATGAAAAACCGAAAAATTAATTAATTTTAATTAACAAAATAATTGATTAATTAAATTAATAAAAAGGTTAATAATAAAAAACCTTAAAATTAATTAATTTTAATTAACAAAATAATTGATTAATTATATTAATTAAAAAAGTTAATGATAAAAAACCTGAAACCTAATTATTTTTAGAGTTTACAAAAAACAATTATTTTAGGTTTGTAAAAAAAAGGTTTGTGGTTTCATGGTTAGGTGAATTTAGGGTTTAAGGGAAAAAAAGGGAAAAAGAACAACTTAGAAGCAAAATCACACGAAATGTCAGAGGTGGGTGTTGAACCCACGCCCTTAGCCTTCCACACTGCATTAAGGGGAAAATATAGGGAAAAAGAACAAGTTAGAAGCAAAATCACACAAAATGTCAGAGGTGGATGTTGAACCCACATCCTTAGCCTTTATCACTGCTTGCCCTATCACTGCGTCAAAGCTCACATATTATGCATCAAACCTACTCTAATGATGTATATGAACACATGTAAACATATCAAATTAGTTAACAATGCATAAATCAAAGTGTAATACGAAGGGAGAATTGACTTGGGTGTTTTGTGTTTGATCGCAATTGTTGCAGATAGCAAGAGTCGCCACCGACTTTTCTTTTATCCAATAAAGGAAAGGGTGAAAAGAACAGGAAAGACCTTTTGAGATATTTTCTTGAGTTCGTGGGGTAGGTTATGAAAAGGGAAGGTGTTAACACCCTTTTCATTCGTAGTTATCTACGGGCTCTTAGTTTCTAGCTCACTTTGAAATGCTTTGTTTGAATGTGTTTGTTTGAAAGTATTTTTGAAAAGTGCCTTTGTTTAGGTGAACTTTGTAATGATTCTTGTCTCTATAAGAATGAATACAAAGTGTTGACTTTTGAAAATATTTCATTTGAAAGTGTTGGTGTGTTTGAAAGATGTTGTTTTGAAAATGTTATGAGCAAGCAACTATGAGCGTCCTACCTATTCAAAAAGTCTTTGTTCATTTCCCCATCCAATAGATATTTCTATCTTACCATTGATTGGTAAGAATCTCTATCATTGGATGTAAATGGATAGGCGTGGGTCGTCGAACAGTCATAGAAGGCAACATTATAGGATACCTTAGCAATTTGTTGTAAGGGTCTAAGATCGTTTACCGAAGGCAACATTGAAGGGTCATCGAGGGACTACGATCTTGTATTCGAGAGTTTTGCTAAAGTATCCCACGTTCGAGGGACATGACTTTTTTTTTCTAAGGAAACAAGTGTGGGTTAACCCTAGAGGTGCAAGTGTGAAAAGTGTTTTGATTGCATATATTTTGTCTTTGAGATTAGGATTTTCTAAGATTGATTTTTTCTTGCCATACAAACCCTAATTACTAACAATAATAGAAAGCGATAAATTACGGAATTTAAATGTCCTACACTATTACAACGCTTTAGGAGATGGGGGTACAAGTTTATGAATGGGGGATGAAAACAATAAACTCTAACTTACTATACAGATTGTTGAATAATTGCATAAATGTAAAGTAATGGAAAAGGATGAATAAATGTGCAAAGATGGAAAATGGGTTAAGTATAAACCTTAAAAAAGATATTTTAAGTATTTGAAAAAAAAGACTTTTGTTTTTGTCTTCAGAAAAGAAGTTTGAATTTTGAAATGAATTAGAAGATAGAAATTAAACTCTAATTCTCTTTCTATTTACAAAATAAAAATATGAAAAGAAATATGTTAAAATTTAATTTATCTATGAAAATAAATTAAAAGTTCTAAATGTTTTTTAGAAAAAAATATTATTTTTGGATTTTTGTTTAGAAAAAATAGTTTTAATGTGTGAAAAAGAAAATAAATCAAAACTCTAGTTCTAGTCAATATACAAATTAATTAGTGAAAATAAATAAAGTATGATTAAATTAAAATAATTTTTATGTCAAAAAATAAAATAATTAAACAAAAATCTAAATCTAAAGTTTTTATGATTTTATGATTTTTTTGATATAAAATAAAATATAAAACAAAAACAATTAAATAAAAATAATAAAAAGAAAAATGTTGGACTTGGGTGTGAAAAGGAAAATAGGGTGTAAAGTTAGTAAAAACTCATGCCCAAACAGTTTTTGTTTGAAAACAGAAAATAAAATAAAAATATGGGCCATGGTTTGAAAAAGAAGAAGGGAGTGTAATAAGCAGAATACCAGGCCCAATATCAAGGGGCCCAGCGCCTGTATGGTGATCTAGTGGGAGAGGTTGACTGAAGGTCCATCATGGGGGCGTGTGTTGGAGCGCTGGATCTATTGATGATGAGATCATAGGGCTGAGGATGAGAGATGCATAATACACGCGCCTGACTTGCTTGTACCGAATCTGTAAAAATAAAACAAGAAAAAGCAAAAGGGTACCACTGGGGCTTGAACCAATGTCCCAAGAGTGAACAGACGCGCACTTTACCACTGGGGTGGCTATACATCCGTTAGTTTATACAAAACCACAAATATATATATATATATATATATATATATATATATATATATATATATATATATATATATATATATATATATATATATATATATATATATATATATATATATATATATATATATATATATATATATATATATATATATATATATATATATATATATATATATATATATATATATATATATATATATATATATATATATATATATATATATATATATATATATATATATATATATATATATATATATATATATATATATATATATATATATATATATATATATATATATATATATATATATATATATATATATATATATATATATATATATATATATATTTTAACTCATTCCTGAAGACATGTTCATCTTCTTCCTCGCGCCAACCATGACAACACCATTTTTGAATTCTGTATCTCCTTTGTTTCTCAATGAAATTAAAAAATGTAATCATGAAACTTGTGTATTTTTTCATCACGAATTCAACCATATAACTCTTAAAAGCTATAGATCAATGGTTAAGTTTAATTTCTGTTGGTACTAAAAATGTGCCCTAACTGGCCAGAGATAAAATTCTTCATACACGAGCAATGATGTAGACATTTTGCTTTGGGGCAATGATGTCTACATTTTGCTTCAGAATGTATGTACTAAAGATGTTTGTATTAAGATATCACAGTCAGAAAACTTACCTCTTGAAGTGAGATTTGTGTATGGAGTTTGAGCATCTTTAAAGGTGCAAGGATGACCTGGTTAGCTTTCCTGGACCTCCCTGAGTGTGTTGCAAACCTTACTTTGCTTTGAAAGTACCTGAATCTTCCTACTCAAGTCAAACTGCAAGCTTGAATATTGGAAATGGTGGATGATGAAGATGGATTTACAGTCCATAAGCAGGTGTTGGGATCACTCTTATATTATGTATAGAAGGTGTATGAATGATTAGAATTGAAAATGCACGAGTGGTTTTTGATTTGGGGATTTGAAGTTCAAAAATGCCAAATTTTAGCCAGTTCTATGTAGCAGTGTGTGTGGGAGGTTTTGAGGATGCTTGAGCTTGTGTCCTACCTTGCAAATAACTTGTATAGTTATATGAAAGGGGTTGGAGATCTTTTGCACAACAGATTTATGAGTTATAGGGTTATGGCTAGGTTGCTTGATTTTGAAGAAAAGTGAGAAAATTAAGTTTCAATGTTTTGTACCAAAAATGTAGAGTGGTTGAATCACTTTAAACATGTTGCTTCTAGTATTTGAAAAGTGTGTGTGCAGAGACAACAAGTTAGGAGCTCAAGGAGAGTTGACCTTTGCAAAAGCAATGCTTTATCAAAATGGAAATGGCACCTTTGTGCCAAAAATGGAAAATCAATGTGGACAAAGCTTCAAACACTTGGATAATGGCTCCAACATTTGTGTAAATATTTAATTATTGAGTGATTAGCAAGTTTGAAGCCTGCAAACAAGATTTATGTAGCATGGTTTGAGATTTGCTCAAGTGTTGATCAAGAAAATGACCTATAATTCAAGTTTGTGAGGCCTTCTTCATCTCTTAGAAACTTCTAGATCAAGCATGATATCTTCAAGTTCTTGGACATTTTGGAAAGATTGAAACATCCTATACAACCTTCATGTTGACCGTTTTGACAAAATCATCTTGGAGCTTGGTGAAAATTGGCCAAGAAGTTAGGTCAAAAATCTGCCTTAACTAGGTCAAATTTTCACTAAGTGTTTTAGGAAAAGTACATGACTTCATGAATTTATAACTTAAAATCTAAGAACTTCTAGGACTTGATCAGTAAATAAAATTTATAGATCTCATTAAGATCTACAACTTTCATGTTGAATGTTTTCTTTGAATCATCTTGCATCTTGGCAAAAAATGTCATGAAGTTATGAAATTATCAAGGTTTAAAACACTTAAAAAAATTTAAGTATTGAAAAGTTTGACTTTTCAAATTGACTTTTGAATTTCTTAATGATCAAATTTTATATTTTTGAATATCTTGATGAATTATGATCTTTGAAATTGAATTTTGACCAAAAAGTCAAAGTTTGACTTTTTGTGTATCGGTTGACTTTTCATCAGTTGATCAAATTTCAACTATCAATCCATTGATCTTGAGGAATGTTTTGAACCATGAAATTAGGTCAACATGTTGTAATTGTATCCTTGAGAATATTATTTAAGCCACTAGATCATGTGTTAGGTCAAAAGTTACTGAACAATCAATTACAGTTAAAAACCTAATTTTGACCATTTCGCCCTTTTGATAAATTAAGTGCTTTTCTTGAGGGATTGTGATCAATACTTGATCAAATGATGAATAGGACTTTAAAATGTTGATGTTGGCCAAAAATCATTAAGTTTGAATGTAGGTTGACCATAATTGACTTTTTTACCCAATATAGTTGATTTTCAGTCATCTGAGCAATTGATTGAGCAAAATTGTGATTCAAGACTTAAAACTTGACATGAGTATTCTTTGAGGTCTATAATGACCCATCAAAGTAATTTGAGGCATTATAAGTCCAATTGTCCTTGTGAAAATCAAAACCCTAATTTGAAACATCAGTGTTTATGAGGTGGTTTGACCTAGTCAACACTTGTGCAGTTTTGAGCCATTGAAGATCTTATGTGAAATGTCTTTCGAAAAAAGGGCAAATTTTGGAGTATAACACATAGGTTTGAATTTTTAAAAAAAACTACCAAAACCGATGAGGATGAACGTGATGTTTTGGGCACAATCTTGACTGCTTAAGGATTGGGATGGATTCCTGGGCACTTCAAGATGATAATGCAATGCTTGGTTTCAATTGAAAATGGCTGGAAACTAGGGTTTTGTGTTTCCCTAGTTTATTGAATTTTTGGAATAGTTTTCTATGCAAGGGTTTTTGTGTGATGTTATGTCTGAATGAAGAGAAATATATAGAGAAGAATTAGGTTAAACCATTGTGGACTTAGACCTTGTAAGAAAAGCCTTGACTTTATTTTATTTAATTTTGAATTTAAATAAATAAAATAAAAAATAAATGGAATAAAAATCAAATGGGGGTGTATGAATAGCTTCAAATGTTCACTATGAGGCCTAATAAACGTTTGGACCTTGAAACACAAGCCCATTAGCCCAAAAATTTGTGTTTGATTAATTTGGGTTTCATGCATTTTCTCGAAATTTCCCACCTTGTGTCAATCATAACTCTCTCATTTTTTATCATATGAAGGTGATCTTGGACTTTTTGTAAAGCTCAAGATGTTCCCTACAATCTCCATGCTGGTCATTTTTTCATTTGAAGATTTATCTTAATTTAAGTTGCCTTGAAAAAAAGTGTCTTTTTGTTAACTTTTGGAATGACCTATAATGTTTTGGCCCATATCTCTCAAATGAAGCATCTTTTGGACTTGAGCTTAGAGAGTCAAAGTTATAGAGAATTGAATTTCCTTTAAAACAAGATTTGGTTGAGAAAAATCTGATGAAGCATGTGAAAGGTATGCTCGGTCAAAGTTCAGTTGACTTCTCCTTAAGAAAACCCTAATTTGGCAACTTTTGACTTTTGATGATTTAAGATTTTTTCTTGATGAATCATGATCAAACCTTGATAAAATGATGAATATGACTTTAAAATATTTATGTTGACCAAAAATCTTGAAGTTTGACTGTATGTTGACCATAATTGACTTTTTACCCAATGTAGTTAATTTTTAGTCATCTGAGCAATTAACTGAGAAAACTTGTGATGCAAGGCTTGAAATTTGGCATAAGCATTCCTTGAGACATATAAGGAACCAGGGAAACCACTTGAGGCCTTAGAAACCCAAACTTCCTTGAGAAAAATGAAACACTAGTTGAAAGTCCATTTCTTAGGAGGAGAATTTGTTTGATCAATTCTTGAGCAACCTTGAGCATTTGAGAACCCTAGGAGAATGTCTTAAAGAAAATGGGAGGGAAAATTTTGGGGTACAACAACTTCCCTTGTTCAATCTTCTTAAATATGAAGAGTTAGATTGACATGTCCGCAATTCATGATCTGAAGGTAGAACATGATTGAATACTTAAGTGCCCAGAAATTTGCACTCGTATGTGCAGGAAATAACGTTGTTGGTTGATAATATTGCTTGAATGGGCTTAAATATGTCATTCAGAGAGGTGACAAAATGTCGTTTGAGATGGTCTTATAGATGCCATCAAAATAGCTGTTGATAGGAGTATCAGAAGGAGTCTATGCTTGATTATATATGAAGAATGCTTTCCAGAATGAACCCCTGAGGAAGGTGCTTAAGTACCTTCTTGTCAGATTAAGTCTCTGAGGGAAATGCTTGTCAGATTTCAGTCTCTGAGGTAAATGCTTGTCATGTAGATAGTCGCCCAGTCTTGTTTTGGGAATTGATCCATAATCTGTTTCTGTTGGTAAACCCGTCCTGTTACAGGAATTCATACCACCTGGTAATGTTGATTATTTCCCCGTCCTGTTTCGGGAGTTAATCTTTGCATGGTTATAAAGATAGTTTCCCCATCCTGTTTTCCTGGTTATACAGACAGTTGCCCTATCCTATTTCTGGAATTAATCTTTGACCTATTTTCTGTTGGCGAACTCGTCCTATTTTGGGAATTCATACCACCTGGTCGTACAAATAGTTGCCTTGTCTTGTTTCGGGAATTAGTCTGTGAATTGTTTAAGAATTTTTGATGATATTTGTCTATTTATGAACTAACTTGAAATAAACAAAGTTAGTTTGTGCAATGTCATGATGTATGTAATGCATTGCGTAATGATATTCTCAAAGTAAATGAGAGTGTGACATATGCGTTTCGTATGCATATGCTATGATACTTGTAAATAATGTATGGATGTAAGATGTTGGTGAAGTGTATTGGTAGCTTCACATAACATCTTTGCTGGGGAAAATAAATCCCTGATTGTTGTTAGGGATGAAGAATATGAATCTTCAATCTTGTTTAGAATGTCTCTGTTGGGGATTCCTGCTTTCTGTTTTGAGGATATTTTGCTGAAAATGTTTGACTTCTACTTGGGGATAGAGAAATTCCAGAAAAATTGGTCGTTCATCGCTCTAATGGGGAATTTAGTTCTTATATACCCTGACTGGGGATAAAAGAGATGGATAAACTTTCGAGGTGCTGGATGACCGAGTTTCTGATATGGATGCCAACTCTTCTGGGGGAAGACAAAGTTAAATGATAGTTGGCCCGGTTTTAGATTCCATAGCAACTCTCTGGGGATAGCAGCCTGGACTACACTTTGCTGGAGAGGGGAATTTTACCGGTGACTTACCGTAGTCAGAGAAATGAACTTTTCTTGGTAAATTAAATTCCGCTGGGGAAATGAACCCTGTTGGGGAAATAAACCCTGTTGGGGAAGAGAATTTTGTATGGGATTTTGCAATGTTGGAGAAATAAACTCAGCTGGGGAATTAAATTCATGTGAACTGTGCTGAGGAAGTTTCCACTATATGCTGGAGAAATGATCAGATTCCTTTATCCGCTAGGGGGATTTGCTGGGGAGTATGATTATGTGAACTGATAGAAGATGCCCCAATTCCTGCCTGGAGGCATATTAGGCTTGCGGGGGGGAATGTATCTCCGTCTGGGATGAGCTTGTGAAGGTAACTCTGTCGGGATAATCCCATGGAGGTTGCTCTGTGGGGATTTGGGGATGACTTTAATGTTATCCCAATTCCTGGAGTCTTTAGTAAATGTTGATTCCTATTTTTATGCATATATTTATTAACAGTAATCATATTCATATGCATATGTTCATTTAATTTAGTCATTGGACCTTTTTGCAAACAAAATAGAAAAGATAAAACAAAATTTGAATTCAGAAATCGTCTTGTATTGATAATTTGCCTATAAACAGGTGTTTTTGTACATAGAAACAGAAATCCTAGTAAGAGGACATCGTCATGAAATGAAAAGAGTAAAAACAAAAGATGTACCTATGTGTAAACGACCCTATCGAGTTTTAACTTTGCTATTGCCTTTATGTATTCAAGCATCTCATCCCTCACTATCGGAAGAAGTTGACTGAATTGATCTGTACCGTTTGAACTTGACGTTGATAACAAAGCTTGACGTAAGTATATGATCCAATGGGACATAGTCGTATGCTTTAATCCCTAACTTTTACCTGGACCGCCCTTTCGGGTTTTCAGTCCACCGGGATACTCTTTTTTGGCCAAGCTGCCTTTTCATGTTTTCGACTTGCTGGGTGTACCATCTTTATATATGTCCCTGATTTTTGCCCGAACCCTTTTGGTTCGCCGGGATGCCCTTATTTTTGCCTAGGCCAGTCAACCTAGCGGGTCTCTTTCATGCATAGTATCTTTTGACTATGTCTGCATTTACAGAGTGCAGAAAATCTTCACCGTCCATGGTGGTGAGTATTATAGCGCCGCCAAAAAATATCTTCTTAATTACAAATGGCCCTTTGTAGGTGGGAGTCCATTTTCCCCTGGGATCACCTTATGGTGTAATGATGCGCTTTATTACCAAGTCGCCATATTACCAAGTCGCCAGCCTGATATACTCGATGCTTGACCTTTTTGTTGAAAGCTTTGATTATACGCTTCTGGTACATATGACCATGACACATCGCCACAAGTCTTTTCTCATCGATCAAACTTATCTGGTCCATCCTAGTTTAAATCCACTCCTCCTCGTCTAAGTCTGCATCTTTCATAATTCTTAGAGAAGGAATCTAGACTTCAACAAGTAGGACAACTTCCATACCGTAGACTAGAGAAAATGGGGTTGCTCCAGTTGATGTTCGTACCGAAGTTTGATAACCATGAAGAGAAAATGGTAACATATCATGCCAATCTTTATATGTCACTGTCATCTTCTGTATAATCTTCTTGATGTTCTTATTTGCGGCTTCTGTAACACTCGAGGCCGAAAAGGGCGAGGAGTGGTTGCACCGCATGTAACACCCGAGGCCTAAGAGGGCAAAGGTGGTCTCCACATCAGAATAAGAGGGGTCCTGAGGCTATGCATGTATGGGACTGCATGGTTGAAGGAAGGCTAATAAGGATTAATTTGTACTACCTATACCAACAAGATACATCTTCTTTTCGGTAGCTCATTCATAAGAACTCCATAGTTAAGCGTGCTTGACTTGGAGCAATTCTAGGATGGGTGACCTTCTGGGAAGTTTCTCAGAAAGCGTGCGAGTGAGGCCAAAGCATGCTGAAAAGGCTCGTGTTGGTTTGTGGGGTCAGTTGGTAATCTCGAAGGCAGTATGGGGTGTTACAAATGGTATCAGAGCCATACCTCTCCCAGTACGATGTGCTTCGAGGATGAACCATGCGGAAGCTGGTGGGCATGTAACACTCGAGGCCGAAAAGGGAGAGGAGTGGTTGCACCGCATGTAACACCCGAGGCCTTAAGAGGGAAAAGGTGGTCGCCACATCGGAATGAGAGGGATCCTGAGGCTATGCAGGTATGGGACTGCATGGTTGAAGGAAGGCTAATAAGGATTAATTGGTACTACTTATACCAACAAGATGCATATTCTTTTCGGTAGCTCATTCATAAGAACTCCACAGTTAAGTGTGCTTAACTTGGAGCAATTCTAGGATGGGTGACCTTTTGGGAACTTTCTCAGAAAGCGTGCGAGTGAGGCCAAAGCATGCTGAAAAGACTCGTGTTGGTTTGTGGGGTCAGTTGGTAATCCTGAAGGTAGTATGGGGTGTTACAGCTTCCACTGTGCCATTCTTCTTCGGTCGATACGGAGAATAATTATGGTGCTTAATATTGAACTGCATGCAGAGTTCCATGATCATAGTATTGTAAATATTAGTACCATTGTCTGTGATGATCCTTTCAGGGATGCAATACCGACATATAAGGTTGTGCCTAAAGAACCGGGCCACAACATTCTTGGTGACAGAGGCAAATAAGGTTGCTTCGACCCACTTCGTGAAGTAATCATTCATAAGAACTCCACAGTTAAGTGTGCTTAACTTGGAGCAATTCTGGGATGGGTGACCTTTTGGGAACTTTCTCGGAAAGCGTGCGAGTGAGGCCAAAGCATGCTGAAAAGACTCGTGTTGGTTTGTGGGGTCAGTTGGTAATCCTGAAGGTAGTATGGGGTGTTACAGCTTCCACTGTGCCATTCTTCTTCGGTCGATACGGAGAATAATTATGGTGCTTAATATTGAACTGCATGCAGAGTTCCATGATCATAGTATTGTAAATATTAGTACCATTGTCTGTGATGATCCTTTCAGGGATGCAATACCGACATATAAGGTTGTGCCTAAAGAACCGGGCCACAACATTCTTGGTGACAGAGGCAAATAAGGTTGCTTCGACCCACTTCGTGAAGTAATCATTCATAAGAACTCCACAGTTAAGTTTGCTTAACTTGGAGTAATTCTGGGATGGGTGACCTTTTGGGAACTTTCTCGGAAAGCGTGCGAGTGAGGCCAAAGTATGCTGAAAAGACTCGTGTTGGTTTGTGGGGTCAGTTGGTAATCCTGAAGGTAGTATGGGGTGTTACAGCTTCCACTGTGCCATTCTTCTTTGGTCGATACGGAGAATAATTATGGTGCTTAATATTGAACTGCATGCAGAGTTCCATGATCATAGTATTGTAAATATTAGTACCATTGTCTGTGATGATCCTTTCCGGGATGCAATACCGACATATAAGGTTGTGCCTAAAGAACCGGGCCACAACATTCTTGGTGAAAGAGGCAAATAAGGCTGCTTCGACCCACTTCGTGAAGTAATAAATAGTGACGAGGATGAAGTGATGTCTGTTGGAAGCGGTAGGCTTGATCTCTCCAATCAAATCAATACCCCACATTGCAAATGGCCAAGGGGCGGTCAAGATGTTCAAAGGAACTGGAGGCACATGTACTTTGTCAGCATAAATCTGGCATTTCTGACAAGTTCTTGAGTGAAGATGGCAATCAGTTTCCATAGTCGACCAATGATAACCTGCTCTCAGAATCTTCTTAATGATAGCATGCCCACTAGAGTGAGTACCAAAGTTACCTTTGTGCATATCTTCCATAATTTTCCCAACTTCCTTCTTGTCCACACAACGAAGCAGAGTAAAATCATGGTTGCGCTTGTACAAAATTATGTTGCTCAGGAAGAACTTAGCATAGAACCTTCATAGGAATTTCTTGTCATTGATAGATGCTCCCTCGGGGTACTCTTGTTTTCCCATATGACTTTTAACATATATGACATGGTAGCTAATGTGTCTTCCAACTGATTTTCTTCTTGTGGGATTTGCTCAAAATTGATTTCTTAGAAGTATGGAATTAAGGTCAGCACATGCTTCCGATAAAGGATTTGGTTTGGATGCTTTGTATCCCACTCTCCCTTTATCTAACTGATTACCAGAGCTGAGTCCTTGTATATGTTCAGGAACTTGATTCTTAAATTAATGGCAACTTTGATGCCCATGATGCAGGCTTCATACTCAGCCATGTTGTTGGTACAATCAAAGCATAATCTGGCGGTGAAGGGCGTATGGAAACCCTCGGGAGAGATGATCAAAACACCAATTCCATTACCAAGTGCGTTGGAAGCTCCATCAAAAACCATAGTCCATTAGGATCCTGGCTCAGGTCCTTCATATGGTCCAGGTTCTTCACAATCTGTAACTAGCATAATATTTTCATTTGGGAACTCAAAATTCATAGATTGGTAGTCGTTTTCTGCTTGATGCGCCAAATAACTTCCCAGTACACTTCCTTTAATTGCCTTCTGAGGAGTGTACTGAATGTCGTATTCTGTTATGACCATTTGCCATCGGGCTATCCTTCCGGAGAGAGTTGGTTTCTCGAATATGTATTTAATGGGATCCATTTTAGAGATAAACAAAGTAGTATGGGAAACATATACTATCTTAGTCGGAAAGCATCCCATGCCAAAGCGCAACAAGTTTTCTCGAGCAGTAAGTATCTTGTTTCACAGTCGGTAAACTTTTTTCTAAGGTAGTATATTTCATGCTCTTTCAACCAGACTCGTTATGTTGCCTCAGTACACACCCCATTGAGTTCTCTAACACTGTTATATACATAATCATAGGTCTTCGTTCAACTTGTGGCATCAGAATTGGAGGTTCTTGGAGTACTCCTTGATTTTTTCAAAGGATATTTCGAAATCATCGTTCCACTTCACTACCTGATCTTTCTTCGGTAATTTAAAGATTGGCTTGCAAGTAGCAGTCAAATGAGAAATGAATCGGGCAATGTAATTCAGTCATCCCAAGAAACCTCTGAATTTCTTCTCGGTGTGGGAAGCTGGAATTTATTGAATGGCTTTGACCTTGGCAGGATCAACTTTAATACCTTTACTACTGACAACGAAACCCAGGAGCTTACCGGATCTTACCCCAAAGGTGCATTTATTTTGATTCAGCCTCAATTTGCATTTCTTCAGTCTCTCAAACAGCTTGTGTAGATGGTCAAGATGTTCTTCTTCAGTCTGAGATCTGGCTATCATGTCGTCGATGTAGTCCTCTATCTCGTGATGAATCATGTCATGAAACAGAGCTACCATGGCACGCGATATGTTGCGCCAGTGTTCTTCAACCCAAAAGGCATAACTTTGTAGCAGAAAGTACCCCACTGTGTAACAAATGTAGTTTTCTCCATGTATTCAGGTGCCATCTTGATCTGATTATACCCCAAGAAACCATCCATGAAGGATAAAACTTAATGCTCAGCATTGTTTCAACCAGGGCATCAATATGTGGAAGCAGAAAGTCATCTTTGGGGCTTGCCCTGTTCAGATCTTTGTAGTCTACACGCATACGTACCTTGTTGTCCTTTTTAGCTACTGATACCACATTTGTAACCCACTAAGTATATGATGTAATAGATAAGAACCCTGCATTGAATTGTTTCTGAAATTCTGGCTGCAGATACTCAATGTCACGTTCAATGTTGTGACACCGTATCTGACTTTCTATAAGACAGTAAATACAAAAATAGTAAAGAACACAGTCAATTGTTTACCCAGTTCAGTGTGCAACAACACCTACTCTGGGGGCTACCAAGCCAGGGAGGAAATCCACTATAAGAGATGTTAATTCAGGAATAAACCAACCAGTTTATCTCCTTCACTTAAGACCTACCCAATGCAACTTCAATCTAAGTACAACTTAAACCTGAGTTCCCACTCACTCCCCCTCAATCACAGCAGTGATACATAAAACAATTTGACTAAAGAATTGATGAAGACACTCTTCAAAAACATACACTTGATTAAGCTTCACAGCTTTTTAATCAAGCAACACAAACACTCTTGCTTCACAGCTTTGAGTGATACACACACCTAACTTGACTCTGCTTCACAGCTTTAGTCAAGAGACATACAAACACTCTTGCTTCAAAGCTTTGAGTGCTACACAACCCTTACAATTAAAAACCTATTCCAAGTAACTTATCACAATGATAATTTCTTGGATTACAATAGTTAAAACTATACAACTTCTAAATGATCTTCTGTCAAAAAAGGGATTGCCTTCAAAACAGCAGCTCTGTGGAATATATAGCAGCTGCATCTTCAGTTAGGGTTTCCCCAAAAAGCTAGGGTTAATTCCATTTGACCTTAAGACTAGGTCACAGGACTTTATCAACCAGGTTAGGGTTGAGCTAGGTTAACCCAAAGAAAACGTAGGATTCTGTTCTGGAAAGACTGAGTCATTTTCCTGAAAAAACTCAGAATTAACCAAACTGCAAACCTGTTAGTTCAGAACAGGATGTCTTAAAATTTGTTATGACATCTGAATTCCTGTTTACTAATTTTGGTAAATGTGATCATTTTGCAAAATGCTCAGATACACACTCATAAACATCAGTACATGTATGACAATATTTTTCTGCAAAGGTACCTAAAAAATCTGTACCTAATAAACTAGAATGTTATGACATCTGTCATGACATTCATACACCTGGTTTTGCCAAAAATGCATGCCAATACCTAAACAACTACAAACTCCCCCTTTGGCAGATTTTTGGCTAAAGCCTCTAAGCAATCAGAGATAGATAGCAGCAGAATAAAAATGACTGCAGAAAAATGGAATGTCAAATAAAGTATCACAATATATCTCCCCCTATTTAGCCACAAATGGGCCAAAGATACATGTTCATAAAATTATACAGTCATCCAGGAAAAAGTAATAAGAGCAGCAACTAAAAACTGAACACACTTCCAAAATCCACTAGGGACCAGCAGCAACTCCACCAAACAGCAACTCCACCAACCTTTAAGCACTGTCATCAGACTCAGAGGAGCTAGTTTCTTCAGTATTGAGATGACCTTCAGCTTATACACCCTCTTCCCTTCTGTTTCCTTCAGCTTCCTCCTTTTCTAACCTTGCAATTAGGTTTTCTAGGGTCTTTTTCCTAGCTTCTAGTTCTTTGCAGGTCTCTTTTAATACAGCTATGACATCAGATGTCTTGGACTGGGTCTTCACAGACGATGTCTCAGCTGATGTTATGACAATATCAGGAGCATGAGATCCCTGAAACAGTTTGTAGTGCAACCCAAGGGCAGGAGCTCTTTTGCAAGCAGTATCTCTTGCCACCAGGATATCAGGGTATTGTGCAAGGATAATTCCACAAAGGAGGGAGGGAAAGGCAATTGGTCCTTTGACAGCATAACTACCAGCATGTTTTAAAGTTTGTTCAAAAATATACCTGCCATAGTCAAAAGCAGTCTTGGTTCCCACAGCATAAATAAATCTCCCCAATCCTGTGGAGATAGTTGATTTATGGTTTGTAGGCACCCAGTTGGCTGCACCAATCTTGTGCAGGATGGCAAATTTCATGCTAAGTTTGCTGGCATTCAGCTTGCCTTTCAAGGGCCAGCACTTCACTTGCCTTGCTGTGATGGTTTGACAAACTTCATTGTCAGTGACTTCCAGATCAGGACAATCCTCATTTGATCTTCCAAGAAATTTGTTAATTTCTGATGGAGAGAAATTAACCCTTCTTCCTCTAACAAAAACACTTTCAAAGTCAGCTGACCTTCCATCAGCACAATCATTAGACAAGTTAACTATGAACTCCTTGACCAGATTTTCATAACACTTGTTAAATTTAATCACTGTCTTCATCAGTCCAGCATTCTTGATCAGGTCCATGATGTCTTTGCACTCCATGGCATCATTGTTGAGTTCTCTTTCTAAAGCTATTCTCTTCAAGCAAACATACTTCCATCTGTTTGCATTGTCAGGGTGGTGGAAAGAGATGTTGTCTGTTGGGACTTCAAGAACTCTAGCAATTTTGCTGGAGGGCAGTTTCCTTCTGATAGGAATTTCTTCAGCATCAATCTCAAACTCTGATTCCTCATCAGAATCAGAATATTCAGGATCTTTTCTCTTCTTTGTAATTGGTTGTCTACCAGTATACACCTGGGCTTTCACCTTCCCTTTGGACTGACCAGTTTTCACAGATTCTACCCCAGCCTTGCCTTCAGCCTTGGATTTCTTAACAGCAGGTTTATCTTTGGACACGCATTTTGCATCATTCTGATTACCCTTTCTTTTCATCAATCTCTTATCTATGCTAGGGTTTACATTGGCAATCAGATCATTATCTGAGTAATCCTTATCCACATCAATGATAGGTGGATCAACAGTCTTTTCTGAAGGGTTCTGAATGTTGTCATTTTGTGTCACAACATTCTCAGAGACATCTACATTCTCAGAGACGTCCACATTTGGGCTTCCTGATTGATTTAAAGGGACAGAAATCCCCGGTACAGGTTGGTTTCCGCTTAGTATACTAGTAACAAGCCTAGCAATAGCTTGATGAACTTGAACTGATCCTTCTCTATTTGGTACAGAAGAAGAAGGATGAGAAGGATTACCAGAGGCTGCAGCTTGAGCTCTTCCTGCATGTCTAGTTCTCAGCTTTTTGACTTTGGCGGGGTCAGTTGCCATCTCTCTGAGAGGAGTGACCTCAAGAACTTCAGATTCTATGCATGTGGTGATTGCTCTAGAGCCTTGGTCAGATGATGAAGATGATGAGGATGATGAAGTCGCCTTGGTTGAAGATGATGTTTGAGACATTTTGATTGACTTAGAGCACCAGTAGCAATTTGAGAGAAAATTTTGATTGAGAGAATGGAACAGGTTGCAAAGTCGAGAGAGGTAGGAGGCAAAAGAGAGTCTTTTCAACTTCTTAAAGATTTTGAAAGAATTGGGAAAACAAAAGATTAACCCACTAAAAATAGACTTAACAAAATTAACTCCTTCAACCCGTGTTTTAAGCAAAATTAATTGCTATAATTTCTCATGTTGGCAAATACCCAACCTGCCCCTCAAGTTTTCAAGTTTATTTCCAACAAGAGCCTTGGTAGAAGAATCAGCCAGCTGAAGCTTAATGATACCATGTTCCAGTTTAATTAACTTCTTCTCTACAAAGTCAATGTGCTTGGTCCTGCTATGCTGAATAGGGTTCATGGAAATATTGATTGTATTCAGATTGTCACAATATAATGTCACAACATCTTGTGAGACATTATACTCAGTGAGCATCTATTTTGTCCTAGCTGCAACCATTTTAGCACAGAGTTGGGAAGGCATTCTTTTGACATGAATCATAGTTCTGGTTGATTCTTGAATGATCTTATTTTTCTTTTTGTCAACTCCATTTTGATGGTGAGTTATAGGAGAAGAGACTTCACGACTCATTTCTTCAGGGAAACAGAATTTATTAGACTTGTTGTTTCCAACATCCTTGTCATGATTACTTCTGGTTCTGACAACACATCCTTCTTCAAGTTTATTCACCACATCATAGACATGTTTCTTTTTACCAAGCCTTTCAATTTTAAGTTCACCACAAACCCTTCTTTTATCAATCTGTAGTTTTGAAGTCCTTCTGACTGCTTCCATAGAGATAGCTCTTTTCATTCTTCTTAGATGAAGATGACCAAGCTTATGGTGCCACAGTTTCATCTCTTTTTCTTCTTTGGTAATTGGACACATAGTGGAGTTATTAGTGTTCTCAGGCTGCCACAAGTAACAATTATCTTTGGATCTGATTCCTTTCATTACAACTTCTAGTTTTTCATTAATTACTAGACATTCAGATTTTGAGAAGTTGACCTTGAATCCTAGATCACACAATTGACTGATACTAATGAGATTAGCAGTCAGCCCTTTTACCAGCAGTACTTCACTCAGACTTGGAACTTCAGGGCAGTCCAAATTACCAACTCCTTTGATTTCACCTTTAGCACCATCTCCAAAGGTCACATAACTAGTGTTGTGAGGTTTAACATGATTGAGAATGTTCTTTATTCCAGTCATGTGTTTAGAACACCCACTGTCAAAGTACCAGCCTTCCTTTGCAGACACCCTCAGGGAAGTGTGGGCTATCAGGGCAGTAGCGTTTTTCTTCCATTGAGGAGTATGTGGTACCCTTTTTGACTTAGGTTTAACACCTGAGTTTTGATTAGGGTATCCATGCAATTTGAAGCAGAAGGGCTTTATGTGTCCATACCTCCCACAACGATGACATCTCCATCTTTGGTATTTTTTCTTCATATATTTCTGTTTCTGATGTTGAGAGTTGTGTTGAGACATCTGCTTTGACAATTGTTTAACAGGCCTGATCTTCTTGTCTGCACCAGATTTCTTAGCTTCCACAAATCCTAGTCCATATTTGTTTCCCACATTTTGTCCAACTTGAAGAATCTCTTCCAATTTATGTGTTCCATTGGTCAGCATCTTGACAGATTTGGTCATTTGGTTCAGTTGTGAGTTCAGCAATTGAACTTCCCCTTCTAGATGACTTATAGTTTCAAGATCTGCCCTTTTTTCAGCCTCCAGCTTTATAATGAGTTTTGATTGTTTCTCATTCTGCACACAGACTTCAGCACTTCTGATACACAATTTCTTGTAGGTATCAGCCAATTCTTCAAATGTCACTTCTTCATCACTGGTGTCACTTTCAGATGTACAAACACCAGTTAGAGCAGTAACTAGTTTGGCAGATTCTTCTTCAGAATTACTTTCTGAATCACAGTCAGACCAAGTAACAGTCATTCCTTTCTTTTGTTTCTTAAGAAAGGTTGGACATTCAGCTCGAATATGCCCATATCCTTCACAGCCATGGCATTGAATTCCTCTGCCTTGGTTTCCCTTCTCTTCTGACCTTGGTCTTCTGCTGGAACTGTCAATGTCAGAGGGAATGTTATGAACATTAGACCTTAACTTTGGATCTATTCTTTTGATGAGTTTGTTGAACTGTCTTCCAAGCATGGCTATAGCTTCTGAAATATTTTCTTCTTCATCCTCCTTGTTTTCAACATCAGTGTTGGATACAAGTGTTATGCTCTTGTTCTTCTTGTCACCATTATCAGTGATCCCCATCTCAAAAGTCTGAAGAGACCCAATAAGTTCATCCACTTTCAACTTGCTGATGTCCTGGGCTTCCTCTATGGCAGTTACCTTCATTGCAAATCTTTTAGGCAAGGATCTGAGAATCTTTCTCACCAGTTTTTCTTCTGACATCTTTTCTCCCAGTGCTCCTGAGGTGTTGGCAATCTCCAAGATGTTCATGTGAAACTCATGAATGGTTTCATCTTCCATCATTTTTAGATTCTCAAACTTGGTAGTCAACATCTGAAGCCTTGACATTTTTACTTTGGAAGTGCCCTCATGAGTAGTTTTGAGAGTGTCCCAAACTTCCTTGGCCAGTTCATATTGATGTACTAGTCTGAAAATGTTTCTATCAATTCCATTGAACAAGGCATTTAAAGCTTTGGAATTTCCCAGGGCTAACTCATCTTCTTCTTTACTCCAATCTTCCTCAGGCTTCAGACTGATTGCCCCATCTTTCTCAGTTATGGTGGGATGGTTCCATCCTTTGTCAGCAGCTCTCCAAGCCTTTTTGTCCAGAGATTTTAAGAAGGCAATCATACGAGGTTTCCAGTAGTCATAATTAGTTCCATCCAGAATGGGTGGTCTATTTCCAAAAACTCCTTCTTTGTCCATAGTGCCAGAAAGTGATATCCCTAGATCTCACCCAGTAATACAGGCAGGGTGCCTGCTCTGATACCAATTGAAATTCTGGATGCAGATACTCAATGTCACGTTCAATGTTGTGACACCGTATCTGACTTTCTATAAGACAGTAAATACAAAAATAGTAAAGAACACAATCAATTGTTTACCCAGTTCAGTGTGCAACAACACCTACTCTGGGGGCTACCAAGCCAGGGAGGAAATCCACTATAAGAGATGTTAATTCAGGAATAAACCAACCAGTTTATCTCCTTCACTTAAGACCTACCCAATGCAACTTCAATCTAAGTACAACTTAAACCTGAGTTCCCACTCACTCCCCCTCAATCACAGCAGTGATACATAAAACAATTTGACTAAAGAATTGATGAAGACACTCTTCAAAAACATACACTTGATTAAGCTTCACAGCTTTTTAATCAAGCAACACAAACACTCTTGCTTCACAGCTTTGAGTGATACACACACCTAACTTGACTCTGCTTCACAGCTTTAGTCAAGAGACATACAAACACTCTTGCTTCAAAGCTTTGAGTGCTACACAACCCTTACAATTAAAAACCTATTCCAAGTAACTTATCACAATGATAATTTCTTGGATTACAATAGTTAAAACTATACAACTTCTAAATGATCTTCTGTCAAAAAAGGGATTGCCTTCAAAACAGCAGCTCTGTGGAATATATAGCAGCTGCATCTTCAGTTAGGGTTTCCCCAAAAAGCTAGGGTTAATTCCATTTGACCTTAAGACTAGGTCACAGGACTTTATCAACCAGGTTAGGGTTGAGCTAGGTTAACCCAAAGAAAACGCAGGATTCTGTTCTGGAAAGACTGAGTCATTTTCCTGAAAAAACTCAGAATTAACCAAACTGCAAACCTGTTAGTTCAGAACAGGATGTCTTAAAATTTGTTATGACATCTGAATTCCTGTTTACTAATTTTGGTAAATGTGATCATTTTGCAAAATGCTCAGATACACACTCATAAACATCAGTACCTGTATGACAATATTTTTCTGCAAAGGTACCTAAAAAATCTGTACCTAATAAACTAGAATGTTATGACATCTGTCATGACATTCATACACCTGGTTTTGCCAAAAATGCATGCCAATACCTAAACAACTACAGTTTCATAACCTCAGCCTTGATCTTCTCGGACATCTCGGGACGCATACGACGAACCTTCTACTTTATTGGAGAAAAACTCTCTTTCATCGGTAGACGGTGAACCACAATATCAGTATCGAGCTCTGGCATGTCCTTGTATGACCAAGCGTAGATCTAAACATAGTTATGCAACATCTAAATTAATTTGTTCTTGACGTCATCTTCTAGGTTGGAACCTATCTTAACTTCTTCCTGTTTGCTTCAGTACCCAAGTTTATAACCTCAACTGGCTCTTCATGCGGTTGTATAGCTTTTTCCTCTTGCACTAACAATTTGGAAATTTCTCCAGGTATTTCACAATCTTCCTCACCTTCGTCCTTGGCTTGGTAGATCATATTTTCGAAGTCATATTTGGAAATAGCTGAATTGTTATCAACGAGATCTAGAGTGGATGTGGATTTACAATTTATTGTATGGGTGTGCGTAAGAACACATAGCTATTTAAAGTGATAAAAAGAAAGACAAAGAGCGCAAAATTTGAATGCAAAACATCCAATGCTTTATTAAATGACGATATGCTTATGAAATGACAACCATAACAAATAGACCATTGTGCCCCGGTTAAGGCATAAGGCTTAAAGTCATTGTTTAAAGTTTACATAACCAAAACTTTGAAAGCAATTAAATAGAAAGTAGAAATTACTCCTGACTAAAGGAGATTGAGATACAATCTTCAGTCTTCCAGTTGTTGAGCCTATTGCCGATAGTGGGAAAAATCAAGTTGTGTAGGTCATAGTCACTATCACCATCTTCTATAGTAGAAACATCATCAATAGCATTAACACCCTTGTCGTGCTTAGGCATTGGTGCAGTAATCACGCTGGGAGTCTTGGGAGATTCAAACTCAATCTATTTGTTGTCAATCATGTCTTGAATTTTTTTCTTCAAGGCCCAACATCTATTGGTGTCGTTCCCGGGACTATTGGAATGGTAGGCACATTTCACATTAGGATTATAGCGAGGAGAGGAGATGTTAGGATTATGAGGCGGATCTCTCAATGTTATCAGCTTTGCTTTCAAAAGATGTTGTAATTCCTGAGACAATGGCATATTGATCTTGGTGAATTGTCTTCTCGGTGTGTCTGACCTACGCCGATTGTTTTGTTGATGTTGTTGTACAGGCGCATGATTAGAAATTAGCACTGCCTCTACCGATTGGTTGCGATTACTTCTAACATGACCCTTTTGGCCATAAATAACATGTGTCTCCTTCTTTCCATTGAATGTATTCTTTATAGTACTTGGAGACGTGGCCACTTGAATATTTCCACTTCTAATACCACCTTCGACACGTTCCCTAGTTAGTATCGGCTCAGTAAAACTAGATGAAGAGCTTCCAGTCAGATGATTAAAGAAAGGCCCTATCAAAGTGCCCATGAACATATCAACCATCTCCCTATAAGATAGAGGATATTGAACTCTTCCAGCAAGATCTCTCCATTTTCGGGCATATTCTTTAAACCCTCCATTCGAGCTCATAGTCATACTTTGTAATTGCACACGAGTTAGTGCAAGGTCAGCATTGTATTGATATTGTTTGTAAAAAGCAGAAGCCAGGTCTTCCCAAGTACGTATGTTAGTTCCTTCCAGATGATACAACCATTCAAGTTGTGTCTCAGATAAACTCTCTTGAAAGAAGTGAACCAATAACTTTCTGTCAGTAGTACGAGGTTGGATCTTCCGAACATAAGACCGTAGATGAAGCTTTGGACAAGACACACCACCATATTTGGAAAAATCAGGGACCTTGAACTTGTTAGGGATAACAACCCCCTAGATAAGACCCATCTCTTTAAAATCCAGCCCATGCACTTTATGGATTTCCACGGCATTCAGAAGATCTTTCAACTGTTTGTATCTATCGTCAGCAAGAGGATACTGTTCATCAGAACAGTCTTCTTCATCAGGAATTTTACCAGAACCAAGGTTACTTCACCCCTTAGCTTTTATACTTCTATCGTCTTTCTCTTGATTTACGTCTTCATGTGATGGGATATCAGAGGCTTAAAACTGTTTGGCGGGACCTTTAAACCTTCTTCCCACATTGAGGATACCAGCCAGTTTCCTATTCTTTTTCTTCTTGGCGAGGAGTGCCATCAGTTCTTGCCGCCCTTTGGCTAAGTTCAGGAGCGTCTCTTGGAATTGGGAGTTTTGAGCTTGAAGGTCTTTCACAGTTTGTTTGAGGGTCATCTTTTACTGAGATAAACAACAACAAGTTGAGTCTGGCTGCAGCTTTGACTGAAGAACTTTTCTTCTTTAGACATTCTTCTATGATAATCAAGCTCACCATGTCGAGTGGGTCCTAGCCTTTGACTCAAAAGAAAGTACTTTGATCTTTGGAAGAGTTTGGTGAGAGGAAAATAAATCCCCTTGCCCCTTGGTAGATGTATGATTCATGATAACCTGCATCACAGGCCCTTGAGATCCTTGAAATGATCAGTGAAAATGATATGGTATGATGTCATGATGTGATGTTTAAACAGATAACAAACACAAACAAAGCATACAAGAGCCTTAGGTTTAAGGCTTGCATGGGGTTCATAGGTAAGTACCCTTTTGAAGTTCAGTTGGCTCAACTTGTCCTAAGAATAGTAACCGGGTTCTAGGAGTCTCATATCACTGATCTTCCTCGCATGCTTTGTTTCAACAGAGCAACTGACTTGCCACCAAAATATCCCGAGAGTCGAATCTCAATGAGTGTAGCATCGAGTATCAACCAACTTTGGACTGCACCAAAGTCGGCCATCTCACTACCTTCTAATGGCTAAGTTGGGTCAATTAAGGTTCTAAAGGTCAGTTAGTGCTTATGGCACCACGCGACAACCTAGTGTTCTCCTCGACTGACTCAAGGGATACCAGTACAAACCAAAGTGTTACACTAACATAGCTATCACTTCAACCATATTGGTCTACGCCATACAATTTCCATGATATATAGCTACTTACCTAAGGTCCCCAGATCCGTGTGTAGGATATTTGCAAGAAAGTAAACCCAAGCAACCCAATTAAAGATAAAGCAGACAAAGCAGATAACTTAAAGCAATTTAAAGGTGATCTAAACTCTAAGGTAACCCCTCTTTTTAGTAGTTACCCAACAGAGTCTCCAGTTCTGTAATACGATGGGAGAACTGACTTGTTTTTGTGTTTTATCGCAAATATTACGGATAGCAAGAGTCGCCACCGACTTTTCTTTTATCTAATAAGGAAGGGTGAAAAGAGCAGGAAAGACCTTCGATATTTCCTTGAGTTCTGGGGCTAGATTATGAAAAGGGAAGGTGTTAGCGCCCTTTTCATCCGTAGTTATCTACGGGCTCTTAATCGCTTAACTCACTTTTTAAAAATTTCTTTGTGTTGTGCATGTTTGAAAATATTTTGAAAATGACAATTGTAAGGCGAACTTTGTAATGATTCTCGTATATGTCCTCGAGAATCCGTACAAGGTGTTTTGAAAATATTTTGAAAGTGTCTGTGTGAAATGTTTTTTTATTTTGAAGAGATTTGTGAGCAAGCGATTAACAGCAGTCTACCTACTCAAGGTCTTTATTGTAATTTTCCTCCTCCTTTAGATAGTGTTATCCTACCATTAGTTAGCAGGAAGCCCTATCATTATATGTGAAGGGACGGGTGTGGGTCATCGTACAGTCATCGAAGGCAACTCGCAAGGATGCTTTAGCAACTTTCGTAAGGGACTATCATCGTTTTATTCGTATGCAACTTGAGGGACTAGATCATATATCGAAAGGCAACATCGAAAGGGTCATTGATGGACTATGATATTTTTGTATGATGAATTGATCGAGGGTCTTTGCTAAGGTATCCCCACGTTCGAGGGACATGACTGTTTAATCGAAAGGCAACAAGAGAGGTTACCCTAAAGGTGTGCATGTGCAAGTGTTTTGTATTCAATTATTTTGTCTTGAAGTTAGGTTATCTATTGATTGGTTTTTATCTTTCCATACAACCCTAATTACTAAGCGATAATATGGAAAGTATAAAAAAGACAGTAAAGGTGCGGAAAGTAAAAGCAGAAAAGATAAACCTAAACCTATTACACGACTTTGGGTCAGTTATATAATAGAAAATGGAAAGTAAAAACCCTAAGCTATTACAACCCGGAAAACAGTTACATAATAATGAAAAAGGAAAGCGAGAAATCTAAGCTATTACAAATTACGAATCCCATACACTTTATCTATAAAAATTAAATTAAATTAAAATAGAGAAAAGAGAAATGTTTTTGATGTCTTTTTTTATGGAAAAGGTTTATTTAATGATGATTAAAATAAACATAAAAACTAATTAATTCTAATTAAAAAAAATAGTCGATTAATTAAATTAATAAAAAAGGTTAATGATGAATAAACCTAAAAACTAATTAATTTAAATTAACAAAAATAGTTGATTAATTAAATTACTAAAAAAGGTTAATGATGAAAACCTAAAAATTAATTAATTTTAATTAACAAAATAATTGATTAATTAAATTAATAAAAAAGGTTAATGATGAAAAACTTAAAAATTAATTAATTTTAATTAACAAAATAAGTGATTAATTAAACTTATAAAAAGGTTAATGATAAAAAACCTAAAAGTTAATTAATTTTAATTAACAAAATAATTGATTAATTAAATTAATTAAAAAAGGTTAATAATAAATAACCTAAAACCTAGTTTTTTTAGGGTTTACAAAAAACAATTATTTTAGGTTTGTAAAAAAAAGGTTTGTTGTTTTATGGTTAGGTGAATTTAAGGGTTTAAGGCAAAAAAAGGGAAAAAATGGAAAAAGATCAAGTTAGAAGCAAAATCACACAAAATGTCAGAGGTGGGTGTTGAACCCACGCCCTTAGCCTTCCACACTGTATTAAGGGGGGAAAATAGGGAAAAAGAACAAGTTAGAAGCAAAATCATACAAAATGTTAGGGGTGGGTGTTGAACCCACGCCCTTAGCCTTTATCATTGTCTGCCTTCGCCATGCGCCATAGCTTACATATTATTCACCAAACCTGCTCTAATGGTGTATATGAACACATGTAAACGTATCAAATTATTTAACAATACATAAATCAAAGGTTTGAATTAAAAAAAACTACCAATCGGTGAGGATGAACATGGTGTTCTGGGCACGGTCTTATCTGCTTAAGGATAAGGATGGATTCCTGGGTACTTCAAGATGATAATGCAATTTTTGGTTTCAATTGAGAAGGGCTGGAAACAAGGGTTTTGTGTTTCCCTTGTTTCTTGAATATTTGGAAGTTTTGGAATAGTTTTTTATGCAAGGGTTTCCGTGTGATGTTATGTCTGAATGAATAGCAATATATAGAGAAGAATTAGGTTAAACCATTATGGGCTTGGACCTTGTAAGAAAAGCCTTGACTTTATCTTATTTAGTTTTGAATTTAAATAAATAAAATAAAAAATAAATGGAATGAAAATCAAAGGGGTGTATGAATAGGTTCAGAGGTTCACTGTGAGGCCTAATACACGTTTGAACCTTGAAATACAAGCCCATTAGCCCAAAAATTCGTGTTTGATCAATTTGGGTTTTGTTGTACCCCAAACCTTACCCTCCCATTTTCTTCAAAATACATTCTCATGAAGTCCCCATTTGCTCAAAACTACTCAAGAGTGGACTGGTCAAAACCACCTCCTAAGCAAGGGTCTTCAACTAGGATTTGGTGCTTCTCAAAGAAAATTGGTCTACAAGGGTCTCAATTGACTTTCATGGTTCATCATAGGTTCTTAATAATGCTTATGTCAAGTTTCAAGTCTTGTATCACATGTTTGCTCAGTCAATGGCTCAGAAGATTGGAAATCAATTGTATTAAGTGAAAAGTCAACAGTCACTCAAAAGTCAAACTTTGACTTTTTGGTCAACATTGGAATTCAAAAAAAAAATCAAGAATCATCAAAACATCCAAAACTATCAAGCTTGATCAACAAAGTCAAGAAAATCAATAAAAAGTCAACAAAAGTCAAAAGTTGGAAAATTTTCCAACACTTAGAAATATTTCTGAGTGTTTTATTCTTAACAAAGTCACTACTTCATGGTCATTTTTCACTAAGATACAAAATGATTTAAGGAAAACTTTCAACATGAAAGTTGTAGGGATTGATGAATTCTACAAATTTTTACTTGAGGGTTGATATCCAAAAAGTGCTTAAATTAAGAGATATGAATCCGTGAAGTTGTGATGTTTTTATCTAACACTTAGAAAAAATTTCAACAAGTTTGATCAGTTTTTCATCTCAACTTCTTGGCCAATTTTCACCAAGTTCCTCTTTGATTTTTCCAAAGTGGTCAACATGAAAGTTGTGAATAATACTTCAAGCTTTCCAAAATGTCCAAGAGCACAAATTTATCATGCTTGAGCTAGGATATTCGAAGACATGAAGTTGGCATTTCATTCTTGAATTATAGGTCATTTTTGTGATGAACTCATGACCAAATCTCATAACCATGGTGCATAATCTCACTTTGCAGACCTCTTAACTTGTAAATATATCTCTAATAAGAAGACTACACAAGATTTTGAGCTATGGTCCATTTGATTCAAGCATTATCCAGTTCATAATTCCATTAATGGCACAAAGTTAACACTTCCATTTTCGAAAAGCATGCTTTATGCAATTGTCAACTCTCCTTGAGCATATAACTTGTTACTTCTGCATACACTCAATCTAACAAATCAGAACAAACATGTTTAAATTATTCAACAACTCTATGACACAAGGTACAATGCATTGGAACTATGTTTCTTCAAAGTTTAATTCATAACTAAGCTTCCAAACCATAACATGCTCTCTTGAAAATCTGGTTACTTGAGCCTCCCAAACCTCTTACCTATAAATAGAGGAAGCATTTACAAGCCAAAAAAACTAAAATTGAAAAGCCCTTAAACTCCTTCAATCTCTCCAAAAACTAGAAATAGCAACATTGTTCCAAGTTTGAAGCTCAAAGTCCATCTTTTCGAATTTTCAAACCTTCGAATTTTCTGTGAAAACCAATCATTTAAACACTTTCTAAACATCATTTAGAAGTTGTTCATCAATTCCATTCACCCCTAAAACAACTTCAACCTAAAATCACTCACAAAACCACCATTTTTGCACATTTGAAGCTTCCAACATCCAACTTCAAATCCACTCGTGTGTTTTCCTCTTTTATCATTCAAAAACCTTAGGTACATCATATAGAAGTTATCTAAACACCTAAACAACTTATGTAACATCATAATCACCATCTTCCAAACTCAAAAATAGTGCCTTGCAAGTTGACTTGGTTGGGAAGATTCAACCACTTTTAGCACAAAGTAAGGATTGGAATAACTTTAGTGATGTCCAAGGGAGCTTAATCAATCATAATATTGCACCTGGAACAACTAGAAGAGGCTTTGGACTTTTCTCCAAAGAGGTAAAAAATCAAACTGTGATATCCTTATCCATATATCATTTGCTTTCATTTTCAAAAGAATAAAACAGGACAGATCGGGGCAGAAAATTGCAAATATTCAGAATTCCAGAAAAAATGCTTTAGGAGCCCTGACACAGGTGGCCGTGTCACCTGGCACGGGCCGTGTCAGGAGGAATATTGGGCAAGGAGGAAAGGCAGAAAGCGGCACGGGCGCCCGTGTCACACGACACGGCCCGTGTCAATTCATCTAGGGCAAGAAACATGCAATGAGGCAAGGCAGATGTTGACACGGGTGCCCGTGCCACACAACACGATCCGTGTCAATTCAGCTGGGACTAGAAATGTGCAAGGAGGCAAGGAAGATGCAGACACGGGTGCCCGTGTCACATGACACAGCCCGTGTCAATTCAGCTGGGCCGAGGATCTTTTGCTTTTCAGCACCCCCCACCAATTACTTTTACACACTCAGGCCCGTTTTGTTTGTTTTTTATTTTAATTAACTTTTTATTTTCTAAAATAATTTTATTTAAAATCATAAAAATGATTAAAAAATTAGATTTAGGTTTTTAATTAGTTAACCTAATTTTTGACAAATAAAATTAACTTAATCACTTTGATTTTATTTAATTAGAATTAGGTTTTATACTTCATATATTTTTCTAAATAAAATACCATTTTTTCTAAAGACTTAGATTCTTTAGCTTTTTATTAATTAATTTAATTTTCATAAATAAAATTAATTAATTTAATTACACTTTGTTTTATTTTAAATAATTAAATTGTAAATAAAATTAGAATTAGGTCTAACTTTTCATTTCACATTTCAAATATTTTCTAAACAAAAACAAATAAATATTTTCTTAAAATACTTAGAATTTTTAGGGTTTTTACATCTTTCCCCTTTCTATCTCCGCGCATTTGTTTATTTTTCGCACTAATACAATTATATAACTGTCAAAGTTTGTAATAGATAATTAGGGTTTATTGCTTTCCTCCCCCACTCATAAACTTGTACCTCCATCCTCGAAGCATTGTAATAGCGTAGGACATTTAATTTCTGCAATTTACTACTTTCCTTTATCACTGTTAGTAATTAGGGTTTGTATGGCATGATTAAAATCAACTGCTAGATAACCATAAATCCAAGATAAATTAACTTGAAATCAAAATACTTCACACACACGTACCTCTAGAGTAACCTCACGTGTTGCCTCCAGATGAAAACAGTCATGTCCCTCGAACGTAGAATGTCTTAGCAAAAACCCTCGGTTAAAATATCGTTGTCCCTCGATGACCCTTCGATGTTGCCTTCGATAAACGATCTTAGTTCCTTACGACAATTACTAACGTATCCTACAAGTTACCTTATATGACTGTACAATGACCCACACCTGTCCCTAACATCCAATGATATAGCTTCCTACTAACTAATGGTAGGATAACACTATATAAAGGAGGAGGAAATGAACAAAGACTTTTTTGAGTAGGTAGATCGCTCGTAATCGCTTGCTCACAAATTAAAAAAAATTTCATACCTCACAATTTCAAAACAACTACTTTAAAATTTCTTTATAAACACTCTTGAGGACTAATAAAATGGTTATTATAAAGCAAACTTCCTTACATTGGCGTTCTCAAAACATCTTTTCACAAAACAACACTTCCTTTCAAATAAATATTTTCAAAACAAACATTTTGTTTACATTATCAACGATACGAGAATCATTACAAAATTGTCGTACTTAGGTGTTGTACCCCAAAATTTGCCCTCCCTTTTTCTCAACACATTCTTCACAAGATTTTCAGTGGCTCAAGCTTGCACGAGAGTTGACTAGGTTAAGCCATTTCCTCAACACTGATACCTCAAATTAGGGTTTGAGTTTCCACAAAGACAATTGGAATTCTAATACTCCAAATGACTTTCATGGATCATTATGGACCTTCAAGAATTCTCATGTTAAGTTTTAAGTCTTGTATCACAAATTTTGCTCAGTCAATTGATCAGAGACCTAACATCAGATGTATTGGTGAAAAAGTCAATTGTAGCACCAAAAGTCAAATTTTGACTTTTTGGTAAATATCAAGTTTCAAAAATCACAATTCACCAATAAATTCAATAATATCAAGCTTGACCATCAAGAAGTCAAGAAAGTCAAAAGTCAATGTAAAAAGTCAAGATTTCCAAGACTTAGAAATTTTTTAAGTGTTTTATACATGATAATTTCATTACTTCATGCCAATCTTTCACCAAGATGCAAGATGATTCAAAGAAAATTTTCAACATGAAAGTTGTACATATTGATGAGATCTATAACTTTGCTTTGCTAATCAAGTCCTAAAAGTGCTTGGATTTTGAGTTATAAATTCATGAAGTCATGACATTTTCATCTAACACTTAAAGAAATTTTCAACAGATTTTTGTCAGGATTTTATCCAACTTCTTGGCATTTTCTCACATAGTTCCAAGATGATTTTGTAAAAATAGACAACATGAAAGTTATAGAGGGTGTTTACAGGTTTTCAAAACATCCAAGAGCATGAATTTATCATACTTGAGCTAGGAGATTCAAGGGCATGAAATTGGGCATCCATTCTTTAATTGCAAGTTACTTTGTTGAAGAACACATAATAAAACCATTATACTATGTTGCATAATCTTGTGTTACATGCCTTGTTGCTTGCAAATCTCATCATAATTTAATGCTTGCACCCACTCTTGAGCTATTACCCAAGTGTTTGAGCCATTTTCCAAAAGATTTTTCCATTTATAGCATAAAGGCACCATTGTTATTCTTGAAAAGCAAGCTTGTTGGGAAAAAACTTGTCTTGAGCCCATACCTTGTTTGCTTCTGATTTTACTCCACCATAAATCATGGAAAGTAACCCCTCTAAACCAGCAACTTTGGTACTTCATCTTGATACCATGACATAACTTGATATTTGCAATCCAACCTAGTCATAACTCCATAGTTTGTAAACCAAATCAGCTTGTTCACAAACCTCTTGCCTATAAATAAGAGAAGCATTTGCAAGAGAAAGAGGTCAGAAAAATAGAGAGAAAAGCCAGAAGTTTTGTTGATAAACCCTCAAAATCTCATATTCACAAAATCCACAACATTCCACAAAGCTTCCACTCTTGAGTTTTGAAGTCCAAACTTTTGAACCTCTCATACTTTGCAAGTTCTGTCCAAACATCTAAGCACCCCACATACATCATATATAAGTTGTTCAAACTCAAGAACAAGCTTATGTAACACCTCTGTTTTCCAAGTTCAAGAACAGTCAAGGCAGCAACTCAAGCTCAAAGCATAAATTCTAGCTGCAAGGTAAGTCTTCTTGACTTTAAACTCTTCATTGCAAGAATCATTAGTGATTCGTTTTTGAAGATAAAATATAGTAACCATTTCCCTTGAAGCTAACCCTTTGTTTGTCTTCCATTTTTGTTAATTATATGTTGAGAACTAATCCATGTATGCATCAAAACAATGATAAAGCGAAAAAGCTGTAGGATGAGTCGACACATACTCACACGAGTCGACTCATTGTAGTGATAGAACATGCTATGAGTCGACACAAAGCCTCATGAGTCGACACATACTGCCATAACAAGCAAAAAACAGAAAGAAAAAAGGCACATGAGTCGACACAAAGCGCGTATGTGTTGATACAAACAAGGAATAAGTCAACACATGCCATTATGCATCGACTCATACTGAGTTGATTTGGTTTTACAAGAGTAAGGTAAAGTTATGTGTCGATGCATAGGAGCATGTGTCGACCCAAAATGTTCAAAAATGCAATTTTCCTCTCTTTGACACTGTTTTTACATATTTTACATGCTTTCTTCATTGCTATTCAATATGGTTGTAATATTTAAGCTCCTATTTCATCCCCATATTTAAATTGTATCCCCCATCCCCCTAATGATGTAATAGTGTAGAATTTACATTTCCGCAATTTACCGCTTTCAATATAAATGTTAGTAATTAGGGTATGTATGGAAAGATAAAATCAACCATTAGAAAACCCTAATCTCAAAAAGACAAAAAATGCATGAAATCAATACACTCACACACGCGCATCTCTAGGGTAATCCACACTTATTGCCTTGAGAAAAATAGTCATGTCCCTCGAACGTGGGATGCTTTAGCAAAGACCCTCGAATACAAGATCGTAGTCCCTCGATGACCCTTCGATGTTGCCTTCGGTAAACGATCTTAGTCCCTTATTACAATTTGCTAAGGTATCCTACAATGTTGCATTATATGACTATACGATGACCCACGCCCGTCCCTTTACCTCCAAAGATATGGATTCTTACCAATCAATGGTAAGATAACAATGTCAAAAAGAAGAGAGAAATGAACAAAAGAGTTTTGAGTTGGTATAACGTTCTTAGTTGCTTGCTCATAATCCATCTTCAAAACAAACATCTTTTCAAATACACTAAACACTTCCAAAAAGATGAAATATTTTCAAAAAGTCCAACACTTTGTATGCATTCATATAGAGACGAGAAGCATTACAAAGTTTGCCTAAACGAATGCGCTTTTCAAAAATACTTTCAAAACCCACCACAATCACATTTCAAACAAAGCAATTTCAAAAGTGATCTAGCAAGCAACTAAGAGCTCGTAGATAACTACAGATGAAAAACGTGCTAACACCTTCCCTTTTCATAACCTACCCCTAAACTCAAGAAAATATCTCAAATGTCTTTCCTATTCTTTTCACCCTTTCCTTATTGGATAAAAGAAAAGTCAGTGGCGACTCTTGCTATCCGCAACAATTGCGGTAAAACGAAAAACACTCAAAGTCAGTTCTCCCACCGTATTACAAAATTGGCGACTCTGTTGGGGAAACTTAAAAATGTGGGTTACCTTAGAGCTATATCACCTTTAAATTGCTTTCATTATTTGATTTGCTTGCTTTATATTTATGGGTCCTTGTTTGGGTTTGTATTGATCCTCTACCCGGATCAGGGGAACATTATTAGGTAAGTAGCAATAGATCATGGACATTGCGCGGGGTATACCTGCATGGTTGAAGTGATGGCTACGTTAGTGTGACACATTTGTTGGTACTGGTAGCTCTTGAGTCTAGTCAAGGAGAATATGGGGCCGTTGTGTGGTGTCATGAAGCACTAACTGACCTTAGAACCTTTAATTGAACAACTTGGCCATTAGGAAGTAGTGAGATAGTCGGCTTTGGTGCAGTCCGAAGTTGGTTGATACTTGATGCTACGCTCATTGATATTGGACTTTCGGGATATTTCTGTCGCCAATAAAGAGGCTTGCGCTGAAACAATGCCTGATGAAGAAAGATCAGTGATATTGAGATTCCCTAGAACCCGGTTACTTTCTAGGACATGTTGATCCAACTAAACTTCAAGAGGGTAAGAAACCTCATGCAAGCCTAAACCTAAGGACTTGTTTGCTTTTCTTGTATGTGATTAGTTGTACATAACATCCTGACATCATGCCATAGCATTTTTCAATAACCATTTCAAGGGTCTCAAGGGTCTGTGATGCAGGGTTATACTGAACCAGACATCTATCAAGGGGCGAGAGGATTTATTTTCCTCTAACTAAATATTGGCAAAAGGCCAAAGAGTCAAGGGTTATGACCCACTTGACATGGTGAACTTGATTCTCGTAGAAGGACACTCAACGATACGAAGTTCATCAATAAAAGTTGTAGTCAAAATTCAACTTTTGACATTTTCTTGTGTTTACCCCGCAAGATCCTTGAAAACATTGCATTTTACATATCATGCATGTCATTTCATAACAGGTATTCTCAAGATCGTTTTCTCATTTTCTCGTTGTTTATTTCAGTAAGAAAATGGATCTAGAGCAAACAGTTAAAGATCTCCAAGCTCAGAACGCCCAGTTCCAACAAATGTTCTTGAACCTAGTCAAGGGGCGGGAAGATCTGAAAGCACTATTCACCAAAGGGAGTAATAAGAAGGAAAAGAAATAAGTTAGCATCCTAAACACGGGGAAGAGGTTTAAAGGGCCCTCCAAACAAGCCCAAGTTGAAGAAGATTCCTCCGAAGCGAATGAAAATCAAGATGAAAATGCTAGAAGCACTCGCGCTAGGGGTGGAAACAATCAAATCTCTGAAGACGAGGATTATTGTGACGAACAATATCCGCCGGCCGACGACAGACATAAGCAACTAGAAGATAGACTGAAAGTTGTGGAGATCCAAGTTGTGCCTAGCTTGGACTTTGAAGACTTAGGTTTGGTGCCCGGGGTAGTTATTCCCCATAAATTCAAGATTCCACTCTTTTCCATGTAAGATGGTGTCTCATGCCCAAAGCTTCATTTGAGGTCCTATGTCCGCAAAATACAATCGCATACCACGGACAAGAAGCTCTGGGTACACTTATTTCAAGAGATTCTATCTGGGACTCAATTAGAATGGTTTTACCAGTTGGAGGGTTCTAACGTTCATACCTGGGAAGATCTGACCACTGCTTTCTACCGTCAATATCAGTACAACAATGATTTGGCACCGACTAGAGTTCAACTTCAAGGAATGACAATGGGTTCCAATGAAGGTTTTAAAGAATACGCCCAAAAGTGGAGAGACCTAGCCGGAACGGTTCAACCCCCTTTGTCTGATAGGGAGCTCATTGATATCTTCATGGGAACTTTGACAGGACCTTTCTTCAATCACCTAATCGGAACCTCTTCAGACGGGTTCACCGAGCTAATTCTAGCTGGGGAACGAGTTAAAAATGGAATTAGAAGCAGAAAGATCCAAGTGGCTGCATTTTCTGATACACATAAGAAGCCATACAATGGGAAGAAAGAGTCCAATGTTGTGTACGGCCAAAAAGGTTGTAACAAGAGTAAACACGACCAATATGTGGGGGCAGTCCTGATCTCTAATCCTGCATCGGTGCAACAACAACAATAGGGAAATCAACAAAGGCAAGATGAGCCCAATAGAAAGTTTACCAAAATCAACATGTCGATGTCTCAAGAATTGCAACACATGTTAAGGATGAATCTGATTACGTTGATAGGATCTCATCCAAACCCCAAAACTTCTTCTCCTAACTACAATCCTGATGAAAAATGTGCCTACCATTCCGGCAGTCCTGGGCATGATACTAACGATTTTTAGGCACTGAAATTCAAGATTCAAAATATGATTGGCACCAAGGAGATTGAATTCTGCCCTCCTGAGACTTCCAACGTAATCACTGCTCCCATGCCAAATCATTGAGAGCGCTCAGTTCATTTTGAATTTTCATTTGTAATTTCTTTTGTTTGTTCAAACAATTATCTATTATGTCAAACTTTGTTTCATTAATGTATTGCATATGTTTGTCTTGAATTAATCCAATCGTTTTCACTATATTTAAACTCTGCTTTTATTCCCTTTTTGTGATATTCAACTCTCGTTAAAAGTTGTAAGCCTTTAGAGGGAGGATGAAGAAAACAATACTATAATATTATATTATATGCTTTTAGACAGACCTTGCTGACGATGTACAAGCGTTCTTTAAATTCCTAAAACAATAGAGTTATAAGGAAGATAATCCCTAGTCAACCCCTTTAAGCCAAAGAAGTATGAGTTTTCTTTTTCGCACAAATTGAAACCTTTAATCATAACCTAGGGCAGGGTAGTTTCTCTGTTAATTCAAATGTGCGTCCAGTCACAAGATTTCACTTCATACATAATGAATGACATCAAAAATATCCTTATGAATCAAAACACGGTGATGGTTCCTTCTAAAATATGTAGTCGTTATCTCTCAAAAGAAAAAGCCCACCAGGTCAAAACCTATGTAAGAGACTTAAGAAAAACTGGGGCATCCCGCTGGCTGTAATCTCAAAACAAGAGCAGTCAGGAAAAATTAGGGATAGTAAATCAAAAAAATAGGTCTCTACCAAATCCTCGACAACGAAAATGTTGCAAAAATGACTTCCTTCCCAAATAAACTTCCAGTATCCGAACCATCACCAAAATATCATTCTAGATTCTAGTAGGAGATAAACTCATAATTAACTGAGTATAGGGCTGAAGAACATCATGAAGAACGGGAGGATACAAATAAACTTTGAGCCTTATCCTTTGTTTCTTAAAACTGTGAACTAGGCCACGTTACAACCCCTTAAAAGTCCTAATTGAAGCATGGGTTAGTTCGAAAGCATACTGTTACAAAAGGTATCCTGACTCCTGTAAGGCTTACGGTAAATCCTGAGTCGAATTCATATTCTTACAAAATGCTTTTATTTGCTAAAAATGCATTTTCAAAACTTCAAGAAAAACATAAACTTAGCATTGTTTGAATATCGTTGTTTGCATATAGTCAATTGTTTGACAACGGGGAAATTCGCACGAAGAATATCCAATGAATAGAAGTTCTCTCAATGAAAAGAATCACTTCAAATTGAAAGACGCTTCCAATGACAAATCTCTCATAATCAAGGGGCATGACATGTTACTGTCTAACTCATATGTGGAAGTCAAGTCGAGATTCCAAGAAATCTCTCAAGAAGTAATGAATAACAAGGGCCAGGTCTGCATCCGAATCACTTAGGGCATTGAACATGAATTCCAACAAAGGGTCACGTACGACTAAGCACACATTTTCTGGCAGCGCTACAACACTTACTACTATGGACATTGACAAATCCCCATAAAGTCCCTTTCATAAGGTGATCCCTAGTGAAGTTGCCAGAGCCACCTCTATAAGATTATCCCTACAGAATAATCTTCACAGATAAGGGTACAAACCCCACAAGGCCAAATTCATGGATATCCCAACAAAGTTGGATCCACGCAATCCCCAGCCAGAGTTTCAATCTCCGGAAAACCTCTCCCCAGCAAACTACAAATTCCCCAGTATGAGTCTTTCTCTTAGACCACTACAAATCAACGGACAAAACCCCTTAATCCCGGGTAGAGTCATTGAAATCCCCAGCAGAATTGTTACTATCCCTGAAAGTTATTGCGAAGCCTAGAATCCGACCAGATAACAGTTTAACTTCAGTAAGTTATTGTGAAGCCTGGAGTCCGACCAGATAGCAATTAACTTCATCCTTTCATTTAAATTATTGTGAAGCCTGGATTTTGTCCAGATAACATTTTAACTTCAGCAAGTTGTTGTGAAGCCTGAATTTCAACTAGATAACAGTTAACTTTCATTCTCCCAGTCAAGAAATAATTCCCCAGTAGAGCAATGGACAACTAAAATTCATGAACTCTATTCCTCAAGCAGAAATCAACATTCCCCGCAGAGTTTCCTCAAGCAAAGATCCAAAGTCAATGTCTCCCAATGGAGTTCTCCTCCCCAACATAAGCGGGAATCCCCAACGGAGACATTCTAAACAAAGTTCGAAGATACACATACTCTTCATCTCCAACAAGAAGACCAGGATTTAACTTCCCAAAACTCCCCAACAGTAGTCATGAATTTATTTTCCCAGAGAAAGATGCATTTCGGTAAAATTTCACATTCATACATCATAGCATATGCATACGAAACACATATAGCACAATCTAGTTTATTTTGAGAACATCATTACGCCATGCATTTCATACATCATGACATTGCATACAGCTAACTTTTTACCTTATTAGGAAAGATCAATCAACAGATGATTATCATCAACAATTTTCAACAGGTCCAAGATTAGTTCCTGAAACAAGACAGAGAAACTATCTATAGAACCAGCTGAAGCAATCTTACCCGGGTTCCTTCCAATTTCCAGATACAGCTTCACACGGGCTCATCATGAAACAATCTTACACGGGTTCCTTCTAATTTCCAACTGCAGCTTCACACGGGCTCATCATGAAGCAATCTTACACGGGTTCCTTCCAATTTCCAGATGCAGATTCACACGGGCTCATCATGAAGCAATCTTACATGGGTTCCTTCTAATTTCCAGATTCAGCTTCACACGGGCTCATCATAAAGCAATCTTACACGGATTCCTTCTTGTGATACGGTGGGAGAACTGACTTGAGGTTTTGCGTTTTGTGTTCGCACTTGTGCGATTTAGCAAGAGTCGCCACCGACTTTTTATTTTATCCAAAGGAAAGGTCAAAAAGCACAGGAAAGACCATTGAGATGTTTTCTTGGGTTCGGGGGGTAGATTATGAAAAGGGAAGGTGCTAGCACCCTTTTCATCCATGGTTTTCCATGGGCTCTTAGTTACTTGTTTAGATCACTTGCTTTTTGCTTTTAAATTGTTTGAAATGGTGCTTTGTGTGTGGTTTTGAAAATGTTTTGAAAAGAGGCCTTGTCTAGGCAACCTTTGTAACAATTCTTGTTGGAATGTTTTACAAAGGTGTTTGTCTTTTGAAAAGATGTTTCAATGTTTGAAAGTTTGTTTTGGGAGAATGTTTTGAAATTGTGTTGAGTGTTTATGAAAATAGCAAGGATGTTTTACAAGTTTGATCAAGTAACTAGGAGTTGTCTACCCTAACTCAAAGATATTTCCTACACATTTTTAATCCTTTGACATTGTTGTTTTACCATTGTATTTGGTAAACAAACTTGTGTTTGGATGTTAAACAGGACAGGCGCGGATCATCGTATACGATCTTTCAAAGAAACTTGTGAGACGCTCTAGCAATTATGTAAGGGACGAGATCATTTTATCGAAGGCAACATCGAGGGTCGTCGAGGGACTACAATCTTTGTTTATCGAAGGGTCATTTGCTAGAGTATCGCATATTCGAGGGACATGATTGTATTTCTGAGTCGACAAGCAAGGTTACCCTAGAGGTGCGCGTGTGAGGAGTGTGTTGATTTCAAGTTATTTATTCTTGGATTAGGTCATCTAGCGATTGATTTTTGAATCTTGCCATACATGCGTAATTACTACACAGTATATAGAAAGCCATAAAATGCGAAAATTAAAAGTCTAAGCTATTACAAAAGTATCCTGGAATGGGGGTACAATTATTATAAATGGGGATTAGTCACATAACAGATAGCAATGTCTAAATATTACAACCAAATCGAATTGTTGTGCGATTCAATATAAAGCTAAGACAATTTACGAAAATCAAATCGATAAAGTATGAAATGTATGTATTTACTGGAAAAGGGATAAATAAATGTCTATTCTAAAAAAAAATTAGAAAATTTTATTATTATTATTCTTCTATATATTTTATTAATCATGTAAATAAAGAAAGAAAAAATAAACTAACTTAAATGTTTTTGGTGTTTTTTTTATTAAGTGTAAGAAAATAAAAAAAATAAAAGAAAATGATTAAAATAAAACTAATTAAGAAAATCAAATTAATTTTACAAAAAATGAAGTTTTAAAAATCATTGTTAGCATATTATTAATACAAGGAAATAAAACAAATTAATATTAGAAATGAATGAAAAGAAAAGAAAAGAAAAGAAATGGGCTTAAGATTTTGAATGTTTGAGGCCCAAATAGAAAGAGACAGAGCCAGAAATTGGGGGGGGGGGGGGGGGAGAGCCAGTAACGCGTGGGCTTAAGGTTTGTGGCCAGAATTGGCCCAATGCTTTAAGTTTGCAAAAATGTTTGATTAGGGTTTGTACAGAGCGGTGATGTACCCTTCGTTCTCCCTTCATCTCTTTCTCACTCAACGCCTCTACTCGTTTTTTAGCCGTACTTTCTGATCTTCTTCTCGCTTCACGTTGCCGGAGCGCCTCTCCTCTCTTCCTAACCATGCTCAAATAATCTCTCTCGAGAAAAAGGAAGGTGATGTTCTGATGTATTTAAATGTTGAACGATTTATGTTTTCTTTTGTTAGTCTTGTTCATGTTTTGCTTGTTAATCTGTTGTATTACGTTTTGAGATGCAGAAAGTGTTATGAGGGAGATAAAGCTATACCTGTTTAGGGCTTTTCTGGAATGGAAGGGGATGGTGAGGTTTGAGAGAGGTGACGGTGCTCCTTGGCGGCCGGAAATGGGAGGGAAGAAATGATGATGCACACGAGAGCTTCTGGTAATCTTTTCTTTGTTCCTTGAAATTGAATGATGATGGTGCTTCTGACTTTGTTATTTCTTTCCTCTCTCTTGAACTTGAATGATGATGCTTCACTTCTGACTTTGTTGTTTCTTTCCTCTCTCTTGAACCTGAATGATGATGGTAATGCTTTTCTTCTGACTTTGTTGGATAATGGTTTGTTGTTTCTGAAACTTTGTTTTGTTGTTGGTTAATGATGATTTCTGAAACTCTTGTTTATATGTTTAGACGGTATGCTAGCTTGAGGATGATTGTTGGTTTTGTTGATGTTGAACTGAGTTGGAATTATATGTTTTGGATGCTTGAGAACTGGTTTTGATGATGCTTCTGTCAGTTTACAAGTTTTTGTTGTTTGGGGATATTTGACAGTTTGGCCAAATGTTCTGAGTTTTGTTGTAGTTACAGTTGTAGGTTTAACAAGTTTCACAGTTTGGGAAAAGGTTTGTTGTTGTTGAACTTGCTATGCAGGTTTTTTGTGTATTTGAACTTGCTCTGCAGGTTTTGTGATTTTTTTGTGGCTTGGCTGTTTGAAACTGTTATGCAGTTTGGAAATGTTGTTGTTTGTTGTTGTTACAGTTTGGAATCTGCAGGTTTGGAGTTTTTATGCAGGTTTAGTTGCTTGAAACTGTTATACAGTTTTGGGTTATTTGAAGTTGTTATATGTTTTGAAATGTTGTTGTTGAAGGTTGTTGACTGGTTGTTTGAAACTGTTATGCAGTTTTTGGTGATGTTGATGAGATGTTGGGATGTTGGAAAGGTTTTGGAAACTGTTTGTTAGTTTTTGCAGTTTGCAGGTTGTTTGTTTGACAGTTTTGTTAGGCTTGAACTGTTGAAGGTTTTGGAGATTGTTGTGAATGTTTTGCAGTTGTGGCTTGTTTGAAACTGTTGGGCAGTGTTTTGGTTGTTTTTTATGTTGAAGGTTGTGGGCTTCTTTGTTAACAAGTTGGGAGTTTTTTGCGAAATGTTTTGCAGCTTTGACAAAAATGTTCTTTTTTCTCCTTGCAGTCTCTCTAATGTTATATCCTAGTTGCCTTTTGTTTTACAACTTACTTGTGACAGAGTAGCCAAACTGTACAATCCCAACAAAATAGGTGATATATTTTCTCTCTCTCCTCTCTCCATGATAAAAGCAAAAATGCTTTTCTCTGCTTTTTTGAAAAGTTTGCCAATTTTTTAGGAAAATGATGAAAAAGGCTATATGGAACAAGCCCTTGGCTTGTTGTTTTGTTTACCATGCTGCATTCTTTAATTGCCTGCTGTTTGTTTGTACTTTGTTCCTGCTATTGTACATGCCATGCTGCTGTCTAGTTACTGCATTGTTTGTGCTGCATCCAGTTTGGCCTTGTTACATTCAGTTTGGCGCCTTGTTTGCATTTGAATAAATTTGCTTTGCTTGCAATGCTTGCTTAGACAACTTGCTGCATGTTTGCTGCATTTGTTCTTGTCTAGTTACTTGCCATTGTTGCACTTGGACAAACTTGCTTTGCATTCTTTAATTAGACAACTTACATTTTTATTTTTATTTTTGTGAACCAAGAAGAGCAATCTTCTTGTTATTTACAAAGAGAAAAATAAAAACGTGATGAAAATAGCCCTCTGATTCCAAACGGAAAACTTTAATGATGAACAATTTTCTTTCTTTTTTTTTGAAATTTTATTAATGTTAAGTTAACTGTACTAAGCTTTTTTCTGTCTCTCTTTCATGTGAGCGCAAATTGGATGGTGACAAAGCAGAGGAAGCAGGAGACTTTGTGGAGAGCATGGGAGCTTAGGCTTAGATTTTTCTTTGTAACTTAGAGATATTTTCAGTCTGTTGTATTAATTTATTTTTCAAGTACGATAAGTTGTAAAACCTAAAGCATATGAATAATAAATTGTTTTTTGTAACAACATCTGAAATAAATGAAGAAAGTATTTTCTGAGATAATCTGATATCCAAAACAATCCATTACTGTTAGTAACTTGTAATTCTCTCTTCATGTCTTCACTGATTCTTTAAGATTCCTGATTAAAATAAACTGAGACTGCATTCCAATCCAGATAAATTAAACTCCAATGATCATGCAATCTCGCCATTGCATTCCCAACAAACACGCATTGTGTATTCCATAAACGAATGTTCATTCCATAAATCAGCAAACGTCTCATTCCATTAACAAGCAAATGTCTTAACAGACGCATATTATCTGGTTAACCTGGATCAGACAGAACCTGAATGTTCCAAATGACAGTCTCAACTCCCATTTCTTGTCCCGGATAAATAGGCCTTGAGAACAACCAGTAACCTTTCAGTAAACTTGAAAAATTGTGAAAACATGTGACAGTTAATTGAATTTCTAAGAATTCAGTTTCTTCTGAGAAATGCGAGAAAAACCCTAATTCCTGATTTACTACCATAGGAGAAAATCTGTCTGATCGATTCTTGAGCCAGTCTTGAATACTTGAGAAACCCTAGAGTTGTGATTTTCTGTGAAAAATGGGAGGGCAAATTTTGGGGTACAACAGCTGCCCCTGTTCAATCTTCTTGAACCTGAAGAGTTAGATCGGCGAGTTTGTCGTTCACGACTTGAAGGTAAAAGATGATTGGACACTAGAGTGCCCATAATTTTGAACTCGTCAAAGTGTAGTTGAGGGAATGGGCTTAAAGATGCCATTTGGAGATGTGACCGAATCTTCTCGGAGATGGGCTTAAAGATGTCATCCGAGAATGTTTGTTGAATTGTATGTTGTAGGTGAAAGAATGAGTATCAGAAAGGTATGCGTGTATGGAACGTCTCTGAGCTGGGGATCTGAATAAGAAATAGAATAGCATCCATGTCTGGAGCCTCCATAAACTGTTTTCCGAACTTGAATCTGAAAAAGCGATAGATTAACATCCATGTCTGGAGCATCCGTAAACTGTTTTCATGATCCTTGAATTTGAATAAGCAATAGATTAACATCCATGTCTGGAGCATCCGTAAACTGTTTTCTGAAGCTGAATTTGAACAAGCGATAGATTAGCATCCATGTCTGGAGCATCCGTAAATTGTTTTCATGAGCTGAATCTGAACAAGCGATAGATTAGCATCCATGTCTGGAGCATCCGTAAACTGTTTTCATGATCCTTGAATTTGAATAAGCAATAGATTAGCATCCGTGTCTTGGAGCATCCATAAACTGTTTTCTGAAGTTGAATCTGAACAAGCGATAGATTAGCATCCATGTCTGGAGTATCCGTAAACTGTTTTCATGATCCTTGAATTTGAATAAGCAATAGATTAGAATCCATGTCTTGGAGCATCTTTAAACTGTTTTCTGAAGCTGAATCTAAACAAGCGATAGATTAGCATCCATGTCTGGAGTATCCGTAAACTGTTTTCATGATCCTTGAATTTGAATAAGTAATAGATTAGCATCCATGTCTTGGATCATCCGTAAACTGTTTTCTGAAGTTGAATCTGAACAAGCGATAGATTAGCATCCACGTCTGGAGTATCCGTAAATTGTTTTCATGATCCTTGAATTTGAATAAGCAATAGATTAGCATCCGTGTCTGGCGCATCTCTAGGCTGTTTTCTGAGCTGAATCTGAACAAGCGATAGATTAGCATACATGTCTAGAGTATCCGTAAACTGTTTTCATTATCCTTGAATTTGAATAAGCAATAGATTAGCATCCGTGTCTGGAGCATCTCTAGGCTGTTTTCATGAGGCTGAATTTGAACAAGCGATAGATTAGCATCCATGTTTGGAGCATCCGTAAACTGTTTTCAAGATTGCATACTGGTAGCTTGTTAATCTTATCCAGAAAAGGGTAAAATATTAGATGAAACACAAAGTTATGTTGCATTAAATGTATGATGCAATATATGTGTTTTATCAACGTTTATGATATATGATTGTAATGTATGCGCATGTAAGCTGATTAGTTGTCTTGCTGAGGAAAATAAATCCTTGATAGCTGGTGATAATAAAATCTTTGGCTGCTGTCAGGGAAAATAAATCCTTGACTACTGCTGGAGATTCAAAATATTTGACTGCTAAAGATGAGAAATTGAGAATGAGAATCTTCATTCTGCTAGGGGAATTTGTGTTGAGGAGTCAAGAACGAGAATCTTCGATTTGCAGGGGATTAAAAATTCTGACAAATTCATGCTGAGAGTAAAGAAGGCTCTGGAAACTTCACTGGAGAATCAAGAATGAGAATCCTCATTCTGTTGGGGAGTAAAAACTCTGTGGGGAATAGCTATATTATTCAGGAGTAGCTATCCTGCTGGAGAGTAAGCTCAGGACTCTGGGGAAAAGCTTATTCCTGTTTGGGAGAAGTTCAGGAGTTTAGGTTGTATGCCACTTTAAGAATGAGAATCTTCATTCTGTCGGGAATATCAGGAACTCGGGTTGTATGCCACTTTGAGAATGAGAATCTTCATTCTGTCAGGAATATCAGGAACTCGGGTTGTATGCCACTTTGAGGGGTTTCAAGAATGAGAATCTTCATTTTGTTAAGGGTATCAGGAGCTTGGGTGTATGCCAATCTTCTGAGGTTTCAAAAATGAGAATATTCATTCTATTAAGGATATCAGGAGCTTGGGTGTATGCCAATCTATTGGGGAAGAAAGAATGAGAATCTTCATTCAGGCAATTGGGTCAGGAGCTTGGTGTATGCCAATCTACTGGGGAAGCAAGAATGAGAATCTTCATTCAGGCGTTTGGGTCAGAAGCTTGGGTGTATGCCAATCTACTGGGGAAGCAAGAATGAGAATCTTCATTCAGGCGTTTGAGTCAGGAGCTTGGGTGTATGCCAATCTTATGGGGAATTATCCTTGGTTGGGGATAAAACAGAAGTTAATTGTTATCTGGTTAATTTCCAAGCTTTAAGATAACTTGTTGGGGAATTGGAGAAACCGGATGATTTCCGTTATGGGTTGATGTTTCAGCTCCGCTGGGGATTTTAATGACATGCTGATTTGACTGTGTGTGGAAATGGGCTTAACGATGTCATTTGGAAAGTTTGAACTGGATCTGAAATGGAAAAATCTGGAAGTGAATCAGAATAAACCGTTGAGAGATTTATCTGAAACAGCAAAATCTGGAATGTCTTCATCTGGAATAAGAATCAGGGAGATCTTAGTGTCAATCTGACTGAGCCAGAGAAGGTCTTAAATTACTTTGACTGGATAAGAATCTGAAAAATCTTAGAATCGATTTAACTGAGCCAGACGAAAGTCTTGGGGTATCTTCAACTGATGTCGGGGAAAATAAATCATGGACTATAGTTGAAGGGGAAAGTTGAATGAACTACTATCTGGTCGAAATCCAGGCTTCAGAAGAAAATCAAATGGTTACCTGGTCGCCTCCGGGATTCCCTTTGATTTTGGGGCCTACTAATATCTGGTTGAATCCAGGCTTCAAATTGAATTTAAAGGGCATACTAATATTCGGTCGACTCTGGGTTTCTTAGTAATTGCCCAAGTAAGAACTGCTATTTGGTCAAAATCCAAGCTCCACAGTGTCTTGTACCATTATCTTGTCAAAATCCAGGCTTCATGATACCTTACTTCTTATCTGGTCAAAATCCAGGCTTCAGAAGAAAATCAAATGGTTACCTAGTCGCCTCCGGGCTTCCCTTTGATTTTGGGGCCTACAAATATCCGGTTGAATCCGGGCTTCAAAGTAATTGGCCGAGTAAACTGTTATTTGGTCAAAATCCAAGCTTCACAATGTACCTCACTATTATCTGGTCAAAATCCAGGCTTCACAGTGTACCTCACTATTATCTGGTCAAAATCCAGGCTTCATAGTGTCTTGTACCGTTATCTGGTCAAAATCCAGGCTTCACAGCGTGAATTTTGTGAGAATTTGATTGCATCTTTCCTGAAAGGTAAAGGTTAGTTGCATGACATATATCAAACAATGACGTTCTCAAAATAAATGAGATTGCGTTGTATGATGTCCTGATGTACAGATGTGTAATGTTTTCAAGATGACCTCTCACTGGGGAAAATAAATCCTGAACTGGTGATGGAGAAAAGAGTTGAATTCTTCGTTTCCGATAGCGAAAATCTGGCGACTTCAATGGGAAAAATTATCAGGAATTCTTGAGGTCGATTTAGCTGGGAATAGGTTATCAAAGATTGAAACTCTGGCTGGGAGCCATCTTATGAGAAGGATTTTGGAAGGATTTGTCACTTCCCCAAGTAGCGAGTGTTTATGGCTTCGCCAGGAAATGTTTGACTGTATGTAACCCTTTGTTGGGATTGACGTTAAATGCCCCAAGTGACAGTGACGGAGACTTGCCCCAGGCTACTCTGCACTTTGAGAGATTTCTTGAAATCTTGACTGGACTGCCCTAGGTTTACTGGACTTTGAGAGATTTCTTGAAATCTTGACTGGACTGCCCCAGGTTTATTGGACAATGCCATGTCATGTCCCCTTTTGTTGATAGGATATTTTTGCAACAGAAGTGTCATCCCACTTGAAGTGATTTTGTTCACTGAGAGAGCTTTCGTTCATCAGAACATTCACTGTGTGAATTTCTTCGCTGTCAAACAAATAGCCATATGCAAACAACGATATTCAAATAATGCAAAGTTCATTCTTGTCTTGAAATTTTAAAAATGCATTTTTTGGCAGAAAGTTTTTGTAAGAAAAATTTAACTCAGGATTTAGAGCAAAGCCTTACAGGAGTCAGAATATCTTTTGTAACAGTATGCTTTTGAATTAACCCATGCTTCAATTAGGACTTTTGAAGGGTTGTAATGTGGCTTGGTTCACGGTTTTAAGAAACAAAGGATAAAGGCTCAAAGTATATTTGTACCCACCCGCTCTTCGTGATGTTCTTCAGTCCTAAACTCAGTTAATCGCGTGTTTGAACTCCAAATGAGTCTGGGACGACATTTTGGTGATGGTTCACACAAGTTGAAATTGTTGGAAGGCAGTCATTTTTGCAACATTATTTTTGTTGAGGATTTGTAGTGACCTCTTTCTTTCGATTTATTGTCCCTAATGTTTGCTTGACTGTTCTTGTTTTTGAGATTACAATCAACGGGATGCCCCAGTTTTCTTAAGTCTCCTTTGTAGGTTTCGACTCAGTGGGCTTTTCTTTTTTGAGAGATAATGACTGCCTATGTGATAGGGAACCGTCACCGTCTTTTGATTCCAAAGGAATGGTTTTTGATATCATTCATTATATTACAAGATGAGAGTTTACGACTTTAACACGCATTTGAATTAACTGAGAGACTACCATGCCCCAGGTTTTGATTAAAGGTTTCAATTTGTATTAAAACAGAAAACTTCTACTCCTTTGGCTCGAAGGGGTTGACTAGGGGTTATCTTCCTTATAACTCCGGTGTTTAGGATTTGAAAGAAACGCCTGTACATCGTCAGCAAGGTCTGTCCAAAAGCATACTGTATGAGATTATGGCATTGTTTTCGTCATCCTCCCTCTAAAGGTTTGTAACTTTTAGCAAGAGTTAAATGTCAAAGTAGAAATCATAGTTTAAGTATAGTGAAAACGAATGGATGAATTCAAGACAAACATATGCAATGCATTAATGAAACAAAGTTTGACATTAATAAATAATTGTTTGAATAACAAAAGATATTACCACTTGAAAATTCAAATGAAACAAAAGCCTCTTTGTCTGAACTTGTCACTTTAGGTGGAGAGCCTTCAGCGGAAGATCTTCATCTGGCCATCTTGTGTGAACTCCAGCACTCCTCTGTCAATCAATTCTTGGGTCTTATTCTTCAAAGCCCAACAGTCATTTGTATCATGCCCAAGACTATTGGAGTGGTATGCACATAATGCATTGGGATGATAGCTAGGAGCAGAGGTATTGGGATTCCGAAGAGGATCCCTTAATAGAGTCAGCTTGACCTCCAACAAGCGTTGCAGTACTTGAGATAATGGCATGTTAATCTCAGTGAAGCGCCTTCCAGATGTATTTTGCTTACGCCGATTACCCTGTTGATGCTGGTGAGGTTGTTGTTGGGCTTGTGACCCTGAAGCAAACTGGGGAGACTTTCCCTTGGCTTCTTGTCTCAAAGGAGGCTGAATGGTGACTTGATCCTCAACCCTAGTTATTTTCCCCATTTGGTTACATTCGCCTAGATGAAGCTTGTTGATGAGGACCTTTAGCTCCTCTTGTCCTTGAGCTAGGTTTTGAATAAGAGCCATCTGGCCCACCAGTTGTCCCATCATCTGAATTTTCATTGTTGCCATCTAAATTTGTAGCCCCTCCAACTGATCATTCCTGATGCCCCCTGGATTCCCTAGGACCATGCCCCTTGTCAGGAGAGCTTTCACTTCTTCCTGCCCCTTGGACAGGTTCAAGAACATCTCTTGAAGTTGAGCATTTTGGGTCTGGATGTCTTTGATAGTCTTCTATAGAGTCATCTCTACTGAAATAAACAGTAGGAAGATAAGGAGACCTGAAAGGGGGAAACCTGTCATGATACGATGCATGATATGTGGATGCATGTTTTCAAGGATCTCACGGGGTAAACACAAGAAAATGTTAGAAGTTGGACATCTTTGATTGGAGAACTCTGTATCGGTGGATGTCTTTCCACAAGAATCAAGCTCACCATGTCAAGTGGGTCATAGCCTTTAATTCAAGTTGTTGTACTTGATCTTTGACGGCATTTGTTTAGAGGAAAATGAATCCTCTTGCCCTTTGGTAGACGTCTGGTTCAACGTGACCCTGCATCAAAGACCCTCGAGATCCTTGAAATAGTCATTGAAAATGCTATGGTATGATATTGTGATGTTATGTACAGATATGCGAGGTAAGCAAGTTTATATACAAATAATCATATTCACATAAAGCAGACAAGTCCTTAGGTTTAGGCTTGCATGGAGTTTATAGGTAAGTACCCTCTTGAAGTCTAGTTGGCTCAACCTGTCCTAGAAATAGTAACCGGGTTCTAAGGAGCTCAATATCACTGGATGGTTTCCTTGTTTATCGTTTCAATTTAGCCTCTTATAGGCGACCGAAATATTCCAAGGAAACAACCCTCAATGAGTGTAGTATCGAGTATCAACCAATTTCGAACTGCACCAAAGCCGGTCATCTCACTACATCCTAAAAGGCCAAGTTGGTCAAGTAAGGTTCTAAAGTCAGTTGATGCTTCACGACACCACGCGGCGGCCCCGTATTCTCCTTGATTCAACTCAAGGGTTACCGATACCAACCAAAGTGCCACATCAATGTAGCTATTGTTTCAACCATGTCGGTATACCCCACACAGTTCCCTCACAGTTTATTGCTACTTACCTAAAAGGTGCCCCCAAATCCGGGTGTAGGATTTAAAACAAACCCAAACAAGGAACCAAAAAAGTAAAGCATACAAATCAAACAAGATAAGCATGTAAAGGTGATCTAAAACCCTAAGGTAACACCACTTTTATACTGTTATTCCCCAGCAGAGTCGCCAGTTCTATGATACGGTGGGAGAACTCACTTGAGGTTTTATGTTCGCACTTGTGCGGTTTAGCAAGAGTCGCCACCGAATTTTCATTTTATCCAAAGGAAAGGTCAAAAAGCCCAGGAAAGACCATTGAGATGTTTTCTTGGGTTCGGGGGGTAGATTATGAAAAGGGAAGGTGCTAGCACCCTTTTCATCCATGGTTTTCCATGGGCTCTTAGTTACTTGTTTAGATCACTTGCTTTTTGCTTTTCAATTGTTTGAAATGGTGCTTTGTGTGTGGTTTTGAAAATGTTTTGAAAAGAGGCCTTGTCTAGGCAACCTTTGTAACAATTCTTGTTGGAATGTTTTACAAAGGTGTTTGTCTTTTGAAAAGATGTTTCAATGTTTGAAAGTTTGTTTTGGGAGAATGTTTTGAAATTGTGTTGAGTGTTTTTGAAAATAGCAAGGATGTTTTTCAAGTTTGATCAAGTAACTAGGAGTTGTCTACCCTAACTCAAAGATCTTTCCTACACATTTTTAATCCTTTGACATTGTTGTTTTACCATTGTATTTGGTAAACAAACTTGTGTTTGGATGTTAAATGGGATGGGCGTGGGTCATCGTATACAATCTTTGAAAGCATCTTGTGATACGCTCTAGCAATTTTGTAAGGGACGATATCATTTTATCGAAGGCAACATCGAGGGTCATCGAGGGACTACGATCTTTGTTTATCGAAGGGTCATTTGCTAGAGTATCGCATATTCGAGGGACATGATTGTATTTCCAAGGCGACAAGCAAGGTTACCCTAGAGGTGCGCGTGTGAGGAGTGTGTTGATTTCAAGTTATTTATTCTTGGATTAGGTCATCTAGCGATTTATTTTTAAATCTTGCCATACATGCCTAATTACTACACAGTATATTGAAAGCCATAAATTGCGGGAATTAAAATTCTAAGCTATTACAAAAGTATCCGGGAATGGGGGTACAATTATTACAAATGGGGATGAGTCACATAACAGATAACAATGTCTAAATATTACAACCAAATCGAATTGTTGTGTGATTCAATATAAAGCTAAGACAATTTACGAAAATCAAATCGATAAAGTATGAAATGTATGTATTTACTGGAAAAGGGATAAATAAAAGTCTATTCTAAAAAAAATAGAAAATTTTATTATTATTATTATTCTATGTATTTTATTAATCATATAAATAAAGAAAGAAAAAATAAACTAACTTAAATGTTTTTGGTGTTTTTTTTATTAAGTGTAAGAAAATAAAAAAAATAAAAGAAAATGATTAAAATAAAACTAATTAAGAAAATCAAATTAATTTTACAAAAAATGAAGTTTTAAAAATCATTGTTAGCATATTATTAATACAAGGAAATAAAACAAATTAATATTAGAAATGAATGAAAAGAAAAGAAAAGAAAAGAAATGGGCTTAAGATTTTGAATGTTTGAGGCCCAAATAGAAAGAGACAAAGCCAGAAATTGGGGGGGGGGGGGGGGGGGGGGGGGGGAGAGCCAGTAACGCGTGGGCTTAAGGTTTGTGGCCAGAATTGGCCCAATGCTTTAAGTTTGCAAAAATGTTTGATTAGGGTTTGTACAGAGCGGCGATGTACCCTTCGTTCTCCCTTCATCTCTTTCTCACTCAACGCCTCTACTCGTTTTTGAGGCGTACTTTCTGATCTTCTTCTCGCTTCACGTAGCCGGATCGCCGCTCCTCTCTTTCTAACCACGCTCAAATAATCTCTCGAGAGAAAAAGGAAGGTGATGTTCTGATGTATTTAAATGTTGGACGATTTCTGTTTTCTTTTGTTAGTCTTGTTCACATTTTGCTTGTTAATTTTTTGTATTATGTTTTGAGATGCAGAAAGTGTTATGAGGGAGATAAAGCTATATCTGTTTAGGGCTTTTCTGGAATGGAAGGGTATGGTGAGGTTTGAGAGAGGTGAAGGTGCTCCTTGGCGGCCGGAAATGGGAGGGAAGAAATGATGATGGACACGAGAGCTTCTGGTAATCTTTTTTTTGTTCCTTGAACTTGAATGATGATGGTGCTTCTGACTTCGTTATTTCTTTCCTCTCTCTTGAACTTGAATGATGATGCTTCACTTCTAACTTTGTTGTTTCTTTCCTCTCTCTTGAACCTGAATGATGATGGTAATGCTTTTCTTCTGACTTTGTTGGATAATGGTTTGTTGTTTCTGAAACTTTGTTTTGTTGTTGGTTAATGATGATTTCTGAAACTCTTGTCTATATGTTTAGACTGTATGCTAGCTTGAGGATGATTGTTGGTTTTGTTGATGTTGAACTGAGTTGGAATTATATGTTTTGGAAGCTTGAGAACTTGTTTTGATGATGCTTCTGTCAGTTTACAAGTTTTTGTTGTTTGGGGATATTTGACAGTTTGGCCAAATGTTCTGAGTTTTGTTGTAGTTACAGTTGTAGGTTTAACAGGTTTCACAGTTTGGGAAAAGGTTTGTTGTTGTTGAACTTGCTATGCAGGTTTTTTGTGTATTTGAACTTGCTATGCAGGTTTTGTGATTTTTTTGTGGCTTGGCTATTTGAAACTATTATGCAGTTTTGAAATGTTGTTGTTTGTTGTTGTTATAGTTTGGAATCTGCAGGTTTGGAGTTTTTATGCAGGTTTGGTTGCTTGAAACTGTTATACAGTTTTGGGTTGTTTGAAGTTGTTATATGTTTTGAAATGTTGTTGTTGAAGGTTGTTGGCTGGTTGTTTGAAACTATTATGCAGTTTTTGGTGATGTTGATGAGATGTTGGGATGTTGGAAAGGTTTTGGAAACTGTTTGTTAGTTTTTGCAGTTTGCAGGCTGTTTGTTTGACAGTTTTGTTAGGCTTAAACTGTTGAAGGTTTTGGAGATTGTTGTGAATGTTTTGCAGTTGTGGCTTGTTTGAAACTGTTAGGCAGTGTTTTGGTTGTTTTTGCTGTTGAAGGTTGTTGGCTTCTTTGTTAACAGGTTGGGAGTTTTCTGTGAAATATTTTGCAGCTTTGACAAAAATGTTCTTTTTTCTCCTTGCAGTCTCTCTACTGTTATATCCTAGTTGCCTTTTGGTTTACAACTTACTTGTGACAGAGTAGTCAAACTGTACAATCCCAACAAAATAGGTGATATCTTTTCTCTCTCTCCTCTCTCCATGATAAAAGCAAAAATGCTTTTCTCTGCTTTTCTGAAAAGTTTGCCAATTTTTTAGGAAAATGATGAAAAAGGCTATATGCAACAAGCCCTTTGCTTGTTGTTTGGTTTACCATGCTGCATTCTTTAATTTCCTGCTGTTTGTTTGTACTTTGTTCCTGCTATTTGTACTTGCCATGATGTTGTCTAGTTACTGCATTGTTTGTGCTGCATCCAGTTTGGCCTTGTTACATTTAGTTTGGCCTTGTTACATTCAGTTTGGCGCCTTGTTTGCATTTGAATAAATTTTCTTTGCTTGTAATGCTTGCTTAGACAACCTGCTGCATGTTTGCTGCATTTGTTCTTGTCTAGTTACTTGCCATTGTTGCACTTGGATAAACTTGCTTTGCATTCTTTAATTGGACAGCTTACATTTTTATTTTTATTTTTGTGAACCAAGAAGAGCAATCTTCTTGTGATTTGCAAAGAGAAAAATAAAAACATGATGAAAATAGCCCTCTGATTACAAACGGCAAACTTTAATAATGAACAATTTTCTTTCTTTTTTTTGAAATTTTATTTATGTTCAGTTAACTATACTAATCTTTTTTCTGTCTCTCTTTCATGTGAGCGCAAATTGGATGGTGACAAAGCAGAGGAAGCAGGAGACTTTGTGGCGAGCATGGGAGCTTAGGCTTAGATTTTTCTTTGTAACTTAGAGATATTTGCAATCCATTGTATTAATTTATTTTTCAAGTACGATAAGTTGTAAAACCTAAAGCTTATGAATAATAAATTGTTTTTTGTAACAACATCTGAAATAAATGAAGAAAGTCTTTTCTGAGATAATCTGATATCCAAAACAATCCATTATTGTTAGTAACTTGTAATTCTCTCTTCGTGTCTTCACTGATTCTTTAAGATTCCTGATTAAAATAAACTGAGACTGCATTCCAATCCAGATAACTTAAACTCCAATGATCATGCAATCTCGCCACTGCATTCCAAATAAACATGCATTGTGTATTCCATAAATGAATGTTCATTCCATAAATCAGCAAACGACTCAATCCATTAATAAGCAAATGTCTTAACAGACGCATATTATCTGGTTAACCTGGATCAGACAGAACCTGAATGTTCCAAATGACAGTCTCAGCTCCCATTTCTTGTCCCAGATAAACAGGCCTTGAGAACAACCAATAACCTTTCAGTAAACTTGAAAAAGCGTGAAAACATGTGACAGTTAATTGAATTTCTGAGAATTCAGTTTCTTCTGAGAAATGCGAGAAAAACCCTAATTCCTAATTTACTGCCATAGGAGAAAATCTGTCTGATCGATTCTTGAGCCAATCTTGAATACCTGAGAAACCCTAGAGTTGTTATTTTCTGTGAAAAATGGGAGGGCAAATTTTGGGGTACAACACTTCTCATATACTTTCAAATGCAGTTTCACACTGACTCATATGAAGCAATCTTACACAAGTTCCTTCTCATATATTTCCAGATGAAGTTTCACACAGACTCATCCCGAAGTAGCCCTACCCAGGCTCCTTCTCATATATTTCCAGATGAAGTTTCACACAGACTCATCCCAAAGCAGCCCTACCCAGGCTCCTTCTCATAAATTTCTGGATGCAGTTTCACCCGGACTCATCCTGAAGCAGCCCTACCCAGACTCCTTCTCATATATTTCCAGATGCAGTTTCACACAGACTCGTCCTGGAGTATCCCTGCCCAGGCTCTTTCTCATACATTTCCAGATGTGGTTTCACACAGACTCATCCCGAAGCAGGCCTACCCAGGATCCTTCTCATAAATTTCCAGATGAAGTTTCTCACAGACTCATCCCAAAACAACCCTACCCAGGCTCCTTCTCATACATTCCCAGTTGCAGTTTCACACGGACTCATCCCGAAGCACCCCTACCTAGGCTCCTTCTCATACATTTCAAGATGCAGTTTCACACAGACTCATCCCGAAGCAGCCCTACCCATGTTCTTTCTCATACATTTCCAGATGCGGTTTCACACGGACTCATCCCGAAGCAGCCCTACTCATGCTCCTTCTCATGTATTTCCAAATACAGCTTCACATGGGCTCATCATGGGTTCCTCCTAATACATTTTCAAACACGGCTTAACACGGGTCCGTTCCACCGTATCATTCAGATTCAATCGACCAAAGATTTATTCTGATGCTTCTTCCAATCACTATCAACAGTCACCTTGGATGGCATCTATAAGTCCATCTCCGACAATTCTTTATCACTTATCCAAATGAAATTTTTAAGCCCATTCTGTTGTACCCTAAATTTTTCCCCTAACTTTTTCAGTCGCACTTTCATACCATATTTTGTCATTTTGGTCACAATCATTAATAAATAGCTTCATTCATCACATTTTCATCCTATCTTTAAGTTTGCTCTTGTGTTGTTAACTAACTTCTAATCAGAATACAAAAATATTTGTCTTTGTCTTTGCATATTTGTGTTTTGTAGGTACCGAGTCGAAGCATATGGCAAATAAGGTTTTCTGGTATTATTTCCCTAAAATCTCTATTTGCAAAGAAAAAGAATTAAAAATTTTCATTTTTTTTTCACTGTACAATCGATTGCTCCAAGAGTGCAATCGATTGCACAAAGTGAATTTTGCGTAATTTTTGGAAAAATACACTGTGCAAATCGATTTGCACTATAGTGCAATCGATTTGCATAGAGTGAAAATAAATAAAAAAATCAGCATTTTAAAATTGTCAAATTTTTTGCTCCAATTTTCCTTCATTTTTGAAAGATGTATAATTAATTCAAATTTTAGTGCCAATTTTTTATTTTTTAAGAAGAATTATCATTAATTCAAATTTTGGCTCTAATATTTGAAAGAATTATCATTAATTCAAATTTTGGCTCCAAGAATCAATTACCAAATTACCACTAATCCCAATCCTAAACTCTATAAATAGAGCCCTCATTTCACTCAAATTTCAAGCTTTTGATAGCCAAATCCACCTTGCTAAAAAATCTCTCAAATCTCTCCATCTACCAAATTCACTCAAAGCTCCATTTTCAAAAAGTTAGTAAGCTTTGCATTGAATCTTACTAATCTTTGAGCTAAACCTTCATCCAAACACTTTTTCTCCATCAATTCTCTACATCCAAGCTTGGTCAATTGATTCTTGTGGTTGAATTGAAGCAAATTCTTGAAGTTGTTTTGATAATTCTCTAGATCTACCTTTGGTAAGTTTGGATAATTCATCTTTCACAATGTGATCTCTTGGTGATCTTTGGGATTGATTCATTGAGCATTCTTTTGTGATTCCAATGGTGTTATTTTATCATAATTTGATGTAATTTTCGTGCTCAATTGGATCCATGATCATAAAGTGTTTGATGGAAAGTTTGAACAAGAAATTGGCCTTTTAAAATGTTGTTTTTGGCTGCTGTTCTGTGTGCAATCGATTTGCACTATGTGTAAATCGATTTACACAACACGATTTTGCACAAATTTTTGAAAATTATACTGTGTAAATCGATTTACATTTCGATTTACACCAGAATAAAATGTGTTTTTTTCCTTGTTTTGGGGCAGCTTTGATCCAAAATGCTTTTTCTACTCATTCCTTGTGATTGTTGGTTTGGATTGCAATTTTAAATGTCCAATTTTTCTTTAAACTCAATGGACTTTGTGATTTAGATGAAGTTGGATAAATGTTCATCAATTCAAATCTACCTAAGAGTGAATTATTTAATTCATTTTTGGTGCTTTGGATTAATGATATGTTTAGTGCTTTAATCCATCTAGAGGAGTGGTTGAATTTAAAGATGAAAGAATTTTGAAATGGTGATCCAAATTAGCTTATCATTTCCCTCCCTATTCATCTTATCCCTTTCTTTTTTTAATTGTGCTACATGTTAAGGGATGGTGATCTCTATATCATTTATCCAAACATGAAGTACATAGATTGCTATTGACCGGCCTCAAAATAGGTGCGACTTCTACATAAGTCCACTTACGATTGCTTAATATAGCGCTAAATTTTGTCCCGATTCGAATAAATGATCATTCGTGGCCCAAACTTATGATTGCAAGCCCAAGTATGTTAATTTGATCTCTTTGATCCAATAACCTTGAGATTCATTGTGTAGAGGCTTTGGTTCTACCAATCCTCTGATGGATCTACAACACCTTTGGTCAACGCGGATCACTTAAACATCGTTGATCATTACATGTTGCCTTATGAGAATTCCAAAATGGATGATATACTTGACAAAAAGCAAATGCAACTTGTTGTGTTGAGGCTTTGGTTCTACCAATCCCCTAATGAGTTCCAAATGCAAGTTTCAAGATGGTCATCCAACTAACCACTAATTACTAACAATTAACTTTACTTTATGATTTTATTTTCATGCTTTATGTACCATTTACTTTTAGCATTTTACATTTCATGCTATTTTCATCTTTGCTCACTTTAGCATTTACTTTTATGTCATTTTTATTTTGCTCACTTGAGCTTTTCTTTTCCTTTTAAAGACACCTAATAATCAACATGAACCATAAAAATCATTAATGATACTTGGACTACATGGTTACTATCCTTTGCATTATGGAGTGATGGACTTCTTGGACTTAGGATTAGAGACCTTGGCCTATCTTGGAGACTTTGTGACTTTATTTGATATTTTGTCTGGAGTTCTTGAGGTTTACCTCAAGACATTGGGTTGTTTGTTTGTTTTGTGTGCAGGTTATTGTGATTACATACTTTGTTTGTAATCTGGAATTCACCCGTATACAGCCGTTACTCTGCCCAATTTTTGCGAAGACTAAATACACTTGAAGTTTGATTCTCTCAAGAGGTCTAGTATCTTTGCTTGCTTGGTTTCAATCCAAAGAATTGGAATTCTACATTGGCTTATAATGTCAAGTATCGGCTTCATGTTGGTTAGACGGTTCTCTTCCTTAGCTTTTACCTTATGCTTTAGGATAGTCCCTTCATCTCCTCCCATCTTCTTTAATTTTAAAAACCTTCTCATCTTTTTTTCAAAATCTTCTTTGTTTATAAACTCAAACCGCTTTCATAATAAACCTCGACTTTGTCGAGTGCCTTTTCTTCTAAACTTCTTTTCTTTAAACAAACTTCAATTCATTTAATCATGCTTTGACATCTTTCAAAATTAACAAAACAATTCAACACATTCAAACTCTTTTGTGCGCCCGAGCACCTTTACCCTTCAAAACTTTTTTCAAGGTGAGACATGATTCATTGATAGTCGAGCAACATTCTCCTATCCCTATGGTTATAAAAGTGTCGACTTTTCCACTTGAGTACTAGAGGTGTTCTCAAACCCTCACTCTTGTTGATGCAGGGTCCATCTTTTCTTACACCTTGTAGGCGTTAGTCGAGATTTCTCTCCTAACAATGACGACTTGTCTCCTTGTTTAAAAACAATCAACAAACAAGTCTTTTCTAGATGAACTACGTGTACCCTGATCCCCTATTGCACGAAAGGTGGTACGTAGGCACTAAAGGTTCGCAACCGCGGCGGGTGCAAAAATCATAAAAATATTTCTTTTCTCACCTCCACCATCCATTTTATATACAACACATTTTTATAGCCAAAATATACAGATTTTTTCAAAGAGGTTCCTGCGGAGTACCGTAGATGTTTAGGGTGCTAATACCTTCCCTTTGCATAACCAACCCCCTTACCTTGAATCTTTCCCCCTCTTTTGGGTTATTCGCTCTTTTCCCATTCCTTTGGAAACAATAAAGCGCGGTAGCGATTTTTATTTTGATTTGTATAAAGTCTAGTCAATCCAATGGCTTAGTCTTGCACATTTCTACCGCTACACATTCTCAACACAATCAAATAACACATAGTCGAGTGCAAATTTCTGGGCACTCTAGTGTTCAATCATCTTCCACCTTCAAGTCACAAATGGCGACACGCCAGTCTAAATCTTCAGGTTTAAGAAGATTGAGCAGGGGAAGTTGTTGTACCCCAAAATTTTCCCTCCCTTTTTCTCAACACATTCTTCAAAATATTTTCAGTGGCTCAAGCTTGCACGAGGATTGACTAGGTTAAGCCATTTCCTCAACACAAGACTTAGAAATTTCTAAGTGTTTTATACATGATAATTTCATTACTTCATGCCAATCTTTCACCAAGATGCAAGATGATTCAAAGAAATATTTCAACATGAAAGTTATAGATTTTGATGAGATCTATAACTTTACTTTGTTGATCAAGTCCTAGAAGTGCTTGGATTTTGAGTTATAAATTCATGAAGTCATGACATTTTCATCTAACACTTAGAGAAATTTTCAACAGATTTTGGTCAGGATTTTATCCAACTTCTTGGAATTTTCTCACATAGTTCCAAGATGATTTTGTCAAAATGATCAACATGAAAGTTATAGAGGATGCTTCAAGCTTTCCAAAACATCCAAGAGCATGAATTTATCATACTTGAGCTGCGAGATTCAAGGGCGTGAAGTTGCCATCCATTCTTGAATTGCAAGTCACTTTGTTGAAGAACACATAACAAAACCCTTATGCTATACTGCATAATCTTGTGTTACAGGCCTTATTGCTTGCAAATATCATCATAATTTAATGCTTACACCCACTCTTGAGCTATTACCAAAGTGTTTGAGCCATTGTGCAAAAGATCTTTCTAGTTATAGCATAAAGGCACCATTGCTATTCTTGAAAAGCAAGCTTGTTGGCATAAAACTTATCTTGAGCCCATACCTTGTTTGCTTCTGATTTTACTCCACCATAAATCATGGAAAGTAAACCTTATAAACCAGCAACTTTAGTACTTCATCTTGGGACCATGACATAACTTGATATTTACAACCCAACCTAGCCATAACTCCATAGTTTGTAAATTAAATCAGCTTGTTCACATACCTGTTGCCTATAAATAGAAGAAGCATTTGCAAGAGAAAGAGGTCAGAAAAATAGAGAGAAAAGTCAGAAGTTTTGTTGATAAACCCTCAAAATCTCATATTCACAAAAGCCATAACAGTCCACAAAGCTTCCACTCTTGAGTTTTGAAGTCCAAACTTTCGAACCTCTCATACTTTGCAAGTTCTGTCTAAACATCTAAGCACCCCACATACATCATATAGAAGTTGTTCAAACTCAAGAACAAGCTTCTGTAATGCCTCTGTTTTTCCAAGTTCAAGAACAGTCAAGGCAGCAACTCAAGCTCAAAGCATTAATTCTAGCTGCAAGGTAAGTCTTCTTGACTTTAAACTTTTCATTGCAAGCATCATTAGTGATTCATTTTTGAAGATAAAAGGTAGTAACCATTGCCCTTGAAGCTAACCCTTTTTTGTCTTCCATTTTTGTCAATTATGTGTTAAGAAATAACCCATGTACGCAGTAAAACAATGATAAAGCGAAAAACATTGTAGGATGAGTCGACAGATACTCATATGAGTCGACTCATTTTAATGACAGAACAGGCTATGAATCGACATAAAGCCTCATGAATCGACACATACTGCCATAACAGGCACAAAACAGAAAGAAAAAAGGCACATGAGTCGACACAAAGCGCATATGTGTCGACACAAACAAGGAATGAGTCGGCACATGCCATTATACATTGACTCATACTGAGTTGATTTGGTTTTACAGGAGCAAGGAAAAGTTATGTGTCTATGCATAGGAGCATGTGTCGACACATAATGTTCAAAAATGCAATTTTCCTCTCTTTGACATTGTTCTTACATATTTTACATGCTTTCTTCATTGTTATTCAATATGGTTGTAATATTTAAGCTCCTATTTCATCTCCATTTGTAAAGTGTATCCCCCATCACCCTAATGATGTAATAGCATAAAATTTATATTATCTCAATTTACCGCTTTCACAATTATTGTTAGTAATTAGGGTGCGTATGTGTTGTACCAAAATTCTTCTCCCTAAGATCCCTTCATCATACCATATTGATTCAATCACAATAAGATCACATTAGGGCTTTTGGTTCTCCTCCCTATCTCTAGCTTTGATCTTTGAGGAATCACCAAGCACCTTGACTTGTTTTTCTTTTGTGATCATGCATGTTTTGTTTTGACTTTCCATTTAATTAATAAAATGCAATGTTGGTTTGTCTTACTTGTTAATAATGTAGGTAAAGACAATGTGACTTAGCAAGTTGATCCATGGGGTTCATGAGTTTATTTCCATGCCCTAGTCAATAACGCTTGAGAAGTTCAATCTTCATCATTAAAGTTATGTTGGAATAAATGGCATGGAAAGGTTTATCTTGGTTCACCAGATTTCAAAATTATCAAGATTGATTCAAAAGTACAAGGGTTTGATTGAAGAAGTTTTCATGTTTGGATAAGGCCTTGTTCCCATTGGTCACAAGTGCATATTTCTCTCAATTCTCAAGATATAGAAGTGGTTTTGGTGGCTATGAGTTCTCATTATCACCCTTAACAACTTATATTTACAAAGCAAAGGTGTTGGTATAAGAAGGTTGTTCAAAATTGTCAAACTTCCTCAAAGCATTTTCTTGATGTAAGAGCTAGGGTTTTGAACTTCAAAGAAGTATATCTTGCCCATCTTTTGGTATTTTTGAGTGATTCCAAAGAAATAATTATCTTTAAATGGTTATTAACAAATCACTTCAAAAGTTTCAAGGATTTTTCATGTGGAAGAAACTTGATGTTGAAGAAAGATTACAAGTCCTCCAGATGAACCCCCAATTTCCCAAGTGTGACTTCAAATGATCATAACTTGGTCAATTTTTATCACCTTGAGCCCACTCTTTTTATAAAATGATCTTGAGGATGTGAAATTTATTCCTTCTTTTATATGAAAAGTGAGAAAATGGATGGAAGATGCCCTAAGGATACAAAATATTATAGGTCATTTCATGATTTTTTTTCCAACTTTAACAATTCATAACTCTCTCAATTTTTGGATATTTTGAATGGTTCAAGTTTCAAAATGTCTTTCAAGGGTTCTATTTCATGCCATATTTTTTGGTTAAGAGAAAATTCTAAGTGGAAGGCCACGTTTGGATGCAAAACATTATAGGTCACTTTTGAAGAAAAACTTGAAATATTTCTAAGTATGGAAAGTCAACTTTTTCCCCAACTTTGACTCATTGCAACTTTCAGCTCAAACATCCATTTGATTACATTCTTTTCCCACTGCAAATATTGTAATCTCATCTTTCTAAATCATCAAGAAACATGCCCTAAGACCCCTTGAGCTTGGAATGCCATTGAGTTGAACTTGGTAACTTGAAACTGAAGTTTCTTCATAAGCCAGAATTTGAAATTCATGTTTTGGCTTCTGAACATCAAATTAGCACGCGTTTATGGTCTAAACATGTTTAACCAACTTGCCAAAGTGGATTAAATCCTTAAAGTGCAAGGATTGGATGAGGTTTGATGCAAAATAGATCACACCTTACTCGTGTATCAGGTTCACACAATTTCCCTCCAAACTTCATCATTTCACACGCTTGAACATTCCATTTGATTCTCTATAAATAGAGGTCCATCCCTCATCATTTCCTCAAGCTTGAACAACCAGAATCACCCTGCCAAACTTGCTCCATAACTCAATTTTCTGTAACTTCGAAATCAGTGTTCAAGCATTTTTCAATCTAATTTTTATATCAATTCACCTTCCTTGATCTTCCCTTAAGCTAACCATACAATTAACTTCAAGAATCGTGCCTTGTATTGATCCATAGAAGTCCAGTTTCAGAGCTCTGCAACTCAACTTCAATAGGTAGATTTCTCCATCAATTCTTCAAAACTTTGATATCATTGTGAAGCTCTCATTGCCATGGTTCTAGTCGCAACACTTGCTTTTATCTGGAAACACATTTTGACCATGAAATTTCAAATCCCTTTTCAAAACTTTCTTTCCAAATTGCTTGAGCTACAATTTATTTAAATTTGTCGCGAAGGTGTGGTTGTCTTCGTCTTGAAGAGACGAACCGAATGGCATGAGTTTGAGCTTCTAATTTTACAGTTTGAGAGACCTGCAATTCATGTTGGCTGGAGGTTGAAGATGACCAATGTGTCATCTTCCAATTGTTTTATTTCTGATTTTTATATTTAATTGTTTTAAATTTCAAAAAAACATAGAAAATTCATTTTAAGTCCAAAAAATATGAAAAAATTATGAAAAATATTTTTGATTTTTCTCTTTCTGATTTTTATTTTTTCACAATTTTATTTTGTGTTTTGATATTTTTTATAAATTTTCATTTTATTTGAATTATTTTAAATGTTTAAAAATACTTTTATGCATTTTTAAATTTTGAATAAATTATGGAATGAATAAATGATATTGTGACAAATATTGGTGACCTCATTTATTTTTTATTTCTGACTTTGGCATTTTTTTTATTATTTTTGGTTTATTTTACTCATTTATTTTAATTTTAAAAATAGATTCTGACTTTAAAAAAATTACCAAAAATTTTATAAAAATATTTGATTTCATTTCAGATTTTTCTATGGTCTTACTCAGTATTTCTTGATTAATTTGAACATAGTTGATATTTTTCTCTTTTATTTCTATTTTAAAACATTTTAAAACATTTTTTAATGTATATATTAAATTCAATATTATTTTGTGATTATTTTCTGGCTGATCTTGGGTTGAATTTTTGACCATGAACTTTATTAATATCATTGGATCCATGGTGTTGAGTCTAACTCCACAAAAATGGATGAATGATTTTAATAATAGTTTGATTAAATTTTAATTCAAATATGGTTTATATTCTTTCCCACCCCTCTTCATCTTGTCCCTTTCTTATTGCACTAAGTGTTATTGGAGCATGGTCTCTATGATGTCTCAAAACAAATGGTGCATAGATTGCTATTGATCGGCCTCAAAATAGGTACGACTTCTATATAAGTCCACTTACGATTGCTTAACATAGCGCTAAATTTTGTACCATTCGAATAAATGATCATTTGTGGCCCAAACTTATGTTTGCAAGCCCAAGTATGTTGATTTGATCTATTTGATCCAATAACCTTGAGATTCATTGTGTGGAGTCTTTGGTTCTACCAATCCTCTAATGGGTCTACAACACTTTTGGTTAACGCGGATTACTTAAACATCGTTAATCATTAAATGATACTTTTGAGGATTCCAAATGGATGATATACTTGACAAAAAGCAAATGCAACTTGTTGTGTGAAGGCTTTGGCTCTACCAATCCTCTAATGAGTTCCAAATGCAAGTTTCAAGATGGTTATCCAACTAACCACTAATTATTAAATTGTTTTTACTTTATGTTTTTATGTTTATGCTTTATGTACCAATTACTTTAAGTATTACATTTCATGCCATTTTTATTTTGCTCACTTGAGCATTTATATTCTTGTTATTTTTATTTTGCTCACTTGAGCTTTTCTTTTCTCTTTTAAGACACATAATAATCAACATGAACCCTAAAAAATGCTTTAATGATACTTGGACTATTTGGCTACTATCCTTGGCATTATGGAGTATTGGACTTCTTGGACTTAGGATTAGAAACCTTGGCCTATATTGGAGACCTTGTGACCTTAATTGATATTTTGTCTGGAGTTCTTGAGGTTTACCTCAGGACATTGGGTTGTTTGTTTGTTTTGTGTGCAGGTTATTTTAATTACACTCTTTGTTTGTAATCTGGAATTCACCCGTATACAGCTTTTACTCTGCCCAATTTTTGTGAAGACTTAATACACTTGAAGTTTTATTCTCTCAAGAGGTCTAGCATCTTTGATTTTTTGGTTTTAATCCAAAGAATGGGAATTCTATCTTGACTCATAATGTCAAGTATTCGCTTCTTGTTGGTTAGATGGCTCTTATCCTTAGCTTTTTACCTTATGCTTTAGAATAGTCCCTTCTTCTCCTCTCATCTTCTTTAATTTCAAAAATCTCCCTCCTTCTTTTGAAAACTCTTCTTGTTTTTAAACTTGAACCATTTTCATAACAAACTTGGACTTATGTCCATGCATTTTCAAAACATTCTCATAAATAAACTTCAATCAACTTAATAATACTTTGGCATTTTTTGTGAGAAGCCTAAAATTCAATCAATCTCATTTCAAATCATTTTTCCACTTTGGATTTTTTATTTTAAAACTTTTCTCAAAAGATTAGACTCTTGTCAATCCTTGTAGTGATGCAAACAACTATACTTCTATAATATATAGTGAAGAGAGATATTTTCCACTTGGGTGTTGAGTGAGGCATTGTTGATTTTAAAATCCAAGCCATATCCCCACTTTGAGATGATGCAAATTCTCCTTTCTCATGATTGTGGGTAGTAAGTATGTTTTCCACACGGACAATGACGATGATGTCTCATCTCATAAAATCAAACAACACACTTGTGTTTTAAAATTTTTAAAAGGTGAACTACGTGTACCCTTATCCCCTATTGCATGAAAGGTGGTACGTAGGAACTAAAGGTACGCAACCGTGGCGGGTGCAAAAATCATAAAAAATATACTTCTTTTCTCACCTCCACCATCTATTTTCATACAACATTTTATAGCCAAAATATATAGATTTTTCAAAGAGGTTCATGCAGAGTACCGTAGATGTTTAGGGTGCTAATACCTTCCCTTTGCATAACCAACCCCTTACCTAGAATCTTTCCCCCTCTTTTTGGTTTACTTGCTCTTTTCCCAATTCTTTGGAAACAATAAAGCGCGGTGGCGATTTTTATTTTCATCTGTATAAGTCTAGCCAATCTGATGGCTTAGTCTTAAACATTTCTACCACTACAGAAAAAAATGGCGACTTCACTGGGGAAAGATCGGCCTCTTGCTGGTCCATCCCTAAGTGGGTTGAACCTATCTTTGTTTATGTCTGTATATGTGTTATTGTTGTTTATGTGTTATATGTTGTATATATGTTTTCCTGGATTTTCCTGGTTTTCAGGGTGCTTGGTGATTACTTATAAGTCTTATACCCAGACTTGGGCAAAATTTAAGATAGAATGGGCGGTATAGTCATGTTAACTTTGAGGGAGTAATCCTAAAAAAAGGAGGCATGAGATCCCCCACTCAGTGGAGGCCCCTTTGACTATAATGTCATTTATCGAGTAATCGGGAAGACGTACTGCTTTTGACCTGGGAGCCTGCTAAAGCTGAGGATCATAGAATACCTAACCCATCTTGGCCTTTTAGGTGTAGTGCGAAAGCTATGAAGGAGTAATCCAGAAATAGTTGTCACGCGATGCTATGTTCGGACGAGTTTTTCTTGAGAATATTACTAATTACCGAGTTAATCGGGAAGTTGGTAATATCCGAAGGAAGGATGTAGACTCTGGGAACCTCTAGAACCTTGTTCGGCATGTGATAAATTTTAGACCATACCTTATGGGTAGTACCTTCTACCTCATGCACGCGACGCTGAACCTATAAACCCTATGTTTGTGATCTTGTGTGTGATTGTTGCATCATGCATCCATGCACTCATAAGCATTTTTTGAAGAAATTTTATTTCAAGGGACTTGAAAGTTGACCGTTTGTGAATATCTCAGGTACCTTTTGACCATGGATTCTGGAAAAAGAAAGACCGAAAAATACAGTTTCAAAGATCCCAAGATAGATGAGTTGATCAGTCTAATTCCCGAGATTGAGTGTTCTGCAGATTTTTGGAAGAAGTATAGATCCATCATTCCTCCCATGAAGCTTAGGATGAAGGAGGGTATTCTCTCGACCTTGGTCAAGTTCTATGATCCATTGTATCATTTCTTTACTTTCCCTTATTATCAGTTGATGCCTACACTAGAGGAGTATTCTTATCTGTTAGATTTACCTATTACCAATCGTGTTCCTTTTACTGGTATGGAGGGGGAGCCAAAACCACACGAGATTGCTTCTTTGATCCATTTGGGGAAGTCTGAGGTTGAAGCCCATATGACTACTAAAGGAGGGATTAGAGGATTACCAGCTCAGTTCTTATTGGAGAAAGCTCGTTACTTTGCCAGGATGAAGAGTACAATCGCTTTTGAGGCCATCTTTGCTCTACTTGCTTATGGGTTTTTTTATTTCCTAATGTGGACAAGTTTGTTGACATTAATGTTATCAGGATCTTCATGATTAGAAACCCAGTTCCTAAATTGTTGGGTGATGCTTATTACTCTACTCATCTTCAGAATTCTTATTATGGGGGGATGATTATCTGTTGCACGCCTCTGTTGTACCGGTGGTTTATTTCTCATATGCCTCAGTCTGATGCTTTCTGGGATGTCAGGAAGGAACCCCGTTGGGCTCCTAAGATCATGGCACTTACTCACTCAGATATTGATTAGTATCATCGGGCTTACCATGATATAGAGATTGTCAACAGTTGTGGTAGTTTCCCCAATCTACCTCTCCTTGGTACAAAGGGAGGAATTAACTACAACCCTGTTCTTGCACAACGACAGATTGGTTATCCGATGAGGGATAAACCAAATAGTATTCATTTGAGTAGTTTCTTCCTGAGGGAGTGAGAAGATAATAAGGAAGCTAGGGAGCAGATTGCAAAGGCCTGGTGTCACATTCATAGGAATAGTAGAAAAGACTTGGGACCTAGGGGAGTTGTTTCTTTGGAGCCCTATATTCAGTGGGTCCAAACGAGAGCTATTCAGTTGAAGATGTCGTATTCCCGGGAAGCACCTATGCCTGATTTGTTTGTGAAGACCACTTCTCCCTTATTAGACGATATAAAAGAGCTACAACTTGCTTTGGTCAGGATGAATTAGGAAAAGGATTCTTGGAAGAATAAGTGCCAAACTTTAGAGATTTCCTATAGAGCAGAATTGAAGGAGAAAGACGACTTGATTGAGATTCTTGAGAGTCGGGCTGTAGAGATGATGGAGAGGCAAGGGGATTTATTTTCTCCTAAGCCTCAGTCAGATGCTAGTTGCTCACTTCCTGATTCAGTTGATTAGAAGGAGGTTACTACCAGATATGCAGAAGAAAACCAGAGGTTGAAGGCTCAGATTGCCAGGCTTACAGGGAAGCGCCAATGTATAGAGTGATCTCTGCCAACTTTACTTCTTAGGGTTTTAGACTTTATTTTCATCTTGTACTTAGGATTATGGAAACTTGTAATCCATTTTTAAGGTATTATAATAAAAAAATCAGTATTTCAAATGTGTTATTACTTTGATATTTGCAATGTGTCTATAAATCTTTAAGTCCCTTGAAATATTAATGATAAAAATGAATCATGTGCATTGCATATCATGCATCATACTGCACATATTTCTTGCATTTGTTATGCATATCCAGGTGTCTTACCAAGCTTCTTTACTTTGTTCAGCAAGCTGTCTCACCACTACAATACTCGAGCTAATTTTAGAAGGAATATGGAAAATTTAGAACAAGATAATCGCAAGCTACGCAAGGAAGTTTCTTCTCTGAAGGCCGGAATGGCCAATCTTAATGCTCTGATGGAATCTCTGGTGGCTGCTCAGAATCATCCACCAAGTGTTCAACCTCAACAAACAAGGGTTACTACTAAAGCTCTGGTTGTTCCTGTGTCTGCTACTCCAATTGTTGTTCAGAATCGCATGCGTCAAGGTTGTCCATGGGGAATGCCAGAGAACTTTGCGCCTGAAGGCTTCAATCTTGGTCCTCAAGATACTCCAGTTGTTCAGACCACTGTTACTCCCGCACCTCTTGTGGTGCATGTTGCTCCTGCTGCACCTCCTTCAGTGAATGTGGTCCCATTTGCTAATGATGATATGTATCGTCCTTTCCATCCAACAAGTTAATACTTGGGTCTCTATGATAGAATGGATGATTTTGAATAGCAGTTTGACAAGATGCAGAGGGAGATGAAGGCCCTAAGGGAAAGGAATTGCTCGGGCAGAATGTGAATGATTTATGCTTGGTCCCGAATGTCAAGATACCTGCGAAGTTTAAGGTCCCGGAATTTGATAAGTACAAGGGAAACACTTGTCCTCGTGCTCATCTTGTGATGTATGTAAGAAGAATGTTTACCCATACTGATGATCAGTGTCTGTTGATTCATTTATTTTCAGGATAATTTTACTGGTGCTGCACTAAAGTGGTATATGAGTTTGGACAACATCAATATCCATACTTTCAATGACTTGGGAGAAGCATTTATCAGACAATACAAATACAACATGGACATGGCGCCTGACCGTGATCAACTCAGGGACATGGTCCAGAAAGACAAGGAATCATTCAAAGAATATGCACAGAGATGGCATGAGGTAGCCGCCCAAGTGATTCCTCCCATGGAAGACAAGGAGATGACTAAGATTTTCTTGAAAACTCTGGGTGCTTTCTACTATGAAAGGATGGTAGCGAGTGCGCCAAGTGACTTTACTGAAATGGTAGGTATGGGTATCCGCTTAGAAGAGGCTGTACGAGAGGCCGTTTAACAAGAAGTGAAAGTTCCGGAAATACGAAGAAGCCATCCTATGGGTTTGCCAAAAAGAAGGAAGGAGATACAAACGCTGTCATACAAGAAAGGGGGGTTAATCCTCCTAGAAGAAATTATCAGCGTCATCAACAAGTCACCTCAGTGACTCTGGTTATGACCCTATTCCTATGAGTTATACAGAATTACTCTCGGCGTTAATTCAGAAGAAGTTGGTTCAGACCAGACCACCTTCCATTGTACCATCACCATTGCCTTGGTATTACAAGGCACACCAAACATATGCTTTTCATCAAGGAGCACCAGGGCATAATGTTGAGAACTGTTATCCTTTGAAAACTGAAGTACAAAAATTGGTGAAGTCTGGTATCCTATCTTTCAAGGATGTGGGCCCTAATGTGAAAGATAATCCTCTACCAAAGCATGGAGGAGTAAATGTTATGAACATGGCGGCTGGTTGTCCAGGTGACTTCCAGATTTTTTATATTAATTTGGTTAGAGTAGATTTGGTGAAAATGCATGTAGGCCTCTATGAATTTAGCTATTATACGCCTGACCATGCCGGTTGTGCTATTTGTAATACAGATATACAGGGTTGTGACAAGATAAAGGCTGATTTGCAGAAGATAATGGATGAGGGCCTCATCCATATAATCAGGCATAGGGAAGACTATGAATAGGAAGTAAACATGGTTTCTGGATGTCCTAGAGAGTTCAAAATCTTTGATGTGGAATACATGAATGAGGATCTTGTACAATTGCATGCTACTTTCTGCAACATGGCTGGTCAGGTAGAACATCGGTATGGATCTTACCGAATATGCTGTCGGGACTCCCGAGGATGTCCAATTGTTAGGGAAGGTATTCAGTTGTTATTGGATAATTGAACTATCAAGGTTACAGGTCAAAGGGATGAATACCATGAAGTTGATATGATTGAGGTTTTTTTAGCTGAAGAAGAGTCAGATGAAGAGTATGCCTCTGCAGATGAGTACTTCTCCTTAAATGAAGATTTGTTTTCCAAAGATGACTCTATAATGACTGGATGTGTTGAAGAGGGAGTAAATGTTATTGTGCCTTGTTTTGGTGCACCTACCCATTTTGAAGTTGAATATCATAGCAAGCCAACTATTACTCCATTGGTGATTAGTTTGCCGGGTCTTGTCCCCTACAAGTCAGATAAGGTTGTACCCTACAAATATAATGCTACAATTTTAGAGGATGGTGTGGAAGTTCCCATCCAGCCAATTCCTAATGTTGGAAATATTGTTGAGACTAGCAGAGTGACCCGTAGTGGTCTTATATTTGCACCAGTTGTTCGTGGAGATGTTAGTATTGGAAAGAAAATTGTTGAAAATGTTGAACCCAAGAAGGCAGTGGGTGAATCTAGTGGAGCTATGCTAGAGAAGGAAGTGGATGATATTTAGATGATAATCAAGATGAGCGAATACAGAATTGTAGATCAGCTGCTGAAGACTCCTTCAAAAATATCTATCTTGGCTTTATTGATGAACTCCTCTGCTCACATAGAATCTTTGATGAGGGTATTGGACCAAGCTTTTGTGGAAAGTGATAAGCCTATAGACCAATTCGGCAGTGTAGTGGGGAATATTACTTTATGTAATAACCTGAGTTTCTGCGACGATGAACTGCCCGATGAAGGAAGGAATCACAATCAGGCTCTCCACATCTCTATGAACTACAAGAGTGATTCATTATCCAGTGTGCTGATTTATAATGGATCTGCATTGAACGTTATACCAAGGAGCACACTTATGAAGTTGAAATATCAAGGAACGCCCATGCGCCTGAGTGGCATTATTGTGAAAGCGTTTGATGGATCAAGGAAATCTGTTATTGGTGAAGTGGACTTGCTTATTCATATAGGCCCACATTTGTTTCAGATTACTTTCCAGATCATGGATATTATACCTGCTTACAGCTGTTTGTTGGAATGGCCGTGGATACATGAGGCAGGGGCTTTAACTTCGACTTTACACCAGAAGTTGAAGTTTGTGCGTGAAGGAAAAGTGGTAATCATAAATGGAGAACATGCATTGTTGATATCTCATTTGTCCTCTTTCAGCATTGTGGAGGCGGATGAAGCTGCTGTTGGAACCCAGTTCCAAGTTTTATCCATTGATAATGTAAGAGGAAATGAGAACTGTATGGCTTCATTTAAGGATGCACAGCGAGTTGTGCGTAATGGCCAAAGTGAAGTATAGGGACAGATTGTTGATCCACCTGTAAACAAGAATAGAGATGGCTTTGGGTTTTCTGTGAAGAATGATAAGGGTAAGAGCATGAAGCCGAAGGCTACTGCAGGCAAGTATCAAGATATCTTTCGTAGCGGGGGTTATTTGCATCCAACTGTTTCTGGGATTAATGCCATTGTGGAAGATGAAGCAGAGCCAGAAATGCCAAATTATGTGACGCACGGAGTTAGAGTTCAGAACTCGATCACCATTGATGTTCCCTCTTGCATACATGTTTCAAAGTAATTTGTTTTTTTAATCTTTTTGAAAAGCCTTCACTCTGTCCAAGGTGAAAATATTAATATTGTATGGGCTTATCTGTTTGCTGTGATTTTTAAAATCAATAATAAAAGTTGTCTTTGTTTCCCAAATTGTGTCTTTATTTTCTGCTTTTTCTTGGAAAGTGGTAATCAGAAAAAACCTTTCAAAATAACTAATGACTGAAATACAATCTGCATCACTTGTTATATGTGTCAGTTTCTAAAAGCAATCATAAATCATATGTGCAGATTAATTAAAAAACATGTCGAATACAATGACCCTGCACCCTCTCCCAACTTTGAATGTCCTGTGTATGAACCCGAAGAAGAAGACTATGATGAGATTCTAAAAGAGGTCTCACGGTTGCTTGAGCATGAGGAAAATGCCATATATCCATATAAAGAGCCATTGGAAGTAATCAATTTGGATTCAGAAGAAGATCTGAAGGAAGTCGAGATCGGAGCATTGTTGCATCCTGATGTGAAGAGCAGGTTGATTGAGATGTTGAAAGAGTATGTGGATATTTTTGCTTGGTCTTATCAAGACATGCCTGGTCTAGATACAGATATTGTAGAGCACTGTTTGCCGCTAAAGCCAAAGTGTCCGCTAATCAAATAGAAGTTGTGAAGAACTCACCCAGATATGGCAGTAAAGATCAAAGAGGAAGTTCTAAAGCAGATTAATGTCGGTTTTCTTGTGACATCAGTGTACCCTTAGTGGATTGCCAATATTGTCCCAGTACCTAAGAAAGACGGAAAAGTTTGCATGTGTGTACATTACAGAGATCTAAATAAAGCTAGTCCAAAAGATCATTTTCCATTGCCGCACATTGATATGTTAGTGGATAGCACAACAAATTTCAAAGTTTTCTCGTTCATGGGCGGATTTTCCCGGTATAATCAAATAAGGATGGCGCCTGAGGACATGTAAAAAAATCAACGTTTATCACACCCTGGGGAACATTCTGTTACAGAGTGATTACCTTCGGGTTGAAGAATGCTGGTGCAACGTACCAGAGGGCTATGACAACCCTATTCCATGATCTGATGCACAAGGAAATTGAGGTATATGTTGATGATATGATTGCTAAGTCCCAGACTGAAGAAGGGCATGTAGAAGATTTGTTGAAGTTGTTTCAGCGATTGAGGAAGTATCGTCTCCGCTTGAATCCAAATAAATGTACCTTCGGAGTTCGGTCAGGGAATTTGTTGGGTTTCGTTGTTAGCTAGAAAGGGATAGAAGTTGACCCTGATAAAGTCAAAGCAATTCAAGAAATTCTAGCGCTGAGAACTGAAAAGCAAGTTAGAGGGTTCCTTGGGCGTTTGAATTACATCTCCAGATTCATTTCCCACATGACTGCAATGTGTGAACTGATCTTTAAGTTGTTAAAGAAAGATCAAGGTTGTGTATGGATAGATGACTGCCAAAGGGAATTTGAAAGTATTAAAGAATATCTGCTTGAACCTCCTATCTTGCTCCCTCATGTTGAAGGAAGACCATTGATTATGTATCTGACATTGTTAGATAACTCCATGGGTTGTATTCTGGGACAACAAGATGAAACAGAGAAGAAAGAATATGACATTTATTATCTCAATAAAAAGTTTACTGATTATGAGTCGCGGTATTCCATGCTGGAAAAGACATGTTGTGTTTTGGCCTGGGCGGCAAAACGTTTACGGCAGTATATGTTGAATCACACTACTTGGTTGATCTCCAAAATGGATCCAATCAAGTACATTTTTGAAAAGCCTACACTTACTAGGAGAATTGCCCGCTGGCAGATGCTGTTATCTGAATATGACATCGAATACCGCACTCAAAAAGCTATTAAAAGCAGTGTGTTGGAAGATTATATTGCTCATCAACCAGTTGATGGTTATCAATCTGTGAAGTATGATTTCCCCGATGAGGATGTAATGTTTCTGAAAGTGAAAGATTGTGATGAACCTTTTCCTGAGGAAGGTCCTGATCCTAAATCTCGCTGGAGTATGATATTTGATGGAGCTGTGAATGCTTATGGTAAGGGAATTGGTGTTGTGATTGTCAGTCCACATGGATCACACATTCCTTTTACTGCAAGGTTGACATTTGATTGTACTAATAATATGGAAGAATATGAGGCTTTCATCATGGGTCTCAAGGAAGCTATTGATCTCAGAATTAAAATTCTTGATGTGTATAGAAATTCAGCTTTTGTAATAAATTAGATTAAAGGAGAGTGGGATACTCGTCACCCCGTCTTGATCCCTTACAAAGATTATGCAAGAAGATTGTTACCCTTCTTTAATAAAGTTGAATTCCGTCACATCCCCAGAGACTAATCAAATGGAGGATGCCCTGGAAACTCTGGCTTCTATGTATCAAGTGAATACTTGGAATGATATACCTCGAATTATAGTTTGACGACTGGATAGGCCCGCTCATGTGTTTACAACAGAAGAGGTAGTAGATGAGAAACCTTGGTATTATGATATCAAGCATTTTCTCCAGACTCAGGAATACCCGATTGGTGCATCGAATAAAGATAAAAAGACATTGAGAAGATTGGTAGACAATTTCTTCCTCAGTGAAAATGTGTTGTACAAGAGAAATTATGACATGGTTTTGCTCAGATGCGTGGATAGACACGAAGCAGACATGTTGATGCATGAGATTCATGAAGGTTCATTTGGCACTCATACCAATGGACATTCGATGGCTAAAAAGATGCTAACGGCGGGTTACTATTGGCTGACAACGGAATCTGACTGTTACAAATTTGCAAAGAAGTGCCATAAATTCCAGATTTATGCGGACAAGATTCATGTTCCTCCGACACTTCTCAATGTTATTTCTTCCCCGTGGCCTTTCTCTATGTGGGGTATTGACATGATTGGAATGATAGAACCCAAAGCTTCGAATGGACGCCATTTTATCTTGGTAACAATTGATTACTTCACCAAATGGGTGGAAGTTGCTTCATATGCTAATGTTACTAAGCAGGTGGTTGTACACTTCATTAAGAATAATCTTATATGTCGGTATGGTGTGCCGAGCAGAATCATCACTGACAATGGCTCGAATCTGAACAACAAGATGATGACAGAACTGTGTGAACAATTCAAGATTATCCATTACAATTCATATCCGTACAGGCCAAAGATGAATGGGCTGTTGAAGCTGCTAATAATAATATCAAGAAGATCATCTAGAAGATGGTTGTTACTTATAAAGATTGGCATGAAATGCTCGCTTTTTCTTTACATGGATATCATACATCTGTTCGCACTTCAACAGGAGCAACCCCATTCTCCCTTGTGTATGGAATGGAAGCAGTGCTCCCAATCGAGGTTGAGATCCCCTCTTTGCGTGTGATAATGGAAAACAAGTTGTCAGAGGCTGAATGGGTCAAAAACAGGTTTGACCAATTGAATTTGATCGAAGAGAAGATAATGACGACTTTGTGTCATGGGAAGTTATATCAGAAGAGAATGAAGAAAGCTTTTGATAAGAAGGTCAAACCTCGTGAATTCAGAGAAGGCAATCTCGTGCTCAGGTAGATCATGTCTTTTAATGCTGATTCTAGGGGCAAGTGGACTCCTAATTTTGAAGGCCCATATGTTGTCAAGAAAGCCTTCTCAAGCGGTGCATTAATTCTTGAAACTATGGATGGCGAGGAGTTCCCACGTCCCATGAATGTAGGTGCAGTCAAGAAATACTTTGCCTAAAGAAATAAAAGAATAGCTCGCTAAGTTGAAAACCCGAAAGAGAGGCTTAGGCAAAAAGGAGCGTCTCGATAGGCCGAAAACCCGAAAGGGGGGTCTAGGAAAAAATTAGAGACATAAACAGAATAAAATTTCCCGCTAAGTTGAAAACCCGCAAGGGCAGCTTAGGCAAAAATTAGGGACTTTCTTGGCAAGTAATTGCATCAGACAAGACTTGATCATTGAAGCCACAATATTCTTGGATCCTCACCATACTTCAACAGAAGCGACTGCTCAGAATTTCAAAGTTGTTAGAGGGAATAGTAGTCATTGTATCTCAATGTATCTTTTCTATTATATATTACCATTTTCTGAACTTTATAATCATCCGTGGAGTCTCGCCATTCGCAGGCTACCATTATATCAATAAAATTTGAGCTTTTACCCAATTCTTCGTAATTCCTATTTTATTCAGCTTAAAAAGACTCCATTTATTATTGATAATAATTTTCAAAGCAAAAAGATTAAATAACAATTGGCGTAAGGTGCAGAGATGGTGATCCTAGGAATGGACGAACTCTCGTAATTTTGAGAAGTTTTTTTCCCCGGGAAGGTTTTCTCAGGTTGTTTTCGCTGGTATGCGCATGTTTATTGTATATTGAAGATGATACCAATTGACGTAAGGTGCAGTATCGAATTTGTGATCCCAGTCAAGTGTTGGTTCATTTTCTGTTTTTTTGGGTTTGCTTGGTCTGAGGTTTCTATCCCAGATTCCCCAGTAAAGTCTTCCCTCATATGACGAAAGGTCTTGTTCCCTTGGTGTGCTGATATGGAACTATTTGTAAAATGTCGCTCTCTCTGCAGTTTGGGCATTATCGTTGATATTTATTTCCCAGGCAACTAGACCAGGGAAGTATATTTTCTAAGAAGTGTTGAGACAGTTGTCAACCCTTTGGGTTTTCACCCTCCAAGTGTTGGGTTTGATTTAAAATCCCTAGGAGTTTGACCTCTTTCTGTAATGTTGACTTCTTGATTCCCCAGGAAGGCTATCCCAGGGCATCTTTTGTTGGAATAAGTTTGCATGACATAAAGACTCGATCCAAGATTCCCCAGTGAAAGCTTCGCTTATTTGGTAGAAGTCTTTTCTTCCCGTGCATATTGAGATTTGACTCATTTACGAAGCATCTCCCTTTCGGCTGTACTTACATTTTGTTTGATTTCTCGATAATCAGGCAAGGGAAATGTTTTGTTTAAGAAGTGTTGAAATGGTTATCAACTTTTTGGGTTTTCACCCGCCAAGTGTTGGGTTTGATTTAAAATCCCCATAAGATTGATTTCTTCCTGTAATGTTTAACTTCTTAAATCCCCAATTTGTTCCCATGAGGTTTCATACTTTCTCCCTAGAGAAGCTGGTGCAATACTTACTCTCAATATTGAAGAACGTATCTCTGGTTTCCCACGTTGAAGTCTGCGTGTTATTCCTCGGTGAAGGCTGGAGGAGGATGTTATATCCCAGTATATGTACTGGTTTGTTGCTATGATTTGATTATTTCTGGATTATGTTCCTTCCCAGTGAAGTTAAGCCGCGAAATAGGATTCTTTTTCCTTGTTTGGTGCTTATTTTCTTATGGAATGTTCATCTTGGATGTGATTTAGCCGAGTGTTGATTATGCCTGAATTGATTTTGTTTGTTTATCCCCAGTATTATATGTCTGTTTTGTCAGCATATACATGATAACACTCATACATTCACACATACATCATGCATAGTTGAATTTAGTAAATCATTGCTCATTCACATGCGTTAATATTTTGTTGACATATTACCCTGCTTTGCAGAGTTGAGTTGTCCTCTCTCCAATAAAGTGTCGGTCTTAAGCAGAAAGTGTATATTCTTTCAATTTCCCCACTGAGTTATCCCTCGTGGGAGATTTTTGCTTTATCCTTCTTGTACAGCTCTTTGTCTAGATGATTTGGGTTTCCCTCTTGAGTTTATTTCTCAAAGGATGTATTTTGGTTGACTGTTTCACTCCAGTTTATTTCTGGCTTGAATCTTTGATCCTCAGCAATATTATTACTTTGGATTTCTGCGAGCTTCAAGCCTTGGTTTGAGGATGTGCATTTATTTTGGCACGAGAAAACTTTTATCTCCTCAGTAGGAACATTTTGGCCTTTCCCCAGGAAGCCATGATTTATTCCCCAGGAAGTCGTGTTTCTTTCCCCAGGAAGCTATATTGCTTTCCCCAGAAAGTCATCTTTACAATCCTTCCTATAATAGCAAGTAGCTGGTCTCTTTATTTGAGCAACTTGTACTTCTCCATAAAATTCGACGTTACTTTTTTTGCTATCTTCTTTATGAGTGGATAGTTTGCAGTTCGTTGTCAAATTACTCCAGTGGATGGCAAGTCTTTCAATATCGTAGAGACAGTTCATTGTGAAATCTTTGCAAGTGGTAGTCTCTTTATTTGAGACAACTTATATATTACACTTTCCAGGCGAAATGCCTTGGTTACGGAAGAAGTTAAGACCCGTTCTAGGTGAAACGCCGGAATTCTGGGAAAACCTGTTATCTTTTTGCTACCCTCAGTGAACGTTGGTAGTTCATCATCAGTGAACAGCAATGCTATGTTGTTTTCTCTTTCTACCTTCACTGAAAGTTGGTAGATCACCATCAGTGAAAGTTGGTGATTGTCATCTTTTTGCTACCTCCAGTGAACGTTGGTAGTTCATCGCCAGTGAACGGCGATGTTATGATATATTTTCCCTTCTACCTTCAGTGAAAGTTAGTAGATCACCATCAGTGAAAGTTGGTGATTGTTATCCTTTTGCTACCCTCGGTGAACGTTGGTAGTTCATCGTCAGTGAACGGTGATGCTATGGTATTTTCCTTCTACCTTCAGTAAAAAAGTTGGTAGATCACCATCAGTGAAAGTTGGTGATTGTCATCTTTTTGCTACCTTCAGTCAATGTTGGTAGTACATCGTTAGTGAACAACGATGCTATGATATATCTTTTCTCTCTACCTTCAGTGAAAGTTGGTAGATCACCATCAGTGAAAGTTGGTGATTGTTATCTTTGTGCTACCCTCAGTGAACGTTGATAGTTCATCGTCAGTGAATGGCGATGCTATGATATATCTTTTCTCTCTACCTTCAGTGAAATTTGGTAGATCACCATTAGTGAAAGTTGGTGGTTGTTATCTTTTTTCTACCCTCAGTGAACATTGGTAGTTCATCGTCAGTGAATGGCGATGCTATGATATATCTTTTCTCTCTACCTTCAGTGAAAGTTGGTAGATCACCATCAGTGAAAGTTGGTGATTGTTATCTTTTTGCTACCATCAGTGAATGTTGGTAGTTCATCATCAGTGAACGGCGATGCTATGATATTTCTTTTCTCTCTACCTTCAGTCAAAGTTGGTAGTTCACCATCAGTGAACGTTGGTGATTGTTATCTTTTTACTACCTTTAGTGAATGTTGGTAGTTCACCATCAGTGAACGTCCATGCTATGATATTTGTTTTCTCTCTACCTTCAGTGAAAGTTGGTAGGTCACCATCAGTGAAAGTTAGTGATTGTCATCTTTTTGCTACCCTCAGTGAATGTTGGTAGTTCATCGTTAGTGAACGGTGATGCTATGGTATATCTTTTCTCTCTACCTTCAGTGAAAGTTGGTAGATCACCATCAGTGAAAGTTGGTGATTGTTATCTTTTTGCTACCCTCAGTGAATGTTGGTAGTTCATCGTTAGTGAACGATGATGCTATGATATATCTTTTATCTCTACCTTCAGTGAAAGTTGGTAGATCACCATCAGTGAAAGTTGGTGATTCTTATATTTTTGCTACCCTCAGTGAACGTTGGTAGTTCATCGTCAGTGAATGTCGGTGCTATGATTTTTTCTCTCTACCTTCAGTAAATGTTGGTAGCTCACCGTTAGTGAAAGTTGGTGTTGTTATTTCTTTTCTCTTTCTACCTTCAGTGAACGTTGGTAGTTTCGCCTCCGGTAAAAGTTGGTGTATCCTTTGACTTTTTACCACCCTCTATGAGTCATTTTGTTAATCCAACAGTGATTTATTTTCCTGGTCGGGTTTCTCTTTTGATTCCTTATTTTCTTTGCTACATCCCCTGTGGTGTTTTGCGTCCATTTGAAGTTGTTCATATGCATTCATACTCATAAGCATTGCATGGCATCTTAGGGCCAAAAATAGGGTTTGTCTTATATTTAAGTATCTTCAATCGCATCGACACGAAGATTTTTAAACATTCGTATCTCTGGATAGAAGAAACTTAAATAAGGGCAGTTGTTGTACCCCAATTTTTCCCCTAAGATCCCTTCATCATGCCATATTGATTCAATCACAACAAGATCACAATAGGGCTTTTGGTTCTCCTCCTTATCTCTAGCTTTGCTCTTTGAGGAATCACCAAGCACCTTGACTTGTTTTTCTTTTGTGATCATGCATGTTTTGTTTTGACTTTCCTTTTAATTAATAAAATGCAATGTTGGTATATCTTACTTGTTAATAATGTAGGTAAAGACAATGTGGCTTAGCAAGTTAATCCATGGGTTCATGAGTTTACTTCCATGCCCTAGTAAATAAAGCTTGAGAAGTTCAAACCTCATCATTGAATTTATGTTGGAAGAAATGGCATGGAAAGGTTTATCTTGGTTCACCACATTTCAAAGTTATCAAGATTGATTCAAAAGTACAAGGGGTTGATTAAAGAAGTTGTCATGTTTGGACAAGGCCTTGTTCCCATTGGTCACAAGTGCATATTTCTCTCAATACTAAATATATGGAAGTGGTTTTGGTGGCTATGAGTTCTCATTATCATCCTCAACAACTTCTGTTTACAAAGCAAAGGTTTTGGTACAAGAAGGTTGTTCAAAATTGTCAAAGTTCCTCAAAGCATTTTCTTGATCTAGGAGCTAGGGTTTTGAACTTCAAAGAAGTATATCTTTCCCATCTTTTGGTATTTTTGAGTTATTCCAAAGACATCCTTCTCTTCAAAGGGTTATTAGCAAATCACTTCAAAAGTTTCAAGGAGTTTTCATGTGGAAGAAACTTGATGATGAAGAAAGATTACAAGTCCTCCAGATGAACCCCCAATTTCCCATGTGTGACTTCAAATGATCATAACTTGGTCAATTTTTATTACCTTTAGCCCACTCTTTTTCTATAATGATCTTGAGGATGTGAAATTTATTCCTTCTTTTATTTGCAAAGTGAGAAAATGGATGGAAGATGCCCTAAGGATACAAAAGATTATAGGTCATTTCATGATTTTTTGCCAACTTCAACAATTCATAACTCTCTCAATTTTTGGATATTTTGAATGGTTCGAGTTTCAAAATGTCATTCAAGAGGTCTATTTCATGCCATATTTTTTGGTCAAGATAAAATTCCAAGTGGAAGGCCACGTTTGGATGCAAAACATTATAGGTCACTTTTGAAGAAAAACTTGAAATATTTCTAAGTATGGAAAGTCAACTTTTTTCCCCAACTTTGACTCATTGCAACTTTCAGCTCAAACATCCATTTGATTCCATTCTTTTCCCACTGCAAATCTTGTAATCTCATCTTTCTAAAGCATCAAGAATCATTCCCTAAGACCCCTTGAGCTGGGAATGCCATTGAGTTGAACTTGATGACTTGAAACTGAAGTTTCTTCATAAGTCAGAATTTGAAATTCATGTTTTGGCTTCTAAACATCAAATTAGCACACGTTTGTGGTCTAAACATGTTTAACCAACTTGCCAAAGTGGATTAGAGCCTTAAAACGCAAGGATTGGATGAGTTTTAATGCAAAACAGATCACACCTTACTCGTGTATTAGTTTCACATGATTTCCCTCCAAACTTCATCATTTTAGGCGCTTGAATATTCCATTTGATTCCATATAAATAGAGGGTTATCCCTCCTTCATTTCATCAAGCTTGAACAGCCAAAATCACCCTGCCAAACTTGCTCCATAACTCAATTTTATGTAACTTCGAAATCAGTGTTCAAACCTTTTTCAATCCAATTTTTCTATTAATTCATCTTCCTTGATCTTCCCTGATGCTTACCATACAATTACCTTCAAGAATCGTGCCCTATATTGGTCCATAGAAGTCCAGTTTCAGAGCTCTGCAACTCAACTTCAATAGGTAGATTTCTCCATCAATTCTTCAAAACTTTGATATCATTGTGAAGCTCTCATTTCCCTGGTTCTAGTTGCAACACTTTCTTTTATCTGGAAACATGTTTTGACCATGAAATTTTAAATCCCTTTTCAAAACTTTCTTTCCAAATTGCTTGAGCTACAGTTTATATAAATTTGTCGCGAAGGTGCGGTTGTCTTCGTCTTGAAGAGACAAAGCGAATGGCATAGGTCTGAACTTCTGATTTTACAGTTTAAGAGACCTACAATTCACGTTGGCTGGGGGTTGAAGATGACCAACGTGTCATCTTCCAACCAATGATGGCTTGCCACTTGGTTTTTTTGAAATTTGATTTTACATTTGATTCAGTGCTTTATTCACTAATGACCATGATATGCACAGCGCGTCAGATCCCTTGGATTTGATTACTAACGCGTTTTGACTCTCATCCAATGGTCCTCATATTTTTTACTTTATTTTTTATTTCTGATTTTTATATTTAATTGTTTTATATTTCAAAAAATCATAGAAAATTGATTTTAAGTCCAAAAAATCTGAAAAAATTATGAAAAATATTTTTGATTTTTCTCTTTCCGATTTTTATATTTTCACAATTTTATTTTGTGTTTTGATTTTTTTTTTTAATTTTCACTTTATTTGAATTGTTTTAAATGTGTAAAAATACTTTTATGCATTTTTAAATTCTGAAAAAATTATGGAATGATCCAATGATATTGTGACAAATATTGGTGACCTCATTTATTTTTTATTTCTGACTTTGGTATTTTTTATTATTTTTGGTTTAATTTACTCATTTCTTTTAATTTTAAAAATAGTTTCTGACTTTAAAAAAATTACCAAAAATTTTATAAAAATATTTGAGTTCATTTCTGATTTTTCTATGGTCTTACTCAATATTTCTTGATTAATCTAAACATAGTTGATATTTTTCTCTTTTATTTCTATTTTAAAACTTTTTTAATGTATATATTAAATGCAATATTATTTTGTGATTATTTTCTGGCTGATCTTGGGATGAATTTTTTATCATGAACTTTATTAACATCATTGGATCCATGGTGTTGAGTCTAACTCCACAAAAATGGATGAATAATTTTAATAATAGTTTGATTAAATTTTAATTCAAATATGGTTTATATTCTTTCCCACCCCTCTTCATCTTGTCCCTTTCTTATTGCACTAAGTATTATTGGAGCATGATCTCTATATCATGTCTCAAAACAAATGTTGCATAGATTGATATTGACCAGCCTCAAAATAGGTGCGACTTCTATATAAGTCCACTGACGATTGCTTAACATAGCGCTAAATTTTGTCCTGATTTGAATAAATGATCATTAGTGGCCCAAACTTATGTTTGCAAGCCCAAGTATGTTGATTTGATCTCTTTGATCCAATAACCTTGAGATTAATTGTGTGGAAGCTTTGGTTCTACCAATCCTCTAATGGGTCTACAACACTTTTGGTCAACGTGGATCACTTAAACATCGTTGATCCTTAAATGATACTTTTGAGGATTCAAAATGGATGATATACTTGACAAAAAGAAAATGCAACTTGTTGTGTGGAGGCTTTGGTTCTACCAATCCTCTAATGAGTTCTAAATGCAATTTTCAAGATGGTCATCCAACTAACCACTTATCATTAAATTGTTTTTACTTTATGTTTTTATTTTTATGCTTTATGTACCATTTACTATAAGTATCACATTTCATGCCATTTTTATTTTGCTCACTTGAGCATTTATATTCTTGTTATTTTTTATTTTGCTCACTTGAGCTTTTCTTTTCTCTTTTAAGACACCTAATAATCAACATGAACCCTAAAAAATGCTTTAATGGTACTTGGACTATTTGGCTACTATCCTTGGCATTATGGAGTATTGGACTTCTTGGACTTAGGATTAGAAACCTTGGCCTATGTTGAAGACCTTGTGACCTTAATTGATATTTTGTCTGGAGTTCTTGAGGTTTACCTTAGGACATTGGGTTGTTTGTTTGTTTTGTGTGCAGGTTATTATGATTACACTCTTTGTTTGTAATCTGGAATTCACCCGTATACAGTTGTTACTCTGCCCAATTTTTATGAAGACTTAATACACTTGGAGTTTGGTTCTCTCAAGAGGTCTAGCATATTTGCTTGTTTGGTTTCAATCCAAATAATGAGAATTCTATCTTGACTCATAATGTTAAGTATTGGCTTCTTGTTGGTTAGATGGCTCTTATCCTTAGCTTTTTACCTTATGCTTCAGGATAGTCGCTTCTTCTCCTCTCATCTTCTTTAATTTCAAAAATCTCCCTCCTCCTTTTGAAAACTCTTATTATTTTGAAACTTGAACCATTTTCATAACAAACTTGGACTTATGTCCATGAATTTTCAAAACATTCTCATAAATAAACTTCAATAAACTTAATAATACTTTGGCATTTTTTTGTGAGAAGACTAAAAGTCAATCAATCTCATTTCAAACCATTTTGTCACTTTGGCTTTTTTATTTTAAAACCTTTCTCAAAAGATTAGACTCTTGTCAATCCTTGTAGTGATGCAAACAACTATACTTCTACAATATGTAGTGAAGAGAGATATTTTCCACTTGGGTGTTGAGTGAGGCATTGTTGATTTTAAAATCCAAGTCATATCCTCCACTTTGAGATGATGCAAATTCTCCTTTCTCATGATTGTGAGTAGTAAGTATGTTTTCCACACAGACAATGACGATGATGTCTTATCTCATAAAATCAAAAAACACACTTGTGTTTTAAAATTTTTAAAAGGTGAACTACGTGTACCTTGATCCCCTATTGCACGAAAGGTGGTACGTAGGCACTAAAGGTTCGCAACCGCGGCGAGTGCAAAAATCATAAAAAATATACTTCTTTTCTCACCTCCACCATCTATTTTTCATATAATATTTTATAGCCAAAATATACAGATTTTTCAAAGAGGTTTATGCGTATTACCGTAGATGTTTAGGGTGCTAATACCTTCCCTTTGCATAACCAACCCCCTTACATAGAATATTTCCCCTTCTTTTTGGGTTATTCGCTCTTTTCCCATTCCTTTAGAAACAATAAAGCGTAGTGGCGATTTTTATTTTGATCTGTATAAGTCTAGCCAATCCAATGGCTTAGTCTTAAACATTTCTACCGCTACAGTATGGAAAGATAAAATCAACCGTTAGAAAACCCTAATCTCAAAGACAAAAAATGCATGAAATCAATAAACTCACACACGCGCATCTCTATGGTAATCCACACTTATTTCCTTGACAAAAATAGTCATGTCCATCGAACGTGGGATACTTTAGCAAAGACCCTCGAATACAAGATCGTAGTCCCTCGATGACCCTTTGATGTTGCCTTCAGTAAAAGATCTTAGTCCCTTATGACAAATTGCTAAGGTATCCTACAATGTTGCTTCTATGACTATACGATGACCCACGCCCGTCCCTTTACCTCCAAAGATATAGCTTTTTACCAATCAATGGTAATATAGCAATGTCAAAAGGAAGGGAGAAATGAACAAAAGAATTTTGAGTAGGTAGAACATTCTTAGTTGCTTGCTCATAATCCATCTTCAAAACAAACATATTTTCAAATACACCAAACACTTTCAAAAACATGAAATATTTTCAAGAAGTCCAACACTTTGTATGCATTCTTATAGAGACGAGAATCATTACAAAGTTTGCCTAAACGAAGGCGCTTTTCAAAAATACTTTCAAAACCCACCACAAACATATTTCAAACAAAGCAATTTCAAAAGTGATCTAGCAAGCAACTAAGAGCCCGTAGATAACTATGGATGAAAAGGGTTCTAACACCTTCCCTTTTCATAACTTACCCCCCGAACTCAAGAAAATATCTTAAAGGTCTTTATTGTTCTTTTCACCCTTTTCTTATTGGATAAAAGAAAAGTCGGTGGCGACTCTTGCTATCCGCAACAATTGCGATAAAATTCAAAACACTCAAATTCAGTTATCCCACCGTATTACATTAGGCATTTCCAAAATATTTTCAAACATACACAAAACACAAAGCATTTAAAATGTGAGCTAGCAATTAAGAGCCTGTAGATAACTACGGATGAAAAGGGTGCTAACATCTTCCCTTTTCATAACCTACCCCCCGAACTCAAGAAAAATTCTCAAAGGTCTTTCCTATTCTTTCCACCCTTTCCTTTATTGGATAAAAGAAAAGTCGGTGCCGACTATTGCTATCCGCAACATTTTCGATAAAACGCAAACCCAAAAGTCAGTTCTCCCACCGTATTACAGGTTGCATGCATTTTCTCAAAATTTCCCAACTTGTGCCAATCATAACTCTCTCAAATTTTATCATATGAAGGTGATATTTGACTTTTTAGAAAGCTCAAGATGTTACCTACAATATCTATGTTGATCATTTTTTCATTTGAAGACATTATCTTGATGTAAGTTGTCTTGACAAAAAGTGTCTTTTTGTTAACTTTTGGAATGACCTATAATGTTTTGGCCGATATCTCTCAAATGAAGCATTTTTTGGACTTGAGCTTAGAGAGGAAAAGTTGTAGAGAATTGAATTTCCTTTAAAAAAAGCTTTGGTTGAGAAAAATATGATGAAGCATGTGAAAGTTATGCTTGGTCAAAGTTCAGTTGACTTCTCAAGAAAACCCTAATTTGACAACTTTTGACTTTTGATGATTTGAGAGTTTTTATTGATGAATCATGATCAACCCTTGATCAAATGATGAATATGACTTCAAAATATTGATTTTAACCAAAAATATTGAATTTTGACTGTATGTTGACCACAATTGACTTTTTACCCAATACAGTTGATTTTTAGTCATCTGAGCAATTGACTGAGCAAACTTGTGATGCAAGGCTTGAAATTTGGCATGAGCATTCCTTGAGACATATAAGGAACCGTGGAAACAAATTGAGGCCTTAGTGTGATCGGTGGATCTGGAACTGACTGTTTAGCGCTGGTTCGCGAAATGTCACGGAAGCAAGAGTCGCCACCGTCTTTTATTTTCTCCAACATGGAAAGGACAAAAGCACAGAAAAATTCCTTATTGAGATTAGTTCTCGGTTCGGGAGGTAGATTTATAGAAAGGGAAGGTGTTAGCACCCTTTCTATCCGTGGTTATCCACGGGTTCTTAGGTACTTGCTCCTTGTGTTTTCAAAAGTGTTTGCTTTTCAATTGTGAGTGGGTTTGAAAAAGTTTCGTTTAGAGATTTCAGATCGACTCTTGTATCAGTCCTCAAGAGTGTTTGAAAAATTGTTTTGAAAGCTTTTTGAAAGTGTCGGTGTGAAAAGAGTTTTGATTTGTTTTTGAATTAGAGCAAGTATCTATGAGTCATCTACCTACCCTAAGGAATTAGGCTGTGTAAATGTCCTTAAGGTAGTGCCATCCCACCATTGAGAGGTAGGTAGCACCACCGTTGGAGGTGTTCGGGTCAATTCGAGTTTAGGGACAGTGTGGTCACCGAGCAACGGTAAGATACCTTAGGAGCTACCCTTATGCCATTGATCTTTTATTTCGAGGCAACTATTCTGACGCAACTTGTTCCGAGGCAACCGTTTCGAGGCAACTAGATCAATGGGACATAAGGACTCACTAAGACGTCCTATAGTCGACGACCACGTTTCGAGGGACAAGGCAACAGTGTGGTCACCGGAGCAATAGGAAGACACCTTAGAAGCTACCCTCATGCCATGTTCATGGACACGAGGACTTACTAAAACATCCTCTACTCGATGACCACTTTTCGAGGGGCAAGGCAACAATGAGGCGTACCCTAGGGGTGGTGTGTGAATCGTGTGTCGTTTTCAATTATGTTTATCTTGTTCATGCATTGGTGATCTACGCTTTGTTTTTTATTTTTGGCATTCATTCTTTCATGCAAGTTATTAACAGTTTAAAAGAGGTGCGGAATTAAAAGTCCTACGCTATTACAAAGGCGCGGGTCTACATCGCCAAATAAATCCAAGACCCGATTTGAAATAAAATAAAATGCGAAAAGATAAATGTCCTAATTAATCTATTACAAGGCTTTGGGGTAATTACATGAAATTTATAAAAAAAGAAATAAAGTAAGCGCGCGAAATGAAATTATAATCGAAAGCGAGGGCGTTGGACCCTTTTAAAGAAATTAAATTGAAATTATGAAATTAATTAGATTAAAAGGAAAAAGACTTATTTTTGATATTTTTGTATTTTATGAAATTAAGAAAATTAATGGGATTAAAAGTTAATTAAAACCCTAGTTCTAAATTGTTTTTAATTTATTAAAAAAATATTTTAGTTTGACCTAATTTACATTAATTATTTACATGGCATATTTATTTACAAAAATAACTAACAATTAAATATGGTGAAAAAGAAAAAAGAATAAAAGTGCAAAAATCCTAATTTCTACATTTTTTTAGTTTATTCAAAAAATATTAAAATTAAACCTAAAATTAAAACTAAATTAATTATTACATTTATTTACAAAATAATATTAGTGAATTAAATAATAAAATATATTTTGATTTTTGACTTTTTCTGATTTTTTTATATTTTATGAAAATTAATTTTGATGAATTAACTAAAATAAATAAAACAAATAAATAGAAAAAAATGAAAAGAAAGAAAATAATGTGCAAACCAATGGGGGGTGTTGACCCCAATTTTGGAGGTATGGTCAGCAATCAGGCCCAATGAATTCAAGCCCTTGGTTGACTTTTCAAGGACGCGTGTGGATCTGCTGACCAAGGTGCATGGTGGAGATCCTGTGTTGGCCCTTGGATTCATCTCCTGAGACATGTGGCGTGCCCAGAGATAGAGTTGTATGGTGGTCCCTGAAAGGTACGCTGCATAGAAATATGGAAAGAAAAATAATATTGAGAAGGGAGGGGACCTGGGAATCGAACCCAGGTCCCAGTACCTATTGTCCACGTTGCCCACCAACTGAACCAGCGCGTTTGGTTGTAATATTAGTGGAACCTGATGCATATGAGAGAGAACAAATGCTATTGGTGTAAAACAAAAATTAAGCGCGAACGTTTGAATGGCCCTATCACGTTGAGACAACTCAGCGTCTCCTTCATGGTTGCTTCGTTTTACCTGCAAATATGAGATAGATAGCGGGGGTTTTAAACCCCCACTAAATGAAGAACATAAAAATAGCGATTAGGTCCTGGTTCATCATAAATTGATCGCGAGGCATGGCTTTTAATCGTCATGAGCTTCTGGTTTCAATGGTGCCATTTAAGTTGGCCAATTTTTCCTCCAGCATAAAGCCCCAATTTATGGTTCCTGAAACCCTAAAAAATAGCCATGGCAGTTTTCTATACAAGCAATGTTAATTCAATTCAATGATACCATGAGTTTCAGTGAGTCCATATTAGTGTAAAACAAGCATTAGAATGTATGAATATGGCATATAAATCAAAACACGAGTATGCAATATATCAAGAACAGGACGGCTTCGTTCTACCGTGTCTTGAGGTTATAAGCTGTGGTTTTGATCCAGAAAGTTTCCTTGATGCCTTGGAAAGCTATTGGAATGATTATTTTGCTCTGAATTGCGCTGGAACTGTGTTTTCAGTTTTGAAGTTTTTAACAAAAAATGCAAAGTGTGTATTCTTTTCTGAGCGCCGCCTCAAGGTTCTGAGCATTAGGTTTAGGTTTATACTTATGTGAGGAATGAATTAGGGTAGAAATTTCAACCAAAAACCTTTGCATTCAATGCTTTTGAGATTTGATTTCCATGGATCTTTTTCAATCTTTTCCATGCCCTTTTGATATCAATCATGGCCAAATCTTTCCAAATTGAGTGTGCACGAAATCTTGGAGTTATGATAGACCTATTAGCTGCATAAAACGATTTAAAATGCATGCTTGAGTATTTTTGTCATATTTTATTTAATTAAATGAATTAATGGTGATAAAAATTCAAATAAATAATAAAAAATGATGAAATAAATCCCCTTTGGGTCAAATGGTCGTGCATAGCTCTTGGATGATGATTCTTGGAATAAAATGTGGCCCATTAGCAATTTTAAGGCATTTGAAGCAAAGTTGACTTTTCAAAATTCCCAAAACTTTCCCAACTTCCACAAGGCATATCTTGCTCAATTTTTAAGCTTTGATCATGTTCTTGGACATTTTGGAAAGGACTTGAAGTACTCTAACCAATTCCTTTGGTCCCATGTCATTTTGATTTACCAATCTCAAGTTATGGTCTTTGACTTAAAGTGCCTTTTTGTTGACTTTTGAAAATGACCTATAATGTTGAGATTGATAACTTTTTGTGAGAGCATTTCTTGGACTTGAAGTGTGAAGAGGAGTTGTAGGAAATGTCATTCTCTTTAAAATGAGCTTTGGATGGAATTTTTCTGATAAACCATGTGGAAGTTATGCCTTGGTCAAGTTACAGTTGACTTTTTCAACTGTCCAAATATGAAAACTTTTGCATCTTGAGACTTTTTGAGCCATGCCTTGAGAATCATGATCAGTAATTGATCAAATGATGTTTGTGGCTTAAAAATAAGATGTTGACCAAAAATTTGAACTTTTGACTGTCAAATGACCATTTTACCCCTACAGTTGACTGCTGAGCAATTAGGGCATTTGACTGTGCAATTTTGTGTTGTGAGTCTTGAAACTTGGTGTGAGGATTCTTAACCATGTTTGTAGGCATGTGGGACTTGATTGGACCCTTGGAAACTTCAACTTCTTTACCAGAATCAAAACCCTAGTTTTTGACTGTTAGGAGACCCTTGAACTGTGCAACCCTTGGGAGATTTTGAAGCATGCTCTTTGCAAATCTTGAAGAAAATGGGAGGGCAAATTTTGGGGTACAACAGTTGCCCCTGTTCAATCTTCTTAAACCTGAGGATGCAGATTGGCTGATGTGTCTTTCGTAATCCGAAGGTGGAAGATGATTGAACACTAGAGTGCCCAGAAATTTGCGCTCACATAGTAGTGTGATGGTGGGAATGGGCTTATAGATTCCATTTGGAGATTGATGGATAGAATGATGGGCTTATAGATGCCATGCTGAGAGGTGATGGATAGGTGGATGGGCTTATAGGTTCCATCCGGGTGTCGATCGCGTAAGAGATTCCTTAGCGAGAACTTACGTACCTGAAAAAGAAAATGATTACCTGGCCTGTTGCGGGAGCTGGTCTTCAAACTCTTTGTATAGATGTGCCCTGACTGGTTACAGGAATTGAATTTTAAAACCTCTTCAGACGTGCCCTGGCGAGATACAGGAATCGAGTCTGGAGCTTCAAAAGGTGATGAATGAATCAGGGATGGTTACTACCTCAACGGGATGGTGAGAGAACCTTGGACGATTACTACCTCAACAGGAACGCTGAGAGAATCCTGGGGCGATTACTACCTCCACAGTAACGGGGAGAGAACCATAGGTGACTTCAACCTCAACAGTAACGATGAGAGAATCATAGGCGACTTCAACCTCAACAGTAACGCTGAGAGAATCTTGGGCGACTTCAACCTCAACAGTAACGCTGAGAGAATCTTGGGCGTCTTCTACTGGGATAAGAATCAGGGAGATCTTAGGGTCGATCTGACTGAACCGGAGAAGGCCTTTGACTGGATAAGAATCAGGAAAATCTTAGGGTCGATTTAACTGAACCGGACAAGGTCTTGGAATCTTCAACTGGATAAGAATCAGGGAGATCTTAGGGTCGATCTGACTGAACTAGAGAAGGCCTTTAACTGGATAAGAATCAGGAAAATCTTAGGGTCGATTTAACTGAACCGGACAAGGTCTTGGAATATCTTCAACTGGATAAGAATCAAGGAGATCTTAGGGTCGATCTGACTGAACCAGAGAAGGCCTTTGACTGGATAAGAATCAGGAAAATCTTAGGGTCGATTTAACTGAACCGGACAAGGTCTTGGAATATCTTCAACTGGATAAGAATCAGGGAGATCTTAGGGTCGATCTGACTGAACCAGAGAAGGCCTTTGACTGGATAAGAATCAGGAAAATCTTAGGGTCGATTTAACTGAACCGGACAAGGTCTTGGAATCTTCAACTGGATAAGAATCAGGGAGATCTTAGGGTCGATCTGACTGAACCAGAGAAGGCCTTTGACTGGATAAGAATCAGGAAAATCTTAGGGTCGATTTAACTGAACCAGACAAGGTCTTGGAATCTTCAACTGGATAAGAATCAGGGAGATCTTAGGGTCGATCTGACTGAACCAGAGAAGGCCTTTGACTGGATAAGAATCAGGAAAATCTTAGGGTCGATTTAACTGAACCAGACTAAAGTCTTGAAATATAGGTGAGAACTTAACTGGATCTTTCCTGAAAGGTAAAGGTCAGTTATATGTAATGCATGATATGGATCAAGCAATGATGTTCTCAACATAAATGGGATTGTAAGGTATGATGCGTTTATGCATGTATCATGATGTATGTGATGTTTATGAATGTATGTTTTCGTCTTAGGAAAATAAATCCTTGACGGGTGCCGGGAAGTCATATCCTGGGCTGATGTTGGAGAATAGTGCTTTATTGTCTCCGCTGGGGAGGATAGTTGCAAGAATACTGGTAGGAGAAGATAACTCTGTTGGGGAATAAACTTGGCGAATAGAACACTCTGCGGGGAGAAAATTACCCTAGTGATCTTGCTGGGGAGCAATACTCTGTGGGGAGAGAGATACTTTGCTGGGATGTCGATGATAACTTCGCTGGGGATACCGTTGTTATGTTGGAAGTGTTAATGGATTCCGCTGGGGATAAGAAGATTTCGTTAGGGACGATCTTTCCGTGGCTTTTGGCTGAGGATAACCCAGTTATATCCAGATAGGGAAATAACCTTTGAATAAAGTCGGGGGACGCGTTCGTGCTCTGCGAGGGATAAGCTTCCAGAATCTACTGGGGATAAGCTTACTGTTGGGGAGATGATTCAAACTTTCCTGGGGAAATCTTGATTGGACTCTCCTGGGGGGAACTTTGAGATGTACTGGAAGTAACTCCACTGAATGTCTGGTTGACCGCCGGGGAACAATCTTAGATCAAGACTGCCGGGGATGCTTGTTAGGATAGTTCGTATATCGTATTGGGGAATGTTGAGATCTGCTGGAGGATACCCAACTTCCTTAAGGCTGATAATATAGCTTTGCTTTAGGGAGAGTGTATTGACTTGCTGACTCACTCTCTGGGGGATTAAGATATACTGGTTATGTTCTTCAGCCGAACCCACCTTGATACCTTGGAGGACAGAACGATTAGATTGCTTAGACAACTCTTTATTGCCCCTGTTTCTAATGTTACCTGTAATTAATCCTTTGTTTCGTATGCAAATATTTATGAGTTAGCAATTAGTGTCAATGCATATATCACAAATTGAACCTTGGACGTTCTTCGCAAAACAAAACAGAAAAAGGAAAAAAAAAACACTTGGCAATTTTAACTGAAAAGTATATTTATATTGATTTTTGAATTTTCCTGTAAAATAGGTGTTTATGTACAAGAGGCTGACGTCCTAGTAAGAGAATGCCGCCGAACAAAAGAGTTTATACAATTTGTACAAAGGGAAAATAAAACAGCTGTGTGAAAAGAATAATCCCACTGGGTTTCAACTCTGCTATCGCCTTTATATCTTCGAGCGTCTCATCACTTGATGACCTAGTCGAGGATGAAGCCGATTGATCAATTCCGTCTGAACTTGATGTAGATACCGGATTCTGGATGCAAAGTGATCCAATGAGACATAGTATTACGCTTTATCCCTAACTTTTGCCTGGACCGCCCTTTCGGGTTTTCAGTCCACCGGGATACCCATTTTTGCCCAAGCCGCCTTTTCAGGTTTTCGACTTGCCGGGTGTACAGATTTTTTTTATTTCATCCCTTCATTTTGCCCGAACCCTTTTGGTTCGCCGGGAAGCCCTAATTTTTGCCTAGGTATGTCAACCTAGCGGGTCTTTTTTCATGCGTAGTATCTTTTTACTATGTCTACATTGGCGGGGTGAGGAAGGTCGTCACCATCCATGTTGGTTAGAATCATGGCTCCTCCTGAGAACACATGTTTAACCACAAATGGCCCTTCGTACGTAGGGGTCCATTTGCCCGTTGGATCACTCTGAGGAAGAATGATACGCTTGATTACTAGATCCCAACTTGATATTCTCGTGGTCTGACCTTTTTGTTAAATGCCCTGATCATCCTTTTTTGGTACGTTTGACCATGACAAATAGCAGCAAGTCTCTTTTCGTCAATCAGATTTTGCTGATCAAGTCGTGTCTGGATCCAATCATCTTCGTTCAAGTCTGCATCCTTCATTATCCGGAGCGAGGGTATCTGTACTTCGATCGGTAAGACTGCTTCCATGCCGTAGACCAAGGAGAAAGGAGTTTCCCCGGTTGACGTCCTTGCTGAGGTGCGGTACCCATGTAGAGCAAACGGTAACATCTCGTGCCAATCTTTATAAGTCACTGTCATCTTCTGCACAATTTTCTTAATGTTCTTATTCGCTGCTTCTACAGCCCCATTCATCTTCGGCCGATAAGGAGAAGAGTTATGGTGTTGTATCTTAAACTGTTCGCAGAGCTCAGTGATCATCTTGTTATTGAGATTGGTACCGTTGTCTGTAATGATCCTTTCAGGGACGCCGTATCGACAGATCAGGTTATGCCGAATGAACTGTGCCATAACGTTCTTGATTACTGTGGCGTAGGAAGCTGCTTCAACCCACTTCGTGAAGTAATCGATCGCTGCCAGGATGAAGCGATGCCCATTGGATGTCGTAGGTTTAATCTCACCGATCATATCTATGCCCCACATTGCAAAAGGCCAAGGTGAAGTCAGGACATTTAGAGGAACTGGAGGAACATGCACCTTGTCTGCATAAATCTGGCATTTGTGACATGTCCGAGAATGTTGGTAGCAGTCGGCTTCCATTGTGGACCAGAAATACCCTGCCCGAAGGATCTTCTTTTCCATAGTGTGTCCACTGGAATGTGTTCCGAAGGTACCCTCATGCAGCTCTGCCATGATCCTTTCTGCTTCAGTCTTATCCACACAACGCAGTAAGGTCGAATCATGGTTTCGCTTGTACAGGATGTCGTTGCTAAGGAAGAACTTCGCTGCGAGCCTTCTTAGAAGCTTCTTATCGTTGACAGATGCACCTTCAGGGTATTCCTGAGCTTCCAAGTATCTCTTCACCTCATGGTACCAAGGCTTCTCAGTCACCAATTCAGTCTCGAGATCACAACAGTATGCCGGTTCGTCCAGTTTCCAGATGATGATCCGGGGAGCCTCATTATCCCATTTGACTTTGAACATGGAAGACATCGTAGCTAACACGTCCGCCAGCTGATTCTCCTCTCTCAGAAAGTGTTCAAAGGTTATCTCTGTGAAGTGGGGGATCAAGGTCAACACACATTCTCTGTAAGGAATAAGATTCGGATGTTTCGTATCCCACTCTCCTTTGATCTGATTGATCACGAGAGCGGAATCTCCGAAGACACTTAGAAATTTGATCCTTAAGTCGATCGCAGCTTGAAGACCCATGATGCATGCCTCATACTCCGCCATGTTGTTGGTGCAGTTGAAACATAGCCGGGCAGTGAGTGGAGTATGAGTGCCTTGGAGGGATATTATCACAGCGCCGATACCGTTACCCAAAGCATTGGAGGCTCCGTCAAAGTGCATAGACCATCGGGATCCTTCCTCAGGTCCTTCATCCGGTCCAGGTACTTCACAATCAGTCACTATCATGATGCTCTCGTCTGGAAACTCGAAGTTCATTGACTGATAGTCGTCTACTGCCTGATGTGCCAAGTGGTCTGCCAATACACTTCCTTTGATGGCTTTCTGGGTCGTGTACTGGATGTCGTATTCTGTCAAGATCATTTTCCATCTTGCTATTCTCCCAGACAGAGCAGGCTTTTCAAATATGTACTTTATAGGATCCATCTTTGAGATCAACAAGGTAGTGTGAGTCAGCATATACTGTCTCAGCCGGCGAGCAGCCCATACCAAAGCGCAGCAAGTTTTCTCAAGCAGTGAGTATCGGGTCTCACAGTCGGTAAACTTTTTGCTAAGGTAATAAATGGCATGCTCTTTTCGGCCAGACTCGTCATGCTGCCCCAGCACACACCCCATTGAGTTGTCAAGTACTGTCAGGTATAGTATCAGAGGTCTCCCTTCAACCGGTGGCATAAGAATGGGTGGTTCTTGGAGATACTCCTTGATTCTGTCAAAAGCGGCCTGACATTCATCATTCCAACATACTACCTGATCTTTCTTCAGCAGCTTGAAGATTGGTTCACAAGTAGCAGTTAGGTGCGAGATGAATCGAGCAATGTAATTCAGGCGTCCTAAAAAGCCTCTGACCTCTTTCTCTGTCTTAGGAACTGGCATCTCTTGAATGGCCTTAACCTTGGCTGGGTCTACTTGAATACCCTTATCACTTACAATGAAGCCTAGCAACTTTCTAGATCTTACCCCGAAGGTGCACTTGTTCGGGTTCAACCTCAGCTTGTACAACTTCAGACGGTCAAACAATTTCTGCAGATGATCAAGGTGTTCTTCCTCAGTTTGGGACCTTGCAATCATGTCGTCAACATACACTTCTATCTCATGATGGATCATGTCATGAAATAAAGCAACCATGGCGCGTTGGTAGGTTGCCCCAGCGTTCTTTAGTCCAAAAGGCATGACCTTGTAGCAGAAGGTGCCCCACTGAGTAACAAAGGTAGTCTTTTCCATGTCTTCAGGAGCCATCTTGATCTGATTATAACCTGAAAAACAATCCATGAACGAGAATACCTTGTGCTGAGCAGTATTGTCAACAAGGACATCAATGTGAGGTAGAGGGAAGTCATCTTTGGGGCTGGCCCTGTTCAGATCCCTGTAATCGACACACATTCTAACCTTTCCATCTTTCTTTGGTACCGGCACTACATTAGCAACCCACTGAGGATAAGAAGTCACTGCAAGAAAACCAGCATCGAATTGCTTCATAACCTCGGCTTTGATCTTCTCAGACATCTCTGGACGCATACGGCGGACCTTTTGCTTAACCGAAGGGCAGTCTTCCTTGGTAGGCAAGTGATGGACCACAATGTTGGTATCCAACCCGGGCATGTCTTCGTAGGACCAGGCAAAGATCTCCACATAATCATGTAACATCTGAGTCAACCATTGCTTCACGCTGAGCCCTAGGTTGGAACCAATCTTAACTTCCTTTATGTCCGTCTCAGTACCCAGATTTACTGTTTCCACTGGCTCTTCATGTGGTTGAATTGCCCTCTCTTCTTGGAGTAACAGTCTTGCAAGCTCACCAGGCACTTCGCAATCATCTTCCCCTTCGTCTTCGGCTAAGTTGATCGGATTTTCGAAGTCATAACTGGCAGTAGCAGAGTCGTTACCAGTGAGATCCATAGTGGATTGAAACATGTATGAGTGAGTGTGTGTAAATACAGCTGTTTTGCAATATATAAAGAAAGGAAAGAAAGAAAAGGAGCATAAGATTTGAAATGCGAGAAAACATCCAAGGTCTTTATTCATGATATATGAAATGACAATTAATATACCCTCACAAACGAAGCCACGGTGCCCCGGGTAAGACACCGGGCCATAGAGTTTTAATTGTTTATTACAAATAACAAAAACAAAGGAGTTTATTACTGCGTAACAAAGGTAACAGGAGTATGATCTTTAGCAGTCCAATTGGTCAATCCACCATCAGTCGTCGGGTAAATCCAGCTATCGAACTCTGACTCTTCTACTTCATCTTCATCCCCAACAGCATTCACTCCTGGATTGGTGATGAGCACAGGAGGTCTTCTGGTTCTAGCTTTGCGCACAGCCTTCTGACCCTCTGCAGTAAAACCCAGTCCGAACTTGTCAGTTTTAGGTGTAAAATCAGGGAGCCTGCCCCAGTTAGCACATTCACCTTTGTCGATCACAGCCCGGGCGTCCTTCAAGGAAGCCATCTTCAAAGGAACATCCTCTTCAACCACTGTTTCTACCGCTGCCAATGTTGGAGGTACCTCTTCAAAATGCTGAAAGGGGGTTTCAATAAACTCCCCGTCCATCTCAATATACCTGAAGGAATTCAAATGGCTCACCATATACTCCTCCTCTCCCTGCACAGTGACAATCTTCCCTCTGACGGGGTACTTGAGCTTCTGGTGTAGGGTAGAGGTCATTGCCCCAGCTTTGTGGATCCAAGGTCGACCCAGTAGACAAGAATACGATGGACGGATATCCATCACATAGAAAGTAGAGTCGAATACTTGAGAACCCACACGAATAGGAATGTCTACTTCTCCATGAACCATCCTCTTAGAACCGTCAAAGGCTCTGACAATGATGTTGCTAGGTTTCAGCTCCAGGCCCTCACAATCCAACCGGTCTAAGGCCTTTTTGGGTAGCACATTCAGGGAAGAACCGGTGTCCACCAACACGTGCGCAAGAGTAGTGCCCCTGCATTCAATAGAGACATGTAGGGCGTCATTGTGGTCCTTTCCCTTAGCAGTAAGGTCGGCATCCGAGAAACCCAAGCCATTGTCGGCTGTCAAATTGGCTACGCAATCAGTAAACTGGACTGCAGATGTCTCTTGTGGCACATGGGTTGTCTTGAGAAATGAAATCAGGGCCTTAGCATGGGCCTCTGAGCACAGTAGTAAGGATAGCATAGAGATTTTGGAGGGTGTATGCCCCAACTGTTCAACGACATTTAAGTCGCTCTTTTTGATTATCTTCAGAATTTCCTCCATCTCTTGTTGGGAGGCCTCAGCATTCACAAATTTTGGTGCCTCCATCCGGGCAGGCTCGTCTTCAATCCCTTTGCCCCGAGCATTAGACGACTCGGCGGCAGGGGAAACAACTTGATCAGAAATGGGAACAGGTGTACTTGCAGGTGTTATAGTGAGAGGTCTTCGAATAGCTGGTGGCGCAATGTCAGGCGAGAAGAGCCTGCCACTGCGGGTTACTTTCCCTGGACCAGTGATATTGCTGACACTGGTACCAGTGTTGAACTCTTGCTTTATTCCATGTACATACACATCTGCCCCATAGTGCCATGGGACATCTTTATCAGATTCATAGGGGAGAGGCCCCGGAACAGTAATCACAATGGGTGCGACAGTCATGATTTTGACCGGCTTCCTTGGGAGAGCCTTGATCGGATTATTGAAAATGGTAACAACAGATACTTCTTCCACCGGAACAAACTGAACAGCAGTCTTCTTGAACAGAATCTCTTTGATGTCCATCAGGCTTTGGATGCCTAACTTCAGCAAAGGACAACCAGAAAGGGAAACAGCACAGAAAAGGCAACCTTCACTATAACCCGGAAATAAACCGGCCAGCAGTAAGTTCCTCTTAACAGTCATCAAGGGAGTAGCTACATCATTCACAGAAACGGCATACACATCTTCATCAACGGAATTCACTCCATGCTGGGGCATAGGAGCAGTCACCACATTTGGCCTCTCAGGCGCTTCAAATTGTATCTCTTTTGCGTCAATAAGGTCTTGCACCTTATTCCTTAAGGCCCAGCAGTCATCAGTGGAATGCCCCGGGCTATCGGAGTGATAAGCACAGCGGGCATTCAGATTGTACTTGGGAGAGGCAGTGTTCACAACCTTCGGGGCCTCTCTGACAGTCACCAAATTGGTGGATAGCAACTGCGGCAAGATTTGCGATAGGGTCATACTTAGACGGGTAAACTCTCTTCTGGGTCTTTCATCCCTTTGTGGATTAGTTTGCCGAGGAGCGGCAGCAGGCTTAGCAATCATCACCGCGTTAACAGATTGGCGGCGTTCTGGTTTCTCTTGCCTCCTAGGCCCATACACAGCACTGGCCTCCTTCTTAAAGGGTTTCTTCTCAGAACTTGAAGATGCACCCTTCTGAATTTTACCGGACTTCATTCTGGCCTCTATCCTCTCTCCAGTCAGAATAAGATCAGTGAACCCTGCAGACGAATTACCGATAAGATGATTGAAAAATGGCCCAGATAGGGTCCCCAAGAACATATCCACCAGCTCATGGTCAGTTAACGGAGGCTGCACCCTGCCAGCCAAATCCCTCCACTTCTGTGCATACTCTTTAAAACCTTCGCTTGATCCTAGCGACATACCCTGGAGTTGGGTACGTGTAGGAGCAAGGTCGGCATTATATTAATACTGCTTGTAAAAAGTAGTAGCCAACTCCTCCCAGTGACGAACTTTGGTCCCATCCAGCTGATAGAACCATTCGAGGTGAGTCCCTGAAAGACTCTCCTGGAAGAAGTGGATCCACAAATTCTTATCCACAGTGTACGGCTGAATCTTCCGCACATAAGATCTGAGGTGTAGCTTGGGACAAGACGCCCTGTCATACTTGGTGAAACATGGTGCCTTAAACTTGTGAGGAATGATCAAACCAGTAGATAAACCCAAGTCTCCGAAATCCAGCCCAGGCACCTGTTGGATCTCCATGGCATTCAGTCTGTCTTCCAACTGCTTGTACCGGTCTTCAGCAGGAGGATACTGTTCCTCATTAAAGTCAGTCTCGTTGTCAGAGACTACTGGACTTGAAGCCTTTCCCCCTTGGGGACTGTCTTTGCCTACAGAAGAACCAGCTTCTTCATTCTGCAGAGTGTTACCAAACCTTCGGCCCGAGTTGAAAAGAACAGTTCTCTTCTTCTTCTTCTTCTCCTTCTTCAGGAGTAAAGCCTTCAGCTCTTCTTGGCCTTGAGCCAAACCCATGATCAGCTCCTAAAATTGTGCGTTCTGCGCCTGAAGGGCCTTGATAGACATCTTGGTTGATGATGAGTCAGGGTTCATGATGCTGAAATAAACAGCGAAGAACAGTAAGCAACCTGAAAAGAAGAAAACCTGCTATGCACATGATGAATGATATGTGTTTATGCAATGCATTCAAGGGTTCGAAAGTTCAAATTTGTTGTAGACAAAAAAAGGAACACACGTTATCATTAAGGAAATAATTGTTTAGTACATCAAAGCCTTATGGGCACGTATTACAAAGCAAATCAATCCCAAAAGACACTACGCATCCTCTTTGGAGCTATGTAGGTGTTGAGATTCCTCTCCTCGTGCAATAGGCGGGTGAGCTCCAAGACCTTCTTTTCACTAGCATATAGACTGGTCTCAAGAGAATTCCGTTCTTCCTTAAGCTGGATCCAGCTCTTCTGCATCTCTTCCCAGGACGTGGGCATGTCAGGATGTTGAATGGTGTAGGACACCTCTCCTTCCAAGACTGGCTCTTTGATCACAGGGAGCACATGAGGATAAGGCATTATTAACTTCTGGGAGCGGGCTCGTACCCACTTGAGATAAGGTTCCAATGGGATTGAATTCTTGTGCCCCAATGTCTTGCTGTCTATCTTACTGGGCATCCTCCAAGCTTTGATAAATCTCTGGCGAAGTCCTTGTGCATCATTGTCGAAGTCAAAAACTATGTCAGGAATTAACATGTCATGAGGGCCATCCCTCCAGGCATAACCAAACTGTCTCCAAGCCAGGCATGGGTTGTAAGTAATACCTCCTCTGATTCCAAGTAAAGGAACATTAGGGTACTCCCCGCAACGATCAATGATAGTGACATCCTCTCTGGACCGAGAGCACCAGTGTATATCTGCATGTGTAAGAGTCATCAACCGTTGTGACCATCTCAAACCCCGCTCGTTCTTCAAAACTGATTGTGGAAGGTGCTAAATAAACCACCTTCCCAGGAGAGGAGTGCAGCACATAAGGACACCTCTTTTTCTCATGGTTCGAGTGTGACATGAGTGAAGGATGTCCCCCAGTAACGTAGGTATAGGATTCCTGGACATGAAGATCTGGACAGCACTGATATCTATAAGCTGATCTGGGTTAGGGAACAACACCAAACCATAGACAAGGAGGGCCACAACTTCTTCAAAAGCTTGTAAGTCAAAGGAGTTCCAACATTCCTGGGCCTTTTCAAACAGAAACCTGGCTAAGAACCCTTTGATGCCACTTCTAACCTCCCAATGTCCCTTGAGGTCAGATGATTGTAGGTGTAAGGCTTTAGCAATCTCTTCAAGCTTGGGTTCCTTTTCTGTACCGTTGTAGGGTAGTTGATCAAGGATAGGGATCTTCAAAAGCTGGGAGAACTCTTCCAATGTAGGTACCAGTTGATAATCCATGAAAGTGAAACAATGATGCAGAGGGTCAAAGAATTGGAACAGGACCTTTATCATATCTTCCTCAATGTTGGTATTGACCAAGCTGATGAGTCCTCCATGTCTTTCACTGAATGAAAAGCTCTCGGGAATCCTGGATATAAGCTCCTTAAGCTGAGGAGGGATCCTTACAAGGCTGATTTGAATTGTCTTTCTGCGAACAGTTTCCATGTCCTACAACACAAGAACAAAGATGAAGATTCGAACCCCTGAAATGATTAGTCAATGCATATGATGCTGGATGATGTCATGATGCTATGATTAAACACACCACAAATATTTACAAAGGCAAACATGTAAGGCACACAAGTCACACAAGACAAACCCTTAGAGTTTAAGGCCAGCATGGGGTCTGGGTATTACCCTCTTGAAGTTGGTGGGCTCAACCTGTCCTATTAGAAGTAACCGGGTTCTAAGGGTCCCAATATCACTGGATTGCTTTTATTGTTCATCGTTTCGATTTAGCCACTGAACTGGCGACCGAAATATTCCAGGAAAGCAACCCTCAATTGAGTGTAGTATCGAGTATCAACCAACCTCGGACTGCACCAAAGTCAGTTATCTCACTACCCTAAAGAGGCCAAGATAGTTCAATTAAGGTTCCTAAGGTCAGTTGATGCTTCACGACACCACGCGGTGGCCCCGTACTCTCCTTGACTGAACTCAAGGGTTACCGGTACACACCAAAGTGCCACATCAACGTAGCAGACTGCTTCAACCATGTCGGTATACCCCGCACAGTTCCCTCACAGCCTTGTTGCTACTTTCTAAGAAGGTATCCCCCAGATCCGGGCTAGGATCTATAGAACTCCCGAGACAGTCCCACAATAATAAAGCAAACAAGCACAACAATTGAAAACACAAGTGATCTTAGTCCTAAGGTACACCTCACTTTAAAGTACTCCCCAGCAGATTCGCCAGTTCTGTGATCGGTGGATCTGGAACTGACTGTTTAACGCTGGTTCGCGAAATGTCGCGGAAGCAAGAGTCGCCACCGTCTTTTATTTTCTCCAACATGGAAAGGACAAAAGCACAAAAAAATTCCTTATTGAGATTAGTTCTCGGTTCGGGAGGTAGATTTATAGAAAGGGAAGGTGTTAGCACCCTTTCTGTCCGTGGTTATCCACGGGCTCTTAGGTACTTGCTCCTTGTGTTTTCAAAAGTGTTTGCTTTTCAATTGTGAGTGGGTTTGAAAAAGTTTCGTTTAGAGATTTCAGATCGACTCTTGTATCAGTCCTCAAGAGTGTTTGAAAAATTATTTTGAAAGCTTTTTGAAAGTGTCGGTGTGAAAAGAGTTTTGATTTGTTTTTGAATTAGAGCAAGTATCTATGAGTCATCTACCTACCCTAAGGAATTAGGCTGTGTAAATGTCCTTAAGGTAGTGCCATCCCACCATTGAGAGGTAGGTAGCACCACCGTTGGAGGTGTTCGGGTCAATTCGAGTTTAGGGACAGTGTGGTCACCGAGCAACGGTAAGATACCTTAGGAGCTACCCTTATGCCATTGATCTTTTATTCCGAGGTAACTATTCCGAGGCAACTTGTTCCGAGGCAACCGTTTCGAGGCAACTAGATCAATGGGAAATAAGGACTCACTAAGACGTCCTATAGTCGACGACCACGTTTCGAGGGACAAGGCAACAGTGTGGTCACCGGAGCAATAGGAAGACACCTTAGAAGCTACCCTCATGCCATGTTCATGGACACGAGGACTTACTAAAACATCCTCTACTCGACGACCACTTTTCGAGGGGCAAGGCCACAATGAGGCGTACCCTAGGGGTGGTGTGTGAATCGTGTGTCGTTTTCAATTATGTTTATCTTATTCATGCATTGGTGATCTACGCTTTGTTTTTTATTTTTGGCATTCATTCTTTCATGCAAGTTATTAACAGTTTAAAAGAGGTGCGGAATTAAAAGTCCTACGCTATTACAAAGGCGCGGGTCTACATCGCCAAATAAATCCAAGACCCGATTTGAAATAAAATAAAATGCGGAAAGATAAATGTCCTAATTAATCTATTACAAGGCTTTGGGGTAATTACATGAAATTTATAAAAAAAGAAATAAAGTAAGCGCGCGAAATGAAATTATAATCGAAAGCGAGGGCGTTGGACCCTTTTAAAGAAATTAAATTGAAATTATGAAATTAATTAGATTAAAAGGAAAAAGACTTATTTTTGATATTTTTGTATTTTATGAAATTAAGAAAATTAATGGGATTAAAAGTTAATTAGAACCCTAGTTCTAAATTGTTTTTAATTTATTAAAAAAAATATTTTAGTTTGACCTAATTTACATTAATTATTTACATGGCATATTTATTTACAAAAATAACTAACAATTAAATATGGTGAAAAAGAAAAAAGAATAAAAGTGCAAAAATCCTAATTTCTACATTTTTTTAGTTTATTCAAAAAATATTAAAATTAAACCTAAAATTAAAACTAAATTAATTATTACATTTATTTACAAAATAATATTAGTGAATTAAATAATAAAATATATTTTGATTTTTGACTTTTTCTGATTTTTTTATATTTTATGAAAATTAATTTTGATGAATTAACTAAAATAAATAAAACAAATAAATAGAAAAAAATGAAAAGAAAGAAAATAATGTGCAAACCAATGGGGGGTGTTGACCCCAATTTTGGAGGTATGGTCAGCAATCAGGCCCAATGAATTCAAGCCCTTGGTTGACTTTTCAAGGACGCGTGTGGATCTGCTGACCAAGGTGCATGGTGGAGATCCTGTGTTGGCCCTTGGATTCATCTCCTGAGACATGTGGCGTGCCCAGAGATAGAGTTGTATGGTGGTCCCTGAAAGGTACGCTGCACAGAAATATGGAAAGAAAAATAATATTGAGAAGGGAGGGGACCTGGGAATCGAACCCAGGTCCCAGTACCTATTGTCCACGTTGCCCACCAACTGAACCAGCGCGTTTGGTTGTAATATTAGTGGAACCTGATGCATATGAGAGAGAACAAATGCTATTGGTGTAAAACAAAAATTAAGCGCGAACGTTTGAATGGCCCTATCACGTTGAGACAACTCAGCGTCTCCTTCATGGTTGCTTCGTTTTACCTGCAAATATGAGATAGATAGCGGGGGTTTTAAACCCCCACTAAATGAAGAACATAAAAATAGCGATGAGGCCCTGGTTCATCATAAATTGATCGCGAGGCATGGCTTTTAATCGTCATGAGCTTCTGGTTTCAATGGTGCCATTTAAGTTGGCCAATTTTTCCTCCAGTATAAAGCCCCAATTTATGGTTCCTGAAACCCTAAAAAATAGCCATGGCAGTTTTCTATACAAGCAATGTTAATTCAATTCAATGATACCATGAGTTTCAGTGAGTCCATATTAGTGTAAAACAAGCATTAGAATGTATGAATATGGCATATAAATCAAAACACGAGTATGCAATATATCAAGAACAGGACGGCTTCGTTCTACCATTTCTTGAGGTTAGAAGCTGTGGTTTTGATCCAGAAAGTTTCCTTGATGCCTTGGCAAGCTATTGGAATGATTATTTTGCTCTGAATTGCGCTGGAACTGTGTTTTCAGTTTTGAAGTTTTTAACAAAAAATGCAAAGTGTGTATTCTTTTCTGAGCGCCGCCTCAAGGTTCTGAGCATTAGGTTTAGGTTTATACTTATGTGAGGAATGAATTAGGGTAGAAATTTCAACCAAAAACCTTTGCATTCAATGCTTTTGAGATTTGATTTCCATGGATCTTTTTCAATCTTTTCCATGCCCTTTTGATATCAATCATGGCCAAATCTTTCCAAATTGAGTGTGCACGAAATCTTGGAGTTATGATAAACCTATTAGCTGCATAAAAAGATTTAAAATGCATGCTTGAGTATTTTTGTCATATTTTATTTAATTAAATGAATTAATGGTGATAAAAATTCAAATAAATAATAAAAAATGATGAAATAAATCCCCTTTGGGTCAAATGGTCGTGCATAGCTCTTGGATGATGATTCTTGGAAGAAAATGTGGCCCATTAGCAATTTTAAGGCATTTGAAGCAAAGTTGACTTTTCAAAATTCCCAAAAATTTCCCAACTTCCACAAGGCATATCTTGCTCAATTTTTAAGCTTTGATCATATTCTTATACATTTTGGAAAGGTCTTGAAGTCCTCTAACCAATGCCTTTGGTCCCATGTCATTTTGATTTACCAATCTCAAGTTATGGTCTTTGACTTAAAGTGCCTTTTTGTTGACTTTTGAAAATGACCTATAATGTTGAGATTGATAACTTTTTGTGAGAGCATTTCTTGGACTTGAAGTGTGAAGAGGAGTTGTAGGAAATGTCATTCTCTTCAAAATGAGCTTTGGATGGAATTTTTATGATAAACCATGTGGAAGTTATGCCTTGGTCAAGTTACAATTGACTTTTTCAACTGTCCAAATATGGAAACTTTTGCATCTTGAGACTTTTTGAGCCATGCCTTGAGAATCATGATCAAGAATTGATCAAATGATGTTTGTGGCTTCAAAATAAGATGTTGACCAAAAATTTGAACTTTTGACTGTCAAATGACCATTTTACCCCTACAGTTGACTGCTGAGCAATTAGGGCATTTGACTGTGCAATTTTGTGCTGTGAGTCTTGAAACTTGGTGTGAGGATGCTTGACCATGTTTGTAGGCATGTGGGACTTGATTGGACCCTTGGAAACTTTAACTTCTTTACCAGAATCAAAACCCTAGTTTTTGACTGTTAGGAGGCCCTTGAATTGTGCAACCCTTGGGAGATTTTGAAGCATGCTCTTTGCAAATCTTGAAGAAAATGGGAGGGAAAATTTTGGGGTACAACACTTAGAAACCCAAACTTACTTGAGAAAAATTAAACCCAATTTGTAACTTCATTGCTTAGGAGGAGAACTTGTTTGATCAATTATTGAGCAACCTTGAGCATTTGAGAACCCTAGGAGAATGTCTTGAAGAAAATGGGAGGGTAAATTTTGGGGTACAACAGTGAGGAACTTAGTTATGAAACTTATCAATAGAACTTCTACGATCATCTAAATATATTCAAGGATCAAGTTATATGTCTCTGTGTAAGGAAACCCCTTCGTCATCTGGACAACATCTCCTGAACCTCAACCTCAACCTCTAGATGTTTTTGAAGATAAAGGAAAGTCGGTTGAATAATCTCCTGAGAAAGAATCTGTTGCAGTAACTTATGAGAATATGACTTCTAGTGTTGAAACAAGCCTATCTTCTCTAGTGTTGAAAACTCTGGATGTGTTGAAGAAAGAGAATGAAGTTATTAGGGAAAGGCTGGATAAATAGGATGAAACCAACAAAGAGATTAAGGGGATGTTGGGCAAACAAGAAGAATCAAACAATCAGATCAAAAGTCTCCTGGAAGCATTGTTCACACGACTTCCACATCCTTTACAACTTTAGATCAAGTCTTTTTCTTGTTTCTGCTATGCTTTATGTTTAATCTCTGTTCTTGAATGCATAACCTTTTCATTCTCTTTACTTGTTTTTATTTCTTTTTTGTTAATGACAAAAAGGGGGAGAACATAATATATTTTGAATATAACAGTGTCGGGACTAAGTCTCAAACATTTTTGATAACATAACCTCTGTTTCACTTTTTGAAAAGCAAACAGGAAAAGTGTCTCTTGAAAGTAACTTTTGTCATGTGGACTTATCAGAACTTCCATCAAAAGCTATGATCAAACATCTTGAGGGAAGTATCTATTTTTTTCTTTATCTGAGCAGTCAACTCAGGGGGAGACCCTAATGCTTTATGTTCTTACTTGTTCATCAAAATATACAAGTTTTTGTCATCATCAAAAAGGGGTAAATTGTTAAAACATATTTTGGTTCTACATCTTAGTACTAGTTTTGATGATAATGAATACATGATATATATAAAATAACAATTATGCTCTCTAATAAATTATTTAAATATGTAGAGAATTTATGATAAAGAGTATTTATACTGTTGTACCCCAAAATTTTCTCTCTCATTTTATCAACATTTCTCATCACAAGGCTCTTTGAACTCAAGATCAAGCTAGGGTTTGCTCTGCTCAAGACATCTCCTTACACTGATGACCTAAATTAGGGTTTGAGTTTGCACAGGGATTTTTTGACCTACAATGCCAAAAGTTACTTTCATACTTCATGTTGGACTTATAAGTTTGTTCATACCAAGTTTCAAGCCTTGAATCAAATTTTTTTCCCAGTCAATTGGACAGTTGACCTAGAAATCAGTTGTATTGGGGAAAAAGTCAACTGTGGCCAATTTACAGTCAAACCTCACAATTTTTTACCCACATCAAGATTATGAACTCATATCAACCATTTGATCAAGTTTGTACCACAAACCCACAAGAAATTTGATCAGATCACCAAAAGGGCAAAATCGTCATTTTTAGGGTTTTGACTGTACAAATGCAATTTCTGATTTTTGACCTAGACAGTGGCAAATTGGGTTCAACCATGGACTCAAGGACTCAATGGAATCATCTTGACCTATTCAACAAGTTCAAAAGATATCAATTGTAGTGGATTGACAGATGAATTTTTCAGTCAACTGATCAAAATTTGACTGTATACTAAAAAGTCAAACTTTGACATTTTGGTCAAAATCAAGTGCCAAGGGTCATTTTTCATCAAGATATGTCAAAATATGAAACTTGTTCATCAAGAAACCCATTTTTGCAAATTAGGGTTTTAAGTTGAAAAATTTTATAACTTAGAATTTTTCTAAGTTATGAAATTTTCTTAATTTTTCCTAACTTTGCCCAACATTTTCACCATGATGCATTTGGATTCAAACAAAACTTACAACATGAAAGTTGTAGTCCTCCACAAAGTCTACAACTTTTATTCACAAAGTTTTCTCAAAAGAAACTTGGATCTCAAGTTATGATTTTTGGAACAAGGGTCCCTAAAACTTTTAACTTAGTGAAATTTTGCCCTAGTTTAGGCAGGATTTTGACCTATCTTCATGGCCATTTTTCACATAGTTCCACTTGGAATCTCAAGATTCATTTTAAATATGGATTGTATATCATGTTTAAATCTTTCCAAAATTTCCAAGAACTCCTCAAACACATTTGTGGTTAGAGAGAATCGAAGGCTTGAAGTTGGCAAAAACTCACTTTTCATCCATGGCATATTCATGTTCATACAAGTTGCAATTTCAAGTAAGCATGCTTTGCACTAGATTACAGGCCTCTAAACCACTTCACACTCAATAATTTAATGCAAATCCATTGGTCTAAGACATTGTTTTGGTCATTAGGGCATTGTACACAAAACTAATCCCTAAGTAGAAAAAGCAAAGTTTCCATTTTTGTTTAAAATCATGCTTTATGTCAAAACTAATTTCTTGAGCATTGATCCATATCTTATGCAGCTAATCAAATCTACAAGTTGGAGGGGCCAAGGGAAAAGTATGCAAGCATAAGGATAGCTTGTACAGGCCTGTTTCAATCACTTCCCACATTTTGCTTCAAAAACAAGAAACATGTCCAAAACTTGAGAACTTGAACATCAGCACAAAGAAACTTGTGCAAGCATTTTGAACATCTTTCTCACACCCCTCTGAGCCAGAAACACGATTACTTGAGCCTCTAAACATCCCCTAGCCAGAAATCACCTTCCATTGGCAAAACAAGGTAGAACCTGCAACTTGACTTCCATAGCTCAATTTGCTCGTGCATTTTGCCCCAAGTTGGTTCAAACACCTTCCATTTCATCCATCCAAACTATCTCAAACCTCAAACATCAACTATAACTCCATTAATAGGGTTTGCCATTTTCATTTTGAGCTTGTGCAGGTTGAGTTCTATAGGCTGATTCAAGTACATTCAAGGCAAGCTAGGTATTGGAGAAGGTCAAGTGAAGTCCAAGCAAGCTCCCAGACATCTCAAGCCTTGTTGAAAAGCTCTACATTTCCCTACACGAAGTCAGTTGAAATAGGTTTTTGTCCACTTCCTATCTCTATATTTAGGAACATTTAGCTTTAGGTTTGTGAATAAGAAATGTAGTATTCATTGCCATGAAGTTGTACATATGCTCAGTTTTCATTTATATTAAGCCTGCTAAGAGAATTTCATCCATGAACATACTGAAAAAATTAGGTTAGATTTTAGGGCCAGAGAAATTCTCTCTGGTCTTTGAGAGTTAAGACAAGTTGTTTATATGGTTGGATTCGTCTTGAAATGCTCTACAAGTTTGATGTTATGTGTTTTCGCAATAGAGCTCGTATACAGGATCTGGCAATTGTACAGGGCGCGCGCGTTTTCAAAATCAGAAGGTTGAAGATGAAGTTGGCTTGGGCTGGGCTTGGTCCTGGCTACTTTTGACACCTCCCTTTTCCTTTTTGCACCCCCTGGCCCAGTTTCTTGTTATTTTATGTTTTTGCATTTTTATTTTCATTTCTGATTATATTTTATTATTCCCAAATATAAAAAATACTCAAAAATACTTTTATAATTTTTTCACATTTATTTTGCATTTTATTTTTATTTTTCTAACATAAAAAGCAATTTAATTACTTTTATCTTATTTATTAAAAACATGAAAATAATATGTAAATTATACTTTTATTTTTATTCTTTATTTTTATTCACACTGAAAATATTTCTCTAGATATATTTTTATTTTGTATATATTTTATTTATTATACATATTTAATATAATATACATACATATATATATATATATATATATATATATATATATATATATATATATATATTTTTACTTTAGAATAAAAATACTTTAGAATAAAAATATAAAATATTACATTTTTACTTTTATTATTATTTATACTTAAAAATACTTTTTCTAAAATATCTCTTATTTTTTTTCACATATACTATTTTATTTTATTGTATATAAATAAAATAATTAAAGTATTTATTTTCTTAAAGAAAATTAGGGTTTTACCCTTAACCAAATAAAAATTAATCTTTTTATTTATTTCTTTATTTTCACATTAAATATTTTTACATACTTGGAAAATAAACATAAACTCTTTTGCATAATTCATATTATTTGGTATATTTATTTATTTTGTTTACTTAAATATTGTCCATTTATTATTTATGCATTTGAATTCAATTTGGATGTAATAGTAAATTAGGGTTTATATTTCTTGTCAAATACATCCCCATTCAAAGATTGTACCCCCATCCCCATAATCATGTTGTAATAGCTTAGACTTTTAATTCTCGTATTTTTATGCTTTCAATTATGCCATGATTAGAGATTAGAGTTTGTATGCAAAAATCAAAATCAACAAGTAGCTTGACTAATAAAAAGACAAAATGCATGAAAATCAAACACAATGCACACTTGCATCCCTAGGGTTACAATCCACTTGTTGCCTTAAAAAATGGGTCATGTTATGCATGTTGGGTACTTTGGCAAAACAAAAACAAAACAAAAGATCATAGTCCCTCGATGACGCTATCTTGGTTGCCTAAACAAAATGATCAAAGTCCCTCAAAAATTTTCCAAAGATACTTAACACAATTGCTATCATGGTCTATACGATGACCCGCGCCTGTCCCGTTTAACATCCTAAAACAAGGTTGTTTACCAAATACAATGGTAAAACAACACTGTCAAAAGGGTTAAAAACACATAGGAAAGATCTTTGAGTAAAATGGGGTAGATAGCTCTTAGTTACTTGATCAAACTTGCAAAAAACATCCTTGCTATTTTCAAACACACTTCATAACACAATTTCAAAACATTTCCGAAAATCAAAATTTCAAACATTGAAATCTTTTCAAAAGACAAAACATCTTTGTATACATTCAAACAAGAATCATTACAAAGGTTGCCACAATGATGGCCTATTTTCAAAACATCTTTCAAAACCACACACAAAGCACCATTTCAAACAATTGGAAAAGCAAAGCAAGTAATCTAAACAAGTAACTAAGAGCCCATGGATAACCATGGATGAAAAGGGTGCTTGCACCTTCCCTTTTCATAATCTACTCCCCGAACCCAAGAAAACATCTCAAAGGTCTTTCCTGTGCTTTTTGACCTTTCCTTAGGATAAAATAAAAAGTCGGTGGCGACTCTTGCTAAACTGAAACATTTGCGAACACAAAACGCAAAACCTCAAGTCAGTTCTCCCACCGTATCACCAGAATTGGCGACTCTGTTGGGGAAAAACCTTTAAAAGTGGAGTAACCTTAGGGTTTAGATCACCTTTGCATGCTTATCTTGTTTGCTTTGATTGCTTTACATTTGGTTCTATTGTTTAGGTTTGAATCCTCCACCCGGATTTTTGGGAAACATTCATAGGTAAATAGCAATACGTTGTGGAAACTGTGCGGGGTATACCGACATGGTTGAAGCAATAGCTATATTAGTGCGACATATTTGTGGGTACCGGTAGCCTTTGAGTCAACCAAAGAGAATACAGGGCCGCTGAGTGATGTCATAAAGCACTAATGAACTCTTAGAACCTTACTTGACCATCTTGGCCTTATTAGGGGTAGTGAGATGACCAGCTTTGGTGCAGTCTGAAGTTGGTAAATACTCGATACTACACTCATTGAGGGTTGTTTTCTTGGAATATTTCGGTCTCCAGTTAAGTGGCTAAACTGAAACAATGAACACAGAAAATAATCCAGTGATATTGAGCTCCTTAGAACCCGATTACTATTTATAGGACAGGTTGAGCCAACTAACTTCAAGAGGGTACTTACCTATGAAACCTCATGCAAGCCTGAAACTAGGATCTTGTGTGACTTGTTTGTACATATACTTGTGCATACATCATGAACATCATAAAGCATCATATGCATCCACTAACCATTTCAAGGGTTTGGATCTTCATCTTTGTTCTTGTTTTGTAGGTCATGGAATCTCTTCGCAGGAAAACAATTCAGGTCAACCTTGTGAGAATCCCTCCTCAACTCAAGGAGCTTACTTCCAAGATTCCAGAGAATTCTCTCTTCAGTGAAAGACATGGTAGACTTCTCAACTTGGTCAACTCCAACATTGAAGAAGACATGGTGAAAGTCCACTTCCAGTTCTTTGACCCCCTACACCACTGTTTCACATTCCCTGATTACCAACTGGTACCTACTTTGGAGGAATTTTCTCAACTCCTGAGGATTCCTATTCTCCATCAACTACCCTATAACGGTACGGAAAGAGAACCAAAGCCTTAAGATGTTGCTCAAGCATTACACTTGCAACCATCTGATATCAAGGGTCATTGGGAAACCAGAAGTGGTGTCAAGGGTTTCTTGGAAAAGTTTCTGTTTGAGAAAGCACAAGACTGCTGGAATTCTTTAGATCTACAAGCTTTTGAAGAGATTGTAGAACTTCTCATCTATGGGTTGGTCTTGTTCCTAAACCCTGATCAACTTATAGATATGAATGCTGTCGAAATTTTCATATCTCAGAATCCTATGCCTACATTGCTTGGGGACATCCTACACTCATTTCAAACACGAACAATGAGGAAGAGAGGTGTTCTCATGTGCTGTACTCCTCTTCTAGCAAGGTGGTTTATTTCTCACCTTCCCCAAACAGTTTTGAAGAATGAGCAGGGTTTAAGGTGGTCACAACGATTGATGACCCTCACACATTATGATGTTCATTGGTGTTCTCAGTCCAGAGAAAATGTCATCATCATTGATCGTTATGGAGAATTCCCTAATGTCCCACTACTTGGCATTAGGGGAGGCATTACCTACAACCCCTGTTTAGCTCTGAGACAGTTTGGATATGCTCGAAGGGATGGCCCTCATGATATGCTGATTCCTGACTTGGTTTTTGAATTCGACAACGACGCTCAAGGACTTCGACAAAGGTTTATCCGAGCATGGAGGATGCCCAACAAAGTGGATAGTAAGACACTGGGGCACAAGAATTCCATCCCCCTTGAGCCTTACCTCAGGTGGGTACGAACCCGCGCCAAGAGTCTTATGATGCCTTACCCCCACATTCTCCCCGTGATCAAAGAGCCTGTTGTGGAAGGAGAGGTTCCATACACCCTCCTACATCCTAACATGCCAACATCATTGGAAGAATTGCAAAGGAGTTGGATACAACTCAAGGAAGAACGGAATACTTTTGAATCCAGCTTCTATGCCCGTGAGAAGAAGGTTTTGGAACTTACCCGCCGACTTCACGAAGAGGAGACTCTTAACACTTACATCGCGCCAAAGAGGATGCGCAACGTCTTTTTACATTAAGAAGCTTTGTAATATTTTGCCCATAGGGCATTTATGTACTAACAAATTTCTTCTTATTAATATGACGTGTGTTCTTTTTGTTTGCAATAAATTTGAATTTATGAATCCTTGAATGCATTACATGAATAACATATCATTCATCATATGCATAAACAGGTTTTCACACCAGGTTTCCTTATCTTTCTGCTGTTTATTTCAGCGAGATGGATATAGAGCAGACGGTTAAAGATCTGCAAGCACAGAATTCGCAATTCCAACTACTCCTCATGACCTTGGCAAAGGGTCAAGAGGATCTTAAAGCACTGTTAGAGAAAGAGAAGGAACCAAAAGAGAAAAAGAAGAAAAGGGCTGGTGTGGCCACTACGGGAAGAAGATTTGAGCATCAATCCAGGAGAGTTCTGGAATTCCCCTCGACGTCTGACGAAGGGGTTGGTAAAGGCAAAGGAGTTTCAATGCCCTCCGAATCTGAAACTGAATAGGAAGAAGAAGAGGAGGAGGAGGAAGATTACTCTAAGCAGCAATAACCCCCTGCGAACGATAAGTATAAAAATCTGGAAGAGCGGTTGGCAGCCATGGAAGTGCAAAGGGTTCCTGGATTGGATTTTGAAGAACTAGGGTTGGTTGCTGGGATCGTCATTCCTCCAAAGTTCAAAGTGCCTACATTTTCCAAATACGACGGTTTGTCCTGTCCGAAGATGCATCTGCGGTCCTACGTCAGAAAGATCCAACCTCACTCTTCTGATAAGGATCTGTGGGTCCACTTTTTTCAAGATAGTTTTTCGGGTACGCAATTGGACTGGTTCTATCAACTTGAGAGATCTGATGTTCATAACTGGGAAGATTTGGCTGCTGCTTTCTACCGAAAATACCAATATAATGCAGATTTAGCGCCTACTCGTACTCAGCTACAGAGTATGGGTATGGCCTCTAATGAGGGATTTAAGGAGTATGCCCAAAAGTGGCGGGATTTGGATGGAAGGGTGCAGCCACCATTGTCGGATAGAGAGCTGGTTAACATGTTTTTAGGGACTCTGTCAGGTCCATTCTTCAATCACTTGATCGGGAGCTCATCTGCAGGGTTCATCGAATTAATTCTGATCGGTGAAAGGGTCGAAGCTGGCATTAAGAGTGGTAAAATTCAGAAGGATGCCTCTGCTTCCACTGCTATTAAGAAGACCTTCCAAGCCAAGAAGGAAGTTTCTGCTATTCATACCCAGAGGAATCAAGGGAGAATGGAGCGCCGACCCGCGGTGGGGGCTGTGATGATCCAAAACTCCTCAGTCGATCAACCTCGCAGCAATCAACCAAGAGCTAACCAGCAAAGGGTAGAAAGGCCACAACGGCAATTCACCTGAATCAATATGACACCGGCTCAGGTCCTCCCTCATTTGTTAAAGTTAAACCTTACCAACTTGAAAGAAGCGCCGAAAAACCCAAATACCTCTTCTCCTTATTATCATTCCAATGCAAAATGTGCATACCACTCGGACAGTGTAGGGCATGATACCAACAACTGTTGGGATCTTAAAAACAAGATCCAAGATTTGATAGATGCCAAAGGAGGTAGAGTTTGATGCTCCCAAAAAACCTAATGTGATATCCGCTCCTATGCCAAAACATGGTCATAATATCCATGTAATTATGGAAGATCTTCATGTTACCGCTGTTAATGAATTAATGACTTTGTTGCCAATGATTAAATTGAATCTGTTGAAAGCCGGGATTTTCCCAGGATGTGAAAAATATTATTACTTTTGTTCAACCCTGCAATCCGACTGTCCACTGTTGAAATCAGGCATCCAACGCCTGATGGATACTCAAGAGATCCTCTTTCGGAAAGCTCTTGTTGCTACTATCACTCATGTTACTCCTGTTACTTTTGTCACTCCAATCAATGACATTGCTATAATCACCATTTCCGACAATCTTTCCAAGACCTACAAAAGGCCTGTTAAGATTATGCCTGATCAAAAGCTTGTACCGCTGAATATTACCATGCCGAGGCCTATCCCATATAAGTCCAACAAGACGATACCATGGAATTATGGAGGAGAGATCTTCTACCATGGTGTTAAGCAGATCGAATCAGTCCAAGAGAATTCCAATGAAGCAACTCCTGACATAGGGAATATTGCAGAAACAAGTAAGATAACTCGTAGCGGAAGAATCTTCTCTCCGGAGATTGCTCCTCCACGGGCAGTCTTCGGACCCTCAAGTGCTTCTGTGCCTGTCAAGATATCTGTGCGAAGTACAGTACTTGAAGAAATTGTTACTCCCGAAGTTGAACCCTGTTGTTATTGCTGATAAAGGTAAGGGAATCGAAGAAGCGCCCGTCAGGACGAGGGCTCAGACTTTGGTTATCCCCGAGACCACCCAAAAGGAGATGGAGGAAATCTTAAAGATAATTAAGAAGAGCAACTATGATGTCGTAGAGCAGCTGGGGAAAACCCCTTCAAAAATCTCTATGCTGGCTGTGATCGGTGGAAATAGAACTGACTGTTTTTAGCTGGTTTCGCGAAATGTCGCGGTAAGCAAGAGTCGCCACCGTCTTTTATGTTCTCCAACAAGGAAAGGACAAAAGCACAGCAAAATTCCTTTTCGAGATGTTTCTCGGTTCGGGAGGTAGATTTATAGAAAGGGAAGGTGTTAGCACCCTTTCTATCCATGGTTATCCATGGGCTCTTAGGTACTTGCTCTTATGTTTTCAAAATGTTTGCTTTTCAAATGTGAGTGGGTTTAAAAAAGTTTCATTGAAAGATTTCTGAGTAACTCTTGTATCAGTCCTCAAGAGTGTATGAAAAATTTTGTTTGAAAACTTTTAGAAAGTGTGAAAAGTATTTTTGTTTGTTTGAAGAGAGCAAGTACTTAAGAGAAATCTACCTCCCGAACCGAGAAACATCTCGAAAAGGAATTTTGCTGTGCTTTTGTCCTTTCCTTGTTGGAGAACATAAAAGACGGTGGTGACTCTTGCTTACCGCGACATTTCGCGAAACCAGCTAAAAACAGTCAATTCTATTTCCACCGATCACAGAACTGGCGACTCTGCTGGGGAATATTCTGTGGGAAGAGAGGTACTTTGCTGAGATGTTGATGATAACTCCGTTGGGGATACCATTGATGAGTTATGTTGGGGATTTAATGAACTCCGCTGGGGGGATAGAAAGAACTTTGCCGGGGACGATCTTTCCGTGGTTTTTAGCTGAGGATAACCCAGTTATAAGCCCTGGTGGAGAATAACCTTTAAATAGAGCTGGGAGACGCGTTCGTACTCTGCAGGGGATAAGCTTCCAGAATCTACTGGGGATAAGCTTCCTACTGGGGAGATTGATTCAACTCTCCTGGGGAGACTCTCGAGACTGCACTGGGGAAGTGGCTCCACTGGATGTCTGCATTCCGCCGGGGAATAATCTTATATTAAGACTGCCGGGGATGCTTGTTTAGGAACATCTGTATACTCCACTGGGGAATATTGAGATCTTCTGGGGATACCCAACTTCCTTAAGACTGACTGTAGGCTAACTCTGCTTGGGGAGAGTGTTGCTGACTTGCTGGAGATATTGTGCCTTGTCAGGGCTTATGAGAGACCAACTCTGTTTGTGAAGAATTGTTGATTGGTCTTACTCTGCAGGGAGTGAAGGTATCTTGGTTACATTCTTCAGCCGAACTTACCTTGGTACCTTGGTGGACAGAGCAACTAGATCGCTTAGACAACTCATTATTGCCCCTGTTTCTGATGTCACCTGTAATTAATCCTTTGTTTCGTATTCAAATATTTATGAGTTAGCAATTAGTGTCAAATGCATATATCAAAAATTGAACATTGGACGTTCTTCGCAAGACAAAACAGGAAAAGGAAAAAAAACAATTGGCAACTTGTATGGAAAAGTGGATTTGTATTGATTTTTGAATTTGCCTGTAAATAGGCGTTTATGTACAAGAGGCTGACGTCCTAGTAAGAGAATGCCGCCGAACAAAATAGAGTTTATACAATTTGTACAAAGGGAAACAAAACAGCTATGTGAAAAATCCCACTGGGTTTCAACTCCGCTATCGCCTTTATGTCTTCAAGCGTCTCATCACTTTGCTGCTTAGTTGAAGATGAGGCTGATTGATTGATGCCGTATGAACCTGATAGTTGATACCGGATTCTGGATGCAAGGTGATCCAATGAGACATAGTATTACGCTTATCCCTAACTTTTGCCTAGACCGCCCTTTCGGGTTTTCAGTCCACCGGGATACCCATTTTTGCCCAAGCCGCCTTTTCAGGTTTTTGACTTGCCGGGTGTACAGATTTTTTTCATTTCATCCCTTATTTTTGCCCGAACCCTTTTGGTTCGCCGGGAAGCCCTTATTTTTTCCTAGGTGTGTCAACCTAACGGGTCTTTTATTCATGTGTAGTATCTTTTTACTATGTCTGCATTGGCGGGGTGAGGAAGGTCGTCACCATCCATGGTAGTTAGGATCATAGCTCCTCCTGAGAAGATATGTTTAACCACAAATGGCCCTTCGTACGTAGGGGTCCATTTTCCCCTGGGATCACTTTGAGGAAGAATGATGCGCTTGATTACCAGGTCTCCGACTTGATACTCTTGTCGTCTGACTTTCTTGTTAAATACCTTGATCATCCGTTTTTGGTACGTCTGACCATGACAAATAGCAGTGAGTCTCTTTTCATCAATTAGATTTAATTGATCAAGTCGAGTCTGGATCCAGTCATCTTCATTCAAACCTGCATCCTTCATTATCCGGAGAGAGGGTATTTGGACTTCAATAAGCAAGACTGCCTCCATGCCATAGACCAAGGAAAAGGGAGTTGCCCCTGTTGACGTCCGTGCCGAGGTACGGTACCCATGAAGAGCAAACGGTAACATCTCGTGCCAATCTTTGTACGTCATTGTCATCTTCTGCACAATCTTCTTGATATTCTTATTTGCCGCTTCGACAGCTCCATTCATCTTCGGCCGGTAAGGAGAAGAGTTGTGGTGTTGTACCTTGAATTGTGCGCAGAGCTCAGTGATCATCTTGTTGTTAAGATTGGTACCATTATCCGTAATGATCCTCTCAGGTACGCCATATCGACAAATCAGGTTATGCCGAATGAACAGTGCCACGACGTTCTTGGTTACCGTAGCGTAGGAAGCTGCTTCAACCCACTTTGTGAAGTAATCAATCGCTACCAGGATGAAGCGATGCCCGTTAGATGTCGTAGGTCTGATCTCTCCGATCATATCAATGCCCCACATTGCAAAAGGCCATGGTGCTGTCAAGACATTCAGAGGTAATGGAGGAACGTGCACCTTATCAGCATAGATTTGGCATTTGTGACATGTCCGAGAATGTTGGTAACAGTCGGCTTCCATTGTGGACCAGAAATATCCTGCCCGAAGGATTTTCTTTGCCATAGTATGTCCACTGGAATGTGTTCCGAAGGTACCTTCATGTAGTTCTGCCATGATCTTTTCTGCTTCAGTCTTATCCATACAACGCAGTAGGGTCGAATCATGGTTTCGCTTGTAGAGAATGCCATTGCTAAGTAAGAACTTTGCAGCGAACCTTCTCAGAAACTTCTTGTCGTTAACAGATGCACCCTCGGGGTATTCTTGAGCTTCCAGATACCTCTTCACCTCATGATACCAGGGTTTTTCAGTTACCTCTTCAGTCTCAAGATCGCAGCAATGTGCAGGTTCGTCCAATTTCCAGATAATGATTCGGGGAGCTTCGTTATCCCATTTGACTTTGAACATAGAAGACATCGTAGCTAACGCGTCCGCCAACTGATTCTCCTCTCTTGGGAAGTGTTCAAAAGTTATCTCCGTGAAATGGGGAATCAACGTCAACACACACTCTTTGTAAGGAATAAGATTTGGGTGTTTCGTATCCCACTCGCCTTTGATCTGATTGATCACGAGAGCGGAATCTCCGAAGACACTCAGAAACTTGATCCTTAAGTCAATTGCAGCTTAAAGACCCATAATGCATGCCTCATACTCTGCCATGTTGTTGGTGCAGTTGAAACATAGCCGGGCAGTGAGTGGAGTATGAGTGCCTTTGGGGGATATGATCACAGCGCCGATGCCATTACTCAAAGCGTTTGAGGCTCCGTCAAAGTGCATAGACCATCGGGATCCTTCCTCGGGTCCTTCATCCGGTCCAGGTACTTCAAAATCAGTTACTACCATGATATCCTCGTCTGGAAATTCAAAGTTCATAGATTGGTAGTCGTCCACTGCCTGGTGTGCCAAATGGTCTGCCAATACACTTCCCTTGATTGCTTTCTGAGTTGTATATTGGATGTCGTATTCTGTCAAGATCATCTTCCATCTTTCTATTCTTCCGGACAAGGCAGGCTTTTCGAATATGTACTTGATGGGATCCATTTTTGAAATCAATAGAGTAGTGTGAGTCAACATATACTGTCTCAGCCGGGGAGCAGCCCATACCAAAGCGCAGCAAGTTTTCTCGAGCAGTGAGTATCGGGTCTCACAATCGATAAACTTTTTGCTAAGGTAATAAATAGCATGCTCTTTTCGGCCAGACTCGTCATGCTGCCCCAGCACACACCCCATTAAGTTGTCAAGTACTGTCAAGTATAGTATTAGAGGTCTCCCTTAAACCGGTGGCATAAGAATGGGTGGTTCTTGGAGATACTCTTTGATTATGTCGAAAGCGGCCTGACATTCATCGTTCCAACGTACTACTTGATCTTTCTTCAGAAGCTTGAAGATTGGTTCACAGGTAGCAGTTAGATGTGAGATGAATCGGGCAATGTAATTCAGCCGTCCTAGAAAGCCTCTGACTTCTTTCTCTGTCTTGGGAATTGGCATCTCTTGTATGGCTTTAACCTTGGCAGGGTCCACTTGAATACCTTTGTCACTCACGACGAAGCCTAGCAACTTCCTAGATCTTACCCCGAAGGTGCATTTGTTCGGGTTCAACATCAGCTTGTACAACTTCAGACGGTCAAACAGCTTCTGTAGATGGTCAAGGTGTTCCTCCTCAGTTTGGGACCTTGCAATCATATCGTCGACATATACTTCGATTTCATGATGGATCATGTCATGAAACAAGGCCACCATGGCACGTTGGTAGGTTGCCCCAGCATTTTTCAACCCAAAAGGCATGACCTTGTAGCAGAAGGTGCCCCACTGAGTAACAAAGGTAGTCTTTTCCATATCTTCAGGAGCCATTTTGATCTGATTATAACCTGAAAAACCATCCATGAAGGAGAACACCTTGTGCTGAGCAGTATTGTCAACCAGAACGTCGATGTGAGGTAGAGGGAAATCATCCTTGGGGCTTGCCCTGTTCAAATCCCTGTAATCAACACACATTCTGACCTTACCATCTTTCTTCGGCACTGGAACCACGTTGGCAACCCACTGAGGGTAAGAAGTTACTACTAGAAACCCGGCGTCGAATTGTTTCATAACCTCAGCTTTGATTTTCTCGGACATCTCTGGACGCATATGGCGGACCTTCTGTTTAACCGGAGGACAGTCTTCCTTGGTAGGCAAATGATGGACCACAATGTCGGTATCCAACCCAGGCATGTCTTCGTAAGACCAGGCAAAGATTTCCACATAATCATGCAACATCTGAATCAACCGTTGTTTCACACTAGCCTCCAGATTAGCACCAATCTTAACTTCCTTTCTGTCTGTCTCAGTACCCAGATTTACCGTTTCCACTGGCTCTTCATGTGGCTGAATGGCCCTCTCTTCCTGGAGTAGCAGTCTTGCAAGCTCGCCAGGCACTTCGCAATCATCTTCACTTTCGTCTTCGGCTAAGTCGATCGGATTTTCGAAGTCATAACTGGCAGTAGCAGAGTCGTTACCAGTGAGATCCATAGTGGATTGGGACTTGTATGAGTGAGTGTGTGTAAATATAGCTGTTTTGCAATATATAAAGAAAGAAAGGGAGCACAAGATTTGAAATGTAAAAAACGTCCAATGCTTTTATTAATGATATATGAAAGTGACACACAAAAGCCCTCACAAATGAAGCCACGGTGCCCCGGGTAAGACACCGGGCCATAAAGTTTCAAATTATTGTTCGTTACAAATTCAAAACAAATGAGTTCATTACTGGGTGACAAAAGTAATAGGTGTAAAGTCTTTTGCAGTCCAGTTGCTTGGTCCACCGTTGGTCGTCGGGTAGATCCAGCTGTCAAATTCGGATTCCTCCACTTCTGTAGTGAAACCCAAGCCAAATTTGTCAGTCTTTGAAGTGAAATCAGGAAGTTTGCCCCAGTTTGCACACTCACCCTTCTCAATCACAGCCCGGGTATCCTTCAAGGAAGCCATCTTCAAAGGAGAGTCTTCTGCAGTCACTGTCTCTGCTGCTTCCAATGTCTGAGGCACCTCTTCAAAGTGTTGAAAGGGGGTCTCAATGAACTCCCCATCCATTTCTACGTATCGGAACGAGTTGAGGTGGCTGACCATGTATTCCTCTTCTCTTTGCACTGTTACAATCTTCCCTCTGACCGGGTATTTGAGCTTCTGATGTAATGTGGAGGTCACAGCTCCAGCCTTGTGGATCCAAGGACGACCCAGCAAACAAGAATAGGATGGACGGATATCCATCACGTAGAATTTTGAATCAAAGACTTGTGAACCAACCCTGATTGGGATGTCAACCTCACCATGTACCATCCTTTTGGACCCGTCAAAGGCCCGGACAACAATGTTACTTGGTTTGAGCTCTAAACCCTCACAGTCCAACCTGTCTAGAGCTTTCTTGGGTAGCACGTTTAATGAAGAACCAGTGTCAACCAGCACATGGGGCAAGAGTAGTGCCCTTGCATTCAATGGAGACATGCAGGGCATCATTATGGTTCTTCCCCTTGGCCGTCAGATCAGTATCAGAGAAACCCAGACCATTATCAGCAGTTAAGTTGGCCACACAGTCGGTGAATTGATCAGCAGACGTTTCTTGGGGCACGTGAGCCGTCTTCAGGAAAGCAATCAGGGCCTTGGCATGGGCCTCTGAACACAGCAACAGTGATAGCATAGAGATTTTAGAGGGGGTGTGCCCCAGCTGTTCAACGACGTTGAAATCACTCTTCTTTATAATTTTGAGGATCTCTTCCATCTCTTGCTTGGAAGCCTCAATAGTGGTCTTCGGTGCCTCCGTCCGGGCAGGCACATCAGTAGCAATCCCCTTGCCCCGAGCGTCAGACGACTCGGCAGCAGGGGGTAGGAACTTGATCAGGGGGGGAAACAGGCACACTGGCAGGTGTGATGACAAGAGGTCTCTGGATTACTGGAGGTGCAATGTCTGGTGAGAACAGTCTTCCACTACGAGTGACTTTAGCGGGCCCGGTGATGTTGGTGACACCGGTACTAGTATTGAACTCTTGTTTCACTCCCAGAACATAAACATCTGCCCCATAGTGCCACGGGACAGCTTTATCAGACTTGTAGGGGATGGGCCCCGGAACAGTGATGGTTATGGGTGCAACCTTGTGAACAGGCATAATTTTGATAGGCTTCTTTGAAGGAGCCTTGGAAGGGTTGTTGAAAATTGTGACAATTGAAACTTCTTCAACAGGGGCAGCAGGAACAGCAGGAATAACAATCTTCTTGAACAAGATCTCTTTGTTATCTATCAGGTTTTGGACGCCTGACTTCAGCAAAGGACAACCAACGGGTGAAGCAGCACATAGATGGAAACCTTTACTACATCCCGGAAATAAACCGGCTAGCAACAGGTTCCTCTTGACGGTCAGCAGCGGAGTAGCAACATCATCCACAGAAGCTACATACAGATCTTCCTCAACAGCATTCACTCCATGCTGGGGCATGGGAGCGGTCACAACATTTGGCCTTTCGGGCGCCTCAAACTGTATTTCCTTAGCATCAATAAGGTCCTGAACCTTATTCCTTAGGGCCCAACAATCATCAGTAGAGTGTCCCGGGCTATCAGAGTGATAAGCGCAACGGGCGTTGGGGTTGTACTTCGGAGATGTTGTGATTACCACCTTCGGAGCTTCCTTGACAGTTACCAGGCTAGTTGACAGCAGTTGCGGTAAGATTTGAGAGAGAGTCATTTTGAGCCGAGTATACTGCCTTTTGGGCCTCTCAGCTCTTGGCTGGTTATATTGCCGAGGAGCAGCAGCAGGCTTAGAAATTACTACCGTGTTGACAGCTTGGCGGCGTTCCAGTTTATTCTGTCTCCTGGGACCATACACAGCATTGGCCTCCTTCTTGAAGGGCTTCTTTTCAGTACTTGAGGAGGCACCCTTCTGTATCTTTCCCGATTTTATACCAGCTTCGATCCTCTCACCAGTCAGGATCAGATCGGTAAACCCAGCAGAGGAATTACCAATGAGATGGTTGAAGAATGGACCAGATAGGGTCCCCAAGAACATGTCAAATAGCTCACGATCTGTCAATGGTGCCTTGAACTTGTGTAGGATCACCACCCCAGAAGATAACCCCAAGTCTCCGAAATCCAACCCAGGCACACGTTGAATCTCCATAGCATTTAGCCGGTCCTCCAGGTATTTGTACCGGTCCTCAGCAGGAGGGTACTGTTCATCGTTGAAGTTTGTCTCGGTGTCGGAGACCACAGGACTAGGGACCTCTCTCCCTTGGTGGCTGCCTTCCCCCACAGATGGAGTAGTCCTCTCAGCTTCATTCTGCAATGTATTCCCGAGTCTGCGCCCAGTGTTGAATAGCACAGTCCTCTTCTTCTTCTTCTTCAGGAGCAAAGCCTTCAACTCTTGTTGTCCTTGGGCAAAGTTCATGACCATCTCCTGAAATTGGGCGTTCTGGGCCTGGAGGGCCTTGATAGCTTGCTCGGTAGTTGGTTCAGGATTCATGATGCTTGAGTGCTGAAATAAACAGCGAAGAAGATTAAGCAACCTGTAGAAAAAGGGTACCTGTGATGCATATGATGAATGAAATGCGTATGAATTATGTTTTCAAAGACAATCGGGAATCAACTTTGTAGACAAAAGGGAAACACACTTTATTAGATTCAAAATTTTAAATTGTTCAACAATTAGCCCTTAGGCGTTACAAGAATGAAAATACTGAAAAGGAAATAAAGCTGTAAAAGAAACATCCAAAGCCCATCAGTGCTCCCATGGCCTCCTCTTCTCAGTACGGATATAGTCATTCAGGGTTCGCTCGTTTTCCAGTTGCTTGGTCAGCTTCTGGATCTTCTGTTCCTGTTCGTTGAACTTTTCCCGATAATAATCCCGCTCTTCCTGTAGTTGCGCCCAAGACCTCTTTAGGGTATCAACATCAGTGGGTATCTGAGGAGGGAGTATGGTTGGAGGAACCTCGTCTCTATCAGGAACTTCAAGGATGATAGGCCTGATAGCTTCATATGGCATACCTAACTTCTGAGCACGGATGCGGACCCATCTGTAATAGGATTCCATTGGTAGAGAAGTCTTCGGTCCCAACTCATGTGGGTCAGCTTTGTGAATTCTATCCCAAGCTTTGATGAATCTACGGCGCAGTTCGTCACTATCTACCTAAAACTCAAAACTGATGTGAGGTACCAACATCTCATGAGGCCCTGCTCTTCTGGCTCTTCCAAATTGACGGAGAGCTAAACATGGATTATAAGAGATTCCGCCCTGGGTACCGATCAATGGAACATTAGGATACTCTCCTCAACGATCAATAACAGCCACCTCATCTAAACCTCTGAGAGTCCAAATGATGTCATTATCAGTGAGAGACATTAACCTGTGAGCCCAGCCTCTTCCTTCTTGGTTCTTCAGCACGAAATTGGGGAGGTGCGAAATAAACCACCTCACTAACAAAGGAGTACAACACCACATGGTTCCTCGTCTTCGGGCAGTACGAGCATAGAGTTGTTGCAGGATGTCACCCAAGAGAGTGGGTACAGGGTTCCGAGACATGAAGATCCTTACGGCATTGATATTGACAAAGTTATCAGGATTTGGAAACAATACTAGACTATAGATTAAGAGAGCCAGAATGTCCTCGTACGCCCTGAAGTCTAAGTCATTCCAGAAACTGTTAGCTTTACCAATCAGAAACTTAGCCAAGAAGCCCTTAACTCCGCTTCTAGTCACCCAGTTGTCCATTACCTCCTTGTTGGTCAAAGGAAGGGCTGCTGCAATCTCCTCAGGTTTAAGAGCCTTTTCCCAACCAGTGAAGGGAGTCTGATCCAAGATAGGGATGCCAAGCAAATCAGAGAATTCTTCCAGGGTAGGGACCAGCTGGAAGTCTTGAAAGGTGAAGCAATTGTACAAGGGATCATAAAACTGGGTCAAGACACTCATCAGTTGTTGGTCCCATTTTGAAGTGACTAAACCGAGAAGAGAACCATGCCTCTGGATGAAGGAAACAGTGTTTGGAATTCTGTCAACCAACTCTTTAAGCAAATCAGGTGGGTGAACAAAGTTGAGCCGGATAGTGTTCCTTCGCACAGGCATCATGATGTCCTACAAAACAGAGCAAAGGTGAAACCCTCTTGTCTTTGAAATAGGTCAGTCCTTATGCAGGATGCATGCAATGGTATGATGTTATGATGTTATGATAAAGCACACCACAAATATTCACAAAGGCAAACATGATAAGGCACACAAGTCACACAAGACAGCCCTTAGAGTTTTAGGCCAGCATGAAGTTCAGGTACTACCCTTTTTCAGTTTGTTGGTTAAGACCTGTCCTATCAAAAGTAACCGGGTTCTAGAGGATCCCAATATCACTGACTACCCTTAATCGGTCATAACTCCAGCGTCGCAATCTTTTCTTGCGGCCAGAACCATCGCGAGAGTTTAGCCTCAATGGGTGTAGCATACTGCTACTGTTCTATGGCCAAGTTGGGTCAAATTAGGGTTCTAAGGTCGGTTGGTGCTTAATGAATCCTCAGAAGACCCATATTCTCCTCGTTGCAACACAAGGGATATCGGTACAGACCAAGGTGCCACACCAATGTAGCCACTGCTTCACCCGTGTCGGTCTACGCCGGACAGGTCCCTCACAGCTTATGCTACCTAAAAGGGTATCCCCAGATCCGGGTTAGGATCTATGAAACTCCAAGACAATGCCCACAATAATAAAGCAAACAAAACATTAAATTGAAAACATAAGTATGATCTATCCTAAGGTACACCTCACTTTTATATCCCCAGCAGAGTCGCCAGTTCTGTGATCGGTGGAAATAGAACTGACTGTTTTTTAAGCTGGTTCGTGAAATGTCGTGGTAAGCAAGAGTCGCCACCGTCTTTTATGTTCTCCAACATGGAAAGGACAAAAGCACAGCAAAATTCCTTATTCGAGAATGTTTCTCGGTTCGGGAGGTAGATTTATAGAAAGGGAAGGTGTTAGCACCCTTTCTATCCATGGTTATCCATGGGCTCTTAGGTACTTGCTCTTATGTTTTCAAAAGATTTGTTTGCTTTTCAAGTGTGTGTGGGTTTTAAAAAAAGTTTCGTTTGAAAAATTTCTAAGTAACTCTTGTATCTGTCCTCAAGAGTGTATGAAAAATTTGTTTGAAAACTTTTAGAAAGTGTGAGGTGTGAAAAGATGTTTTTGTTTTGTTTTGAAAAGAGCAAGTACCCATGAGATCTACCTACTCTAAGGAATTAAGTTGTGTAAGAGTCCTTTAGATAGTGCTATCCTACCATTGAGAGGTAGGTAGCACCATCGTTGGAGGTGTTCGGGTCAATTCGATTATCGGGACAGTGTGGTCACCGAAGCAACGGTAGGACACCTTAGAAGTAACCCTAATGTCCTAGATCCTTTTATCTGAGGCAACCGTTTCGAGGCAACTGGATCTTGAGACAAAGGGTGACCTCTAAGACGTCCTATACTTGATGACCACGTTTTGAGGCAACGAGTGAAGCGTACCCTAGGAGTGGCATGTGCTTTGTGTGTTGTTTTTCAGTTAATGTTTTTGTACATGTTATTGGTGAGCTACGAGTTGTTTTTATTTACATACATTCTTTCATGCATTGTTAACAGTTAGGAGTGCGGAAAATAAATTGCGGAAAGATAAATTCTACGCTATTACAAGGCGCGGGTCTATACATCGTCAAAAATACAAAGACCTGTTTTGAAAAGTAAATGCAGAAAATTAAAGAAAGCAGTAAAAGAGGTCCTATTTAACTATTACATTCTTGGAAGCTATTACATAATAATCAAAATAAAATAAAATGCACGCGAAAAAAAGTTAATCGGGAACGTTCTAAGGGTTTTGACCCTTTTAAGAAAGAAATTGAATTTTTTTGTCTTTTTTGTGATTAAATGAAATTAATAACTAATAATTAAAATAATTAATTAATTTATTAAAAGAAAAATGTTTTTTGTGTTTTTATGTTTTATGAAATAAAATAAAAGAATTAAAATTCTAAGTTAACCTAATTCTAAATGATTTTAGTTATTTTTTTAAAAAGTTAAAATTGCCTAATTAAGGCTAATTCAATTATTTAATATTTATTTACAAAATAAAATAATAATAATAATAATGATGTTAGTTCTTTTTGATTTTTTTTTTATAAAAAATATTAGTTGGTTAATTTGTTAATAAGAAATAAAATAAGGCAAATAAAAAAAAATGAAAATGACAAAATAATAAAAAAAAAAAGGGAAGAGTAAACCCAAGGGGGGTGTGGGCTGGAATTTGGGGGTGTTTGATTGGAATTATGGCCCATTGAAGCTTCAGCCACGTTGACCTTTGGAATTGAGTGGAGCGCTGTTGACTCCTGAGCATGGTGCTCCTCACTTCTTGGCCCTTGAATCTGTACTGATGGACACTTGGCATGTTGGATGTGTGAGTCTATGGTGGAAGCTTGATGAGACGCTGCACACAAGCATAGGAAGAAAAATAATATTAAATTTGGTGGGGACCTGGGATCGAACCCAGGCCCCAAAGATTGCAAGCTACATCTCCAACCACTACATTGCTTAGGCGCGTTTGTTAGTAAAATAGAAAAGAAACATTATATAAAACAAATGCGTTATATGCTAAAAAAATAAAAAAAAGAGCGCGCTATATTCAAATCCACCAATCACATGAAGGCACGCAGTCATCTTCTCTGTTTCCTGTAAAATAAAAAACACATAGCGAGGGTTTTAAACCCCCACAAAATGCAAGCATTTTAAAAATAGCGAATAGACGCTCGTTGCATATAAAAAGGGCGCGAGGTGTGCTTTAGCTTCGTCTCATCTTGCTGGGTTTGGCCATGTAAATCTTGAGGTTTAATTTTACACTATGTGAAAAACCCCAAATTACAAACTCTGAAAACCTAGAAATCCGTCCATGGTGATTTTCAATTTAAGGCACCATTCTCAAATTAAATCATATGGAAAGCTTTGTATGGATCTTGTGAGCATAATGCAATCAACAAAAAGTGTTAAAAATGCATAAATGGAGGTTTGTGATTTTGGAAAAGAATGCAAACCGTATGAGTTGTGTAGCGCGATTTCTTGAGTGTGAGGACTTGTTTGTGCTTGCAAAAGGTTCCTGGTGATGTAAGGAACGTGTTTGGATCAAAAAGAAAGCTTGAATTGTATTGGAAAATGGTTTTCAGTTTCAAACTTTTCTCTTGAAATTTTGAAATTGGTTTGGCCGTTTCTGAGTTTTCTAGGTCTTCAATGCTATTGGGAAGGCTTGCCTATATGTCCAACAATGAGAATCAATCAATATAATGAACATTAAACCAATGCAATGAAGTTTTTGATTTTGCCCATAACCACCATTGAACCACTTGCCATTTTTGCTCCAAATTTGAATTTTATGCTTGAAATAGGTCTTGCACGAATTTGGTATATGTTTTATGGTGTATCAAAGCTATTCAAAACAAAAAATATCCCTTAATTAATTTTCTTGATTTTTATTTGAATTTTAAAATGAATTAAATCAAATCAAATTAAATAAAAATAGAAAAATTAATCTTTAATCTTGAAATAAATCATGGGACACGTGGGAGGCATGGCAAAGCTGAACCAAGTGGAAAAAGTGGGCCCTTTTTGTCAAAAATGAAGTTTCAAGGATAGTTGACTTTGGCCATTTCACAAAAATTTCCCAACTTCTCCAATGCATATCTTGCTCAATTTTGATCATATGAACATGTTCTTGGACATTTTGGAAAGGTCTTGAAGTCCTCTAACTAATGCCTTTGGTACCATGTCATTTTGATTTACCAATCTCAAGTTATGTTCCTTGACTTAAAGTGCCTTTTTGTTGACTTTTGAAAATGACCTATAATGTTGAAATTGATAACTTTTTGTGAGAGCATTTCTTGGACTTGGAATGTGAATATGAGTTGTAGGAAATGTCTTCCCCTTCAAGATGAGCATTGGATGGGATTTTTCTGATGAACCATGAAAAAGTTATGCCTTGGTCAAGTTACAGTTGACTTTTCAGCTGTCCAAAAATAGAAACTTTTGACATCTTGAGACTTTGTGAGCCATGTTTGTGGAATCATGATCAAGAATTGATCAAATGATGATTGTGGCTTCAAAATAAGATGTTGACCAAAAAATTTGACTTTTGACTGCCAAATGACCATTTTACCCCTACAGTTGACTATGAAGCAATTAGGGCTTTTGACTGTGCAACTTGGTGTTGTGAGTCTTGAAACTTGACATGTAGATGCTTGACAATGTATATGGGCATATGGGACTTGATTGGACCCTTGGAACCTCAACTTCTTTGCAAGAACCAAAACCCTAATTTTGACTGGCTCAGGAGGGTGCTTGACTATGTAGCCCTTGAGTGGGCTTTGAACCATTTGAGGTGATGCTTGGCAAAACTTTGAAGATTATGGGAGGGAAAATTTTGGGGTACAACACTGGCTTTGTTGCTTTGCTCTGAGGCTCATGCCAAAGCCTTGATCAAATTCCTGAAGACGGCGCACGTGCCTCAAGAAACTTCTGCAGATCAGTTTCAAGAGTGCGTGGCTAGCCTTACAGCCGATAATGGTCTTGGCTTCTCTAACGCCGATCTAACCGCTAAGGGAAGAAAGCATAATGATGCACTGCATATCTTGGTAGAGTGTAGAGGGACCACACTTGCTCATGTTCTGGTTGATACCGGTTCATCTTTAAATGTTCTACCAAAGAAAGCATTGGACAGATTGGACTGTGAAGGTTTGACCCTAAAGCCCAGTAATATCATTGTTAGAGCCTTCGACGGTTCTAAGCGGATGGTTCACGGAGAAGTGGACATCCCAATCAAGGTGGGAACGGAAATTTTCAACTCTACTTTTTATGTGATGGACATCCTTCCTTCATATTCATGCTTGTTGGGAAGGCCATGGATCCACAACGTTGGGGCAGTCACTTCTTCTCTACACCAGATGCTCAAATACCCAGTCCAGGGTAAGATCATAATAGTTCATGGTGAGGAAGAGTATATGATAAGCCACCTTAACTCTTTCCGCTACGTGGAGTTAGATGGTGAATTCATAGAAACACCTTTCCAACACTTTGAAGAGGTTTCTCCTGAGGTCGTAGTAGCAAAGACAATGATTGATGTGCCTATCATCACCAAGCATGTGTCTCGGATGTCATCCCTTAAAGACGCGGAGGCTGTAATCAAGGAAGGAGGGAGTACAGTGTGGGGTCAGCTACCAGATTTTCCTCACAAGACAGACAAGTTCGGATTGGGTTTCACTGCTGCTAGCCAGAAAGATGTGCGTCGCTCCCGGGCTGGAGGACCACCCTTAAAAATCACTCACCATGAAGTTCATGCTTTAGAAGATGATGATGAAGAGGGCAACTTTGAAGATTGGATCTTTCCAACCATTGAAGGAGGACTAAACAACTGGGAGGCGAAAGACTTCGTTCCCATTACTTTCATCAATCAGTAATTTATCTTTTGAACATTTATGTTGGTATGTAATAACTTTTAAAAAATTTGTACACTCTTTTGCCTTGTGCCTTTCCCGGGGCACATAGGTCCATTTGTAAGGGTTTTGATTTTTCATTTTCATATGCCATCTTTAATGAATCATGGACGTTTTCATCTATAAACTTTTGTGTTCATTTTATTTCCTTTTACATTTTTATTTTGTTTAAGGATGGTTATCCCTTACACACACCCACACTCACAAAATGCAGGTACCCATCCACTCCAGATTCCATGGGTGACTATTCTGCTTTGTCCTTCAGTGGCTCTGAAGATTTGGTCAATCATGTCGAGTACGAAGGTGATGAAGATTGTGAAGTGCCTGAAGAGTTAGCTAGACTTTTGCAACAAGAAGAAAAGGCTATTCTGCCCCATGAAGAGTTGTTAGAGACTATCAATTTGGGAACTGAGGAAGACAGAAAAGAGGTTAAAGTGGGTGCCAACCTGGAGCCAAATGTCAAAGAGCGTCTAGTTCATTTGTTGAATGAATATGTTGAGATCTTTGCCTGGTCCTATGAAGACATGTCGGGACTGGATACAGATATTGTGGTTCACCGTCTCCCTACAAGAGAAGACTGTCCATCGATCAAACAGAAAGTCCTCCGAATGAGGCCCGACATGTCCGAAAAAATCAAAGCTGAGGTGATGAAACAGTTCAATGTTGGCTTTCTGGCTATTACTTCCTATCCATAATGGGTTGCTAACATTGTGCCCGTACCTAAGAAGGACGGAAAAGTCATAATATGTGTGGACTATAGAGACTTAAATAGGGCTAGCCCTAAAGATGACTTTCCACTACCGCACATTGACATCTTGGTCTACAATACAACTCAACACAAGGTATTTTCTTTCATGGATGGATTTTTAGGGTACAACCAGATCAAAATGGCCCCCGGAGACATAGAAAAAACTACTTTTGTTATGCAGTGGGGTACCTTCTGCTATAAAGTGATGCCATTCGGACTGAAGAATGCCGGGGCAACCTATCAGCGAGCCATGGTAGCTTTGTTTCATGACATGATACATCATGAGATCGAAGTCTATGTAGACGACATGATAGCCCGTTCACAGACAGAAGAAGAACACCTCGACCATCTGCAAAAGCTGTTTGTCAGATTGAAGGAATAAAAGCTCAGACTGAACCCTAGCAAGTGCACTTTCGAAGTCAGGTCCGGTAAACTTTTGGGATTCATTGTCAGCAACAAAGGCATTGAGGTTGATCCTGCTAAAGTCAAAGCTATACAAGAAATTCCTGCCCCCCGATACTGAAAAGGAGGTTAGAGGTTTCTTGGGACGCTTAAACTATATTACAAGGTTCATCTCTCACCTAACATCTACCTGTGAGCCAATCTTCAAGTTGTTGAATAAAGATCAGGTGGTTGAATGGAACAATGATTGTCAAGTTGCTTTTGATAAGATCAAGGAGTATTTGCTGGAACCTCCCATCTTGATGCCACCCGTTGAAGGAAGACCTTTAATCATGTATCTGACTGTTTTGGATAACTCAATGGGGTGCGTACTGGGCCAACATGACGAGTCTGGCCGAAAAGAGCATGCCATTTATTACCTAAGCAAAAAGTTTACCGACTGTGAGACTCGCTACTCACTGCTCTAGAAAACTTGTTGCGCTTTGGTATGGGCTGCTCGCCGTCTAAGGCAGTATATGTTGACACATACCACTTTTCTGATTTCTAAAATGGATCCGATTAAGTACATCTTCGAGAAGCCTGCTTTATCCGGAAGAATCGCTAGATGGCAGATATATCCAGTACACAACCCAAAAATCTATAAAGGGGAGTGTACTAGCTGACCATCTAGCTCATCAAGTCGTCGAAGATTACCAATCTATGAGGTTCGACTTCCCTGATGAGGACATTATGACATTGGACAACATTGAAGGCAACGGACCGTATGACGGACCTGAATAAGGATCCCGATGGATCCTGTACTTTAATGGTGCTTCAAATGCACTTGGCAAAGGTATCGGCGCGGTACTTATCTCTCCAGAAGGTTGCCATACACCTTTCACTGCTAGACTCTACTTCAGCTGCACCAACAACATGGCCGAATATGAAGCTTGTATCTTTGGTCCCAAAGCTGCTATTGACTTGGGAATCAAATATCTGGTTGTATTTGGGGACTCAGCTTTGGTTATCAGTCAAATCAAAGGAGAGTGGGACACTAAACATCCTAATCTTATCCCATACAAAGAACATGTCTTGACATTGTTGCCTCATTTCGAACAGATTACCTTTGAGTACTTCCCGTGAGAAGAAAATCAGCTAGCAGATGCTCTGGCCACAATGTCTTCCATGTTTAAACTCAACTGGGATAATGAGGCTCCCCAAATCACCATCGAGCGAATGGACGAACCTGCGCATTGTCATGAGATTAATACCGAAGAAGTAGTGGAACAACCTTGGTTTCATGAAATCAAAAGGTATCTCAAGACTCGAGAATACCCTGAAGGAGCTTCAGTCAATGACAAAAAGTTCTTAAGGAGATTTGCTTCCAAGTTCTTCCTGAGAAATGGTATCCTATATAAGCGCAACCATGATTGTGTTCTACTTCGTTATGTGGACAAAGTTGAAGCTGAATTGATCATGACTGAAATACATAGCGGCACATTTTCCACCCACTTGAGCGGACATACGATGGCTAAGAAGATTCTAAGGGCAGGCTACTATTGGTCTACCATGGAAGCTGATTGTCATCAATATTCCCGTACTTGTCACAAATGCCAAGTCTATGCTGACAAGGTACATATTCCTCCATTTCCTCTCAACGTTCTAACAGCTCCTTGGCCATTCGCGATGTGGGGAATCGACATGATTGGAGAGATCAAGCCTACGACATCCAATGGACATCGCTTCATCTTGGTGGCTATTGATTATTTTACCAAGTGGTTCGAAGCGGCTTCCTTCGCCTCCGTTACAAAGAATGTGGTTGCCTGCTTCATTAAGCAGAACCTCATATGCCGGTATGGTATCCCCGACAGGATCATCACGGACAACGGTACAAACCTGAATAACACTGTGATCACCGCTATGTGCGAACAGTTTAAGATTCAACATCACAATTCATCTCCCTATCGGCCAAAGATGAACGGTGTTGTTGAAGCTGCGAAACAAAATATCAAGAAGATCATTCAAAAGATGACAGTCACATACAAGGACTGGCATGAGATGTTACCGTTTTTTCTGCATGGATATCGTACCATGACACGTACTTCAACTGGGGCAACCCCCTTTTCTTTGGTATATGGCATGGAGGTTGTTTTACCTATGGATGTTCAGATTCCTTCCTTGAGAATTATGAAGGATGTTGGTTTAAGTGAAGACGATTGGATTCAGACCCGGCTTGATCAACTTAATTTGATCGACGAGAAGCGACTTACGATTGTTTGTCATGGTCAGACGTATCAAAAACGGATAATCAGGGCTTTCAACAAGAAAGTCAGACGTCAAGTATATCAAGTTGGATATCTTGTAATCAAACGGATCATCTTGCCGCAAAGTGATCCCAGGGGCAAGTGGACTCCTACCTACGAAGGACCATTTGTGATCAAGAATATCTTTTCTGGTGGGGCAATGATTCTGACCACCATGGACGGCGACGACCTGTCGCACCCTGCGAACGCAGACATAGTCAAAAGATACTACGCATAAAATGACCCGACAAGTTGAAAACCCGAAAGGGCGACTTGAGCAAAAATGGGCATCCCGGTGAATTGAAAACCCGAAAGGGAGGTTCAGGCAAAAATTAGTGATAAATAAATAAATCTGTACACCCGACAAGTTGAAAACCTGAAAGGGCGACTTGGGCAAGAAAGGGTTTCCCGGTGGATCGAAAACCCGAAAGGGCGGTCCAGGAAAAAGTTAGGGAATTAAAGCGTATGACTATGTCTCGTCGGATCACTTTAAGGATAATCTCTTCACGGACAACCTCCAGGTTTCTGATCAATCCAATCATCTACAGACGAAGCAACTAATGGACAGGATATTCAGAGTTGTGAAGGCTATAGCAGAATGGGAACCCCATGGAATTGATACACATAGCCATCTTTCTTTGTATAAAATTTTTCTCAATTTTACGACAACATTCTCTTACTAGGATGATTGTCTCCTTTGTACAAAAATACTTACAAAGTTAATACAAAGATACTTCAAAGTGCAGAAATTTGCTTGCCTTTTCTTTCTTTTTTACACTTATGTTTTATTTGAAAACGTCCAATGATTTGTTAAATGAGCATATGCATTTGAATATAATCACTGCTTACCAATAAAACGAAATGAGAAAGGATAATTACTGATAGGTTGAAAGTATAGGAAAACGTCTTTAGGCTATTTCAGAAGAAATCCCCTGCAATATGTCATTCAGATCTAGTGCATATCTCCAGCGGAGTTAAGGTTCAAGATCCCCAGCGGAGTTAAAAACATATCGCCATCATAACTAAGTTTCCAGACTCCATATCCCCAGTGGAGCCTGAAAACTTTGAACTACAAATCCCCAGTGAAGATGAAGCTTTCTTCCCCAACGGAGTCCAAGACTTCAACCTTTAAACCACAATGGACATCATCCGGTTTCTCCAAAATTCCCCAGCAAGTTATCTTAAAACCTAAAAATCAATCAGATAACAGTTAACTTTTATTCCCAACAATTCTTAAAACCCCAGTAGATTGGCATACAACCCAAGCTCTTTAGAATATGCTAAAGGAATAAGTATTCCCCACAAAGTTATTTCCCAGCAGAACGAAGATTTCTTGTTCTTAATTCTCCAGTTGAAGCCTCCCAGGTTTTAATTCCCCAGTAGAGATCATCAGAGTTGTCCTCATTTTCCCCAGAAGGTCGTGAAGGATTCTCAACTTCCCACAAGTCACCGAGAATTTTCAATCCTCAACAGTAGTCCAAAGGACATTCTCAGTCTCAACAATCGAAGGTTTTGAATCTCCAACAGTAGTCAAGGGTTTATTCTCCCCGGTAGCAGTCAAAGATTTCATTATCTCCATTTATCAAGGATTTATTTTCCTCAGCAAGACAGCTAATCAGCTTACATGCGCATACATTACCTTCATATACCATAAACATTGATAGAATACATTTTATTGCATCATACATATCATGCAACATAACTTTGTGTTTTAGCTAACATTTTACCCTTTTCAGGATAAGATTAAAAGCTATCTTTAACAAATATTCAAAGATTTCATATACAGTATGGATACACCCCAGACACGGCTGTCATTCTACTACTCATTCAGACTTCAACAATCAGATACATACTAGATACGCTCCAAACACAGAATCCATTCTATCTCTCATTCAAATTCAACTATCAACTTCAAGTTCAGATACACTCCAGACACGGAAGTCATTCTGTCACTTATCTAGATCCCAGTTACAGTACGGATACACTCCAGACACGGAAGTCATTCTGCTACTCATATAGATCTCAACTTCAGATACAGTCCAGATACGCTCCAGACACGGTTGTCATTCTGTCACTCATTCGGAATTTATCCCCAGCTCAGAGATGCTCCATACACGGATGATTTTTTGTCGCCCATTCAGAATACAGATACACTCCAGACACGGCAGTCATTCTGATATTCATTCAAGAATCAAATACGGTTACAGCTCGGATACGCTCTAGACACGGACGCCATTCCTTTGCTCATACAAATTCAATCTCCAGATACAACTCAGATACGTTCCAGATACAAATACCATTCTGATTATCATGCTCCTAATTTTCAGTAAACAAGTTTTGGATGGCATCTTTTAAGCCCATCTCCAGCAAGATTCTATCATCTCCAAAATGTCATCTTTAAGCCCATTCCCTCAACTACATTTTTGACGAGTGCAAATTTACGGGCACTCTAGTGTCCAATCCTCTTTTACCTTCAAGTCACGAAAGGCAAACTTGCCAATCTAACTCTTCAGGTTCAAGAATATTGAACAGGGGAAACTGTTGTACCCCAAAATTTTCCCTCTCATTTTATCAACATTTCTCATCACAAGGCTCTTTGAACTCAAGATCAAGCTAGGGTTTGCTCTACTCAAGACATCTCCTTACACTAATGACCTAAATTAGGGTTTGAGTTTGCACAGGGATTTTTTGACCTACAATTCCCAAAGTGACTTTCATACTTCATGTTGGACTTATAAGTTTGTCCATACCAAGTTTCAAGCCTTGAATCAAATTTTTTGCCCAGTCAATTAGACAGTTGACCTAGAAATCAGCTGTATTGAGGAAAAAGTCAATTGTGGCCAATTTACAGTCAAACCTCACAATTTTTTACCCACATAAACATTATGAACCATTTGATCAAGTTTGGACCACAAACCCACAAGAAATTTGATTAGATCACCAAAAGGGCAAAATGGTCATTTTTAGGGTTTTGATTGTACAAAGGCAATTTCTGATTTTTTGACCTAGCCAATGGAAAATTAGGTTCAATCATGGAATCATCTTTACCTATTCAACAAGTTCAAAAGATCTCAATTACAGTGGATTGACAGATGAATTTTTCGGTCAACTGATCAAAATTTGACTCTACACTGAAAAGTCAAACTTTGACTTTTTGGTCAAAATCCAATGCAAATGGTCATTTTTCATCAAGATATGTCAAAACATGAAACTTGTTCATCAAGAAACCCTTTTTGCAAATTAGGGTTTAAAGTTGAAAATTTTCATAACTTAGAATTTTTCTAAGTTATGAAATTTTCTTAATTTTTCCTAAATTTGCCCAACATTTTTACCATGATACATTTGGATTCAAACAAAACTTCCAACGTGAAAGTTGTAGTCCTCCACAAAGTCTACAACTTTGATTCACAAAGTTTTGTCAAAATAAGCTTGGATCTCAAGTTATGATTTTCGGAACGAGGGTCCCTAAAACTTTTAACTTAGTGAAATTTTGTCCTAGTTTAGGCAGGATTTTGACCTATCTTCATGGCCATTTTTCACATAGTTCCACTTGGAATATCAAGTTTAATTTCAAAGATGGATTGTAGAGCATGTTTCAAGCTTTCCAAAATGTCCAAGAACTCCTCAAACACATTTGTGGTTAGAGAGAATCGAAGGCTTGAAGTTGGCAAAAACTCACTTTTCATCCATGGCATATTCATGTTCATACAAGTTGCAATTTCAAGTCAACATGCTTTGAACTAGATTACGGGCCTCTAAACCACTTAAAACTAAATAATTTAATGCAAATCCATTGGTCTAAGACATTGTTTTGGTCATTAGGGCATTGTACACAAAACTAATCCCTAAGTAGAAAAAGCAAAGTTTCCATTTTTGTTTAAAATCATGCTTTATGTCAAAACTGATTTCTTGAGCATTGATCCATATCTTATGCAGCTAATCAAATCTACAAGTTGGAGGGGCCAAGGGCAAAGTATGCAAGCATAAGGATAGCTTGTACATGCTTGTTTCAATCACTTCCCACATTTTGCTTCAAAAACAAGAAACATGTCCAAAACTTGAGAACTTGAATATCAGCCCAAAGAAACTTGTGCAAGAATTTTGAACATCTTTCTCACACCCCTCTGAGCCAGAAACACGATTGCTTGAGCCTCTAAACACCCCCTATCCATAAATCACCTTCCATTGGCAAAACAGGGCAGAACCTGCAACTTGACTTCCATAGCTCAATTTGCTCGTGCGTTTTGCCCCAAGTTGGTTCAAACACCTTCCATTTCATCCATCCAAACTATCCCAAACCTCAAACATCAACTGTAACTCCATTAACAGGGTTTGCCATTTTCATTTTGAGCTTGTGCAGGTTGAGTTCTATAGGCTGATTCAAGTACATTCAAGGCAAGCTAGGTATTGGAGAAGGTCAAGTGAAGTCCAAGAAAGCTCCCAGACATCTCAAGCCTTGTTGAAAAGCTCTACATTGCCCTACACGAAGTCAGCTGAAACAGGTTTTTATCCACTTCCTATCTCTCTATTTAGGAACATTTAGCTTTAGGTTTATGAATAAGAAATGTAGTATTCATTGCCATGAAGTTGTACATATGCTCGGTTTTCATTTATATTAAGCCTGCTAAGAGAATTTCATCCATGAACATACTGAAAAAATTAGGTTAGATTTTAGGGCCAGAGAAATTCTCTCTGGTCTTTGAGAGTTAAGACAAGTTGTTTATATGGTTGGATTCGTCTTGAAATGCTCTACAAGTTTGATGTTATGTGTTTTTGCAATAGAGCTCGTATACAGGATCTGGCAATTGTACAGGGCGTGCGCGTTTTCAAAATCAGAAGGTTGAAGATGAAGTTGGCTTGGGCTGGGCTTGGTCCTGGCTACTTTTGACACCTCCCTTTTCCTTTTTGCACCCCTTGGCCCAATTTCTTGTTATTTTATGTTTTTGCATTTTTATTTTCATTTCTGATTATATTTTATTATTTCCAAATATAAAAAATACTCAAAAATATTTTTATAATTTTTTCACATTTATTTTGCATTTTATTTTTATTTTTCTAACATAAAAAGCAATTTAATTACTTTTATCTTATTTATTAAAAACTTGAAAATAATATGTAAATTATACTTTTATTTTTATTCACACTAAAAATATTTCTCTAAATATATTTTTATTTTTGTATATATTTTATTTATTATACATATATATATATATATATATATATATATATATATATATATATATATATATATATATATATATATATATATATATATATATATATATATATATATATATATATATATATATATATATATATATATATATATATATATATATATATATATATATATATATATATATATATATATATATATATATATATATATATATATATATATATATATATATACTTTTATTTTATTAAATACTTTAGAATAAAAATATAAAATATTACATTTTTACTTTTATTATTATTTATACTTAAAAATACTTTTTCTAAAATATCTCTTATTTTTTTTCACATATACTATTTTATTTTATTGTATATAAATAAAATAATTAATGTATTTATTTTCTTAAAGAAAATTAGGGTTTTACCCTTAACCAATTAAAAATTAATCTTTTTATTTATTTCTTTATTTTCACATTAAATATTTTTACATACTTGGAAAATAAACATAAACTCTTTTGCATAATTCATATTATTTGATATATTTATTTATTTTATTTACTTAAATATTGTCCATTTATTATTTATGCATTTGAATTCAATTTGGATGTAATAGTAAATTAGGGTTTATATTTCTTGTCAAATACATCCCCATTCAAAGATTGTACCTCCATCCCCATAATCATGTTGTAATAGCTTAGACTTTTAATTCTCGTATTTTTATGCTTTCAATTATGCCATGATTAGAGATTAGGGTTTGTATGCAAAAATCAAAATCAACAAGTAGTTTGACTAATACAAAGACAAAATGCATGAAAATCAAACACAATGCACACTTGCATCCCTAGGGTTACAATCCACTTGTTGCCTTAAAAAATGGGCCATGTTATGCATGTTGGGTACTTTGGCAAAACAAAAACAAAACAAAAGATCATAGTCCCTTGATGACGCTATCTTGGTTGCCTAAACAAAATGATCAAAGTCCCTCAAAAATTTTCCAAAGATATTTAACACAATTGATATCATGGTCTATACGATGACCCGCGCCTGTCCCATTTAACATCCTAAAACAAGGTTGTTTACCAAATACAATGGTAAAACAACACTGTCAAAAGGGTTAAAAAACACATAGGAAAGATCTTTGAGTAAAATAGGGTAGATAGCTCTTAGTTACTTGATCAAAGCTTGCAAAAAACATCCTTGATATTTTCAAACACACTTCATAACACAATTTCAAAACATTTCCTAAAATCAAAATTTCAAACATTGAAATCTTTTCAAAAGACCAAAAACATCTTTGTATACATTCAAACAAGAATCATTACAAAGGTTGCCACAATGATGGCCTATTTTCAAAACATCTTTCAAAACCACACACAAAGCACCATTTCAAACAATTGGAAAAGCAAAGAAGGTGATCTAAACAAGTAACTAAGAGCCCATGGATAACCATGGATGAAAAGGGTGCTTGCACCTTCCCTTTTCATAATCTACTCCCCGAACCCAAGAAAACATCTCAAAGGTCTTTCCTGTGCTTTTTGACCTTTCCTTAGGATAAAATAAAAAGTCGATGGCGACTCTTGCTAAACTGAAACATTTGCGAACACAAAACGCAAAACCTCAAGTCAGTTCTCCCACCGTATCACATATACAAACTAAATTAAATTATCACGCTCAATAGAAGAAGTTATGGTGTTATAACTTATGAAGCACCAAAGTTGCAAGCTAAAAATTGATGAAGCAATACTCTGATGATCTAAAGTATCAATGTTATTATTCTTATTCTGATCAAATTTCAAACAAGCGAAATTCTGATGTGTTACATTTCATTCATTACAAATCAAGAAGTAACGGCTGTTACCAGACAACATATGTATTTTTGGAAAGTGCATTAACAACATTTTATCAACCTTCCAAAAACATTTTCTCATGTCTCAAATGGATCTAAAGAGATTCTCCTATATAAAGGAGTTCTTGAAGGGTGATCAAATAACACTTGAGTGCATACAATAGAAATATTCATAAAGTTCTTTTATCTATTATGTTGTTCACTGTGCTTTAACATTGTGTAAAACATCACAGTTGTGATATAGTTTACTAGAAACATTCTTGTACACATTTTTTTATTCACATTTTGTAATTCCTTGAGAAACCAAATTATGGTTTAGTCTCAATAAGACATTAGCAGTAGTCTTTGTGAGTTGTAATCAAAGTTTTTACTAGTGGATTAAGACCTCGATTGAGAGAGGCGAAATCACCTTGGTGGGTGGATTGGAGTAGTTTGAGTTCAAACGAACCAAGATAACCAAATGTGCCATACTGTTCTTATTTTTGAAAACCATAATTCAAACCCCTTTCTTGTGTTTTTCTATCCTTCAGCTACAACATATATGAGTTGTCCAAAACACAAAGAATGCACCCTCACTCTCTCAAAATACAAGCTTGGGCAACAAGGTGATTTTTGGCCTAAACTTCCAATTTCACCCTCCCTAATGTCTCTAAGGTTGTAATGACCACTCTACCCTCACTTTGGGGATCTATATAAGAGCATTGTTGCCTTCATTCACTCACACACATGCAACTTTGAGCTCTCTCACTAAAAATCTCATTATTGCCTTCTCTCTCTCTCTCTCTCTCTCTCTCTCTCTCTCTCTCTCTCT